>CM040744.1:40725717-41343217 GCA_022829145.1 Albula goreensis
TAAGCAGATGATCCTTTATTTATTTTCTACTTTTCAATAAGTAGGTATTCATTTGGAACGTCAGAACGCACCAATAAATTAATGAATGGAAATCTGCAGGTTTGTAATTTGGCAATTTAGCAAGTTGCCCATGACAACTGCCAAAGCTTGGCGTGTCAATAAAAGTCAACAGTTGGCCAAGAGGTAGCAGATTAGTCAGCTTGAAAAGCCGCAAATGTTCTGGAGTTGTTCGCCGGCAGCTGTCCTGATTTGAGGAAACCAACAACAAATTATTTCTGAGGTTACCAGATGTGTAAGCAGATGCAACACTTTGGAGAGCACTTTGCTCATATTCCCACAGCCCGACGCATTTACTTGAATGGAAGTTCAGTCTTTTTCCGTTCAGCCTTCACTGAAGTGAGCAGCCAGCTTTAGAGTGTGCAAATATAAAGTGCCAGCCATTAACCCAATTAATGTCACCCATTGTTCTTAAAGTCAAGGTAGCTGCTCCTGGGCTGCTTACAAAATGACATTCAACAAAGTGCTGAAGAAAAATTAGAGACCAAATAGGGTAAATCAGCTGTTATTTAGACTCTCTTGCACACAGCACAGGGCAGAATCTCTTTTGCAGATTATCTGCAAATCCTGTTTACCATGTTTACATTTTCTTTCAGTCAGTCTACACTCATCTTGCTGGAAAAAAAATTTTTTTTTTTCCTCTCAGGCAGTGTTTAAAAAAAAAAAAATCCTTACTTTTTCCATAACTTTCAAGTGAAGTAACAGGTAGAATTTAGTAACCTAGCAACGGGTGGTGTAAGCATGGCAGGAAGCTGGATTCTCACCTCACCCTCCACCGTTGGTGTGCTCTCAAGTAAGGAGGCCTTTGAAGTCTGACGGGTTCTTCATTAATCTCAATTTGTTCCACTGTCTCTCTCTCTGAACACTTTCTTTTTTGTTGTTAAAGAAAAAAAAGTAAACAGACCACAACAGTCTTTGAAGAGGACCAATAGTAAAATGAGATATTTCCTTCAAAGGTATGAAAAAAAAAAAACATGTTGCACACATGTTCAAAGTGCAGGCTTAATGTGCGGCAGGCATGTGTCAGAAGCCTTCTGTTCATTCTAATCGGATGATTTTCCATTTAGTGTGTTATAGAGGGGCTTGGGTGGAGTGAGGGATGTTCTTGCTAAATTGCAGCAGGGGCAGTAAAATTATTACTGGATTCAGTTCAGTCCCCTTCACATTAATATGAAATTTGTCAGGGATAATTGGTTTCCAAGTGGATTACAACATAAAACTGCAGGGAGGACATTGTTCCCTGTTTGCCTCCATCTGTGCCCTGCACTGCAGCAGAGGTTTATGACATATTAGGCTGATGACATATTAGGTTATTAAAAGAAATATATTTCCTGAGTTTGTTATGGAACGTGTGGAACAAAAACTGGTGACAAATTTTGCATGCAATCAGTTTATCTCAGCTGGTCTGGCTTATTCAGCTCATTGAATGTTGTTTGTTGTTGCAGGTCTGGATGTTAGCATCAGTGGCCTGGTCAAATCCCCCCCACCCTCCAAAAAAACAAACAAACCAAAAAAAAAAAAAAAAACAAGCTGGTTCTCTACATCTGCCCATTTAATCACATCTGTGTAACTGCACAATCACTGCCAAACTGATTCCCCTGGCCACCTCTGTGAAGAAGAAATGACTTCTCAGTTGACCTTTGTGGTTAAATACAGGCAAAATGAGTAAGGTCAATAAAAGTTGTGTGCGTATAGGTAAAGCCCATCTTCACTGAAAACAGGTTGATGGTCGAGACGCTTTTGGCAGGAGGATAAGCAGAGGTCATTGCTGCTCAGCTGGAAGCGTTGCTTATGTTTAGTCTGACCACAAGGGCAGCCAGCACAGGGTGGCACAGATCCTGACTGGCTCAGATAAGCGACATGGCAGGTTTTTCCATGTGTGACCGATGCCAGCGCGCCCCCTTCCCCCACCCCCACGCTTATCACCTGTGCAGGGTAGGCCGCCGGCCGTACCACCTGATTAAATAAACAAATTACCACTGAATAACTCCGGGGCCGTGTTTGCGTGTAGCTATCTGCCGTCGGGCAGATGCGTTCCCGCCGCCGCCATGGCGCCTGTCCACCGCAGCCGCCACCGCTGCCAGCATCCAATTATGGAGATGAGACATTTGCATAGTCAGTCAGGTGCAGAGAGAGAGAGAAAAAGCGGGCGAGCGAGCTGGACCATAAACTCTCCTGGACCACTGAACCCCCCCTCCCCCCCAAACATACATCCTGCTCTCATCCTCCCTGCTCAGGTGAGCTTTTCTTTATCTCTCCAAAACTCCGACATCTGGGATTCACTCTGAGGGAAACAAAAAAAAAAATTCCATTGTTTGCTCTCTATTCATTTTTCACCTGTCTTTGTGTGGGTGGAGCTCTGGATGGAAGAGGCGCAATCCACCCACAATGCCTGGATTAGATTGCTAATGTTCTGGAATTATCCTCAACAATAACCATTTCCATGTGTGACTTGATTCAAAACATGTTGACCAGGAAAGTCAAATGAGTTTGCGATTTTGACTATAATTATTGAATTATAGACTATACAAAATATGAAGTGCATTCATTTACCCTAGACTTAAGGTCATACATAATTTAACGCATAGCATAGAATAACACTTTTATGCTATCACTTATTTTATGCCATCCAATCAGCTGCTCCTTTCATATTGCATCATTTATGTGTCACTATCCAGTATCACAGTTACTCCTTTTTGACAAAACAATGAATAATACAAATTAAATGTGTTCAGCTTGATTTAAATATTAAAAACTTTTAGAATGTAGTATATATTTTGTCAGGTAGGCTTCTCAGCAGAAGAACATTTAATTTTTGGAAATAACATTGGTATTCTAGCTGTGAGGCATATGTACTTGAATCTTTCAGTGTTTCTCCATAGACCTTCAATACAATGGCAGCCATTGTGCTATAAAGGGGCCAGAACAAGCATTTATTTCTCAACCAATTTCACATGTTATCTGGGCTGCTGCGTGTCAAATGATTCCAGCTTCATAATGATGTCAGACACCAAAGGTTGCATTATAAAGACCAGAAACTGAAAAAAATTACCCCTCTGTATGATACAATGACTTTGTCTGATGTCTCTGTTGTTGTTTTTGTGTGATGTTAGGGATTATATGTCTGATATGAAATGGTAGAAGAAAGACAAAAGCAAATGTACACTCTTTCACATAGTTAATGCGGACGCAAAACATTCTCTGACCAACTGCTCCGTTCCAAAATGTTCTTTTTAGCAATGGCCTTTTGAATATTATAAATAGTTATTCAAAATGTGGCTTGCAAGCCACTTCATCATAATGATGAGATAAACTGGGCGGAGGAAAGGGCAGATTATGGGGCCGTACTGCAGCATTTCTGTTGTGTTGTTACTTGACTTGGACTTGCTGTCAGATATAGCTGATGCTGAGCCAGTTAAATAGCAGGCTGAATTTTTCTGAGAGTGATGTTGACTTTTCATTTCAAAAAGCCACACAGGCATGCGCACTGTAATGAATTTATTAAAATTAAAATATTAATGTTAAACAAAAGAATGATTTTAAAAACCTGTTTTAGAAGTATATAAGGACATTCTAAAGTAATCACATGCATCAGTGCTGATACTCGTGGTCAGGCTCACTGCGACTCAAAGTGGCAAATGTAACAAAAATAATAAAAATCTAGAGCTGTATGTTCACCGTAATGCGATCTTAATGATAGCAAACTATCCCTCTGGCCTTTGACAGGCCATCACCGCTTATAATATTACTCCCTAAGTCCTGTGACTTATCTTAATAGGACCCTATATTCTCTTTCTGTGACAGAGAGAATGAGTTGACAAAATATTTGTGAAAAGACAAAACACCAGAAAATACATAAATATTTCTTAATAAGGGTTTTGTTACCCTTTGTCGTCAGAACAGCTAAAATCCCTCTCGGGGTGCCGTTAAACATGTTATGAACTGTTTCTAGTGCGAATGAGTTCTCCAGGAAGAAAAGCCTCCTGGTCTCTGGTTGAGAGATGAAAGAATGGGCAATCTACTCACTATTTCCACCGATGTACAGTGATATTCAGATCTGGATATTAGGCAGGCAATGGAAGGCCTTTGACTTCTCTCGGGTGCTGAAGAAAGCAGTCGAGAAACAGACTATTTGTTACTTATTACTTAATTCTGTTTACATTTTGGAATATGTACTGTAGCATTACATAAACAACATAGTCAGGTTTAAATAAAGCCCTTCTGTTAAAGATTTTTGAATTAAAGTGACCTTTTCTGATGGACATTATGTAAGGTTTTACATTATTGTCTTTGAATCTTTTTCCTGTTTGAACCCAGTTCCTGAGTACATCATTAAAACAGATGTCAGGGCTCCTGGTCGTCCAGCTTTCATGAAACCACAAATTTAAGTGAGCATCTTCCAAAATAAAAACTGTGAATGAGCCTCAACACTTTTCTTTATGAGAGCCGTCGCTGATACAGAATTGTCTTCTCAACTATGCCCACTCTCAGAGAAAATTGCTTTGATGTGACTGGAAAAAAAACAGAAGTAACAAGGCTTTTAAACACTTTTCAGAAGTCTTCAAAGCATTATTTTGAAGAAGAAGAAGAAAAAAGGTCCCCATTATACAAGCCATATCAATTTACTGCTGGCTAACATGACACAAGCTGGACTGTGGGTGGTCAGGCTCCATTGTGTCCGCTTGTGAACCCTGAATACAATATATCAGTGCAATTATGCAGCAGAAAAGTGCTCTGAAATGCACCACCTAAGGCAAAGAGACAGAGCAATCAACATGATTGATTCACTTCCTTTTAAATATATCATTCTAAGATGTTTTTTTAAAGAAATGCTCTGATTCAAGCCAAAGCAAGACAGAGAACGAGCAGACATGGTGACATGAGCTCCAAAATTGAGCTGTTTTATCAACCCCACCCTTCCCCACAGACTCAGGTAGAAGTGGCTGTACATGTGATGCTTTATTCACGTGGCAACTAATGTTTGCTCTTTCTACCCACATCAATCACATATTACCCACATATTACCTATGTGAAATACATATATGTTCAGTTCACATGTCTGCAGGCACCTGGCAAGCCAGGAGGAGTCACTAGAGAGTTATAAGACTGTTGAGTTAAACCAACTGTCCCCCTGTTTTCCCATGGCAATTCTTACTGTCTTCTTGCCAATGAGCTCTCTAGTTATAGCCAATAATGGCATTGCTGGAACTTGAATTCCAAGGCATGGGACACAAACATAAACGTGCCTTTTCACTCACCCTTATTTTTATTTCAGTCAGGAAACCTAATACATTTGATTGAGCTGTTTATTGCTATGTTGATGTCATTACTTTCGTTTTTTGGCAGAAGGCTCTCCTTTTCAAGGTGCTCCCAGCTGAGGAAGCTCAGAAATTATATGACCAAATTAAATGACAGACAGGGAGCAAAAATCTGTCACATCCTCCCCAAAATACAGACAAGAAAGCAGGTGGTGGCTGGGGTGGTGGGAAACAGAGGCTAAAAGGAAAAGAATGTTACTGAACAGCAATGGCAACTAAACCAGAGCTGCCATTTAAATAGACTGACACGTGTGTTAAGATGTGTTGTCATAATCCGATTGGCTGTAAAGTCTGGTGATGTCACACAGCAAATCAGCTGACTGTGACTGGAGTTTCCTTTCTCACCAAGCTTGTCATATCTAACTGAAAATTTCAGAGCTAAAAGACAGAATTTCTGTAGGTGCATAGTTTTTCACAGACAGACCTACAAAAAAACACCTGAATTACGATATAGGCAGTTCCACATGAAAAGGGGGGCATTACTGTTTTCAGATTTCAATCCATTCAAACATACACAAAACAAAAATCAGTCAGACATACCATAAACTCCATGCATATGACTACTTTCAATCATTCAACTGATTTTCTTTTATATAATAAAAAAAACACTTTTCTTTGAAGAGGCAGGAAGATAATGACTTTGGTAATGGAATGACATTCAAAGTGAATTTTAGAAAGTACTCTAAAACAGTTTCTGACTTCATATTCTAGAAATACAGACTTAGGACTTTCATTTGACACCAATTTGATGTGGCACTATGATTTTAAATATCTGGGTCATGTCCATTTTTGCATGAATTTCGAACGGGAAATAGTTTCACCATTAATATTAAAATTATTTCCTGAGGCAAACATGTTCAACTAACACATCCCTTGGTTACATAAATGAGATATTGGCTTAAATGCAGGAGTGTTGTTGTGAAGCTATGAATCACTTTGTCTGTAGCCATAAAATTGCATAGATACTGTTGCTTGTTGGTGGTAAATGTGAAGAATTTCTTTGTAAAGCTGGAATTTATTAAGAGCAAAATGGACGTGGGCTCACTGTCAGTGACAACGGGAACGATATCCACATGCACCTTGAAGAGATTAGAAAATATTGATGGCAAAAGGGAGGAACGACGGGACAGAACCAAGGCAGTAAAAGAAAAGACACAGGTCCACGTTTAATAGCCTGCTGGATCACAAGGTTGACTTTTTCTGGTCCGACACTGACAGTCAATAGCAGCCAAATTGCATTCATCCGTTCCTTTTGAAGTCCTCCATCCACTCACACCGTCACTTCTGCTGTAAATGGCATTGTGTGATGTTCAATTCCAGGACGCCTTCATGGTCAGATAACATAATTAAGGGCATCTTGGTGTCTGCGCTATTAATAGAGATGGAGACTGAGATTTTTCACTTGGGCTTTTTCCATTGCCTCGGGTGATGGTTGGGTCCTCTGGACTCTCAAAGGGACCAGGGCAGTGAATGTGGACCCCTGAGAGGTAGGGGGAAAAGCTGAAAAGGGTGATGTGTTTTTTTTTGGACAAATTGCATTGAGATCATGCCAGCTTTATCTTCCTTTTAAAGTTCCTTGCATAGTATTGACCTGTGAATCAGACGATATTTGCGATATTAAAGGACGACTCACCATCACAGTTTTTACATAACCAGCGAAGAATAGAAGGGGCCTCCTAGAACTAAGATTAAATGCACTTTCGTTCACTGCCTCCTTTGAATAAGATGGATTTGAACAGACACGTTGCCTCGTAGGCAGGCAGGCTGCCTCATACACAACAGTTATTTGCATCCAGGAGCAAACAGTTAATGCAGTTCAATCCAAACTGACAGCAAATATTCCCCCAGCATTTGCTGGTGTATAATAAGAATATTAGGATACACCACCGAGTGAAAGCATCTGTGGGTAAAGGCTTTGATAATTGCACTGTGTATGCAATTACTCTTGTCAGATTTCACAAAAAAAGCTCTCTTGTTTTTTTTGCATCTGACATTTTGGGTTGTGCGGTAAAAAAGTAAATTCCCCCTGATTTGCATATGAAAGAGACGAGGCATTCCCACCCTGTTTCATCCCCTGGCATTCTCAAGGTGCGGAAAAATAAAAACGAGGAGCGTCCGGCTGACTCGTCTGATTGCGTGAGCGGCGGCGGTGGCCCCTCGCCCGCCTGCTCGTGCGGATTCATCCCAAGGCCTCCGACTCGGGGTGCCAAACACAGCCCCGCCGCGTTCTGGGCCCTTGTGTGTTTACTTCGGTGGCATGAGACCGTGCGATCCCGGAGCTGGGGAGCGATCAAATCATGCGAGCCCCGCAGACTGAATCTCGCATGACAACAACAAAGCCGGTAAGAGCCCCGTGTAGGGGGAACAGCTGGCCCCGGCCTTGCTTCGGTGGCTGTGGTGGGGGATTTGGAGCGTAACGCGAGGATGCTCAAAGAGGCCTTCTTTGTCTTGAACAGCTTGGTGCGGCTCCAGGCCCTGGACGAGGTCTCCCCTCTGCCATCTGAAATCATGCCACTGGTCCGCTGGTACAGAGGGAGATTTGGGCTCCACAAAAAAAGTCCCACTGCCACACAACGCAGCCAACGTGACGGGAAGCCAGAGCTACATACGGCGCATCAGAAGCACCTGTCAAACCCCTGGTCTGTCCATAAGTCACAGCACCAGACATTTAAAAATCAAAAAAGCAGAGTAACCGTTTGGAAAAAAAAATAAAACCCAATGTTAGCACAAGGAAAGCGTGACATTTAATTATCATGGTGCATTATATGCAAACAAATTCAGCATATATATTATTCATAAGCTGCTGTGCAAGAGATTGCAATTACATATTTTGCGCTCAGCAATTTTTTTTTTGTTGCAGTCAGCACCTTCAGAAATATGGCACAGTTGCCGAAGTCAGTGCTCAACAATGGACTCCTCACATGTGCTGTCAGGCGCAATTAAAAACTCATTTGTTGAGACGTCAAACATGCTTGTGTTTTAAAGTGTTTTGCCATCTTTCCCTACCTGCAGGAAGCTGAGAAACAGCCGTAAGACTGTTAGAGATATATACGGTAGCTTTACACTCGAACAGGACGTGGCCATTCAGTAACCCCTGATTCAGCAATGATTACAAATAGGACACGTTTTGAATAAAACAGTATATAATGATACTTCAACAATTCACAATACATAAACACCTAATCCCATGGCTATAAAATATATAATATATAATATTTCTGTAAGGGATATCACATTTCATGTTGTCTGGGCATGTATAGTGTCAGCTGTTTCCAATCCTGTCAGTTGAGAGGCCTACCGGTTAATTGATATGTGCAGAATGTCCATCAGTCTAAAATCCTTGTGTAAATGTTAACTGGTTCCTCAACGTCTTCAAGACATATTATTTTAAAGACATTATTTTTCCTCCTGAAACTATTTTGGCCAGCGGAGCATGGCGATGCAGTGTTTGGTGTATTCTACTGTGATGAAACAGGATCAGACAGAGTACACAAGTTTGCCCGGAGCTGCAGAAAGGAGAAACAGGGAGAGAGAGAGGAACAGAGGGATAGAAAGGGAGAGAGGGAGGGGGAGAGAGCAGGACAGAGAGAGAGAGAGAAACAGCCAGATAGAGAGGGACAGAGAGAGAGAGAGAGAGAGAGAGAGAGAGAGAGAGAGAGAGAGAAACAGCCAGATCAAGAGGGACAGAGAGAGAGAGAGAGGGCAGAGAGAGAGAGAAAGAGGAGAGATCAAGAAGGCGAGAGAGCATGGGGGAGGGAGAGGGTGAGAAAGAGGGCGAGAGAACCATCCTTCTACTCTGAGTGCAAGAGACTATCTCCTCTTCCATCTCAACATTTATAAATTTTATTGCACCGCAAGCTGTTGCAGTCTGTAAGGCATGGCAGATAACACTGACAGCTCCTGCTCGATTTCACTCTAGCACACAGCACTGGTGGCAGAGGGATCCAAGAGGGGAGGTAAGAAATGAATGTAGGGCAGAGGAAAAAGAGAAAAAAAAAGGGAAAACAAAATTAAACTGGAGAGTAAACATTTAACGGTTGCCACCCCAGCACCAGATCCACCCCCTCCGTTGCCGGGTATTCTCCTAATGAAGGAAACAAGCAGCGGACGCTGAGGTGGTAATCTATGCAGGGTGAGTGTGGTGGCTGCTGTCTAAATGACTAGTATCAGGGAGGCGAGCCCATTAACACAGGTGTGTGCTGCCGACGCACGAGAGAAAGAGAGAGAGAGAGAGAGAGATCGATTTTCCGACGTGCCGCGTGTCATAATAACGGCGGCGGCCAGACTAAAATCAAATGTCATCATTTGGGAGAAAACAGAAAGCTCTCTGGCGTAGTGCACCCAAGGAGCACTTTGCCTGTCATCCATGATTCCTCCAGACATTTATCACCACGGCTCCGTAAAGTGATTTTCATTTAGAGCAAACAGATGTAAGAGGATCAATACTTTACTTATAGGCCCTGGAATAAATCACAGGCTCTTAGTAAATAAGGGAGTTTTACAAAAAAAACCAAAAACATGTAAAATGGATGAGCTGTAAATAAAGCAAAAGGGCTTTATGAACATCATCACTGAGGGGCTGGCATAGAGAGATGTATATGTTTATAATGTACATACAGTGCTGCATGGAGAACCTGTTGTCACAACAACCTTGGAACCATCCATACACAAGCATTCCAGAAGCACACACCGAACTGATCTGTGGCAAAAACAAGTCAACTGATTCTGTAGATATTTATATGTTCAGCCTTTTTCTGTCTTTGATCCAGCAATAGAGAGTTTCTGTTACTAGTCAATATTTTTTCCATAGATCTATTGCTAATAGTTTTTCAAAAACACAATGTGACTAATTCTAGTCATTCCAATTTAATGAAATACAATGTAGCCATAAAACAGTTATGCATATGCAGTAATATATGATTATAATAAATATTTCTATATTAAGTGCAAAATATGTATGTATATTTGTAAGCTGTGGATGTACTGCTACTTTACCATGGCAGATACACTTCAGCTGCATCTAATTCCTCTCTGGATCAGACAAATTCACCCAGTCTCAACACCTAACGTGATGAATCCTTTCATCCAGACCGAGGTGTCTAGCACCCTTTCTTCAGCAGCACGTCTGTCTTGTCTTGAAGTTAATGGCTTTTCTGAACGTGACACGCTGGGCTATGGAGATAAGCCCTGGTTGGAAGTCAGGAAATCAAACACTCTGCGCTTCCTGTCATCTTCATTTGATTTTATTTAGCTGCAGAGGTCCACAGAAACTCAAATCCTGTGTCATGGTCACTTTATTCAGAGTGTCTATTAAATGTCTCTTCTGCTGTCTCTTCACGCTAAGAGAGATAACTGTGCTGGCATTTTTATACTTCCTTTTTCCAAAGTGACACTGGTAACATCATATTTAATACATTCATAAGAGTACTCAAGCTCCCCATATTTATGTTCGGATTATGTCTCTTACACATGACCATGTGTGGGTATAAATCTGGTGACAGAAGAGTTAAAATTTAATTTAATAGTTTGGTCTGATGGTTTTCTGTATTCCATACTGTCTGTGTTATAATTAAAAATAAATGATGCATCAACTTCCATGAAAGTTTCTGGTGGCTTGCAGGATAATCTCGCATACTAATGAGGCTGATCATTTCTGGTAAATGAAGTGGATATGATCAAAAATCTGTCAGCGATCACGGAGCAGATCGAACCGTCCCCTGAACGTCACCTTAGATTCCGGAATGATCATTTATGTAAACAAAGTGTGCCGAGCGAATCGCTGTTTCCCTTTCTAATGCACTCCATCCAGATATTTCTGTTTACAGTTGTTTACACATTTACATAAGCCCTTTATTATTATTATTTGTATACAGAATTAAGGGCACTGAACCTTACTCAAATGATACATTTGTGAAATTTACATTTTTGGTATTGATTTTACAGGACAGATTTATTGTCATTTGTGGTCAGTGGATTGTTTTATTATTTTAATCATAGTATTTTGGCAAGAATGTGGCTTTATTTGGCAGCTGCACAGTATATCAAAACAAACTAGATATATGAGCATAACATAATCAGGTTCATTTATTTTTTCCCCACCTTGAGCCGAACGACACCTCCGATTCACGTGATGACACTCTCGCTTCTTTTCACGCTGCGGCCGCACCACCCGCTACACATTGCCTATGACGTTGGAGAAAGACGTAGTCGGCGTACAGTTGGTTTCGTGCCGCCGCAGGCATCCAAGCATGACAGGGAAGGTGCTATTGTGTGAGACCAACTGAGCAAGTAAGCTGGCTTACCCCGTATAGAACCCCGGCAAGGCTGGCCAATTTTTGCCTGGCCAATGGGACCTCTGACCATAGCCGGAAATGGCGAGGCCGGGGATCGAACCCCCGACCTCAGGGCTCGCAGGCAACAATGTATCCTCCCAGTGACCCCATTCTGCAGTATTATTAAGTGGGAAAGTTGACACTGAGGTTGTCTATAGTACCACTAGATGTGCGTGCTGTTTAACCACGGTGTGTGACTTTTTATCAATGCAACTTTGTTCATCGCTGAGGGAGAAAGAAAAAAAGGTTAATGATGATGACTCCGCTAGCGCTTGGATGAGCATGCTAACTGCTGTTGTGCTCAGTCATTACGGAGGTGAAGCCTGGTGCGCTTTATTTTAAGTA
This sequence comes from Albula goreensis, assembly GCA_022829145.1. Taxonomy (NCBI): domain Eukaryota; kingdom Metazoa; phylum Chordata; class Actinopteri; order Albuliformes; family Albulidae; genus Albula; species Albula goreensis. The sequence goes on from CM040744.1 coordinate 40,737,770, forward strand.
ACATGAAGTAAAGAGGTTAAACGGATATGACAAGGCAGTGTATACATCTTTATTAACCTTTTCCACTGGCCTAGAATATTGGCAATTTAGAGCACCACGGCATGGAAATACGATCATTTTCCCAAAACAAAACTGTTACACCTAACTAGGAAGCCCATATTTCATAGGCACAGAGCTACGCGTACCTGCAGTCATTATGCTTTGTTTTGCCAGTCAGAGATCTCATCATGCCACGTCCTCATGGATGGATGAGCTTCTCAAACTAAAAATTATGGCATGTTGTCAATGTTTTGGTGTAAAACAAAATGCTAAATTTCCTGCTGCAAGAGGAAATTATTTTTGAAAGGTAGTGAAGGCAAGGATGTCATTCCGGTGATGTCAACATCTTTATGAATCATTCATCAGGAAGTGGAAAGCTTTGCAAAGGGTAATATAGCACATGCAGTGGATACACTAGCTTCAGATATACAACACAGTAAGACATTGTGAAGTGACACAAAGTCAGCCCTGTACTGTGAACTGATAAAAACTCCTGCATACATTCTTGTGACAGATTTGTGCAGATTATGCATTGGCAATCAAATTGTTTTTATGTTTTATTGAGCCTTTCTGAATACACACTGCACTTCATATAAAATATGACACATTATTTTACCCTCCTCATTTTCAGCTATCTTGTTAACAAGGCAATGTCTTTCAACATTTTTTTGTTGATTCTTCTACGATAACTATGCCACATTCAATACATGTACCATACCTCTATTGAAAACGCATGCACTGTTTTCATATTTTAATCAATAAAAGCAATTTGCTACAGCTGAATTACATGTTATTATCTTGCCATCTGTTATTATCTATCGCATTTCATTTGCCAGCAGATTGACTGACATCGGAGCTCTTCAACGAGGAATTCATGAAAAGAATGAAACATTCATATTTGCTTTTACATTAACAATACTAGCACATTTTGGGTATGGAGTACACTGATGGTACCATGAGGTGAGCCCAGTGACTCTGGAGTTATTAACAATGTTTGTAAAAGCTTTGCTTCCCATAAGTCTTTGCTTCAGATCTGCTTGGTCTGCCTATTCTTGAGCTCAGAGAGAGTTGGGCTACTAGATAGAGATCAGTATGTGTTGCTAAGTTCGGATTAACGCTGTTCCTGAGTCAGTATTTCGGGGTTGCAGTCCCTTGCTACCCTGATGCTCTCCATAGTTCAATCACAAGACTCAGACATCAGAGTGCTGTTGTGATTTCCAGTGGCAAATGTTGTTGCAAAGGCAACTTAACAGAATGCTGAAATACAATGTAAAATCTATGCAAGGAAATTTAAATCAAAGTGTTTGAATACACTTTGTATTCAAGAGAATGAATACAGAGAGTAGGATAATACACAAACACTGGCTCTGGTTTATGGACATTTCTTGTAGTTTTTATTTGAATTGGGAACACTTTAACCAATTTTAAGTTTTCAAATTTGACATGGTCAGAATGTCATTGATTTTCATACATGGAGTGCCATAGGTTTGGAATTGCCCTATGTGTTATGGCAATATCTGAAAATAACTGAATGAGATCTAGACCAAGGCTATTGTCTGAAAGTTGGATTTAATACCTGTAAGGTTATGGTGTGTATTGAGAAACAATATTAATATGGAAACGGTGTATCATTTTTTTTTTGGCTCATAGCAATCGTGTCAAAGTCAGGACACGCCTGCATGCTGTTCTCCCCCTGTGCAAATCTAGCATTTGAGATGACTCAATCAATCAAGCATTTATTTGGTGTTCCTAACCGAAATGGTTGCAGCTGAGATACTCAGCTGGCAGTAGACATTTTATCACAAAGGAGTCCATTCAATTGAAGTGCAAGCAGGAAGTTAAGCCTCCATTCAGACATAATTGGGGTTCAAGGCATCTGGATGGAGTCTCTCTGTGTATGGCTTTCCTAACTCAAAGACAATGTGTTATACACATCCACCATTATTACGGTATAATTCAGCACATTCAATGCCCACCGCATTGCTTGTACTTCTAAAGATCTTGGTAAGTGGTCTTTGGTGCTGACGTCAATTCATTTAGGAAGCTCAATGGAAATAGCTCTTCCCCCATTCAATCAAAATAGCAAATGATTCAAATGGGTTACATTAAATTAAATGCTTTCACAAAAAATTTTCAAATGCTATCAGCTGAATGGGGAGAAGAAATATAATTATTTTCAACACTATATGAATATCATGAATGATATTTTATGAAATTAGTATTAATATTATTTTATTAATTTATTTTAGATCTTTTGTATACTAATTTGGAACACTCAATTGCAATGTTGGGCTCCTTTGGATCCTGAATTGTGTGTAGCCAACCTCAGTCTTATTCTTCACTTCTCAGTTAAGGAGTGCAGCACAACAGACAAATAACCAAACAGCAAACAATGTAAGACATCTGGACCACTTCTTTTTCTGGGAAGGCTTCTTTTAGTGGTTTTGAAGGGCTTTGTGAAGAGCCAAAATGGCAGCAAACACACAGACCTGTTCCTAAAAATGCAGCAGCACTGTTGAAACAGGCCCGCTGGAGGCAGAAAGTAAGCCATGTTTTGAGTATTTACCTTTCCTTTGCTCTGCATTGGCAGCCTGCTCATGTTGTGAGGTCACCGCTGTCCATGGTGCTGAAGGACTCTGAGCTTTCGTGGGAATACACAAAGCTTTGACAGAGTCCCTCTGCATCTCCTCCATTCCTTCCCAGAATCACATACCCCTAAACACATTTTCCCATTGGTTTTTCCCATCTGCATAGTCTAAACATTAATCTAACTCTGACAATATAAACATCTGCTCATTGTAACAAATTGCAAGGCAAGCCAATAAAGATACACACATGGTGCTGGTGACAAGCTGGCCAGTAGTACTTCCCAAAAATTGCTAATGTAATTTTTAAATTAGCTTAGATGCCTAACAAAGCTGTACCAATGGAGTTGTTTTTCTACGAGGCTTGCTACCTAATTAGCTATTTTCTTAGATAAAACTTTCCTTGAAGCATCATTCATTCTTTGAGCACTAAATAATACCACAGAATAGTTTAATTTGTACAATTATATACACTTAGCTTCATGTGGTTTTTAGTTTCCATACAATTTTAAATTCCAATGCAGTTATATTTTAAATATAACAACCCACATGGCACTGTATGACAGTATCACTTTATCCCAACATCCATTTAATAAATCAAACATTATTTTCAATGTTGCAGTTACATAAAAAACAAGCTTTTAATTGTAACTGGGACATACCTCTTGTCAATATGCACTGGTGCAGTTGATTTGCGACTGCATCTGTGACTTTGAAATAGGGCCTAAGTGTGATAGCTATGCAGTATGTGACTTGCAATGATGAACTGTTTATTAATCTGTCCCACTGTTTACTTATCCTATATACGTTCTTTGTGTTCCCCAATATGTTTATTGGTGTCTACTAATAATTGTAAGCATAATAATAAAGAAACATTATTATATTTAAAACATATATATTCCATTTATGTCTAGCTTGCCAGTAATGCTAATACGCCCTACTCCAGTAATGTCAGTAGCTCCTTACCCCTTTAGTGTCACTCTTGCCATAATAATGAAAGGTAAAAAACCTCTGAATATGAAAAAAAATACATTAATGGGCATGGTTTAAATATATATCTTTACTTAAGGGAATTGAACAAGTATGGTTCATTACAAGTCAAATTTGTTCTTAAAGTTACTTTTAATGAGGGTATCGGGAAGGTTTATCAGATTATTTCAAATGTATTAAATGTCATTAATACTAACTCCAATGAGTATTTTTAAAATAATGTTAACCCTGGAAGATAGTGTTCTAGAGACTCCAAAAGCAGCCCATAATTATTCAAGCCTCTTGGGATTCTGGACCCATTATACATTTTATAGTTATTTTTCTTTACAAGATTAGACTTATTTCAACATGCAAATTATTCTCTCTACAGCTTTAAGATAATGAGGGCAAAGTGCAATTCCTTCTTCTGTTATAACTTTGGGGTTCAGTGTGTCTTTTGTGTCAGAAATGGATAAGAAAACGCTCTCAGCCAATTTCTGTAAAAGGATTAGTTGTTTGCTAATGGGAATTTGAACATTAAATAACAACAACACAATTATTTGGGATTTTGCAACAATAATGACACAGTCAGAGCTCATATATTCAAAAAGAAAATGATACCACCATTTTAAAAATACAACTGAAGATAAGACAAATCCAACTGGTAATGACATGAGTATAACCTCTCGAATAATGCGATTTTCAACGGTAAAAGCAGACATTCTGAAATCTTTAATCTGTTATCTATATATTTGACACATTACTGAATGACAAATTATTTTCCTGTGATAAAATTGTGATCAAAGTTGTTGGATAAGTCATAAAATAAAAATGTATACTTGTAAATGACTTAACAAACTAATTATTTAAAACAGTGCAGTTTAAAAGCAATACACAGACCAGGCCAGGCTTTGTAGTACAAAAAAACCTCTTATCAACAGAAATAGATTCCCTGTTTAGCCAGGATGGATTTTAAATCTATTATATATTTGTTGGACAAATTATTCAATAAAAAATAATTTTCTTTTCATCCTCCCTTTTGATCATTTCCACGTCTAGCATAAAATAGTCAAAATGCAAAATTCTTAAAATACTAATTAATTAAGATTCTTAAGCATTTCTTAAAACAGAAATATATATGTATATATAAAGAAAACACACTTGAAATGCTTGGTGTTATGGGTCTGCTGGTGGTTCATGCTGGTAAAACACTGACGCAGAGGGGTGAACTTGATGGGCTGGTACCAAATATGGGCTCTCCCCACTCTGACAGTGGTTGGCAGCCCCTTGGAGAGCTGAATGTCTGGACATGGTGTGCCCCAGGGATGGGGGGTTTTTAGATTGCTGATGTCACCTGGCATCGCTGGTGAGGGGCCGAGTCCCTGAATGTCTGACGCGGTGAAACTCTCTCGGAAAACATGCGAGACAAGTCATTTTCACATGATTAAATACAGGTGGCATGGAGTACACAAAACAAGGCCTTTCCACATCTATGGCAGAGGGACTCGGCGGTTTGACCCAATAATTGGGACAGCAGAATCCTCTCAGAACACGCAGGGTAAGTTCGTTCCATTGGCCTGGCTGCAGACTCTCAGAGGACCTCAAGTTCCGGGTGGTTCTGCTCACTGAATGGTGTCTACTAATGATGTCTCTCGCCTTCAGCATTCGACACGTAGACATCAAAGACAAAGAAATGGATTCTTTTCTTTCAGTGTCAACGGCACTCTTCTGTAAAATCAGCCTTCTTATTGGCAAATTGATGCTGTTTAGGGTTTTTTTTTTTGTGATTGATGAAGAACTAAACAAACATGGCCCTGGTCGGTGTGTGGCCCTGGATCAGATGGGTGTGAGTGTGGTGTGGCACAGCTGGAGCAGCGAGCGCTGAATCCCATCTCCCTTAGAAAGACATTTATCGGCTGATCTTATCGGCAGAATGATCAATTGAGTGTTCGCCAAAAAAAACAAAAATTGGCACCAGACGTCCTTGAGGCGCTCGGAGGCAGGATCAGCTTCCCACTCATTCCCCTGCAGGGGTAGAGGTTGGTGCAAATGGTACACCACTAGCAAGGTCACGACATTGCCTGGGAGGGCCTTCAAGGCCCACCTGATTTATTTTGACATTTTATATTTAGCCTCCCCTGAATGTTAGCAATGGCATTGCACACTGTTCCTAGTTTAAAACAATTCACTTATTACTTACTGAATATTTGAGTATGTTAACTGGCAAATTCAATTCTATCATTTCTTTGTAAAATAATTTCCCACATCCAGTGGCATATGTTGTTGCATATTTTACAGACGTAGACGTCACGATTTTAAAACCGCTGAGAAACTTTCCTTGATCTACCACACCACCAGTCTCTTTTTCTGATTTTTGGAGAGTGTTTTGCCAAGAAAACCAAGAAGTAAATTTAGCTGGACGGGGGGCCTTTAGAGACAGTGAAGGTGAGAGACACCTGTCAGAGCTCGGTACAGATGCGCACGCAGTCAATCCTTTTCATGCGGTCAGCAGCCACCGCTGTACCCCATCAGCCATCTACCAACCACCCACCCCCCCCACCCCACCCCCCCGCAATACTGACTCACCCCAGGCTGTGCCTTGCGACACAGCTTAGGCCTCAAAAGTCAAGTCAGACTGAATTTACAGAAAAGATCATCCGCTCCCCGGGGGAGACAAGAAGGATTCTAAGCCCCGGATTGATAAGAATGGTAAGTGACGAGAGGCATATGGCACAGGCAGATAAAAAAACAGCAGTGAAACGGCTGTAAAAATGCAGATTTAAGCCAAACCACTCACACCCAGCTGCGCCGGCCTGTTGTAACTTCAGAGCTCTCAAATCCTGTTTGGTCGCTGGAAACGCCACAAAAGCAAAATGTACATATTACTCCACATATTCAAGTGAGATCTTTTTTTCTTTTATTTTTGCATTTTAAAATGCTGTATTGATTTATTCCTTTTTGTTACTGTGTGGCCTCTGAGATGTGCATCCCAGCCTTCCGTACCCTTCCCCTGGTCTCAAACATGGATTCCTGCATCTCGGTTCCGCATAACGGACTTTCTGGGATATTTTCGGTCTTGGATTAATCCCGTCCTAATTTTGCTCTGGCCTCACAGTGCATGTATGGGAACACTTTGAACTTTTCATCTTATTCAGGCATTTCATCTTTATTTAAAATATTCTGTTTTTCTCTCTTTTTTTTTGCATTTTTTCAATTCAATGAAGTGAAACACTGCATTTCTAAGAAGCCATTAACATTTTTCAGTGAAAAGGCTTTAAATTAACTATCACCTCTAGCTCTATGGATTCGATACTTAATGGACAGGCTGCGTTTGATTTTCTAGGCCCTACAGATGAAAGCTATGGCATACATCCCTATTCAGTTAACTGGGGTTTCATTAGTGTCTCACAAGATTGTAAAGGAGCATCAGCACAGGTTGACTATCTCTTATCCGAAATGCCTGGGACCAGAAGTTTTTTGGATTTTGGATTTTTTTTGGATTTTGGAATATTTGCAAATACAGCCATCCCCCAACATACATCTGAGCTCCATTCTGACCTTCTGTGTGTATCTCAAAATGGACGTAAATATATATGTATGTTAGCATGGCGTGTAAAAGTACACAAGTAGCATGTAGGTTTGAAAATGTTCACATACTGTCTGACAGTCACTTTCATATACACATACAGCCTTTAGCAATGGTGTATGTATGACTAAGTGTAATTTTTATATTCACATATATTTTTTCTTTCTTTTTTTTATACAGTACAGTATTTTTTTTGGTTGTATGTGTGGATGGTCTTAAGTTGCATAGGTCAGGTGTGGAATTTTCCACTTGTGGTGTTATATTGGTACTGAGAAAGTTTCAGATTTTGGAGCATTTCGGATTTCGGATTTCGGATTAGGGATGCTCAACCTGCACATACAGACTTTACTCTGAATTTATGATCAAGTAATGCTTATTGCCGAAACTTCCTCTGATGTTGGGAACATATGATGCCACCCCACTGTTTCTCTTGCTTTTGTTCCTCTGAGGATGTCCCCAGAGCCTGAATAAGGCTGCGTAAGGCCAGGACAAACACTGGGATGGTGGAGGATATCTCATCTCTATTGCTTTCAAGCCAAACTCAGAATGGAAACTTCAAATGAAGCTTGTGCAGGCAGACCCCAAATGAACAGGGGCTCCTGGCACACAATGATTGATAGATTATCCATTGTCTGAAACCCCTCCCTGTGCTTTGCCCTATGGGGCTAATGGCTGCAGTTATTGCTGGGATAGCCTGGATCCTTCCTCTCTACCACTAACATTAGAGCAGTGCCCCTAAAAATTGTACAGGTCAACACATGCTGACCACATGCACGTTAGAAAGTATTACACAAATAGACATGAAACTTCTCAGAAAATAAGAACACTAAGACACTCTATATTGTAAATAATGCAGCAAGTGTCTGAAATAATTCAGTACATATATGTTTTCATTATTAACTGAAATAAATTTGCTGGCCGGTGTCGGACTAATTGGCACAAAATGCTAATTAAAAATACAGATACAGTCAGCATGCCCTAGTTCTAGTCAGAGCTGGAGTAAGAGTAGGACAGACAGTCAGTCAGACAGACAGACAAACAGACAGAGAGAAAATGGCAAATAAAGAAAAGCAAACAAATATCCCCAATGGCTTTGTCCACCCTATCCATTCATTTCTGTATAACCGAAAATTCAAGAGAAGGCTGCTTGGTTATGGTTATGCCATGTCACTTTGAACAAGTGAGCACCTTATCTGCTGATATGTTAGTGGATGATAGCCAGTATCTGTGCTTACACAAGGTTTCAGGCCGAACATTTCTCAGGGAGAGTGTTTTTCCCGTAGCAGAGAGGAAGCAGGGCTGAAGAGAGAAAAGCGGCCTGTGATGTCACCAGTCAGACGCTGGCTCTGGCCTGAGCTGTTTATTTCCTTGGGCCTTGCGGCAGGATTGAGATACAGCTCCAGAGGTGTGGCTGATAATTCTGTCCCCGCGGGGGACGGAGCCCGGCGGCGGAGAGGATGCCGATGTTTGCCTGTCAGAGGGGGCCTTATCGCGGCTTTGAGAGCCCCACCAAGACACCGTTTGCTCTTCATCACTGTGCAGAGATGCATACAAGGGCACTGAATCTCACCTTCTTTTTCCACCCAGTTCATCTCTCCTTTTTTCGCTGACTGAGACAAGCTGCACTGCCAATAGTATTGAATCCAATCAGAGCTAAAAGAGCACATAGATTCATAAAAGATGTTGTTGTTGTTGTTGTTGTTGTTTTGTTGTTGCTGCTGCTTGCTGCTGTTGTTGTTGCTGCTGTCATTGTCATTGTTGTTATTGTTGTTGTCATTGTCATAGTGACAGAATGAATAATGGTAACAGTAGCAGAAGTCAATCAGCTTCTCCCTGAATTTAACGGTCATTTGATCAAGTGCAAGAACTCAAGTATGCATCCAAGCCACATAGAATTCACTGGAAGTTGTCTTCGCAAACTCGGGAGGACCGAAAAACGAAGTATACATCAGAGCATATTTTCCTTCCCAGGGTTCATTGCTTTCTCAGAGCTGACAGAGAAGAATAATTTAAAGTTTATAGATAAAACTATACCAACAACCATTTGCAAAAATTATGTTGTGAGCGACATTTTGTTTCTGCAACAGCATCACAAGTTTCATTCAAGAACAATGTCAATGATTTCAGTCGCTGATACTAGTCTAAATATTACCAGATGAGTTTCTCGCAAAGGTCAGAAGAGATAAGACGTGTTAGTACAATCATGTCTCAAATTAACAAAATTTATTACTCTGTGTACTTGCATACCTAGTAGTACATACTAGTTAGTGTACTTGGAAGTATGTACTAACAAGTACAGAAATATGCAAGTATGCAGCTTGGGACACTCTGTTTGTTGATGTTTTATTACTTCCTGGTTGAGCATAGTGCTGCTGTGCAGATTCATAGGATCAATGGAGTTCCACATGATAGCACATGCATCATTCCATTAGAGAGGATAGATCTATAGCAAGCACAGAGCAATATTGATGTGGACAAAAAGAGGCAGAATGAGGCAGGAGGATAGATGTCCGTATTACCTGCATAATTCATAACACGTACCGATATGAATTTGTATCCTGCGAATTAGTACTGCTTGTTTCAGGTCTCTTGAATTCACCTTGTAATATTTGTTTTACCACTCTCAACACAATATTGAACATCAGACAAGAGGGTTTTCGGGGGTTTATATTATTTATTTCTTTGCATTTTTGTATTTATCAGACAGAGCTGGACCTTTGAATTGACGACAGTGTTTAAAACGGAGTCACAAGCTAATGTCTCATTGACAGTCAATGGAAACTCTTCAGACCGTCATATAAAATGGGTGATTTTACACAAACCAAACTGCTACTCATCTCATGTAAATGTCTATTTTTGGTCCTGAAATATTGCTGTAAAGTGCTCCTGTTCCACCTGTACAAAACACTGGGTGCTGGGGATGAAATGGCCTTCGTAAAAATGAGGAAAATGCCATTTCTGTGCCAGGCTCAGGTGGGAATGTGCATGGCACACGGCACTCACTGACAAAAGGCACTGGGCAACAATAATAGTTGCTATGTGACAGTATTATTGTCACAGCAGGTTCAACAGAAGAGATCAGGCACTGCGTTTATAAAGCACCTGCAAGAGGGAATATTGATGTAGGATCAGTTTAGCCTTTTACTTCATAATGGATTAAGATACATAAGTTAATATGGATAGCGGACAGATGATCCTAGATCAGAGATCCTACTCTGAGATGATTTATGGAAAGGGGTCACATCAAAAAATATAAAAAAATGAAAGTAAAAAAAATTGAAAGTAGTTAACATAATGCTTATAGAAGACCCTAGACTGCTGTTGTAACAGCCATTCAGTAAGGGAATTCAGATACATGTATTTTGATGATTTTGAGGTATGATTGATATGGCATATTAGCAACGCCAATAAACAACTGAATCAATCAGAAAATGTTATTTGCAAGAAACAGTGTATATCAAGTATGGATAAATTGATTAATAATGAATAATAACTATGAGCTTCTTATAATAATAAGACACAGATGAAAAAGAAGAAGATAACTGACAAGTAATTATAATTGTCATTATTGTCTTTGCTCAAATTTCAGAATGTATTATAAACAGTTTTAGCTGTCTGTTGTTGCTTTCAAGAGGTTTATGGCCCTTGATATGGAAAGGTGTTAAATCTCATATTGTGATATATCTGCACTAGTTTATGAGTTATTGTATCCCTAAGGACAGGCGGCCTGAGAGGTGTTTTAAATCCTGCCCCACGCAAGCTGTTAAAATTGACCCCATCTCCAGTGCCCTTTGTTAAACTCAGCAGAGTGTGAAGGTTCCTCGCGTGTTTACTCCCTGTGATATTCTCCTAAAGAATACCTTGTAAAAAATGTGTGTTTTCTATAAAATAATGAAGATAAATGATGCAATAATAAATTAATAAGACATATAAATGGGATGATGGTCATAATGTTTTCCCAGTGGATATTAGCTAAAAACTCCACCCTCCTGACTGCAGTGGTTTTAAACATTTATCACACAGAAAAACAGAGGACATTATCTTACGGCGAATGCACTCGAGAGTGAATCTGGGAGGGTACTGATGTATAGCACTGAGAAAGCACATTTGTTTTATGGCTTGTTTGCAAGCATGTCTTCAGCAGCACTCTACCATTTTAACAATTGCCATTTCTAATCATGCCTTTGTAGCTCTGAGTTAATATTTTTAGGAGATAATGTCCGTGTGTTCAGAACAAGACTGTCAGTAATTGTGGTATGAGAAGTAATTCCCTGAGGCACAAAGCCTGGTATATGGAAATCCCTTTGCTGCATTTGCAAAGTATTGTATTGTCCAACACTCAGATGTTGGAAATGACAACGGATGGCACCTGGAGAAATTAAAACATTACATACATATTTCATAAATGGATTTCATACTTGGCATGTTAAGGGGTATATGCAAAATTAGACACCTGCTTCATAGATGGTTTGTATTTTATAGCATGTTTAAAACATGCAAGGTTGAGGTCCCCTTTGATATTACAAATTTTAGGGGGTGTAGCTTGAAATTCTGGGCCCTACAGACAGGCGGCTCTGAGAGCCCCTCCACTCTTTAGTAAAAAAAAATTCCCAGATTTCTGTGGGCCCCTTCAAACCCTTGGGCCCTGTATACTTAGTAGCCGTTTCCCCTCTAGTGCTACGCCCCTGGCTAATTTCTCCAAGACTCATAATCAGAAGCTGAACTCATGTTTCATGAGAGTACACTACACATTTTAATACCCATGGTCAAATGTTGACCTTCTATTCATAATAGGAGCTGTATTTGAATAACATAGTATGGATGAGACAGCCAGTGTATTCCTCATTGCTTTATGCCTTTGCAAATTATTTCAAGGTCACTGTTTTCAAATTTAATTTGATTCCATTGACATAAAACTGGACATAATTACAGCTACTCAGCTTCGACCTTTGACCTCCTTGAAGGCTCATGCAAAATATGCCAAAACCTAGAAACTACTCAAAGATGAAATCCTAAGACACCCTGGATATGTTAAATATATTCATGTTTCTTACCCACTTTTTATTAATTTCAAATGGCATTTACAGCCTCAAGTCTAACATCTCCGACAGCCCTTGATATAATATAGCCAGTTTACTTCTGCAGTGTTATTGAAGCAACTGTGTAACTAGTTTATAAATTCTTTGTATCCACCCCAGCAGCTGAAATCATTTCCATGTCTCTGACAGATTCCGTCTGTACCTATGAATTATTGGAAGATGATTCATTTTTCGAACTCATATCAAATGCTGTGGCTGTACCTAATGGTTCTTCTATTTCAGCTCTCTTTCTCTCAGCTTCAGTTTTCCCTGCATTATACTCTATTTTTATCCTCCACGATGGCCTTAGTCTCATCATTTTAACCTTACACGTTGCTTGCATAATGAAGAGCAATTTTCCTTTTTTTTTACAAAACCAAAATGAATCTATTATCATACTAATTAACAGTTAAACACTGATCACCATGGCTGCGCAGTTTCTTCTCTATGATTGATGAAGATGACATTTGTGTGTGAGCCCGCACTGTTTCACATTGGAGAAAAAAAAAAAAAAAACCTCATTTCCAAAAAAAGCAAGACAAAGCATTCGAATGACACTGAACAATCTTTAAGACATGATTTCTAGTCAACCTCAATCTTCACTCAGTCTCTAAACATTGTGCTAGTACAACTGGAAATTACCCTTTCCAACCAAATCTGTTAAGTTCTTGGCATGGAATCTAACCACATCCAGCACATCCTACTATTCTCTAATAATGAGACACTTTTGAATTGATTATACACTGTCATCCCAGATATTGTCATACCTTAATTTATGCATCTAATGCTCAAGGGAACAAACAGCTTATGGCTTCTGGTTGTGTTGACAAGTATATAACTTTTGAGTGAAAATGTAATGTTATTGAAATATATTTATTTATTTATTGTATTTAAGCACTTTAATTTATCAATTACAATCAAAATGTGCATGCATGTTCTAGATAACTGACATGATAATACTCATTATGTCACCAATTATTTATATACAGGATGTTGAATGAAATGTGCAGCTTCACCTGGCTATTCACTACTACTCATGGATTTCATAAATCACATGACAGCTTAATCAAAGTTTAATTTGTGTGTTGGTTTCTTTACTTTGGATTACACCTGACATTAAAAACTAGCCAAACTGTTTACTTAACATCCAAGTTAAATACACACTGCAAATACAATCTTTATTCTTATCATTATTTTTTTAGTCCATATTTTTTGTTGAGTTCCAGCTCATAATGATGTTAAAGACCTGAAAAAAACTGTTTAATTTATTTTTAATCAAAGTTAAACCCAAAGCGAATCGATATGATAACATTCACTAGAAATGCTAATTTATTCAAAGTGTACAATGCAAGGATTCATTTTCTCTTAGATGCAAATGAATGGTTTAATTACTCATCCCTACACTGAACGCTACCCACTGAATCATCTCTCATGTAAAATGTAAGACCCATGTTAAATTAGGAATTACTCCATAGGGTCAAAATGTAATTTATGGACATTTGGGATCTGAGCTCTGGACAGGAAATCTGCAGTTCCTTTAATTTAGTTGATACATGCAGCAAAGCAAGCTGAGCTGACTGTACAATATACAGCTCTCTTAGTTTTGTGAGCCTGTTGAAAATTTGGGTGGACAAACAAACTAACTTCATCTGATTTTCTAATCTCCTTCAGTTCAATTGTCAGGCCCATAGCTGTGAGCTCCTCTTTCTGATGTGGCCTAACTGCCTGACTTCCTTGAAAGTGCTCTGCTAATGAACCAGCGGTCAGTTAGGGCGTATAATGAAACCTGACAATGGAGAGGGTGTGTGAAATGATAAACTGCCTAAGCCAATCGTGACTGGGGATGTCTGGAGGTCCACATTGGCATGGCAACAATCGGTTCAGGAAATGTAAGGGTTACGTCAAACACAGAGCGGAAAGAAGCATGGGACAGGAGTCACATGGATCTGATTGGAGGGGTCACGCAATTCCCGATTTCTCCTCCTAAATTAGTGGGAGAGAGTGAAGAGGGAAAAGTGTGAGGGGTGTGGTGGTGGAGGTTCCGACCAATCAAATCACACAAAGTTTAGGCCAGAAAATATGAACATGTTGAGATTATTTTCAGCCAGTCAGTCCTCTTTTCCTCTTATGCAAATAGCCTCTGAAACATTGCATGCACAGATCTGTTTTTGATAATATGCATATAAATGAGAAGTAAAGTGTTTTATCAAAGTGCTGCATGGCTCAAGTGATTTCCTGCTCTACTATGCTTCGCTGTACACTATCCCCTGAACCCAAACGCTTGTGTGGAATAACACATTCCGGTAATTTCCATTTAATTCAAACTGCCCTATTTTCATGATGTCATCCACTTGTTTCAATAAGCACATAAACCCAATTACCGCATGTGGCATCCACGTTGAACTGTTTCAACTGGGAAATGGGCAAATACAATTTTAGGCGAATGGTGAGACTGTATGGGGAGATCGAAAAAGGTACTTCTATGACTGCAATCTGCTTTGATGACAGAAGAGACAATGACTGCAGCAGGATACATGATAGTTCCATCCACCAAAAAAAAGGCAGTCTCAATTTGAAAATGTGCAATAGATTACACTGCACCCTATAAAGATCGCCCATGTACATCAACCTATATGCAGCTGCTACTTAATCTCAGTGGCCTGCAACTCACCTCCCTTCTCTGGCCATTTCCCTGCTTATTTAGAGTCTGTTTCACCATCAAGATGGTATGTCAGAACTTTGGAAGATGACAAAAGACCTGATTGCCTTTTAGCTCGTTGCCAAAAGTGACCACACTTCACTCTCGACGGTTCGCCCATGCGTGATCTAATTACCCAGCAGCGTTTCACTGCGTTTAGACCTGATTTGAGATCAGCTGCCCGTGGCCAGTCTGTACCCAGCAACAAGCTAATGATGCACAACCTGAACCAGAGTGGAGTTACCGTGACAACATAAGCATTAAACAAGAGGAACAATTACTTATGTTTTCCATTAAATGAGCCTAATGTATTGCTTTTAGAGGAAAGGGAAGTCAATTTTTTCATCTTTATTGTGATTTTTATGTTATAGGCATTATTATTTTTCTCACTGTGAGTGGTGCCGGATCCATGTTAGGGGGTCCCGGAATAGCAGTGGTCCAAATCTCACAGGTTCCAGATCAGTATCAGGCAGGATCTGCCACAAATTGGTACTGAAAATGTTTTGGTTTGGATTTATCAATGAACTTTAAAAACATCAGTATCTATAATAACAGCAGCAATTTGTTATACAAGATACATATTAGCTTTTTTGTCAGTATACGGATAGGAATGCATTTGGGCAGAATGAAAAATCAGTGGGTGAGCACTGAGGATAGCCATGTGCTCTCTGGCTCCTGTTTAGTTTTTAAACTCGTTTGCACTTTGCACTATTCTTATTTTTCACCATGCAAATGTAAAATTAATATATCGGATATCATTCCCCCCCATTTTAACACTTTAAATGAACCATGCAAAACGATGCCTCTGTGTGCATAAAGCCCAGGGCTGGGTGTCTGAATCCCAGTCTCTCTATTACCACTTATGCCTGGAGATCCACACTGGTGAGACAACAGTTGCCTAAGTCTCACAGGGGAAGATAGGGGTCACTGTTGCTGGGAGACAGTTCTGGAGAGCAGCACAGTGTATGAGAATGTGTATTAGAATAACAAAGGGATGTCACCACATCGGACCAGAGCCAAATGGCGCCTCCTGTGAATGACCTGCTAGGTGCCATCTGGGTTCCCCACTTTCATGTATGGGCCTCACTTCCTGGGGTTACCTGGTCATCACATGCAAATGTCTTTCCCTTTAACTCTACAAACGTTGACCACACATTGTAATCATTGAACATTTTACTCCATGCATGTGTTCTCGTGGCTGGCTGTGTAAGTAAAGTATCTGTCTTCAGATGCAAACATGGGATGTGTCTCTTCATTTAACAGCACGGTTGTTCTTCTCGCTTTGAGATTTTTCCTATTTACTAACACTGTCTAACAGCCAGCCCTGGTCAGCCATGGGCATCTGATTTATGAGGAAAGTGTATGCTGACTTCATCATCCTCAGAGAAGCTGTAATGCATGAAAATCTGTTTGTCTTATAGAACCTGTGAGATCCATTACTAAATGGTATGCATGTTAATTTGCTTACCTGCCTGTTTAGCATTTTGTATGCCCCCAAAATATCAAAATAATAAAATATCAAACAACTTCAGAGTCAGCCTACCAAAATCAGGCCAAGATTGGAACAACATTAAAAATAGCTTTTTACCAAGCTGATAAAGGACTAGGAGAATTAGATGAGAAAGGAATGTACACACCACTGAGAGGAAAAAAAAATCACTTGGCCTCTTTTTTTTTTTTTTCCATTAATTTTTTATTTAGCATCTCATTTATTTTATGGACAAAATTGCATGGTAAATTATATTTTTACCATATAATTTTTACAGTACATGGTCACCGGGGAAAAGAAACACTTTTTGAAATACTAAATCAAAAACTAGCAGGACCATATTTCATGACATTGAAATATGGTAGGCAAACACAATCTCATAGCTATATTCCTCTCCACCAAAATCACAAGCATTTGGCCTAATATAAAAGTAAACTCTCCCAAATGGTGAAAAATACATTATTTCCTGTAATGAATCTCCCAATTTTTCTCACCGTGTGCTTGCTGTCAAACACTTCACACATAAAACTACTTTTTCACGCAATGTAATCACAATTCAGAATTCTGCTGATGAAAGACCATGCAGTGTACCACAATGTGTGTCTACATTCCACACAAAGGCAAATGTGGCAGGTGTTTTGAGTCCACCTCTCCAATGGAGAACATTGCAGACCATGTAAAGACATTTATTGCAGGTTGAGATGATGTACAAACTTACAAAGATTAATGTTCCTCTCCATCAACTCCCACCCACCCTCTGTCTCCCCGTTTACCCCATGTCCCTGTGGAGTTGCCCCATTTCCTGACTCAGTTTTTCCACCTTTTCATGCATTTATTGTAGATGCCTCCCTCTTCCCTTAGGGCACACCTATACGCACACACATGCACACCCCTCTCCCCTGCTTTGCCTCTTGTGATACAGTGCAGTTGAGCGGTAGACCCACTTATTAAAGGGATCATTCTGGTCCTGTCAGGCTGGTGATGGGATGAGACATGCAGGATAAATGGAGCTGCATAATATGAATATCAGAATAAATAGCTGGGTTACAAAGTATGAGCAGGGTGGAAAGTGCTGCCCTTCACAATTTAAGCTGAGCTCAGGAATATCTAAATGATATTAAAAGTAGTTCTCAACTTGTCTGATATTAGCGATAAGAGAGCGAGTGAGTGTCATGAAGCCTTAGATGGGTGGAGCAATCATCTGCTAGCAAAGTCTCATTAAATTGAACCAATCAAAGCATTTTTCTGTACATGACAACAGCTCAATCAGTTATGTATTGGTTGCTTGTGAGTGTTGCCTTACTTATTGCCCATATGCAATGTAATATCATGTAGAGTAAAGCCATTAAATTCGATTAGATTGGCATCCTAATGGTTTTCACTTGCATGTCACATCCCATAGTTTTAAAAATGGTATAGCTCATATACTGATAGTGTGGCATTACTTATAAGCTATGAATGGTGCTTGGTATTATGAGGGATCTACAGTTGTATTGTGCTGTTATTATTTTGTCACACTCTTGCAACAAACATTCATTTGACTGTACTTTGTTTTGGGTAACTTGCCATGTGTATATGTTTGTGATAGATCATTAATCATTTCTGTGGTGATATTTTGAACGTTATGGATGATACATAATGTATTTAAAAACGTTCACCCTGAAAATGTCTGTTGACTTTTGAAAAGCACTGTATCATTTATAGCTTTCTAAATTAAAATAAATTCTATATTTTTTTGAGTGGTTTCATTTGCTGTGAAATGTTTATTAACAAGAGAAAGCAGTAATAAAGGACTGTGATACATTAATAAACTTCAAAAGGGAAGGAGGCAGAAGACAAGACAAAATTTTCATTATACTCGAGTCTTCTGGTATGCTTCCCCCCATCTTTAATGCTGCATTCCCTGACAGTCTGAAAGTGCAGGGAATACCAAAGTGTCAAATAGCTGTTTCTGTGATTTGCGCAGCTGAAGCACAGACGTGTTCAACCAAGAAATTTGCACCTCCGTGAAGCTCTTTCGCTCGCAACACTGATGCATATGCTGAATAACTACACCTGAAAATCAACTTTTCCTGACGACGAAGCAGCATCGTCTAATTCTGAAATGCCAAGAGGTGCATGTAGAAAAACTTTGCAGTAATAATGTTCTGTCTCATAGAATGAGTCTGCCACCCAGATCAGCAAATCTCTGCCCATAAATCAATGAAGGCAGTGTAATCTCACATCGTATTATCACTTTATTCATTTTCCTTGACAGACTCTCTTATCCATGCTGGTTTACATCGCATACAGTTTTATATAAAATCCATTTGTGTGGGTGGATGTTTACTGAAGCCATTTAGATGGCTAGCTGAAGGGGACACCAGTGACCCTCCATGTCGAAACTTCTCCAACAGCCTTTTGGTTTAAAAGCTCCTCTCCTTAAATGAAATATGACTAATTACCACCAATATATCCAGGCACTTAGAAATGACTTGGTCAAGGAGTTGCGACCAATATTTTCACTGGATTGTTCCAATATTTTCACTGATGCACTTCCCATGGTGTAGTAATATTTAAAGAATACACAGAAATAGTTGTAAGATCATTATTTTGTTGTTGTTCTATATACTGTTTGACTAAACACAGTGGTCATGGCAAAATATCATCATGGAATGTTTGTAAAATTTCAAAGAATGTAGCTTAATAGTTTTTGCTGCAGCTACGCCTCACTTAGCTCCACTCATTAGCTTTAGCATTAGCTAATGATGTCAGCAGTAAAATCTGCTTCAGAACCCAATGGATGTATGTTAAACGTGAGTTTGGAAAACTAATCTCATGACTGAAAACATGATTCAAAACCAAAGTTGCAGATTTTTATATGATCACATTCTAAAAAGTTGCATGAAATATGAGTATATGATTTATATTTCATATTGACACCAAAGTTGCAGAGTTTTATATGTATCACATTCTAAAACAGTCTGTTCCACATGAAATATGATAAAAAACAGTATATGATTGAAAACAGTATAGGATTTCATATTGACACCAAAGTTGCAGAGTTTTATATATATCACATTCTAAAACAGTCTGTTCCACATGAAATATGATAAAAATCAACGCTGAGTGTATGTATTAAAAGAATGAGACATCACGTAATGAGTTTTAAAGAGTAGCAGCCAGGTCAACATTTTTTTTTGTAAAACTGCATTAAATTCTCCAACAAGCTTTTGTAATTGGTTATGAATCCCCCTTTTCTATTCTGAGCTCACAGTTGCTTTCACTAACTGTTCATAGCCATGAAATTTAAAAAAAAAATAAAATCTCCATTTTCCAATCAATTTCAATGGAAGGTCCAACATGCTGAACTCTATATAATCTCTGTATAATGCACCGCTCTGGGTTGTGTGTTCCATCTGACGAAGTTCAAGGAAGCCATTTTTGTTCCTTGGGTGTGTGGTCATGCACAAATCCTATCAGTACAGCCCAGTTTGCCACACTGCGCCTATCTAAGCCCTCATCCCTTTAATACAGAGCCCAATAGAGTCTGAATGCTCATATCGGAATTTCATTCCATTCTGCACTACTCTACTCAGTATCTTGGACGACTTATTTCAAAAGTCTTTTGATATACATTCTGTTCCATGTTCCATAATCATTCCTTCAGGTTTGGCATTTTTCTCTGCACGGTATGTTGAAAAGGCATTGGAAAAAAAAACCCATGTGCCAATACGCAGTAGAGAGAATATATGCAGGTCACATAGTGTACAAACAGGGAGGTATGCATTTTTCTTAGGCACAGTTCACTGAACACGAGAAGCAACCGTTAAGTACGACAGCCTCACTGCTTCTGATGCAATATATTTTCTGATAAACTTGTTTAGAATCGAACAGAGATTGGATTTTCGCTGCTGATGTCTTTCTCTGCTTGAGTTCTGCTCAGGCTACAGCAGCCCAGAAATGAACACGGCTCCAAGCATTCCTTTGAAACATCCCTATCTTGCCAAAGTGCGATTTTCCAATTTTGAGACCTGTGCAAATTAAAGTCGTTTGGCCCGTCATTTTGTACCCCAGAAAACCCTTTAAGGGAAATAAAATCAGGCATCGTGTTCCACAGAATAATCAAGCCATTTCCAGGATTATTATCATTTTGCTTTACGGGGGGGTGGGTTAAATGAAATTTCACTTTTCAATATAAGGGCAGTGTTTCATTTTTTAGAACTCAGATGCATCCTTCGATGCACTTCAGACACTGAAATGGACCAGAGTTGAATCACCATTAGGGATCACAGTGATGGGCTAGAGTGTTTTCTGAGGCTGTACTGATATCTAAAGACTGCAAGCATTGCAAATATCCATTAGACCCAAGTCTGGTGTACTCCACAATCTCTGCCATGAACAGTGATGAAGAGTAGCAAACAAATCAGCCAGTCATTTATACAGATTCATTTGTGTATATCTTGGTAAGAGACCATTGCTAGGACCGTAACTATGGGTGTACTGATGTTTCAGGGAGCCTGGGAAGGGTTGACCTGGAAGCTATATTAAAAACCGAACCATATTCAAAATGGCCTTGTGTGAATCAGAGTTAGACACTAAACATCCTGTAGATACAACGTAGTGACCTTCTGCCCCAGTCAGGCCCTCTAAAGGGTGAAAGATATCACAGGTCCTGAATGGTAGAGTATTTAAATACCCGTTGAAGTGGCTCATGTCAGGAATGGCCAGCATCCTTTTTGAGGATTGAAAAAACTGCCTCGAGTAAAACCCGCTACATAGTTCTGAGCAGTCAAGTGTAGTCATCGTCATTCTGAATACAAGGGATTAATGCATGCATTGTGTAAACGAGGCTTACCGAGGCCCCGGCAGGCTAACCCAGGGTCATGGACTACAGGCTGCCATTCTGCGCCAGCCGGCCAGCAGAAATTAAAAAAGCTAAGAACACGTAGCTGTCCTCTAATCCAAGGTTTCTGAAGATAGGGGGAGAGTGAAGTGACACAGGATTGCAAACGAGCACATCCGAAAAGCCTGCAAAGAAAACACATTCCAATGCCAAAGAATAATAAAGACCAAAAAAAAAAAAAATGAAATCCTTACACAAAGAATTTGAGACCAAATGCGTATAAACCATGTACAAAGTTTTAATGCCTTTTGAAACTTTTTTCTTTGGCAGAGTCAACAGATGTACCTGTTCCAGGAAAGAAAAGAGGAGGAGCATCATGGAGAAGTCTCCTCACATCATAAATACAACTACACTGAATCTTATGCATTGCAATTGATATTGTGGAAGTGATGCAGACACCACAGAAACAATGAACTGGACTATAGCAAGAAACCGCAGGCAGTTGGGAGTGATCTGCCTCTAAATTAATGCTGGTAATGTTATGGGGCAGCCTGTAGTCTAGCGGCTAAGGTACATGACATGGACCCCCAAGGTTGGCAGTTCAAGCCCCAGTCTATCTACAGCAAGAACACCATTGCTGTTGGGCCCCTGAGCAAGGCCCCCATCCCCACATTACTCCCCAGGGGGGATTGGCCCCTCGTTAGCCCACTTAAGGCTAAGTCACTCTGGATAAAAGCATCCCCTTAATGACTGTAATGTGATGTACTGTGGTAGGTGATGGCATCTACTCAAACCCTAAGCGCACTGGCTGTTTAATTTCTCTTAATGCTGCTCATTGTAAGAGTCAGCATTAATTTAATTGAGTTTTTAAAACTGCACTGTACCCATGTAGCTATGGGTGGGCCCACTTGGCAGCTAGATGCACCCAATCTGAGTAAATTATTTAGCTATATGTATTATGGGCTCAATGCCTGAACACCTGGCTTCTGGCATTCTTACTCAACACCACAAATCTCCACAATTTACGGGTCTGGAAAATACATCAGACCTAGGCGTCTTCTATGTTTCCTGCCTCTATATTTTTACTCTCCCTTTTTCCTCCCCCTCGGTCATCAATGTTAACATGAGAGGGTCAATGACCTAATCTGAATGGTTAATGGGACTTAACCCATTAACCCAACTCCAAGGATATTTTGTTTTTAGTTTGAGCTGTCGTTAACTTCATTTGTTTTTCTGTGCGTTTCCATACTGCACCATTACATTAACCAGTGGCTTGGTTTATTTTTAAACATCTTATTTTGTTACATATAATCTATTTTTATTTTCTAGTCTCCATGCCAATAATGATGGTATTTCCATCCATCATTGAAAGTTGTTTACCTTAAGTGCGTTCTATCAGCTGTTGATGTGAAACGGGCTAAAACCACAAAACTCATGTTTCTATTTATGTGAACATACAGTACATATAAAGTGTGTTAGGGTGTGACAATCTAATCTTGAAAATGATATTAGTATCAACAGTGACAGTGATGGACAGCATCTATATAGCTCCTTTTCAAATATCGTGTCTCTTTATGCCTCCACATTCCTTTCTGTGACATAGTGCTGTGTAGTTTATGCACTAAAATGTATTGGAGAGCCCTGCTTTATGTTTAAAAAAACACAGACTAAGCAGATGCTTTATCCCAGTATTAATTCTTGATATGATATTCGAAAGCACAGAAAATATTCTTGATATGGATGAAACCTTTTGGTTGAAAGATTAACATTAGTGAAATATTAGAACATAAACCAAATTTCTTTCTGTAATGGTTGTAAGGCAAAATTATATTTTTTCCCTCCTCTGAACTCATATTTACATCTCAGCAAATGAACATCTCTGGATTCTTATTAGCATTGAAGAAATATTTTATTAGATCCGCATTCATGCTGGTGAAGCGATTTAATGAGTTTTCCACACCACGTTAACTTTAGTCAACAGTGAGTCAGAGTGTATCACTCTTTCCACTCGTGAGCAGATTTCACATTGGGTCTGTCACTGTAACCGACAAAACATGTGTTGCTGAGAGAAACCATCTGTGAAAGCTTAATGCGGGAGACACAGGACTAATATGAAAATTATTGCAAGAGTTTCAGCATTTGAAATTGGTTTGCTAAAAAGGCGATGAACGGAAGGCCAAATTCTGTCAAGCTGCTCCAGCAAAAAAAAAAGGAGGGAAATGATTTTCGGGAGCTTGTTCCGCTGAGCTCTCTACATCTATAGAAATACGACAGAATAGCATGCACTTTCAGAGGCCATTAAAGTTTACATCGCGCTAAAAGACGACAGGACAAACAAGCAAGAGGATACCAATAATGCAGTGACAGTCCCACTTATACTCCATGGACTTTATGACACGATTTGTCTCAACTAGCAAACACGAGGTGTGGATACTTTCTGAGAGCCTCTGCAAAGTTCCCCTGAATAATTCATGAAATAAGTGTGCAGCAAAGCCCCACGTGTGTGAAGTATAGCTTTTAATAATGCGTTTGTTATTGTGACAAAGTGGACAGGAACGCTTTCTCTGAAGCTGGTTCACAGAATCAGTGCTGGCTCACATTCTGCTTTAAAATGATACAAGCTGACCATTGTGCGCCCCTGCAAATGAAAAGCATAAACATATTGATTTAATAAATGCATAATACTGTTTTGTCACCTAACAATGATTTGAATTTCATATCCCCAATCTCTAGTGTAGAGTAACACCTAGTAGTAGTGCATGATTGATTACACAGTCATATTTTTACATACAGAAAATGAATGGGATCAGTTCAGCATATGTTTGCTGCAAAGGGCAATGTTTTACATGTCCCTTTGTTCACTGAATTACAATGTAGTGTGCTCCCTTAATTAGTGGTTATTTATATTATTTGCACCAAAATTATATATTTGTCAGGAGTGAGCTAGCTGTTGAGCTGAAATAGATTCTCTTTAGCATATTTTATATATATATATATATATATATATATATATATATATATATATATATATATATATATAACTGTTTACTGCACAGCCAATGTAGTTTGACAGTCACCATCAACATCAATGGCTATTTTTTAGTGAACTCAAGGTAGAGATAATGGATTGTTTCCAAAGATAATGAAGCGCAAATGCTTCCCCTGTGTTCTTTCGCTTAATTACCATACTGGGAGTTCATTGTAAATCCTGCTCAGAAGATCAATTTATATGTAAAACCCCCCCAGCATAAACTGAGCTGTGGATTATGACTGCCAGATTGCATCCACCATTTCCAGAAAATATTTGCATGTCTGTTTTGTGTTTGCTGTTTTTTTGTGACTTAATTTAAATGCACAACGCTTCACATTGCACTGCATTATTGCAGTAAAATAAATGCTCAGATTATCACTGAAACAGTCAAAGCGACGGGAATTTTTCATGGGGTGGAGAAAATGGAGGATCTCTTCTCGGTCTGTAAAAAGCGTCCCTCGCGGCCTTTGATCCCTCCTTTGGCTCTGTTTGAGTGCACATGTTTTTGATGGATGGCACCTGGCATGGAGGTTCTTCAGAGGAAAGCGTTCCCAGGGTCCTCTGTGCCTCCTTGGGACTGATAAAGTAGGTTTTCTCCTGCAGATCTGAAGGCTCAGCTCCCGGTTTCTCAACAGTGGTTTCACAATATTTTATGACACAGCTATCAGTCAGCACCAGCGGGTTCGCACTGCAGCTCCATTCCGTTCCTCACAGTAAATTCAAATATTCAATTAATGCATTGTGGTGGACAAGAGCCAGCCATGTATGGCTGCATTAGAGACAGCCTACAGACCCTGAAACTACTCTCTGCTGTTTTTACAGGGAGATTTCTGCATTGGGGGACATGGCCGGAGACTCATTAGCAGCTGTCAGGGGGGTCAGTCTGTTGGGTAGTGCTCTCCAGGATGCCACTGCGTACCTATCCAAATTATAATAGTTTTCCATGTCTCTTGTAGTAAGGGGTCTCAGAGCTATTAACGTTACTCAATCTGTTTCACTTTGGCATCAGGTTTTGGCACAGAAGTAAGGAGAAATGCACCAGTGGTCTTGGCAACACTTTTGGTTGCTTGAGATATAAATGAATCCCAATTCACACATGAAATTGAATGAAATTAAAAAAAAGGACTTATTACTGCCAAACAAAGAATTGACGTATTATTGTTATGGCGCGGCGGTTGTTTGAGTAAGGTAAATGCAGTCAAATGATCATCCTTCGGAGAGGGGATCTTACAAATGTGGAAGGATTGCGTTTGAGAAGGGTCAGCTGAGGCGTTGTGCGTGATGAGGAAAATCGTCTCATCTCGCGATCTTAATTAGCAGAGCGCAACCGAACAAAAAACTTTTTACACTGCAGAATGCTAATGGGTGGGACTGAGAGATGACTTATCAAACCAAGGCCTCTCTCTCCCTCTCTTTCTCTCTCTCTCTCTCTCTTTCTCTCTCGCTCTACCCGCTCATTTCTTTCTTTTAAGTGACAGCAGTTATCTAATTAGATTCAAAATGTGCTCGGCTCAAAAAGGAGAAGCAAATCACACTCTGAGATCTTGATGATGAGGAATAATACAGCTCAGCGTGTGCGGCGCATCGATTAAAACAGAAGTCAAATCATTTCCTCTGAAAGAAAAAAAAGGGAAAAACTAAAAAAAATCCAAAGCGAAGGGCTGCTGCATACGTGGGGGTGGAATGGTAAATTAAAGAACGGGAGACATGGACCTTCTGCAAGAGGGTGATAAAATCCATCATCTCCCCCTGCCCTGCAAAGTGAGCTTGAGTTTGAAATCATTGCTTATGTACGGCCATGAATATTTAATAAGGGGTAGTTTACCAACAGCTGTTGAGTGTGAGACAAAGTGGCTTGAGAATTTCCTATTCCACTTCTATATTTATTCATTCTTCCTCCTCATTCCCACTCCACCCCCCTCAAACAAAACAAAAACTGAAACTGCTTACTTTGATAGTAAGCACGCCGTCATTTGACCAGTGGGCTGATATGGGACTCAAAGGCATTTTGTATGCAATGGATTTTTTTTTCTCCCAGAGAGAGGTGAATTTGACTTTCTGGCTTGACACAGTAAATATTACAAAATAAAATATAACATCTGTCTGCAAACGTGGTTCCCTAAAGATTCACTCAAGCATCAGAGCAAGCAGATTTTTCGAAAAAGAATATGAGTTCTGTGTTTAAGAAAAAAGTCTGCAAACTTGTATGTAGTCAATAGTCTGTATTTTCTTTGTCTGAAGCCATATAATTTTATTTAAATCTGGAAAATACCCCCTTGGCAGACAGGCAGATGTGAAATTTCATCTGGATGTGTGTTAAAACCACGGTGAAATGATCTATTTGAAAATCTCATTTATAATAGTGCCTGGGCTTACTCTTAACTGTGTGGTTCACTGCCATGACAAAGTCCACTTCCTTTGTCCTGGCCACACTGTGTGTGAATTTATGTGTTCTGCTGCTTTTATTAAATATTTATGAATGGATATGCTACACTGTGATTATTATTATAACAGTAATTCATAGTGATTTGAGTTACTATGACTTCAGATTTAGTTGAAAATACAAAGGAATATATATCTATAAATCAAACAAACTCAATAGCTTACATAGTCACAGAAGTCAAAGTCAATTCAGTGTTATATGACTGATCAATAAGCAATGATTTCAACACAATTACCTAAAACACTATTCTCTTGGTATTGTGTGACCATAGAAATGACATGAAATGAATACTCAAACCCCAAGGGGAAGATAAATAATTGCTTTTTTTATGATGGTGAACCTTTCTTTAAATCAATAACCATCCATAAAGGTCAGAATTTATTATATATATTCCAACATATTCCAACATTTGTTGAATTTCTTACTTTGTTGAATGATAACCTGTATTTTCTCTTGTGTTTTCATGTATAATCTGATCATGAGTAGCTAGTTAAAACACACATTTCCTTAGTACAAAACCATCACTAACCTATTTCCCACTTCCTGTCATGAACACAAGAGAACCCAACCAAAAATCCAAACCAAAAGGTTCCATGGATTGCAGTAATACTGTGGCCTTGCTCTATATTTTAAATACAGTTAATTTCAAAGCTGTAATTGCTGTGTCATGGTCTCTGCTGTGATAACTTTGTTTTTGATGATGTATGGTACAACACACCTGTTTCACTGTATATTTTGATGAAAAGGCAATTAAGTTTTGTATGTTTTGGACTGAAATGCCTGATTTACAACTGAAACATCCCATAATAACTCCAAGACTCCATGGAGTCTTTGGACAGTAAGCACTGTTAATTTGAACTTTCTTTTTTTTTCTTATTTCAACAGCTGAAACTGTGATATAAATAATTCACAAGCCCCAACAATTTGTGTTTAATTTCTTTCTTCGCTCTCAGTTGCAGGCTCGCCATGCTCATTTCCGAAGCTGCCTTCCCATGCTACATTAGCCTTGACATCTCCAGGGGACCCGGTGAGCTGGTGCTGGTAACAGGCAGCAGATGAATCAGCTCCCGTGTTATCCACATTAATTACATGTGTGACTCATGGTAAGCATTGTTTCGATTTACTGAGCCACCTGCAACATATAGGGGACTTGTTTTGACAGTTTAAATCCTCCAAAGCAATTAGCAATAATCCTTTCACAACTTACATCTGCACTGTGCTGCATTCCCATGAAGTCCCACTGGTGAAAACATTAAAGTCATTTATCTTGCTGGCTAGCTAATCGTTCAGGCCAAGCTTTATTAAATTTCTCTGACTTTTATCATTGAGATTTTATTATTGTCGGAGATGAGTTCACTTACAAAGCAAAATGCAGTATATTTTAAGCTTGCAGGTAAGTTGTTGTACATTCTGTACATTGTAGAATTTTATAAACGTATTGTTGAGATGTATTCTCATTAACTATTTGAACTGTCCATCAAATATTACCAACCTGTTATCATAACTTCCCAATTTTGATTTGGTTTGTGGATGTTTGCAGACACTGTACTTACATTTATGAAAGTGTCGAAATATTTATTTTGTAAGTAGCCACAACATAATAGAGTGTATCCCTCCATTCTGTAAACGTGTAATAATCATGTAATAAAAATTCCAATGGCTTCACCTCACAACACATGCAATGCATCCAACTGTTTTTGTTCATACAACTGCACAGCCTGTTGAAGTTTTATTGTCCTTGCATGTAAAATTGTCAATGAGAAGCTGTCCCAAATGTAAGCCATTCCAGGAAACAGGTTTTCTTCAAAAGCATCTAATTTCACATCTACCATATTGCAGAAGTGCAGTGTTACACTGGTAGATCTGTTGGGCTCAAGCCTGTTCTTGCCATCGGGGTGCTGCAGGATCTTTGTGTGTCACATGAATAGATATGACACCAGCCCCCACCACAGTGCTGTGATAACATTGACAATGATTTCTGGGGCCCTGTCCATCCTAGGGCCCCCTTAATCATTCAGGGCTTACGCCCCTTAAAGGCACCTGTGCTTGCTGAAAACACACAATGGAAACTCTGAGAGAAAACATGGGTAGCACCTTTGATCTGATTGGCTGTGCCCTCTATATTTCACCCAATCACCTGTTTAAACCCTTACAATGTGTGTATTACATACAGCATGCTAGTTTAGTACATATGGACAGCTGCATTATTATGTGTGCTGGTGGTTTTTGTGTGTATTTTACGGCCCACAAACCCTACACAAACATTGGCCTCAGTTGAGCATTTAATTGAGAGTCATTAAGGACAAATATTGATTGAATGCTGGCCGGGTTATCATTAAAATTGATTGTGAGACATGGTCGGTGACCTGCTCTGTCTGTAGGAGCAGAGAGGGCACACCTGGTCTGATTCTGCAATAAGGGCCCTGATGTGTGTCTGTGCTCTCTGCCTCCGCGCTCCAAACCTTCATCGATCGGTCCCTCGCTGACTTCACTCCGCACTTCCCCTCGTTTTCGGGAGCTAGAAGCGAAAGAGGTCTGCTGTTTGTGGGGGCTGGTGGAGGCATGACCCACCCTGTAAAGCAGACATAAGAATCTACATTCGTAATTCTGCAGGGAAGTCTCTCAGCAAGAACAAACGCTTATTGTGCAACAGGAACACAGCCATTAAGAGAGTGGGCAATTGAGCTAATGAAGGATGCTAGTTACTATTTCCAGGAAATTGTGTATTTTTAGCCTACATGCCACATGCTTGCATACGTCCGTACAGTGTGTTTTTCAAGGGGGGTTGTTGGAAATTTCACACCAAGTTAAAGATGGAGGTACCCATGTAAAAAAAAGAATAACGGCTATAATAATATAAATAAAAACAGAATGAGGGTGGTATTATGTCTTCTGCATCAGTTCCTTCAGCCACGCAGTAATGGATATTCTTCAACCATGAAGGACGTGGCTTCCTCCTAATTACCTGCCATGAGGAGGTTACACATACTCCTTGGTAGGAGGGAGGTGGCACTGTCCAATATGTGCTGCAATGCAAACAGTCTTCTCTCACAGTGTAATGAGAAGGACCGGCAAACTCTTATCACTCAATCTTTTCATTTGGAAAATACATTTGTAATTGACGAAAAAAAAAATGATGTGACTGCCCTGTGTTAATTGCATTTTTGGATTCCAATATAGGCTTGGCTGAGAGTCAGATGGAGCTGAGCTAGCTGGGTAAAGTCTCCAGGGAAGCAATTGTGAAAGGTTTTCTCCACAAATTGATTCAGACTGCTGGTGAAATATAAATGAAGGAATTACACCTGTATACAAGGACATTCATTTCTGAGCTATTTCTAATAATGATGTACAGTACAGTACTATTGATTATCATGGGACAGGCTGGGATGAGCACTGTGCTGAATTGGGCCATCAGAAATGCTGCTATTGAATGTGACTGTTGTCTTATTCACTCCCACGGTATATACTTGATTCACTTTTTCAATATTTACACGGCATAATTACAGTTTGCAAATGAAATAATAGTAATACTAATGCTTCAACTGTTGGTAATTATACACAAAACACATGCAGATCTATGATAAATACTGAAAGATGTGGGGATGGAATAATCTTGCAGCAGACTTTTTAAATGACTGAGTTTTCAGATCAGATGGTGGCCCTAAAAAACATCAAGAAGCAGCTGAAGCAGCTGAAGCAGCTGGCCTGGCCCTGGGCAGTGGCCATTGTCTGGGCAGCAGATTTACCTTTAAATCGGAGGATATGGTGACTCACACACTGAAGTGTGGGATGTGAGGCAGGATCACCCAATATTGCCATCAATGTAATGATTTTAAAGTCGTTTGCAATGATTTATTGCTGCTTGGGTCGCTGCCATGTTTTCTCCTTTTACCTTCCTGATTGGTCAAACAAATGGTCAATACAGGGGAGGATAGATGTACTTTGCTCCTGATGTAGGAAATTCAGTGGTCTTGTTTAACAGAATCAAGTGATGGAGTCTTGCTTTTGTATTTTGACCGTCTCTGTAGCACAGTTTGGGGTGTCATTGTACGTGCTTGAAGATGTCCTTGAAACGTTGTTCTATTCCCACTGTGTCATTTTCCCCAGACTAAAAGGCTTGTTTTTGCATTGTTGAGGGAAGAAATGGATTGTGAGAGATGTAGCTGTTGTTTGCATAATCCAAATAGGAAATATCATAAGCACTATCATTTTTATTTTGAATTTTTTTAACTTGAATTTTTTTAAAAATGTGTAAACCTTCACATTTATTCTACGATGTGGATAAAGACAAAAGTTCACCTTTTAGGCCCTAAATTAGCTGATTGTGGTGAAGCGAATAAAAATACAAAATGATATCCTTTTTTCATACAATGGATATATCAATCCCTTAAATTATGTCAAACTAAATATAATGAAAAATTGTATATAGCAAAGTGATTATATTAGTTGCAACAGACAAATGCATTTCTGTCTTATATGGTTAACTGAGAAACAGATGTGGAGCTTCATCACATAATCGTTTTAGAGAGCTACTATGAAAGTTTTCTTTCTCAAGTCCTCCTTTGCCCAGTCCTGGCTAGCATTCAGCACCAACCAGCCTGAAATAGCAAACGGTGGGAGATACTCAGAGTCCCTCCACAGACACCAACAGCCAGTTTCCCGCTTCAACAGCGTCTGATTTTCAAAGATGTTCTGATCCCGGTCGATTATGAAACGCAATATTACAACAAAATATGTGGATTTGCAAATCCTATTCCTAGTATAGAGCAATCAGCCAATTGGCAGCGAGGGGGGCCTGACTGGGGGAAACATAGTTGAAGCCAAACATTAGTACAAGGGCAGGACAGCTAAAAATCTAATAATTCAAGCTGCAGAAGGAATTCACACTTGTTAATGCATATAGGGTGATATATTATAAAAGAAAACAGCTTCCACCTACACAGTCTTTTAAGGTTGACTTGGCAAAGACTACATTTGTCTGAAATAAAGTGCTCAAAAGCATTTATTTAGTGGAGTTGTAATCCCTCATTTTGAATCTCTCAATTATCAAAGAAAAATAATTCTGTTTAAATCGGTGACTTAAGCATTCAGACATATACGCTTATGACTGTAAAACAGGATCCAGTTGCAAATTGTAAACTATGTATTTTACTGGACACTAACAAATATATCCCTTACATTTAAAAAAAAAAATCAATCCAAAATAGAATTGCACCTTAAAGATGTCCTTAAAGACAACAGTTGTTTTCAGGAATTACATACTTGGCAAAATGAGCCCATTGAACAGACACACTTCTTGATCTTTCTGTTTGGATTCTAGTTTGGCAACAGCTTACTTTGGGAATGCCAAGGTCTGTAAATTGCTTGAGCTACTTTATCTGTACTAGTAAAATGCGTATCCAAAGGAATCCCAGAATAATCCATGAGAAAGTGAAGTCTGGGGGCAGCCTATAGCCTAGTGGCTAAGGTACATGACTGACATGACCCCTGAGGTTGGTGGTTCAAGTCCCAGTACAGCAAGAACACCACTGCTGTTGGGCCCTTGAGCAAGGCCCTTAACCCCACATTGCTCCCAGGGGGGATTGGCCCTTGGTTAGTCTAATCAACTGTAAGTCGCTTTGGATAAAAGCATCAGCTAAATGACAGTAATGTAATGAATGTGAAACACTCATTACAGTAAAGAATATGCTGTATAATGTGAAACTGCAGAGCTGCTCAGAAACCCCATGCATTGTCCATGTTAACCCGCTGTCTGCTCACAGATGGATGCAGAAGCATTTATAAGTAAGCATTTCCCGATCTGAGGACAGTTCAGGACGGCATTTTCCTCTTTTGTGAATCAGCAAAGTCTTGGTCTTTATTCTCTCCTCTGCTGATTTGCTGAAGGAATGCCACCGTCTCTCGCCCACATTTAATTATACGTGTTAATAAACCGTCTACATGTGGGATGATGCGGTTTCAGTGATGGCAGGTTTTCCTGAGAACTGCCATTTCCTCTACAAACATTTTCAGCAGCATAACCTTTCACGCATCTATGTGTCCTTTTACAGTTGTAGAGAAGACTGTACTGGTGCTTTGCTACAATAGATTACAACTACAGCTGTACCCCTGGTGCACATTTATTACCAGTTACTTTTTTTTCTGTAATTTTACTCACCAAATTAACTTACATTTTCAATGTGGTGTGGTTAAGCTAAATATCCATTATTTTGAAGATCTTCAGTGATTATCTTAATTGGATTTATTTCAATTTCACACTAATTACACGTGTAGATAAGATTATCTGTCTAATTGCTTTTACTCCAGAGTCTGGAGAGATGCTTTGTGATGTAACAATAGAATGTATGGTAGCAAAAGAGGTCAAATAAAGTCCACATCTAAGGTTACAGAGTGATGTTTCATTGACAACTATCCTGTATAATATGGGAAACTAGCGCTTATTGTGCTTAATGATATCAATGAAGCTGTCAGACTTAAACTGCATACTGTAGAAGGGGTTTGGGTGCATGATGTCTAATGTAAAGACTGAAACATTACTATCTGGTAAGTATGTGATGTGAATTGAAAACCTGGAAAGGACTGTTGATAAATAGCTTTCTTCCTGTGACTGGCTACTCTGGCTGAAAGTAATGTTTTCCATTTTCTCAATCTGGCTCTGAAACAAAAAAAAGTTGTAGGATTTAAATACAGACATACCTGGTTTAAACAGCTCACACAGTCCTGCTGCATTGCTGAAGAAAGAGCCCAGAGTAATTCCAATAATCTGTGTTTCGCATAGCTAACGTTCATAATTTAGTTTGAGCTCTTTTGTTGATTGATGTAGAAACACAAAGGGCCGTGAAATGTGACGGCTCTGTCCAGCGCTGGAACGTGTCGGGCACAGGCTCCTGGACAGACCTGCTCTTAAGATACTAGATTGTTCCTGTTGACCATATTACAGTTATATACAACAGGTAGCCGAATTTAGGTAACCGAGTCCAGAATTATTGGGGGCGGTTATCTGCCCCTGCCCCTGGGGCTGTAATTGGAATGCAGAGGACTATAACTCAAAGACCATAATAATCACAATTGTACAGGCAAACTTTGGGAGAAAACTATAGGTTTTGGCAGCGCAGAGAAATTGGCCCTCAAGCAGCAAAAAGGAATGAGTTCAACCCTTTAATACAATGTCCAAGTATTCGGTTCAGAAATCGATAATCCATTAACAAGAAAAAAAAAAAGACTACAGAATGGAAGCTATGTGTAATATGTATGAGTTTATCATTTATGTAATTGTTTAGTTACAATACAGTCATAGTTGTCCTTTGACAATGTCATTCCATGACTCATATATCTTTGCATAAGGCTCTGAATTCACTCTACCTATTCAGGGGTTCAGAGGTGCACTTAACTGAGATGTTGGAGTCAGTACGTCATGTCAGGATAAATTATGAATTATTTGCAGTGTAAAGCCTTAGCTAAGTGGACAGAAAGCTCTCACTGTAAACAACAAAACTGAAAGAACATCACTATCTGTTTCAAAGAAGACATCATTGACAATTTTAGGACAGACAGTGGGTAAACAAAACCTGTCTTAATAAATTCAGCCATAAAGCTGAATAACAAGAACACACCACTCCACTTGTACCCTTGAAATTGAAACCCTGAAATGACTACATAGGTTGTCCTCTGGCACTGTGGTCGCTGTCCTTGGTGCTGGAGTACCTCAGTGCGTGTTGGTTTTAACATGAATCACCTGAATGACCAGTTCAGACGCAAGACAAAGTGAGGAGGTTTCACTGTAATCAGCTGTTGGAACTGGTCATTAAGTGCTGAGGTCCAACAAAAACCAGCATACAATGCGACACATCAGGATCAGGAATGGTCACCATTGGACAGCCATTACCCCCCACATTGTGGTAGCATTTATCCTGCAACATTGTTGAGTAAAGCACTTCCATACTTCAATGGATCCCACTTAATATGTCACTTTAATTGAACATGCTATTGCCCATTCATGCCCCTTTTCCCCGTTTGTTTTGTGTCATTTTTTTGTTTTGTTTGTCTTTTTTATTCTTTGACATTTCAGTGCTGCATAGATTATTCTATGAAAAGCTTAAAAACTGCAGTATTACTATCTATGGGAAAATCATTTAATGACTTGGACTTAAAATGCAAATACAAGCTCATCACCCGAACTCAGCAGAATAGTTCAGCACTGTTCTATTCATTCTGTCTGGCTCTTAAAACATCTTTGTATTCTGATTGCCATACCTCATTCTTCAGACACCAAAATGTATGGGACAAAAGAATATAAAAATCCATTTTGCTTGTTGTTTAATTCAGAATCTTAAACAGAAAGCTCTGTGAGGATTCACTATCACCACTAGATGAGTAACACAATTCATCCATAATTTAAGTCACTCAATCATAACAAACAGAAGCAATAGATCCAGTTTGATTCACCAACAATTATGTTCCTATAGCCATTATTAGTTTCGCTACTTCAGAAAAATAAAAAGTTATTCTTTGCAACATAATAGCGAGTAAAGACATTTGAAATATATTGTTACATAAATGTAGTTAAGAATTCCAATTGAAGTATTCTAAATACAACATTACATTGATTGACACTTTTACTAGTTTAATTGTATAATTGTAAATTGATTTATTGCAAACTGTAAAGTAATGAGCTCAATT
This sequence comes from Albula goreensis, assembly GCA_022829145.1. Lineage (NCBI taxonomy): Eukaryota > Metazoa > Chordata > Actinopteri > Albuliformes > Albulidae > Albula > Albula goreensis. The sequence continues at coordinate 40,773,192 of CM040744.1, forward strand.
CAATCAAACATATTTCCCACACAGCCCATCAAGGGCTTGGGCTGTTCAATCAAAATAAAATGAAACTTATCATTCATCCATATGTTATATGTTATTTTGTAATGGTACAGTCAGACATTACACAGACAAGCAAACATGTTCTTTAGAATCTGTTCTTTTTCTACAATAGAATAGTAAATGGCATCTGTAACACTTCCGTCATTTCAATTGAATTGCATATTTTCCTAAAGAGAATAAGGCTGGGAACCAATCAAATGCAGTTATTTTCTTTAAGGTCTGATGCAATTAAATCAAAATTGACTTTAAACTACATCATACATTTTTTTCAGTTTTTGGAGTTATTGGAGCAAACATGTCCTTTGGAATGTACTCTTATAATTCTATATAGAAATGCACAGGCCAGTAAAAAAGACTGAGGCCCATTTTGATTAAATTGAATATTTGCATAAATTGTCCTTAAAGAGACAAACTTCATTTGACTGGATCCCACTCAAAGTCTATTTGACTGAATCTAGCCCAATATGTCCTGAAAGGAAAAAAAAATTATCATTTTCTTTTAAGTGTGCAAGTAAATATACAAGGGCATGTATAGGAAAGTGGAATGACAATGTTAAATTGCATGATAAAAAGTGATTATGTTGTTCATGGCGATGGTATCCTTTTGGGCAAATTTGGATTCTCATCCAGAATCTCGTTTATTGTGTTTGCTGCTGTCTCAGTGGGGAGCTGTAGGGAAGGACATGTGTTAATTATGAATTGCTCTACCCATCCTACAACATAAATTAAACCTGGCTTTGCCTAGGGAGCCTTCAGCAATCAATGGATTGTGCCAAAGATGGGCCTTGGTCACTATCATTTTGATATATTCAACCAATCTAATGTTATGTGCCAATGGCGAAATAAAAAACAAAAGTTTTTTTTTCTTCTCCTATGGCAGCCTGTATCCACTGTCTTTCATGGACATTGTGTTTTTTTGTCTAGCCTCTGAATGTATGGATTACATTAAGGTGGTGGTCTTTAACCGACGGGGTATTAACCATGAACTGGGAAAATCGATTACACTTTCATCAAGCTATACATTTAACAGGCTAAATCTCTTAATCTCCTTCCCCTATTGCTTCTCTAATGACTAAATATGCAAATTATCGTATGCACTTGAGTGTATTATTGTCGTGATCATGAATGATTAATTAATCAAATTATCAGTGAAAACATTTAGGCCTCATTAACTTAATATTTTATACATAATGTGTTGTCATGCTGAAGACGATGAATACATTAAGCTTGTGTTTTGACAGTCCACTCTTGTAGCGTAATGATTAAAAAGACTATTACAGTATACTAAATAATTCCTGCATGATGTATTTTTAAAAAAGAAAAAAAAAAAACATTTGTGTGATATCTGAGTCAGGGAAAAATATTTTAGTAGAATGCTAAATATAACCATTTAGCCATTTAATTGTTATATTCTACTTGTGCAAAATTGGCACCTGATAGTTTTCAAACAAAGATAGAAGCAAATACTCAAAACTCACATGCACAATTTTCACCTTTACCATTGACCATAAAATGGAGCCCATACTGTGCTACTGTACATGCTAATGTAGGCACAAATGGTGGTGTGGTTGAGGGTACATGTGTGTATACCCACAAAACATACAGGGGACATACAGTATACCAAACTATTAGCTTATTCCTCACACGCTATACTCATCTCCTTAGTTACCACTGGACTGCTGGACATAAAGTACCTTGATTCAAGATGCCCTATACATACGCTGTGAATTATTAGTCTCATTAATTATTCCATATATTCTATAACACACATCATTGGAAAATATTATAAATATTGTTTTGAAAAAGTGAAACAGTGAAAGTGCAACGAAAAAAAGTAAATACCGACTGCAAGTATCCGTAATGCAGTGCTGCAGCAACATTTAGCGCTGCTCTATTATAATAGGATTATAATTCAAAGAAATGGATTTGGAGCTGTGGAAAATTGCATTTTACACACAAGAACATAATCAAGTACACAAATATGTTTTTTTTTCTCTCTCTCACACATAGTCTAGCCTGTACAATGGAGAAAATGCTTAAGCTGGATTTCTGTTTTATTTGGTGTCAAGTGCACTTTATCACCGAAAACGGAACAGACCGGATTCTGTTTGCTTTGAGTTGGATCCACTTGGCAACGTGGGTCATAAAAGACTGGCGCAAGCCTCCCTCGAGTCAAACCTTAACGGACAGCAAACGGCCAGAAAACAAAAGTCGGGAATATTTCTCATGAAACGCCACCATCGTGCAGAATGACTGCACAGGAATCCTCGCTACAGCTGGGAGAGTAACTGGTGCAAATGGCTTTCTCCCTCGCTGGGTGCAGTTTCTGGCCAGTTTTGCATGACGCGCAATTTATTTTTCGATTTGGCTCCTTCCACCTCATTTTCCCACTTCTCTTTACACCCACTGAGCCTTCAGACAGGAGAGGGCCAGCACCACCTCGAGCACTCCCACCTCAGGGCCGCACGCAATAAAAAGGCCCGTCATTCAGGGGCACTGCCCAGCTCAGCCACCTCACCACTGCTCCCTCCAAACATTTACAAAGTCCCATGGCTGCGCCATAACCGGGAAAATGCACATTTATTGTATTTATCTAAATTTCAAAACATAACTCTGAAAATAGAATCAGCATTTCTGCACAATGACACTTAAGTGGACAGAAGCCAGGAAAGTACAAGTTCCTGATTCTGAGCTAGAATTCTACTTTGGAGTTACAGTATGCCCACATGGGATTTGAGGATACAGTATATCCTCAGATTATATACTCACTGCCTCAGTTACAGCTACACCACTGGGGGTGTCCACTCTTGCCTGACAAGTTCCTGAGTTGGTGCATGCTTGCTCTCATCCAGCACTGAAACCTTAACTAATCAATGAATTATGGTCTTCAATAAAGACTGGGTAGTTTAACCTGGTGCGTTTCAAGTGATAGGCTACAGTTTAATATTGCAGCAGGTAAATTAATGAGGTGTATACAAAGCGAATACGAAGACTGGCTGCTGGCAGTCAGTGTTAACAAAACATCAGGTACCCATCACTGTGCTCCTGAAATTTCCACTTCATTCACTGCCAACCACGGAATACAGAAACTGCTCCCTTCTCATCCCGCATCTGCATTTCCACGTGTACTGTCCAAGAAAATTCCACAACCGGAGACCAGATTACCGCCCTCAGCAGTAATTAAACATTTTTTTAATGCTTCTTCCACCGCAAGCCAATTAAATCTACAGAGCAAGAATAATGCCAATGAGACCGGGTCCTGTCTAGCTGAAGAAAAAGATAAAAATATAGGGATAATAAGCTTCATAACTGTCTGCAATATTTTTGACAGGTTGTTGAAATACTGAGGCTGGCAACAACTTCATTTTCTCCTTGTCTAACAAAGCAGAGGGGGAAATGGAAATGAAGAGGCGATCATTAGTTGTAATTTTCCAACACCATCACTCACTAGACGAGTGGTGGCTAGCACTGATAAGCATTGACTTTTCTCGTCTGGCTTTTTTGTTTCAAGAAGTTTTCGTCAGTGAGCAGAAATGAAAAGGCCACATTTGCAAATGATTTGGATCAGAGCAAGTTGTCAATGACGGAAGTGGAAACCAAGACACAGAGTTATACTTCAGATATAGTTTATATTTAAAATATATATTTTTGATACAAAGTATGTTCCCGAATCATTTTACAAAATAAGATACATATTACATATTAAGCATTAAGGCAAGCTGCTTACATTATACTGTTCATTTATGTGGCTGATATCTACCGATGCAATTAGGTGAGTTACCTTGGTCAGTGGTACAAGGGCAATGCCCAACCTGGCATTGAGCCTGCAGCCTCCAAGATAAACGCCTAGCTCCCTAACCAATACATCACTCTGCCAGCAGTAACCGCTCTCACAGAGGCTGGGGGTTCAGCAGGATAATGTCTAATTGCATCATTAAAGAAGGTTTCAGGGAACAATGAAATTGAATTTTGCGCACCCATATTCTCACAGGTGACATTATATGTCACAGGTTTCATATGACAATTTACTAATTGTTTACTGCCATACGTTTTCATGTTAAATTTTGTAAACCTGTTTCCACCTTTGGAATGGGCTTGCATCGCTCGTGCCGCTAGCGCATGGAAATAGCATGCACATATGTGCCTCTCCACGCCCCACTCAGCATTATGAGGTACTTAATTTATTCCCTGTCATCACAGCTAGCGTCTTCTCCTAAACAGTGAGCTGACTGCTAAGCCTTGACACTCCACAAATGGCTTACCACAGTCAGGTATGAGAGAGAGAGAGAGAGAGAGAGAGAGAGAGAGAGAGAGAGAGAGAGAGAGAGAGACATTACAAAGGGAAGAATAGAATGGGGCTCACTCAGTCAGCAAGACTGCAATAAACGGGATGAGCATCCAACAGAAACACTGCATGCAGAATCTAGTCTCAATATATTAGAAATACAGACAAAATACAGATCAACACATGCAGAGCAGAATAAAACCAATTTCTTATTCTACATTATTGGTAATAAATTTACAAAAAGCACAGCACAATAAAAATTGTAAAAACATCTTAAAACAGTGACACACTGAAATATAATGCTATAGTTAAGAGAGTCACCTCTCTCAGCTGGTTCTGAAACAAATAACGTGCACCAGCTTCAGAAATGCACTGCTAACCAATCACTGCCTGATCTGCCTACAGAGGGTGTATCCTATGAATCCATACACCAAACCACCTTCAGCCCTCTGGTACACCCCTTTTATTTGATGCCTTCTGACATTATACATTATAATGTGTTGTGCAGCCATTGATAGCATTGCCATAAAAGATAACTATTCAAACCTCTAGGATGTGTAGTTATTGTCAACATTGTTAACAAAAGGCTGATTCAAGTTAGCTCCAGTTGGTCTGAATCCATGGAAGGGTGTTCAATCTTTTACATGACTGGTTTAACAAAATGAAACACCATAAAATTGGCAAGTTTTTTTTTTGTGCAAGATAATGCTTACCTTCCCGGAGATGCACACCTACACTTTATGACATAATATTTATCTCCTTTTTATTTGATCTAATTAATTGTTAAACAATGCAGCGAGTATTAAGACTAAATAATTACTGGAATTTGACAGAACGTTTACCGCGCAGGGCTGGAGCACAAAGCTGCGCTCAGAAGAGAAAGCTTCAGGCATCGTGTATTCAGTAATTTCCTCCGTTTATTTGAGTTGTTGTGACAGCCCTGCACTGAACAAGTTGTTCCCAAAGACATTGTTTGATGTAAAAATCCAAAATATATTGTTCTTTGCCACTCTTAAACAGAGACGATAATTCATGCTTGTCAGCAGGAATGAAGGCTATATTTGTAAGTGGGACTGGAAAGTGTCACGCGCACAACCTGGAAAGTGAGGAAGAGAAACGTCATGAGCGTCTCCTCATGGAAACTCTTAAAACTTACTTGAAATGTTACTTGTAATCACATTATTAAATTGCATAACCAATGTATTTGTTAAAAAGTACATTGGTTATACAGTTTAATCCTTATCTCACCTACATACTGAATGTATGCATCAGAAGTTCAGAATTATAATAAATTATATTGTATGTTAACATTTTTGTGAATATGTATTTCTTAAATTTCAAAATAGGTTCATATTTGGTCGTTACATTTCATATTAACATAAATAAACAGTGTCAAGCAGCAAGAGTTACCTTTATGACGATATATGAAAAATAGACAGTTGAAACAGACGGGTTATTGTATGTTAGTTAAACACTGTGGCAATTAGCTGCAATGCTGCTGGATTTATCATATATATTGATAACAGTAAATTACATCACCTCAAGCACATAAGTTTCATAGGACAGAAATGATTGATTTTTCAACTGAAGATCAGAAATAGCTGAGGGTCCAATTTTCTCCTTTATTTAACGAAGTATTGAACTGCCACACCAGCAATTCCATTGTCAGGTCAATTTTGTTGTGTGTTACTCAGTTTAATTGTACTGCACTGGATTCCTCAAGGTAGGCTGAGGTTGAAAAACAGACAGGTGTCAATAAAATTGCAACAGCGGCTCTTCGGTGTTCACTGTAAATGAGCTCTGGTTGCGGCTAACTGCTGAGATCAAATTGATCAGCTCGCTCCATTTCTCTCAGTCAAATTTGCATTCGTCTTTGTTTGATGACCTCCGAGTAGAGGTTAATAAAGATTGTAAGGGGGCCCAGATAAGAGAAAAAGGAAAAAAACAGGCAATGGTTCATTATCAACTGAAATGACCTCAGGGTTTTGGCAAGAAATTACGCATTTCATTGGCCTACACCTGTATTGTTAATCATTGTAACCAGGCAACCAACACTGCTGTCCCAATGCCAGGACATAAAAGGAAATGTGGCAACTGTACAACTTCCTAACAAATAGAGATGAAAAGCATGTTTAGGGGATGAGAAGTAGTGGTCAATTAAGCGTACAGGTGTTGCAGCTACAAATACACTAAAGGAGGGGTATTGTTTTAGTCTCACAGACTGCACAAGACATGTAAAAAAAAATGAAGAGAAAATATATTTTATGTCCAACTCCAAAGGAAAAACAGAGTAGCTGTTTATATTCAACGGATCGTCAATATGCTAATTGGAGTCTGTCATAACTAGCGATTCAGATGCAGGGGGTCGGATTCAGATGCAATCGGCCAATCCTCAAACTGGGAGGATCTGTGGCGAGAACAGCCAGGAGCATTATAAACAGATGCGGTTTATAAAAATGGCTGATTTATTTATAAACATTTATTCCTTTATTTCCATCCCACTAGTGATGAAAGTCTGTGGCCGCATCAGCCATTTTAGCTCACATTACCTGCGAGTGGCTGGTTTTTCTCCAGTCGAGAGGTCTCTCGGTTTCACTTTGATTTCCCTCTGGTCACTTTCCTCGCACTCTTTGTTTGCTGTATATGACCCGACGTCTTTGGACGGCAGCCAGGGCAGCGACAGGCTCGCATGATTTATAGTTTTGATTTGTCTTCAGATCAGGCTGACTCACCTGATTGTCAGGACTTCACTCACAGCGGGAGACAGCATGCTGAGTCGCCCAAAGTGATTTACGGACGGCCTCATTCACACCCTTGGAAAGGAATCTATTTCATTTCAAGATGCCATTCTCCCGTCTTTGTTTCGTTTTTTTCTTTTTTCAAAACAACAATTAAAATGTGATGTAAAAGATGTGGATGTGTTAAAAATAAAACAGCTTTATTAAAAAAGGCTGATGTAGTTTCACTTGGGCAGGTCCCCATCCCTCAGTGATAAACTGGATCAATGGATCAGTGGAGTCACGTGTACAGCATATATTCTTTCTGATGGGGGAGGTCAAGGTCCAGAGCTACATGTCAAAGTCTGTCCCCTTCCATCTGAAATCATGTCACATGATCAATGCTTTAACAGCACTCTATTATATTAACTTTTCAAACTCACACTCACTTGACATTTGGACGGAGGCCAGCCATGTCTCCACTCGCTAGGACTTTGAATACTGTGATATAGTGTACACTTGATGAAGAACTGCTTGTACCAGTTGCAGAGAATATGTATGTGGTAAAAAATGGAAACACCATTGTGAAGTCACTGTTGACTTGTCAAATATGGCCAGTAAGGCACATATCCACTATAGCAATCTTCCCAAGATTCTGGGCGAGTGCCAAGTATTTTGTCAATGAAATTGATTCTCAAATCTGGATATTCCACTAGTTTTGCTGCTATATTTGGCAACATGATGCCTGTATCAGAGATGTAGCAGGTTGTCCTGGCACTGCCTCCAGGTATGTATGGTTACCTGCTCTGCCTGCCCCTCACCCTTCTTTTTTCAGTCACTGCTCTTCTTTTTTCAGTAACTCCTCTCCCCACAGAGTAATCAGTTCTTTTCCTTCTCCTGAACTCCAAGCCAATCCATCCTCCATCTTCTTGAAAGACATTCTTTCACCATGGTAACCTACTTCCCAGCCCAGTCACATCATCTGCTCTGTATGTTCGGAATATTCATCATATAGGATTGTGCATCTGAATGTACAACGTACCTGTTGAGCTTGTTTTTTTTTTTTTTTAATTCACTTTTTAAATACAGGGCAGACATTTTCCATCCTAAGACAGATATGAGCGAATGTGAGCAATTGTGTAAACAGGGTTTCAGTTCATGACAGTAGAAAACAATGTTTTCAATATCAGAGGAGTGTACAATGAGTGTTTGTTTGATTTTACATAAGACTAATGAACAGGCCATGACATGTTGTTCTCCTAAACCCATTGGATGACTCACTGTGTTCTGATGACAGGGGCATTGCCATCCTGCCAGCTGTGTTACGGATTTGTAGTTATTATTTATACCATTGCCATGTTGAATTCTTGTTTCCAATGTGCTGGAGGGTGTGCATTATTTTCATGTGTACTATCAAGTAGTTCACTAAGGGTGTTTTTTGACCTCTGCATCATTCGTCATTTCCGTATAACCGTACACCTCGTTATGCCTTATCCTTCGGCCTTGTTTCATATGTGTAATTAAGAACACCCCTTATTCTTCTTCCATTACTCTTTAATAGCTTGGTATTACCTAGTATTCCCCATGTTATAAATACTTGTGTAAAAGTGCAATATACATGCAATGTGTTACCCAGAAACCAGCATAAAATGTACCTTGATTAAGTACAACCCTTGCTAAAATAAACCCTGTGACTATGTAGTTAAGAAAGTTATTAGTGCTGTACATTTCAGCTGTAGGGCTTTTCAAAATGCTGAGCTAACAACAAAGTCAAACCTTCAAATGTATCCCTGGTTCAAACCAAAATATTTCATTTCACTTGTTTTTTTAGTTAGAGCGCCACCACTGCACAGACTAAAGGGATAAATACCTGTGCTTAGTAGCGGAGCAGGGAGCATTAAACTCAACAAATTCTTAAAGGTTTTTGAGGAAAGGCTTTTCCACAAGCATGCAAAGAAAGGTGCCAGGTGCCGGGCATTCTCACCACTTACCTATGAGCCCAATGCAGATATCATTGCAGACAAAACATCTACAAATACAGCACTATGCTAACACTAAAAAAATGTGAAAAGGAGAATTTTTTGGCGAAACAGAAATAAGCTCTATGCTGTATAACGAGCCTGCCTCACAATATATACATGCTTTTTGAGTATTCAGATGTATTTTATGACAAGAATAAGACAGTAATTGTGCTCTCTGATACAAATATTTGCATCCACAAATCATAAAGTATTTCATTTACTCTAATTGCCATGCACAACGAACACCAATAACACTGCAGACATTACTGAAACAGTATTTTAGGAAATTTGGGAAAACATTGTTTTATTTTTGACAGCAGAGACTGGCTTTTAAGTAGTCGATCTCAAGCTCCCAGAATGCACTTGGCCTGATCAGATACCATCAGCAGAGAAGTTACTCCTCAAAATGGGGAGTCTGATAAGAAATCCTCTGTATGATTTCTCTAATACCTTTTCAAGATGAAATTGGCAGATACCCCACCTATCTAAGTGTTATACAACTAGAGTTGTGTGTGTGTGTGTGAGGAGGGGAGGTAGGATTCTCTCAAAGTCAAACTTGACTACATGATAAAGAAACTTTTTACTTTTTTTGTCAAATTAAATAAATTAAATGGATTCTGTTTATGGTCACTGGAAAAGAGGCTCTGTGGCTAGAAATATAGCTATTTAATGCTGTCTAATTATTCCGTAGGAGCTAAAGAAATTACAACAATGATGCATTTGAGGTGCCTATTATTCATGCACTGAAAAATATTGCTTTTTTTCTCTTAAAATGGTGACCCTTTTCTGAGACGTACTAAAGGAGAGTAACTCCTGAGTACCAGCTCTGCTTTCAACCAGAGAAAATGAACACAATGAAACAAAAAAGAGGACTCATTAATTTCTGTCGTGCTGGGTGAAGGCTCTCTGTGAGGCAGGCAAACAGAGACACCTACATTTTGTATTCGTGAGGCAAAACACATTACTTACCAGGCTCCATTTCAACTGTGGCAGCAAGACTTCTGAAAGACACTGGCAGTCAGTCTCCAATAGCGACCCTGCCCCCCCTCCCCCACCCCTTAGGCGGATGTAATGAAACTGCAGGGAGCCTATCTATTTTCATACTTATAAAGCTCTACAGCAACAAAGGATGTCAAAGGAAGAGAATAAAGACTTTTATGGGTAAAGAAGGACTAAAGATCTTCCTGGGATATGTTTTGGCTTGTTTTGTTTTGTCCAAAGGAGGTCTTAATTACTTTGACTGCTTCAAAGCTCATTCATTCAACTGAACCGCAATTTTCGATAAGCAGTCATTCTGCCGCCTGAGCGCAACTTTCATTTTTGCATTCAAATAAGCATAAATAAGCCGGGATCCTGGAACAAACAAGCCCGTGGCTAGAGTGTTCCCACAGAGAGCCGAAGAAGAAAGTTACATAAATCCATTACTTAGGAGTGTATCTTAGGTTACAGCATTATCGGTACAGAGCCATGCAATATGGTGCAATATCACATGTTGAGACTTAAAACTGCATCTTCTTCAACTGAGTGAAAATTGAGGAATAGATTTGGGTGAAAGAATTGAGAAGCACTACTTTTTTACTGTGATACGAGGTGAAATAATGCAACTCAGCATGTTGAAAGTGCTCTCTGCATTTTACAATCAGTGGAGCTCGCTTTGATCTCAAGTGACTTCAGAGCTAACCGAACAGGAGCACCACCTGTGGAGAGAGCAGCGCTCCCAGGCCTAACTATATGCCGCTTAGCCAGATCAATAGCCAGCAAACCTTAGGGTAACCTGAGAGAAGTGAACATTATTTAGATGGAAATGTGCGCTCCGTTTTTTCATGAGCAATTTTTCCTCTTATTTTTCTCTCCGGTTTTGGCTTGCCAATTATGGCTCTCAAGTCCGTACTTCATAGCTGGAGCCCACACAAGGAGCAGCCTAACTCAGCCGAAGCCCTTGCCTTCTTCTGACATACTCTCCAGACAGCTACACAGTGTTATAGACTAGTGCTTCTCAGGCTCGGTCCTCAGGGATCTGTGTGTATGCTGGTTTGTGTTCCAATTATAGTTACAGCCCATGAAATGCAACAATCTGTAAGTTGCTCTTAATTTGACAATTTTGATGTTTGATTAACCCTTATAAGCTTCATTCTGTCATGAGTAAACAATATCAGTCAGGTCAACGAATGATTTAATTCTCTTACTGTAGTGAAATGTAAATGATTCCTTAAAAACAGAGATTGAATTTTCAAACTGATTAAACCACATATTGACAGGTGAGCTGCTGGAGTCCCAGTTAGGGAAAGTGGATATCTGATTACTGAAGTAAACCTTTTTTTAGGCAATGAAATATTCCTGAGAAAAGCAAATGATAATGAGCCAAACCTGTTCAAATAAAATTTGAGGAAAAATTATTGTAAAACTTAAAAAAATATTTTCTACAGCCTTGATTCTTCAAGAGGTTTTCACAAAAACCAGTAGGGAAAGTTTGAGACTCTAGTCTTATACCATACAGTAACATAGAGAACCAGCACAGAGCAGAGGACAGGCCAGTCCTACTCAAGAACCCACTTATGATCTGCATATACCAGGCGCTTCTTTGAAAGGAACTAATGCAGTCATGGCTTCACTTATCAGTCTCATAACTTTATGGTAGTGTGACCGGGGTGACACATAGATGTTAGATGGTACTGATATGCATTTTATTACAAAAAAAAACAACTGGCCATTCCTTTTCTAAATAACCTTGAAGATTGGAGTTTGCTATTCAAACTCAGCCACAGACCAGTTACATAATGCTGTCTAGAATGTGCTAGACCCAATACCTTTACAGCAAACCAATTTCATTTACTGTAACTCACTTTTCCAGATTTGCTGGGGATTTTAACTAGTGTAGCACAAAGCCAAGTAACCCTCTCTACTACTGTTTGATGTAGCTTAATTGTGTACTGCTGAGAACTCCAGGTCATAGTTAGCTGAAGATTTGAAAGAGTGAGTGTTCATTTTGGTTTGAATTCTTTCACAAACATTATAGGATCTGTAGGAAAGATTTACACAAGTACAATTAGACACCAGCATGAACTTACAGTTACTTAGCCAACAAAGGTGTGATTTTCCATCATTTTATAGATGAGGAATGCATCAAATTAATTTTCCAGTTTCACTGTGACCTGTCTCAGAGCATCATGGGAATAAATACGATTTTGTCATAACAGCCAATTAAACTGTAGATGTAGAATGACAAGTCAGCTAAAAATGACCTAAAACTTCCACTTAACGATGCTCATGACAGTATTAAAACAATGCTTAATGCAGACATCTTGTGAAATGCACCAAAAGAAGATGCTCACTAAGTAAACTTAAAATTCTTTTTTGATTAAATAGTTTCCAGCTCAAATAAGCTGACAAGAATATGCCTGACAAATGAAAAGAGAATAGCAAATATCCAAATTCAGTATGTCATCTCACACCCATCTTTGTTAACTGTTCACTGCAGTGGCAAAACAAAAGACCATGGAGCTGAAAAACAATTAATGCAGAATAGCACCATTACCCAATGAACATCAGGTGAGGGTCTTCTTGGGTCAGGCTCATCAGGACACAATCTTGTAGACAGACTCATCAACTTAATACGTTGAAACTATTTTTTGGGTGATATCGAGGAGCTATACAGGCTATACAAATCTTTCCAGAGATTTCAGGAAATACTAGAGGGAACAAAAAGTTGGATTTTAGATATGTGGGGCTGGTTATCTTTCACGGGCATGCAAAAGCTGAAGATTGACTTCCTGGAGACTTTGGCTCAATGACATATACACAGAGGAGGAAGTTGGATCAAGAAGCCATGGCACTACTGCCTCAAACATGTGACAGATAGCACAGGAGAGGTCATCGCTGAACCTGGAAATGCAAGTGAAGTCAAGTTTTCATGTTAGCTCCCGCCGTACCAAGAGAAGTGCTGACTAACAACCATCTGCACATACGTACTTCCTGAAAACCTGACAAAAATATTCTCCTGCACAGTGTTTGAAATCTTTTCTCATTTCACTGCATTTGCATGTCACATTGCCAAAGAAATATATTTCTATGATCAATAACTGGATCCAAACACCAGCTGACTTTTCATAGAGGCAGAGCTGCCCACTTTCAGACTTGTTTGTTTCCCTTCTATCAGATCCACTGTCTTCCCACCAACCCCACAATTATGCTCCTGTACACATGACAACCATCGGTCAATAGGAGCAGAGAAACACTAGGGGAAAGAGATGCATTGGCCATTCTATAGAGACAAGAGCTGATAGCAGGTGCTGTCTCAGAGAGAAATAGTAATCTTTCAGCATCTCTAATTATGGTAGGCACTAAATGTCACTGTCGGATGTCCATGGATCAGGTTGATGCAGGGATATATGGTAAAAATGTTGGGACTTATCCCAGAATGTTTATACTTCTGGACTTCTGTCTAATCTGAGTATGGAGCTGGTCATGTCTTTAGTAATATTTGGTTTTGAGTCTGAGAAGTGAGGCAAGGACCAGCAGAGTGACAGCAAAGACCAACTGGTGTACAGTGATGGAAAGATGAAGAGCAAAACTAGCGCAAAGGAAAAAAATATAATCATTTTTCGTGTTGTTGCATGTCCTGAAGGTGTCATATTTTTAAAAAAATATTTTATTTAATTGTTTTCATTTTTGGCTTAATGATTGAAATGATTCAGCATGTCCCTCGTTCCTGTCCTTACGTCTGTCATTTTGAGTCCATGATTGGCTGGTGCAAATGCAGTGAAATCATCTGCAAGAATCCCTCTAAGACGGAATTGGACGCTGGCTGTGCAGAAAATAAAAACCTTTGTGCTGCTCAACAGAACTGCAATACAATTATTTCGAGCTGCTTTTTATTCATGTTCATTAAAAGTCAGCCTGATGCTGTGCACTGAGTCAGTCTGCATCTGAGCATGACCACCTCACATATAGCATTTCTGGATTTAATTGCCAATGCTTATGCCAGTGGAACATGGAATAAAATTAATTGGATAAAATTATTAACTTTCAAGGTGGTGCATGTGTAACATATCTCATGGGCTAGCTCCATATCTTTCCCTGTAATGTTCTTCACCATCCTTCCATCCTCCTCTTCCCCCATACGTTACAGGGACACACACATCTGCTGCTGCAAACATTCTGTGGGTCTGTCTTTGAAGCACTCACCTCATGCAAGTCTCATGCAAGATTTTAACACTCCTGAGACCCTCTGGACAGTGGCAGAGGTTGAGAAGTAGGCTACACCTTTGCTTGACTATTGATGTTTGTTTCAGCATATTCCAAAGATTTATTGAATACACCAGCCCAATTTGGGTATTGGTATTTAGGGCTGCGTTCATTCTGCTGAATGCCAAAATGATATAATGTGAAAAGGAATGCAGATCTCAGATCCACACAAGTAGCCCCTCTCCAGATTGCTGCAAAATGAAAATATTGCAGAAAGATCCTGCGGCATTTGTGCAGACATCTGTAATCCTGCACGCTGCATCGCTGTATGTAACCTGTACATTTATGGAATAACATCATTTCCTGTTCCTAAGTGCAGCCTCCCGGTCCTTTAGGTGATATAACAGTAATATGTGTGCAGCCATTCATAGCTGTTACCTGAGGGAGGCCAGCGTTATAGAAGCTCCTGTATTTTGTAATATGCACAGCTCTGTGGGCATGGAAAAAGCTGGTACCATCAGAATCGCTGCATTTCTAAGGACACTTACTGTGTGTTGGCGCTGAGGAACGATGCCCACTGGAGACAAGCTTCTAATGTGCAGATTGACTAGTGCTGGCATTGAATGCATGTGCTGTGCATTCATCTTTTACTGCCCCCCTTAGCATGTGAACAAGCGCCATTTTGTCCCTTCGGTTGGTAACATACCATTTTGCCATCATTCTTGTCAGGTCAAGGGCACCTGATAGGAACATCACATTCCTCAAACAAGTCTCCATTAACCACATTGCTCCATGCTCAGTGGTAAGGCTAATTATATACGACTTTGCAGGGATGCCGGTGAATCCAAATCACTGGACAATACAAAATTGTAAGCAGTACAGACACTGCTAATAAAACACAGGATGCAAATTTTTTAAACAGGTGTGAAATCTCTCTTCTATCCAAAACCTACTTCTACCTATACTTCTGTTTAAATACAACTTTTTTTAAATCCAGACTCAGGGAATCATGTGAGCAGCGCGAGCTGTTCCTGCGTTTGTGCGATCAGACGACCGGGCTGCCCGCATGGTGCCACACGCTGAGTATTTCCGGATGATCTGCTTTGATTATCTCGAACCGCATGAATCCTGTACAGCCCTCGGTCCACAGCGCTGCCTCTCCAAGGCTTAGCACAAAAGGGCCCCTCTCTGTCCTCCCTTTAATTGTACCCTGAATAATGGAAATGGGGGGGGCAATCTGTTAATGCAGGGAAGGAAAGAGCACTCAGCGTTTGCCATAAGAACATTATTGCACTGAAGACCTCCTCGGGCAGGGCGTATAATTACCAATACAGCTGGTAAAAAAAACCCAGTGTACTAAAAATCCCAGCTACTAAAAAACCTGGTCCTGAAAGGGATATTCCTGGATGACCCATGTTTGTGTGTTTGTCTCACCCGGAGCCATCAATAGATGAGTGCAGTCATGTGACCTGTCCCAGTTGTCATTCATATGGTGCATCATCAGTACTTTGTATTGTTCTCATTACCCACACGGTTAGTGCAAGTAATTGGGACGCAGCTCTGCTTCTCACAAACCCCACATATTAACGCCACAGAAATGTTCAGTACAAAACAAAACAAAGCAGCTGTGGCTACTTAAAGCTCATTCAATTCTTTAAATCAAAATGTCGAGGTCAAGTTTATTTTCAGCCCTATGCTTTGTTCTGAAAAGTTATGAGCTCTACCATATAATGACTCCACTCCCACAGTGTAGAGGGATATAGCCATGCGGACTTCAACGGAGTTAGAGAATTGCTGCTCTTTGTCAAACGGATTTTTTGAGTGAGTTGTTTTCCTGTTTCTTGCACTAGTACTGCAGCTAATGATCAAAAAGCTAGCCACCGCACTCACTGTATGGATGATGCGGCTACGGATCCCGGCGTTGTACTCCTCCATCTGCGGAGCTCCCGGGAAGATAGAAAATGTAGATATGGGTCAGAAATCCTGAAGTGCCACTTTAATGTTTAAGGCAGCTTCTCCAGGGGCTGTTTCAGATGGAGGAAGAGAATTTCGTGAGGAGAAGTGTGAGACTATCTGTCCCGCACTCATGCTTCATGATTTAAATTAGCAGGGTGAGAGTGTCCAAGAGAGACCTGACAAGGAGAGAACCTGTCTGTTTTTTTTTTTCTTATTTCACATTACGGGGGAAATGTGGGTGGAAAACGTGTCACTGTGTTCTGCCTCAGGTGTCGTTGGTATGGAAGGGTACATTTAAGAGAAGAAAAGCAAAACGGAGAAAAAAACTTAACAATGGGTGTGCTTTCTGCTGGAATACAATGTGCAATAATGTGTACAACAGTACTATATGTGCCTTAAAGGGAAACTACAGCCAAACATGATTAATCTACATGTAGCCCTCCATAGGCTCGGAAGACTGATCCTGACATTTTCTGACCTATATAACACACTCTGTGATTTGGGTATGGTGTCGTACCATGATCCAAATCCTAAAATTGACAGTGAAAGTATTATTAATTGGACCATACACACATGGTCTTTGATGGTCAGGATGTCTGTATCCCCTTTGTCTGGGGTAGTTTCCACTTGCTCACTCCCAGCTGTGATCAACAGTTGATGGCTGTCGTTTACATTACACAACTGTTTGTGGCACCAGAGGTGTGGAGCTAGCAGTTCTAGAGTTACATAATTTCCAACAATAGAATGGAAGTTTAGTGAGAATACTGATATATGACTTTTCCAGGATATTTGGGAAATTAACGCCCTTCATTTACACAGTAACAAAGAAAAGGATGGCTACATCACATATGAAGTTAAGCAAATAATTATGTAACAGCATGTGGGAAATTGTTTGAGGGAAAAGTAATAAAATTACCTTTACAGTCCAATTTCTCATACTATGTCAGTTATATATGTCAGTTTTCAGATTTGTATCTTTGTGTTACACCATTTTAAAAGTACAGGGAGCAAAATATAATTAATAAAATGTCAGGATGAACTAAGAGGGCCTTTGAGATCTAATCGGGCCCTGTGTATGATATGTTCCAGTGTACTGTATAGGGAAATTTCCAGTTTAAATGTATCAGTTGTAACTTACTAATTATCACTCTATCAACAACAAAAGCTTTTTTATCCACCATTCTGTGATTTCTTTGCAGTTTGCAGACAGAAACACATATTGATCACTAGTATAAATGTTCTTTCCAGACACCTCTCATATTGACTAATGACACACACCTCACTTGAGTGATTTTGGTCACCGATGATGAACAGAACAATCATTCAATAATTGACTGGCCTAAATTTCCACTGCAGATATTAGCTGAATAATTTTGTCACATTTTTTTTCTTAAAGCCAGTCTTTCCAAGTTCTCAGTTCACAAATACATAAAGCCAATAAAGCTAGGAGGAAATTACCCATCAGAAATATCTCAACTCTAAACTCGTCTGTGCTCGCTTAACCTTTGGGGAGACAGAAGGCAACAGAGAGGCAATTATAATGAACAGCATGTAACAATTGTATTGTATTTCTTCGGGCTACTATATTATTAATCCCACAGCAACTGGTGTGATAACAGGGGTCTGAAATTCACCAGCCCCCCTCCTACACACGCGCTAACAGCTTGTACGAAAGCAAATACCCTGTGCTTTGTGCCTGATCTGTAGAACTGAAGGGGAATAGTTGTTTGGAAATATTGAGTCAAAGGCCAGATATCTGCATCCGAAGTAGCCAAAGCTAATGTTTATTGTTTCTTATTCTTTTTTTTTTTTGTTTTATTTCGTACCCTGCTGTTCTTTAAAAAAAAACAGTGTTTATTTTCCACATATGGCAGCCATGTTTTGGGCATAATGCTATTCAAATGCTAACGAATCATCTGATACTTCGAAATGTATGTCAGTTATAGCCATACAGAGGTCATTTAAGGCAGTGTAACCATGTATTGGCATATATATGCTAATGACGGCTCAAATGAGGTTTTATGAAATCCCATTAAGGTAGAGCTACCCTCAGGTGTCAATACATTGACTTGTTTCAGCCAATCAAAAAGGTTTTCACCCCACAGCCAATTTTGCCATTGGTCTAAATCATTGAATACTGATACTATACAGTAGCCCACCCCACTTTTGGATAAATGAAACCTCATTCCCTTTCATTACCCTCTTGCCACGAAAAAAAAAAAAAAACAATGTATTTTTTCAGTTTTCTTTGATCTCATTTCTTATGTGACCTGAGTAAATAGAAGAAGTGACCGTGATTCGGGAGCCATGAGCGCAAAATAATGCAACATAAAAGCTGGAAAATTGTGTAACGCTGACCCGTGTTGACAGTTGTGCGAATGCAGCAGGGCAGTTTGTACCGAGGCATTCTGCTACCAGAATGATGTGCAGCATGCAAAACCAGCAATGATGAAAGACATGAAAAAATGCGCACACAGTGACTCACAGACTACGACAATCACAAACGTCCCGATGCCACGAAGCTGTCTGTCAAAGGCTCAGCAACGAGCTGGAGCTCTGACTCAGATCATAGCTCGTTAATACATTCAGTCACTTAAAAGCATTTGTCAGGATGTAGTACTTAAGTGCTGGGTGAAGGGATCTAATAAAGATTGAGCAAGCACATGTGGACCTCAATACAAACTTTGTTTACCTGCAGTTCAACACTTCACCAATAAAATCATTAAATATGATAATTCTATCGTCAAATGCCAGCACACACATCACCATGGAATGAAACACACAAACACATGTGGGGGTGGAAGGCCTACATTTTATTTCTTTTGACTCCAGTTGAGACCTAATTTTTGATTGTCCAAATTCATATGCACTAAGAAACAAATGTATTTATTGTTATAGGTAAATGTAAATGTTAAATGTTAAATGTAAGCAATGGTAAAATGAAATGCACAGTCATTATCAAATTTGTTTTTCAAACACTGTGTAGTCAGGGCATGACACATTTGTGTTATAATAAAAATGCAGCATCAAATAAATAAATAAATAAATAAATATACTTATACGATGAACAAACAGACCTTTTCATGCTGTGCATGGAGGACTTGCCACTAATTGCTGGCGTTTCTTTTAAAAGCTTTTCTTGCCCCTTAGTTCACCTTTACAGCACAGATATATCTTTGTTCTGCTGTACCATCCTGCAGTAGACTAAAATATCACCACACCTGGATCTTACTTGAAATCTGTTTTAGAACAATCTGTTAAAACATACCAATGAGAAGAAAAATCAATGCACAAACATCATTGTAACTGAAAAATAAATTATTTTCATTATTATTATCTCTCACTCATTGCTCAGATCATTTCATATTAACATGAAAAATGTGACACTGGATTTGTCTTCACTGATGATAAAGGAGCAGTGTTAAATGTAAACTATAATGTTCAAATAATTCTGGGTAAAAGCACGATGGCAAAGGAATCCAAAACAAGTAATGCCAGCTGGCGACTCATGTATAATATACTTGTGAGAGTTCCCTTTATTTATTGGCTGATACATGTATCCGGGGAGTTGCTTGGCGGTATTATGGGATGAGCTTCCTGAAACAGACTGCCTGCAGAGCACCATGCAGGTATGCACTGCACACCGGTGATGGTTTGCCTCCTTCACTCTGCACTGCTTTATGATCATGAGATGAAAAGTGCTACATGAATTCAGTCCATTATTATTCATAATTACAATTTCCAAGTCAATCTATCACATCTTGATTTGGATCTCAGCTGCAGGCATTCCGCCTCTACTGGACTCAGTAAAAAAAAAACCTGGTTTCCCACACATACACACACACACACACACATACACACGAAAGCACACACACACCCACACACACAAAAGCACACACACACACCCACACACAGGCACACACACTTGCAGGTAGATTCCTATGTTGGATCCCAAATTCAGCAATGCAATGCATTGCACAGGACTGAGCTGGCTTTTTCCGGAAGGGGACGGGGTGGTTTTAATTCAGCCAAGGTTCCTGGCCTTACCCCGGTGTCATTACCCCAACAATGCGAGGTGCACACAGCCTGCCCGTCACTGTCAGTGAGACTGAGAGCGTAGGTGGCATAGCAGTGACTCCACCGACACAAATGTTGATAACTAATTGGGGAGAAAAAACTTGTATAACAAGAGGTCCGCAACACAATAGTGTGAATTCACACCATTAGATGCGTGGTAAAATAAAATTTCACTCTAGATGTTGACAACATAAATTATAGGGATTGATAATATGCACTGACCTGTTTTCCTGTTTGCATTCAGCTCATAAAATTAATGGCAGCTGTCGATTGTGACGACAAATTACATAGGTGACATCTACAAAGTCTTAGAAACAGGCAGGTTGGAGATGTGTTGTCCAAACCTGTTCATAAAAAAACATCATTTTACTTGAAAATCAGATCGCATGATATGTTTGTCGGGCCAAAGTTCATTTTTTAGCAGTGTATTTAGTGCTGTTGCATTCTATTTGTGTGCAACAGAATCCGCTTAGTTTTAAATATTGCAGCAACTATTCAAGGTAATACGTTCTATTTCTACGGTTGCAGTGTGAGTTTGGACCATTGAAATACTGACCTCAGCGTCCACTATTGCCAATCATGACTGGAAGAACTCCCTCTCTGTTCCAACACTACATTAACACTGCACCGTGGCATTGAAATAAGCGCTTCCATCCCTCAGAGGCAGAAATAGCGCAGATGACGTGCCACTGGTCCTTTCCCGACATCCTCATCCATTATCAATTATGTCGATGAGTTGAGGCTTATCCGACAGGATGTTTACAGTGTGGGTCTGAATGCCCGCAGTTATACTGCGGACCGCGAGTCAGGCAGGTTTGTCTTCTTAAATAGCCTTGCCAACAATGATTTTCTCTCAGGGGCGCGGTGACAGATTTGGCAGATTAGCCCTTAGCATCTTTATTAATCAATGAAATGCGCCGCTTGATAATCAAAAGGCAGACGCTGAGACCAATAATGGCAGATATAGGATGAGGAACAGAATCTTTGCTTGGTATAGAGTGAGCTTCGTAGGACGAGCTGTTTGCTTAATGGTCTCTCGGTACAGAAAAAAAAAATAGTGTAAATCGCAGCTGAATTATGTAGCAATATTCTCGAGGTGCATCAGTTGGCCGGAGTGGAAGAGAATGTTGGCCAGAGCTATGATAAATTTACAATGTAATCCTGAAATGTTTCACTGGATTTTTTTCATATAAAAATACATTTATAATGAGGCACTCAATGGACAGAGCATACCGTTGGCATAAGAACATAAGAGTATATTTTGACTAACTAGAACAGGCAATTCAGCCCATCTCAGTGCTCATAAGGGCCTGTAGTCTGCTGCAGGGCTATCCAATTAAATCAAATGGACTAGATTTTTAAAAAAAAAAAAACAATCAATGTAGATGAGCCCGACAAATTTGCAGTAAGAATTAACAAGGTTTTTTTCATTTTAGGGTGCTTTTAGAATGAGCATTACAGCTGTTTGTGATTGGTGAAAACAATTTTGGGTGATACAGTTCAGTGCCATAACTCTATTTACTTGAAGATGTTGTTGGACTTGAAAAATAGATGTTGTTAGTCTATTTAAAATAAGAGTGTGATGGGATGGATTTGGCCGGAGGGCCACCAACTGAACAGGCCTGGTCTGGAGAGGATCCAGCGCTGCCTGCACACTAGATTCCACACTTCCAAACACTGTTTTTATTTCTGCTTTCAGTACATACAGAATAAAAGCTGAGCTCATTTTCCACCCACAACAGAACATCATCCATTCTGCCATTATTGTTTTCTCCTCTATTCATGAAGAACACAACAAAGGAAAACCACGATGGAGCGTTAAAAATGCATTACTTTATATCCTCTGTGCGGCGATCACACCACAGGGCCTGTATTGTCATTCCTGTCTCCTCTACAGTCTCTGGTTTGTGCTGCTAATGAATATTGCCATCTATGATGAATAAGTAATTTTGTGCATTTAGGAACAGACTATGAAGCAAGGTCAATGTAAATCGATGGTAAGAACAATA
This sequence comes from Albula goreensis, assembly GCA_022829145.1. Lineage (NCBI taxonomy): Eukaryota > Metazoa > Chordata > Actinopteri > Albuliformes > Albulidae > Albula > Albula goreensis. The sequence continues at coordinate 40,795,498 of CM040744.1, forward strand.
TTTCCCGTTCGGCATCACTCTTCGCTTGACGGAGACAGACAGCCCGACCTGGTAAATTGATTTCAGGGAGATTTAAGGGTACGTTTCAGGGAGATGTCTGGGAGATGGTGGGGGTTGAAGGTCGGCCTCTGCAAAACCTGGCGAATGTTAGCAAAGCTTTCATTAAGACAGAAGTGTTTTCCGTCAAGGACTGCTGATGCTTCCGCAGGACTTCCGTTACAATCATTTACAAACAATGAACAGAAAAACAAATCAATGCTAGCGGCTTTTCAAAGGATTTTGTGCAGGGTAATTTTAAAAAAATCTGTGTTTGCAAGGACTTTTAAATCCTGCTTGTGTTCTGTTTGTGTAATTTTACTCTCCAGTTGCAGAGTCTTAGAGGTGTAGCCTGCAGTTGCACTACCTGTGATATTTTACTGTTCCCAAGGTAACAGTGCGTATGGGGGAAGCTGTAACGCTCCTTTGTCTTGCAACACTAAACGAAACACTCGGTTACAAGCTCAGACATGGTATCATTGTTTGTATTTAACCTCAATAGTAATAAATATATGTATTTTGAATAATGTAATATTTACTATTATAAAATATATACATTTTTTAACAACTTATGCTTATATGTATTTTGTGTCCTTCTGTCCAATTTCTATTGTAAATGCACCATATAAGAGCCAACATGTAATGCATTTCCTTATTGACCTTTTTCACACTCTTAAAAATAAGACCTAAACCTAAGGAGATCTCCTGGTTAACTAAAAGTTTAAAGAAGATTAATATTTGCTAGCTGGTTCAAACATTTGCCTTGCTAAATACCAACACTTTGATACTGACATGTAAAAATAGCATTTGTTTGAAATTTGGTAAAAAGAAATACACACATTTAATTTTTATAATAAAAGATGTGCCATAGCTATGCTGTTCATACATTAGCTGAATGAATGATGGTTACATATAAATCCAAATGAAGTACTCCGGGAAAAAATATATATGTTTTGGGATTTGAAAAACAAACCTGTATTTATTTGTAAAGAGAAGTCATGGAAAAATATCGATTGGATCAAAACATAAGTCTCTCACCGTGCAACATCAAGTTCTCCCTGACTGACGGCTAACAGCTCTGGTGTGTAGTATCTGTTGCGTAAACTCTGAAGTTTGAGGGAGGTTGAAGCTGCTACAAAGGAAAATGTGGATTCGTTTTAGGGCCGCCCGGAGCTTCCTCCCTCTTCTGGGTCCGCTACGCTGCAGAAGCTGGAAACTAGCACACAATGGCACACGGATAAGAGGAAAGTGGAGCACTTGCGTAAGCTTGGCCAGACACACAAGCATGGGACCACTTTAAAAAAAGTTACAAAAACTTACGTTTTTTGTTTTTGTTGAAGCTTTCATTTCAGCTGTATTTGAATCTACTTCAAGGAGTCATTAGAAACTGAAATATTAAACACTCCAAGAGAGGCAAGTTATAAAGAGGATTCATGGTTTTATTTGTCTTACATGGATTTTGTGGGTCAGCTAAAATCTCAGTGGACCACGTTCCTTGGGGCCAGTGTGTCAATGTATACAAATGGATTTACCTTTGTGACAGTATGTTTTCTCAAAATATGTTAAGTATAATTTGACATGTATAGAGTAAAGGGATACAGAAAAGGTGGACATGTTCCAGCATTCAGATATAGATAGTATGTATAGGTAGATATAGTTTCTGCTTTGTATTGCATTTATCCATATGTATCAGAGGCTAAAATGTCATGCACTGGTAGAAGGAACAACGCAATGGATACTGTACAGCAGGACAATATAACATAACAGAGCACTTGCTGAAGTGACAGATAAGTCCAGAAAACACTCTTTGAAATCAGAGTGAACCTTTTGGCATTGTATGTGATACCTTTAAGGTCTTTGGGCTCTGTGACCTGTTTTGATGTCAACAGCTTCTCAACGCAACTTCACTTTACAGGTTTGCACCCCTACAAATAACCACCTATCATACCTCAGACACCAATAGGTTTTAAAGTGGTGCTGCATCAGTCCGTCTGTTTTAGTGTTTTAGTCTTCCCTGAGGAGTGGATACTCATCACAACTGCCTCCCGTCTCCTGCCTGTTTGCAGAACACTGTAGATCTGAAATGCAAAGCTCTGATTGGCCCACACTGAGCCGCCAGTGGACCACTGTATGCCTCTTTGCTCTGTCTTTGGGTCCTGAGCCTTCGGGAAATATATAAATATGGGAGGGAAAAAAACTTAGAGGGAAACACTTATAATGCATCACTGTCCAAAAAGACGATGTGGTAAATTCACACATGGTATCTTTGTGTTTAACCTAAACGGACACAAATGTTTTTGAATTATTGCAGTAATTAATAAACTTTTAGCCATAATGTATGTAGATATTAATATTGAGGGCCTCTGAGTCGCTATCAGGGTAAAGCATTTACCAGGAAGTTTACCCTGAGGCTGGGTGAGCGAATCTTTGTTGAACAATAGATTTTCAAACAGAAGAATTCTTCAGGCTAAATCAACATTTTATAATATTATACAATTATATAATTATTAAAAGTATATTAATAATAAATCTTTAAAAAAAAAGGTTAAGTAAAATGCAAATCTGCAAGCTGGCATGCCAAAACTTAGGCTCTAAAAAGTAAAACACATTTGGGGCTAGATTAGCTCAGGGTATATTCAGCACAAAAACCATCATTGATGTATAAAAAAGTTTTAGCTTGAAAATGTAGAAAAAAATTGATTGCAACAATATTAATAACTGTTTCTGTAAATGAATGTGAATACCAAAAGAAAATAGCTAATTCATTAAAGTTCAATACAATTGTCCAAGACAGCATCTTAGACTAAAATCTAAAATTAAAAAAGAACAGATTTTGGTCAGACCAAAGATCTTGGTCAATGACAGATAAAAAGGTAACTGTATCATGTTTCACATTGTTTTAGTTGCACTATTGACATTTGAAAAAAATGCTACTTCATACCAGTAGCGTTATCTTCTGTTCTGTGATCTCCAGCCTCAATCACAAATTGAAAGCAACATGAACATCATAAAAAAAGAAAACAAAAAGAAGATAAAAAGGTTCAGAATGTCTGCGTAGGATTGTGAGAAAACTAAATAAACAAAACTGATTGAATCAGAGGCAAAAAAGAATGTACTCTAATTCTTTGAACTTTCAGTAAATTCATATGTCTGTGATAACCTGATATTTCACATGATAAATATCTAAACAATACATGTATACATGCCAATCTTTTATACAAATATGACAAAAGTGATATAATCATAAATGTGACATAAATGTATGAGGAGTTGTAATGCCTTTTAAAGTACGTTAATGAGAGCAAAGAAACCCATGCCATTGTTTAAGGTCTAATCTTACAGAGTATGAGTGACTCTGTGGTCTTGAATATTAATTCACCTAATGTCTGAGGATCTTTAAAAGTATGGAGACAGAAAGATATGGTGAAACCCCCACTTAAAAACTTCCTGTGCTCACCGCTGCTGCAGATATCCTCCACTGCATTTTTCCTATACAGAGATGCAGCATGGATTTACAGTAAATCAGGGGTTTCCAGACTCACTCCTGGGGACTCACTGCTTATGCTGTTTTTTTTTTTCCAACCGTGGTTGCAACCTCAGAGGGATAATTTAGCCTCTTAGGCCACATTGCCAGAAATAGATCCATTTTTCAAATCCCAGTACTTTTTAAATCAGTTGAATAAAGTAGTAATGCGTTCATTCTCCTCTTGTGCTGTAAGGCAAGACCTTTAGAAAGTGCCTTGAGAAAGAGATCACTTTATAATTGATTAAATCAAAGACTGACAAGTGAATCAGTGCGCCCTAATTGGTGACAAACGTGGAAACCTGGTCACTGACATTAAACCACTTGTCAGATAATGAAGAATTCAGGAGAAAAAGCAAACAGCAATTAGGTAAATATGCTGTCGAAAATAAATGTATAGAAAAATGGTTGTAGTATTCAAACACGTTTTCAACCATTTTATGACTGGCTGTAACACCAGCCAGCATACACAGGGGCTCGTATTTGAGAGCTACTACTCTAAAGGATTTGATACGAGCATCAGATGTGGTAAGGCGAATCCAAATTCCCTTAATTGCTGCCACTCTTCATTTTGACTGTTGCTAGGCACTCATCGTTAGAGAGAGTGGCCACTGATTGCATGGGAGATTGTGTTTCAGGTCAGCTTTCGTCCTTTTGATTCATAGATTTCCTGATTGAATGGGATGCCACTTATGAGTGACCAACCATGTGACTAAAAGAGGCATGTTCACCCGGTTTGTTGATTAGTAATACCCAAAAGTCAAACGCGCACTGCAGTTTCACATGTTTTTCCTTCACATTTGCTTCCAGACCACCCTTCCCCCTCCACTCCTGTCTGTGCCTGTCTGGAGAATGTTTGAGTTTTGATTTATGGCAGTTAATGAATCCTCATTGGGAAGGCAGGCTTCTTCACTACACTGAGAACAGCATGTGTGCCATACAGCTGGACTGCAGTGGCAGGCAGAGGAGAATGCACATATGGTGTTGAACATAAATCAAATTTATGCATTCATAAATATATGTATAACATGTGCAACACCTTCAAAATGTTGTAAGACACTGCAAGAGTTTCTGCAGGTCAAAACTGAGAAGCACTAGGAATGACATTTTTTTTCACTGGAGAATAGTATTTGCTTTTGAGAGGCTGACTGACATCATGAGGGAACTTGTGACACCTGCAGTTTTCAAATCTCCCTAAACATTTGTGTTTTTGTTACTTGTTCCCCTGTCTTTAATGAAATCAAGAAGTCATTAAGTTCAGCTTTGAGTGCGAAGCACTTCATTATTTTTTTAATTTGATTTATAACAGTGCTCGTGTGGCTTAGCACAGTTTCAGAGTTACAGCCTTTTAATATCAAGAAGAAAACCTGCAATACCTGAGATGTGATTTTGTCCCTGTACCCAGAGGAACCAAAAAGGTTTACATTTTGCATGCCATCCATGCATATAGCTGGATATTAGCTGCAGGAATATCCAGGGGTTATTCTCCTGTTGATCAGGGGTTCAATAGGAAATATCCAATTAGAGCTGAAGCTTCTAAGCTACTGGTAATATTTTAAATAAGCAACACTACCACTGAGTAAGTAATATTTGTCAATCATATTTTGAATGCCCTGCATTTGTAATTAAACTATGTGCATTTGAAAAGTGCATTGTACCATATTTTACACATTGCACCACGCCATTTTTTACATAGAAGTGTTTTGTCAGGTTTTTTTTTGTCCTAGTGTTTATTACTCTGTACAAGTACAAATACAAGCTAACAGAAGGCTGGCAATAGAGGCATGTTTTAGAAAATTGCAGGATTTTGTTTGACTTTTTAATGCACTTCACGATTCGGAAGCTGAGTCATACCAGATACTACAGCGCTGTTCACCCAAAACCTGACGGATGGATAACCGTTCAGTTGTCACATTTCATTTACGCACACAACACTAATGTGTGGGTGGGTTTTCTTGCAAATGCTAACCAAGGTATTCTCGATGCACCTGGCCTGACACTCTATTCACACTCCATTTGGGTATTCCCCACTACTTCCACTCAGATATCTGCACACATCCCAATTCTGCGTGCCCGTAAGAGGAAGGTTCAGGCCATGAAAATGTGTTTAGTTCATTAAAAAAAGCTGAGAAGACACATACTTGATTTTGAATGTTTGCGCTTTCCATTTTAGATATTGTGAATCACAATACGTCAGATACCATGGTTGCATTGTTGTGAAGACATTACAAGCTATCCAATAAAACGATTTTTGAGGAAAATCATAGAGGACTATATTTTTGTGGCTGCAAAAACAAAAGAGGTGGATGCACTACTCTCCTTTGATACTTGTGCCATACTGTTTGAAACATTCATCTCTGCAACTTCGAATGTAAACGTTTACAAGGATGTACAATACATGACATGATCCACAGACTGTTTTGTTTGCCACTAACGGACCAGTATTGAACATGATCATACAGCCTTGTGATTTAAATTTTAAATCACAAAGATTACGGGCTCAGTTCAATGTATGAGTATGCAATTCAATTGACTTATACATACATACCAACATCATTTTATTTGAGCATGTTATATTTTATTGGAGACAATCAAATATGTTTTCTGTGTAGTATATGCCCTTAAAGGGCCATTTTTGACTGAATTCTCTGTTCCCTTAAAGAGACTAAGAGCATTTGATTGAATCTATCCTAATGGTTCTAACCATATTTTAGAATATAAATACGGGCTCAAAGTGACTGCTATATTTTCAGAATGCATTTCCAGGAGTCTGCATTGCTATGAAAATGAGTAAACATTCAAACATCCAGTGATTTTATTCATTTTGTCATTATAGTCCGGGTGTGCATTGCATCTTTACCTTTTAATCAGCACACAGATTTATGATCAAGGAATCAAACATTTCTGTAAAAGTGAAGATTTCTCTCCCCCAGGGAGCCTATATTTGTAAAAGGAGATATGACGAATTCTCAGATTTCAGTTACATGATTTGATTTGGTAAAAGGCAATTTAATGAAAAAAATATTCTGGAGCTACAACATTAAAATTTAAATTTCATAATCTTAGCTGTGTGTCCCACTTTTAATACTCAGGAGACTGATATTGTCGTATTTTTTGAAAATCTTGAGTCATCTGTTATGCTCTGATAACATTTAACATAAGTGTCTATTATTTTATCATTCATTTGTTCATTACATAATAGTAATCATATTAAATTGGGGGATGCCAAATTCACTATAGTCATAATTATGTCACAGCCATAATTTGTGCCATCATTAAAATCAGTTACAGTCATATTTGTGTCAGAAAAAGTGTGTAGAATGTGCATAAATATGTATTGTTATTATATAGGTGTATTGCCTTTGGGGTCGGGGTGGGGTAGGGTTCGGTTATGTTGGGGGGCCAATAAATTTGACAGAGGAAATAAGAAATCTGCTTCATAAACATGCTGAGTAAACACATAGGGCTGCCAGCTGCCGTTACCTGGTGAGGCCGACTCGATTGTTCCCTCACAATTGTGGAACTCTGGCCACATCCAATGATGGCATGGCTGGGACTAGAGCATCCAATCACTGGACACCTGCTGCACCATGCACACTTGCCTCCTCTCCATGACCCATCCAAGGGCCCTTGAAGTGCTTCACTTTTTCAACTGATGTCAGTAAAGATAAGTTGCATGATGTCATAGAAAATTACCCTAATAACTCATTACAGTATTAGAATTTCCTGACGAGCTGTCAAACCAGTGACGTTAGCAGTCATTCATATTGTCTCAGAACACATACAACACCCTATAGGGATTACGTACTTTAAGGACAAACACATTGCAAAACAAATAATGAATAAATGATTTAAAGCAGGTATTTAATATACAGCTGTACATTATGCTCCCTGTGTTCTGCATGTGTAAGAAAATGGATAAATTAGTTTATTAAGTGTGTTATGAGAAATTGATCAAATTATATTGCTGTGTAACAAGTCAATGAGAGCAACTGGATTCAATGAGTTCTATATCAAGTGCTACTTAAACAAAATGGTCCTCACAAATGGAAGCGCGATAAATGGTTTGCTTTGAACTGCACAGTTCTTTGAGTTCTTCATAATAATTTTTCTGTTGATGTATTTTCTTTCAAAGTTTGCTTTATTGTGTCTGGGAGAAATTAGGAAAAAAATATGGAAGCACATGGACATTTTTCCTTTAATTAAGACAATGTTTCCAAGTATAAATTCGTAATGTAAGAGTAGTTAAAAGCATGGGAACATTTTCATGTTCACAGTTTTTCTTCCATTTTTCTTCTTTTTTCAGTATAATATCACAGATTTAAGTGGTCATTGCTCTTCCTCTTTATGAGCGCAGCACAATTATTGTAAAAGCACAGAAAGGACACTGTGGTCAACTTTTAATGGGGAAGGGACAGAAATAGCTCAGGTCATGTGATTTCACAGTTGGGATCATGGGGAAAGAATTACACTTCACCATTTTGTTCTCCAAATCTTTTATTAGCGTCCTGCTCACAACAGTGTTATGAAAAAGAATTTCTGAAGGCAAATGCCGAGGAATGGACACCAGAGTGTACGCTGGTAGCTAAGTGCAAATGGAACGACTAACATGTCATGACATACACCACTAGCATTGTAAAATGTTTGCATAAAGAGATGGCTGTGCTGAAAACAAGAATACCACTGATGTCAGCAAGGTGGTGTGTTTCACTACAAACCTGACAGCTTCGTTTCAAAATGAAATTATGGACCGGAAGAGGCTTTTAAACACTATAAGAAACAGGTTTGTTGGTTGTTCTAACCAAGGATAAAGGAATTTAGTCTTAGTTTAATGGCTGTATGCAAAATTGCAAGTGCAATCACAAGTACTTTAGTTTTACATTTTAGTGTTTTTTATTTTTATTTTTTATTATTATTCGGTACTCGGTGTGAATGCCTCAACAACATATCCAACATTCTTTTTCTCAATATCGCCCCCCAACAAACATTCTGGAACTGGTAGCACAAGATAGTGAACCTGTTCAGACAAAACATTTTACTCGTGGGCTGTTCAGACCATAGCACACTTTTACTTTTTTAAAACACCACTAAATGTCTCTCATGTTAAACCCGAAACATCAGCAAACAGCGATTTCTAAAGTCTGTCTGACACAAAAGATAATGTCTGACCTACAAATACTTGGTAGGGGCTTGGTGGGTGCAGCCATTACATTACATTAAGGACATTTGTTAGACACTCTCATTCAGAGCGACTTACAAGGCAAAGTGCATAAGAATGGTACAAAAAGTGCAAAGATAACCCTAGAGAGGGATAAAGTCCCAAGTGCCAAAGGTGATCGAATAGATGAGGACTCCCCTACCGGCTATCTAAAGAGAAAGTAAACAACAGGCTAGGTTAGAGCAAATCAAAGTTAAAACAACAGCAATAAGGTAGAGATGTTACAAAGAGCAAGGGAGGGGAGGGGAGGGGTAAGTCTTCAGTCTGTGCTTGAAGGTGGCCAGTGTCTCTGCTATTCTGACCTCCACGGAAAGGTCATTCCACCACGGGGGGCCAAGACAGACAGCAGACGTGACCTGGAAGTGCAGGAGCGGAGAGGGGGAAGCATCAGGCAACCAGAGGTGGCAGTCTATAGTCTAGTGGCTAAGGTACATGACCAGGACCCCTGAGGTTGATGACTCAAGCCCCAGTCCAGCCACCACACAAACACCATTGCTGTTGGGCCCTTGAGCAAGGCCCCCAACCCCACATTTCCACCAGGGGGGATTGGCCCCTGGCTAGCCCAATCAACTGTAAGTCACTATGGATAAAACCATCCACTAAATGACTGTAATGTAACATACTTACTACACAGATATCTGCAGCTTTCAGACTAATACATGTGCTTTGGGTGGTGGGCTCACAGTCTTTGAAATCCCCCTTTAGGACAAATTCAGAGTTCACTTTTGCACAAGTTTGTGCAATTTAGCAACGTGTAATTTAGCCCAGTGAAACCTGCGCTACACTTTTCTGTAGTTTCCTAACATGCACTAACATTTAAACTTATGAGATGTTTATATTAATGTAAGCTTTCCTAAAGAAAACCATTCTGTTTTATGAAAGAGTGGGTCAAATGGGCAAATTTAACCTAATTTTTACAGTGTTGTCATTACTACATTTTTCACAATTGTGAGACATGACTCATTAGGAAGGAGCTCATTAAAAATACTCCCATGTCGATAAGACTTTTGTGATTTTTGACCAGTTTCATTACAACCCCCTCTGAATTACATTGAAATAAAATTTCATAACATGTGTTAGTGTCGTGACACCACACTGCATGGCATCATGATCCACAGGGCTGCAAGCATTGTTGGGTAAATAACATTTTACATGAGGTTGTAGGAAACAGCAAAACAAGAAAAAATACTCTTAAACAAACGCCCCTGGTGATACAGTCAGACAAGTTGCCTTTTCCTTACCCGGAGTGGAACCAAAGCATTAAATTGAATATTCTCAGGAGGTAGAGAGATTTGCAGTTGTTTTGTTTAAGTACAGTCAAACTGTGGGTGTCTGTATTTCATTCACTGAGCGGCTCCCCTGAACCTCACAGCAAGGGCTTCGACTTGAAGGCTCTCCAGCTTATTCTTATCATAAAAAGCGTAGTTTGGTCACCTTCCATTCTCCTTTCCGAACACGATCTTGGAGACCGGTGAAGATGTGGCGCGCGGCTAATAGTGCTCGTTCTGTGGGGGTGGCCCAGCAGTGATTGGAGCGTACCTCATCCGATAGAGCGCATGCCACATAAGGCCAGGCCTTATCACAGCGGCCCAGCCTCGAATCCGGCCTGGGCCCTTTGCTGCATGTCCTCCCCTCTCTCTCTCTCTCTCCCGCATTTCCTGTCTGCCTCTCTACTGTATCTGTCAATACAAGTGGAAAAATCCCCCAAAAAAAAAAATGGGTGGAAGTGCCTTCTGCAACCAGTGTTTGATAGAGTGATGCGATGGAACCCCATTCTGTGGTCCCTATAATGCACCTCATGGTCCAGTATTGAAATCTGACTGCATCAGTGATGGAATGCACTGGGATGGAATGCAATAGCCCAGACAGAGGCTTTCTGCGTAGACCAAACTGCACAACAGTGACCCCTCTGGTCAGTTGGGAACCTGCACTCTTCCAGCAAGGTCAGTACAATGATTTGTGGCTCTAACTGCAGTCTACAGAGCGAAAAAAAACTGTGATAACTAGCTACTTGTCTATATTTTTACATATATTCAGATGAAGAACCTAGTAAAATAACATTCAAAAATGTTATTCATATTACAAGTAGGAAAATGATATGATGTTGTGTCATGCCTTTTATCTTTAAATAAAACATCTGAATATGAGTAAAGATGATTCCTAATACACATGAATTATGTAACTTAGAGTTTGTCATTTATGTATAATCTTGGATGAGCACAAAAATTGTAAATTTACACTTAAAGAATTTCAGTAATTTTTCAACAATCACCAAAACTGTCTATTTGAGCTGAAACTTACATTGCTGTGCTTCCTTAAATATAAATATATTAATATTTTCAGCCTGTTAGTTTCTAAAGGGAAATACAAAAAGGATTTTACCAGATTTTTGAAATAGACTTTTACTATGAAGAGTGAAGTTTGATCACTATTGCATATGGACTGCTGATGAACAGTAAGGAGAAGAACCTTTCTGTCTGGTTTTGATCACACATGAACACTGTCATCTACTGTTATGTATTTTTTTGTTCACTGTCTCTCCTACAGATTGTCTTCCACACTCCTTTAAATTCACTTTGTGGCAGGTAACCAGGCAACAGGAGATTGGCAAAACCGTGAGGACTCAGAGCAGGAAAAGTGTACAACTATAGTATAAATCAGTGTATAAAAATTTACAACACATAAACATACTATAGCTCAGTCTATAGTGTGATTTTAATCTATAGCAAAATTTAAATGAATCAGGAGCAAAATGAAGAAAAAAAATACCTATCAAGTGAAAAACATCTGATGATGAATTAATGTGGCTATTTATACATTTCTAAACCTATTTCCTTTTTCATGGTTATTTTTTAGATGATTTTGTGCATTGCTAAACCTTCTTATTACCCGCCCCCACTTGGTTTAGAAGTAGTGCTAATACTTTGAATGATTTGATGCAAAGCACATGTAAAACGGATGCTCTCTCTCTCTTGCTTTGGCACGTGGTATTTCTCATTCCTCAAGCTGTGCTTTGCGGTTTGAACCTGGAATTCGTGGAGCTGCTCCCTGCGGTCCGGCAGTGTCTGGCGGCCTCTCTGCTGCCATGCCCTGAATGTGCTACCATGCACGGTGCTAACGTGCTAACGTGTGGATCTGTGAATGAGAGTCAGTGGTGCGGCGCGCAGCCGTGATCTCCCAGTCATCTCTAATGGAGAGTGCAAATATTTCAGCGGCTAATAGGGGTCATGGCACAGCACTCTAACATTTCCATTCATACTGAAAGAAAAGCACTTTTACTGAGCGTTTTAATTTAAGGTTTTTATTCTCCTTTATTATTTGGCATCCAGGTGCGACATTCAGGGTGATCCTTGGGTGAAGAGTGCTGAAAAAGCCATGCGGATGAAACCTGTGAACAGCTGATTTTCTTACCTGTGCTGATTCCATCTGGGCCTTTGCATCTCCTCTCTGTAGCTTATACATGCATACATCAAAACCACCACAAAGAACCACATGCTCTCAATATGAATCTAAATTGTGATGTCTTCCCAAAACATATTTTGGCAGACTTTATAAATAAACCAAAACTAGTTCTATGAGGGTTGTCTGAAGAACTGTCTAATGATAAAACCCCAGTGGTCTCTTGTTGTGGTTGATGCCTTCATCCACCTGTTTCTTTGTATTTATAGCAGGATGTCCTTTTGGGAATTTTTGTGTGAATGCATTGTGATTCTGCTCATCAACCTGCAGGTGCTCATTTTAAGGAATGCAAACCCAAACCCATTAGAATGTACACAAAAAAACCCTCTTGGCAGACTATGATTTTAATCCTGAAAGGACTGGCAAGGAAACAATTATAAATAAGTTTTGTCTTTTGAAGAGATCTGGATTTGCAAAGTGAGGTTTTGCAGCTGTTATTTTTATTCTTTCATGGGTTTTTTAGTACTTTACCCTCACCCCACCCCAAATGATTGTAATTGTTCTCACCAACATTGTGTGACAGGAAACTCAATAAAAACGAATTAAGCAATGAGCTCTGAGCCCACCTGGGTGTATTTTGTAATCAGCACACCGTTCCCTGACAATTCCTTCCTCCTCCTTACATCTCCACAAATCCCAGCAAGAGCACTGAAGAGGTTTTTCACAGGTTGTGCAGAATTTAATATGAGCACATTTGTAAAGCGCCACAGGGGAAGTAGCATTTCCTTCTACAAGCTTTCATCCTCGGACACACAAACACCGTTTTGGATAAGCAGTACATGCGTGTTTTAGGTATACTCCACAATCAGGGATTCTGCAACTGTGTTGTCCAGAGATTCCAGCCTATAATCTATGGGATTGTTTGTTTCTGTAATCAGAATACGCCAATGCACATGACTAATAGTATCACTACTACTACTACTACTACTACTACTAATAATAATAATAATAATAATAATAATAATCATCATCATCATCATCACATTAATACAATGCCTTTCACTACATTAAATTGTTCACAGGTAGGGCTAAGATAAACGCAATAACTCCTCACAATAATTTTTGCTTGTGTTCAACTCAATTGCACTTTGAAATTCTGTAATAGCAAAAAGAAGAAGGCAATACTTTGTGCATTTGCTCTGTGAAGAGAGCTTATTCACAGTTCAAATGGAAAGATTTTTTTTTTTTCAAATGTGTTGGCTGCTTTTTCTGTCTGTACATTCATTAACACTAGCTCTCATTTCTCACAAGGCATTTTATCCAAAGAGAGGTGATGACACTCTGAAGAAAGGCCACTTGCCCCCATACCTCTGCCAAATCAATTAGCCATGAAAACTTTTATGCATTGTAAACAGCACTAAAATAGAATTTATTATGACATAAATCATATCCCAGAATGAATTGCCTCACAGTCAGAATTAATACATCTACAGATTTTCAAAGAACATTGAAGGCAGAAGATGAATTTCTGTCAAGTTGATTAAATAGCTTTTTAAGTGTTCTTTTGATATAATAGCATTCAACCTTTTTAGCAGATCACTACATTTCTATATTCTTGCTCCAAGAAACAAAAGAATAAGACTAATGGCGTTCAGCCTCCTACTCACCCCAACTTACATTACATTACGCAACGCAATCAGTGAAGTTTCTCAGATGAGACTGGTTCTCAGAGAAGGCTTCACTTAAAAGAAAAAGGTCACAGAAATAGCACTTTGAAATGCTTTTCAAGGTTGCAAATACCTTGTGGGTTATTTGTGTGAAAATGTGCACTTTTTTAAAGAAAATATGCTAAAATTCAGGGAGCTCTGAGATAGGGAAATGAATGGAGAAGACAGCTCACTTCACATGAAGGAATTGTGAAGTGTCAATTATGCCTGTCCAAAAACATAAGCATACACTTGTCCTGGCCACATTCATCCTATTCAGCTGCACTGATGCTGGTCAAGGATGGAGGATCAAAGGATTAAGCAAAGAATGTTACACCCCATAATATCAAAGGCCAAGACAGAGATCATGCCTGTAAGGCCAGAGAAATGCATCATGGGAGACATATTTTTAGTCTGCTGATTGGAGGAAAGTTAATCTGAGATCATTCAAAGGGAATAAACTCAATTATTTTCTGAAGCATGAAGGAATAAAATTGATACACATATGCTACCATAAAAACAAAGACAAAATATGTTAAAGTTGAAATAGGATGATCAACACATTTCTACAATACTAATTAAGGGGTCCGCAGGTGGAACCTGAAGTAAAGCCACACATTTACAGCACAGTTGACACAGAGACTCACATTAGCATTCAGTTCAGGACCACATAAACAAATAATCAAATAAACAAACAAACAAATAAATAAAGTAACTAAGTAAGTATGTAAATAAGTAAAGGTGAGTGAGTAAGTAAGTAAATAAATAAATAAATAAATACATAAAAGTAAAGTCAGTAGGTAAGTTAAGTAAATAAGTACATAAGTAAAAGTAAGTAAGTATGTAAGTAAGGAAAAGTTTTTAAGTAAGTAAAGTAAGGCCTTTAATTTAAAATGAGGGTGAGTAAAATTTTGGTTAAATTCTACATTCCCCTTGTGAGACTGTGATTATTGGCCTTTATACATTGGCCTCTTTCCGAAATTAAATTTCAGGTCTGCCTCAACAACATTGCAACGTACGAGGCGAAGGCCAGAAAGAAGCTGCTCCAGTGATGGGCAGAATCAATTCAGCCAAAATAAATACAGCACCCAGGGTCAATTATTCCCTCTCACGGCCTTGCCAGAGAGAGACTCCGTCTCCTGTGTTCAATAAAAGCCGCTTGTACAAAGACAGACAGTCTATAAATAAACTATCATGCTGGGGTACAACTTCCCACCTACTCCTGATTGCAAGCTTTATTTATCAATATGGGGGTAAACAGGATGAGATCTTCATCGAAGTTTAATTTGGGAAATGCACTTTGTCCTCACTGTTAATAGCTACACTCAATTTGAATATGATTAACAGCCATGAAATGAGTGAAAATGTGTTTTTGACTGTCATAACAGACTATTTCAGCATTATCTTGTTTGATTAAGTTGAGAGGAACTCTGAGTTCAACTAGCAGGATGCAGCTGATCGAAACAATTCCATAAGTCCGTGCAGACTGTCTCAGTTGATCTAGGACTTTCGGGAGTTTATCTTCTCCGTTGTGCTCACTGACAGTGATGGTCGTCTGATTGAATAGGAGGGGAGAGAAGTTATTTTCTCCGTGTTCCAGTGCCGAGTTTGAGTCTTCTCCTCTCCAGAAAGTGAGAGAATAGAATTCCCCAAAGTTTTCCGGATCCAGCGGAGCGGCGAGCGGAGCGGCGAGTGGGGATGGCAGGCGCAGCTGACTCTCCGGGGTAATATCACGCGGCCCGCTGACATCGATGTCACTTCCGCGCACAGGCTCGGTGAGCCTAATTCACTGTCAGCGATGCAGCGGCCGGTTATGTCACCGCTGCGTTCTGTTACGCCACTGTCACCGCGGTGTTATGTCCTAAAACGAACCCCGTGCAAGCCCCTCACGATTTCCTCAGTGTGTGTACAGTTTTACTTTCCTTTTGGAGGCAACCATCAAAAAGCAACTGCTGATTTCATCAACTTCACGCAGAATAAATTGGGAACCGTCTGCTGTTGAATTTATTAACCAACCAAAAATTACAATGGCCTGGACTCAATAAAATGAAGTTTGCCTCAAGCATTTATGAGCATATGCAGTTCAATCAGACTTCAGTTTAAACCAGCTTTAGTCTTTGCATTTCTGTTTTCAAATGAATGTTTGTCTCCAATCAAATATAACAAGTTTTCCTGTCTCCAATCAGGCCCAACTTACTGTACTTTAGAGAGAAACTGGCATTGTAATGTAAAGTCGATGTTGATTGAATTGCATATGCCTTCAGTCAGACTATGTGGATTTGATTGGCTCCTTGTTGGTGCTTCTCTTCCTTTTCCTTGATGTATTCTCAAATATAAATTCTCACACATTTCCCAGCTGAAGTCCAGAGCTTGGATGTCTCATTTTCACCACTTTTCCTCACTTTTTATTCTTCTCGCTGCTCATCTGTGAGAAAACCTTGCGTTATAATAGGGTGTGATATCAAACTATAGTCTTACACATAATTAACTACCAGAAATAACTTTTTTTTTCACTTGAAAGTTGTATCTATTATTGTCACATAACAGGAAAGCAAAGACATCTCTTAAAAAACATATGCAGAATGATAGCCAGTTTGACCTCACCTTCGGAATAATACATTTTAATTCATTGTTTGAAGGTATACATTTTACTGTAAAAAAACCATTCAAAGCGGGATGAAGTACCACTAACTCTTGAATAGCACTGAAATGAGTGAATGAATGTATAATATAATAATGTGATATACTACCACAGATTCAGATATTGTGCATTATATTGCGTTGATCACATGTGCTAACATCCTTGCTTTAAACAGACTACCTCATTTGAGACCTAGCAACACACACAAGTGCCATTGGGACAAACATTACAGCCACCATCAAACATTATACACAGATTTAGTGTCTGAGTCATGGGCTGTTTTGAACATCACCTGGAAAGCCATGTTTTGGTTTATGTAAGCATATTTTAGTATACATAAAAACATGTAAAAACATAAACAGATACTCAATGCCTTGAATGATCAGGGTAAAAAAAAACCAGAAAGAATGAATGGGGCACAGCTGAGTTTATCATATTTATTATATTCTATCCTTTATTTATCCCGGAGAAAGCCCCACTGAGATTGTCATCTCTTCTTCAATGGTGGGCTGACAAGTTAAATTCAGTAATTAAACAGACGTATCTTCCTGGGGTTGGTCCATGACAAATTATTGCAGGATGCATTGGCTTATTACTGTTATCTAAAAGATATACAAGATTGAAGTGACAGGCCCACTTGATCCTTAAAAAAATCTGTTATATCATATTGCATATTTTAATAATAGTGGTACACAATAATCCAAATCTGCATGTTTTAAATATTTTATATATGAGATTGTGTACATAATTTGGCCATTCTAGCCTCCTCCTTCAGCAGTTTCCCAAGGGCCATGACATTCATTCCTGCATATATTGCAGATGTGATGTCGGTAGTCGGTTCATAAAAGTAATGTGCAAATGACACTACGTTTTGCTTCTGTCTCCTGAGTATGCCTTTAACTGAAATCAGGAAGTATGTTTTATTGGAGTGGGCCTTTAAAAAAACAAAGTGATGGCACCGAAAGGTGCTGGAGCATCCTCTGTCTCCATGGCCGCACATGGTCCAACATCATTTATCTTCTCCATAGTAACCGATGAGGTCTGCCTCAGCATCCAGCTGCCCCTCTAAACAAACCATCCACAATGCCAGCAGCACCCTCATGTCCACTTCATGTGCAAACACCCAGCCCCCTCTCACTGCATTTTCACACTGTTTCCTCTTACAGACCTGCATGACTCTGTGCTGTGTCTCCCTTGTGTTTATCTGAACTGTGGAAAGCACACTTCACTTGTTTAAGCTGGATTTTCACACCTTTCATTTCGTTATAAGTGACCTTATTTTGAAACCATTACTGTCTACAGCTTATAGAATGTAGTTACTGTTTTTCATTGGTTTTTTTGCTGTCTAACCTCATATAAGAGTGTATAGATATGGTGAGATCCTGCAGGAAGTAAAATTGCATTTGTTTTATGATAGTTTTTTATGACTGTTTCCCTCAAAACTATATTTTATGGCACCCATAAGAATATATACAAGCCCTTAGGAGCTGTTCATTTTCATATTCCATTAATCTATGGAATATGAAAATACCCCATGAATATTACATATTTCATTTTAATGCGCTGTTTTATTCATTGACCTATACAATATTGTTCATTTTACTTATAGCTATGATAATACATTCTCATATTTGAACATACAGTTCTTGCACATGCCCAAGCATCTAAATTTCATTTGTTAAAAATGTACATTTTAAACTACATAGTTTTCTCAGAGACTGTTTTTTTTAAATTGCATCAACCCTTTAGACACCAGGAAAGGCCTTGCAGATCACTCAGGATTTTGAAACAAAATAGTTTTGATTGTATATGGTGGTCCCTGTTGAGCTCTTAAATTCCTCAGGCTCTGCTCTTCTGGAGGGAACCACAGTGTAAAGAGTTAACACATGTCGGATAATGTGCTTGACTCATGTCTGATCTGCAGCGTATCAGAGGCCCTCTGTCAGGGGTACGTCAGGTGAGCAGAATGGCTGCTCCATCACACGCCTGTGATTTCTTGGCAGGACCGTCTGACAGATGTGTGTGACACACGGATGTGCATTGCCATGCATAAATGTAAGGCATTGTTTTCCACAGAGTAAAGTGTAAAGTGGAAGGCGACGCCATTACTTCTGATCTTAGACTGGGCTGTTTAACATTGCCCTGAATTATGCAGGACACTGAGCGACACTCTCACCCGTTAAAAGCGCTCGTCTCTCTTCTCCAGCGTGCTAACATTTATTAATCTTTCTTTTCTGCATCCATCCATTTTCCAGAAGTTTATCTCGAATGCCTTTTAAGGGATCAGGGAATTATTTTTCATTGTTTCTTAAACGAGCTCAGCTGCGCCGAATCAAAGGCTGGGTTACTCTCTGCTTGAGTGCATTTTCCATGCAATGACAGACTCTCAGATTTTTACATGGGAAATGCACCTGAGCTGCACAAACTCAAGTCTGGATTTGACCCTTGAGGCTTTTTTTTCTGTTTCTGTTTCATATTCCCTCCAGGAGTGTATTTGTAAGTAGCAGAAAACATAAATAAAGACTGATGAACTGTTGAACTACTTAATTATAATATTTTACAGTTAAGTTGCCCCTTATTAAGAAAAAAAAAAACAATAGTGATCTCAATCCACATTGCTCTGCATAAACAGTTAATTTATCACTCTTAAATCACAGTCTATTTTACTGTGAGTACATGTGATCATTGCTTCTAAGCTGAGCTCCTGTGAACTCTGTGAAGAGTTAAATTAACACTGGAAATGTATTGTGTGGGATAGCAAGCATTACTGGCTCCACTAAGGGAAATGTGTACTGAACAGGCAAGCAATAAAGCACCAGTTGTTTCCAATAATTAAAAAAAAAAATCAACAACACTAACAACACACAACTGGTTGATATAATTATGGTCAGCAAGTCACATTACACATTCATGCAGGCAGCTTCTACCATCACACTTCCACTTTGGCCAAACACCAGTCATCTGCAGCCAAGGCTTTCTCGGCAGGAGGGCTACGCAGTCTTAACCCCTCATTGAGTGCTGCACTGCCCCAGTCTGTACTTACAGGTTACGTGGTGCTCAGTTGTATTTGACTCCATGTTAGATTATCGAGTGGCATCTATGCACTCTGCCCGGTTGCTTGATCCCGGAGCAGTGATGCTGGGAGCTGATGCAGTCATAGCCCATGTCACGGGTTTCCGTAGCAGTGCTGGATGTGGGAATGTAGGAATGAACACTGGAATGAACCCTGCTGGATTTGTCATAACTGGACATACCAATCTCGTACAGGGGTGGTGAAGCGTGGAGGCCCTGGCTATTGGCTGCGTTGAGCTGATTTGGCGCCCCTGTATTGTCAATATGAGCATGATTTTCTCAAATCAAAGAGCCGCGCTGCTCTGGTCATTCCCGTCCCCGTCTACTGAATCACAGACGTCATTTTTGCTGCTGGTCATGATGCTCTGTTGAATGTATTGTGAAGCCATTGAGTGCACGTGCTTTCCATCTCAGCCTGCCCCAAACAAATTGTATTTGAAATTGTATTTGTGAACATCAGCGATCCCATCAACAAGTATCTCAGATATTGCTAGCTGAAAGTATTTTGTTGTATTAAAAATATGAAATTTTGAAGATCCCCATTCTTAAAACGGTTTAAGAATGTAAATATAAAAATCCAGACCTGGTTTATATTCTCCGTAAGTGCATTTTTAGAGTAAAATCAAGCTTCTGAGAGCCTGTCATTACATGGAAAAGCCACTTCAGGGATGCGTGAGGCAGGTCTGGGTTCAGTCTTCACTGAGCTCCCAAGAAGCTGATGAGAGCATTTCTATCCACACAGCGAAGAACCTTGTTTACTCCCGGTTATGAAAGCGAATAAAGTAATGGTCCCTGATACTGAACAGGTTCAGGATCTTATCTGCTCCAGGAAAAATATGAGCAGTGAGAGTGTCAGTCTGTGGCTTTCTCAGAATAATGTCTTTGCTGTTGTGGGCCAGATGAATAGTTTTTCCTGAATTCCCCTTCACATGCATTCAAAAAGTCCACCAGTTACATTTTTTTCTGTACTGAAATAACAAACAAAACCCTTGTCGCCAGTTGTGGCTGGGGATACAACAAGGGAAAAACTATGTATATACTGTAGCATTATATTGCTCATGGAACTAATGGGAGGCCATATTGAAGTTGACAGACACTAGTTTCTGGTGTCAAAATGTTTGTACATGGATATTCTGGCGATATTGAATAATAATTATGTTTTTACATATCTACTTATTTATGTTTAATCGATAGTTCATTTTCACAAGAATATTTACAGCTAATTTGTCCCTGAGCGGTGCATAAATATGTCATCGTGTGATTATGTTAGTCTTAAATATGTCAGTCCTGATTTTCATTTTTACATTTAAAATTTAAATTTCTACACATGCAAATCCATGTACCACATATGGTGTTGACACAAATATGAATGTGACAAAGATTTATTCTTCATGTTTGAGCAATGACTTGTTGAGAAATTAATGAGAATGGAACCAGTTTTACTTTGAGTGTATACTTCTGGGGAAATTAAATTGTTATGGAATGAATGCCTTTCAGGTTATTATTCAAATTACACTTTTCATTTTTTTCAGCAGCTACAAAACCATTTTAACGCAATCCATTAATCAAACTAAAGTACTCTTAAAAATATTCCTGTAATGAAGACCAAGACCAAATATTTACTCTCATACAATTTATTATAGAGACATGATAAAAAATTAAGCTACATGTGCCAACTATAAGTTAACTAATACATAATTCCATAATTATTGGTGACATTTTGTCTGTCATTTATATGATTTGATCTTTTATCATTTATCATCTTTTTATCATTCAGAGTAATGCAAGGCCCCCAAAAACAAAAATGTATCCCTAATTAAAGAATGCTACACTCTCAAAAACCTCAAAAACCTGCCGCTTATCCAGACAAAATGTTCATTTCACATCTTTAACTATATCAAAGTATACACTTAAAAACACAGCTCAGATGTACACACTAGTTTGCCTCTGCTAGTTAGCCTTCCCCAAAGCCTTCTGCTTGTGACAGTTGCATGTGATACTTGCACTGAAGATATTTTCTTTTATTTTAATGCACTTATTTGGCACAACAGCAACATTCCCCCATATCTCCTGTTGATAATCCTATCACTCCCAGAGTATTAATTGTGTTTGTGATTGAATTCCTCACTGAATTGTTCTCCCTAGGCGACAGTTGTGTCCGTTCTAATGCAGTCTTGTATGATAGAACCTCCTGTGCTATGTCCAATTCTCTCTCTCTCTGACTCTCTGTTCTCTATCTAGCACACAGTTTGCAGAGTCTTTTTATTGTTTTTTTTTTCATTTTCTCTCTGCTGTGTTCCACGTTTCTTTAAGAGACTGGAACTAGGGAGAGAGTTCGTGCTTAGTTGAAACACACATATCACAGGGTTGTTTCTTTGCTTTTTAAATGAAACTGCAGTGCAGATTTTTTTTTTGTTTTGTTTTGTTTTGGTTTGCAGCATAAGTAGAGCTTCAGTATATGTCAAGCAGTGAATTGTGAAAATGAAAGTAATATCTGGTCACAGTTCATTGTTTGCAAATCGATCCCTCTGTTTAATTTAAATTATTTACACCATTGTGTCTTCCTCCTTATTTTCACTGGTCTTATCCAACACTGGCTGGCATGGTTAGCACTGAAACACATGATCCGTTTAATCAGTTACACGAGTCAGGTGTTACAGCCCGCACCTGCACTGGCCCCGGTCAGACCAGAGAGGAGGCTGCTGCTGTATTGAGTCTATTTGTCTAATAAATATTTGTTTAAGCAATATGTATCTCTCCTTTATTATAAATGCATAAGTCATGACTGTGGGGAATACTCGTTAACCCCTGTTTAAATGACCATTATGTGTTGGTCCGCTCCAGTGCACTGGATTGTATTAAAAGCTGCAGAAAGGCTGCACCTGCATACAGATGTATGTAATAGTTGACACCCCCCGTGTTTGTAGTTTATAAAACCATTTATTGTAGTTGATATGTCCTTTGGTACCTACGGAGGCTTGCATGATTGCAAAATGTTTGCATGGCCCTTGTTGAGTCAACTCAGCAGTATTGTGTTCTCCCACTTGGTTGCTTTGAGCTGAGGGAGCAGAATTGGATGTTCAGGATCCATTGCTGTAGGATGCTACGCCAGAATGCCAGATACTAGCTCAGCAGTCTGGCCTGTGGCACCAGCTCTCTATTAACAGCTCTTCAGCTGGTGCTGCTGGGTGGCTCATCCTGTTAAGGTCTGGTAACAAATCTGCCCCAGTGCCAGTGGCATCTCAGGGTGATGCATAACTGCACTTGGTATTTGGAGGAAGAGATTCAGCCTGAAATCACACACTATTCACAGTAAAATGCAATAAATAAGGAGTCATAATTATTCTGATCTGTCACGCAGCCTTCCTACATAGTGCACTATGTGGTGAATAGGGAGTGATATTTCATGCAGCCCCAGTCAGCAAGGATGCCTGTGTCTCATCACACTCCAACGCCCCCTGCTGGTTAGTTTGATACCCACAGTGTTGCCGCAGAAACCTGCATCGTGAGTGCCTTCTTTCATGTCTGTGCGTGAAATGTGGTAAAAAAAAAGCCACTGCTAAAAATGTGTTTTTTCAAGTAGACAGCATGCTTGTCTGTGTTGTCCCAAATTGAGGCAGTGCGTGGATAATGTTAGGTGTTTGAAAACTGGATGGAGAAAGGTGGAAAATAATAGGAGAAGAGAGAGTTACCCAAAGTTCAAAGCAGAGTCTGCCAGTGAAGGTTAAGGAATGACATGCTGGAGGAACTGAATATTCCCATAATGTCATTACCTAATGGCTCCGGGCTTCCGTTTAATTGGTTCACTTTGATAACCATCATCAGTTGTCAGGGGATAAGGTATATCGATTCCAGATAGAATGTCCTAACCCCTTCCTCCCTACCCCACCTCCCCCCACCAACACGCACACACACACACACACACACACACACACACACACACACACACACACACACACACACACACACACACACACACACACCTTCCCACTTCATGTCGGGAAAAGGAGAAGGGGATGAAGTTTTGGGGTTGAGGATGCCCAGAGAAGCTGTGATGCAGTGGTGATTTTTAAAGCTGCTTTTGTCCTGTGAGCAAATGTAAAATTTGCATTTTTTTCACCTGATAAAATGCAGAAAACTGGAAGAAAATACCCCAATATTATGCAGTAGATTCTTAAAAACAATGGAAATAGTACACTTTTGTAGAGACTTTCAATATTAGACTTTTCAGTGTACAACAGAGTCACTCTGGCCTGTATCCAATGACCAGTCAGATACTATATCAGGGTAAATATCTCCTTTGTGCTTTTCAGAGAAAAATAACACCTTCTACCATTACAAAAAATATGTTTGCATAGATCATATCCTGTCTCAGAACTGCAGAGACAGTGTTTTTGAAACACCGTCAGATCCAACTGGTGTCCTGCCAATCGATGCTTCCCTTGCCTTTTTCCCCTGCTTCCCCTATTCTTCCCTTACCCTCAATTTTTTTTGACTCCTAAAAATTTCAAATGTCTCCTCTGTCATGTGCTTCACAGTTACCATGCCGATGGGGCAACACGTTCCGAAACTGAGCAGTCCCCCATAATTATGTATCATCAAAGCACATGATAAATGAAGAATAAATGCAGTGAATAAATTATGAGGAAATGGTGAATAAATGGTGATTTCTGTCACCATGGTGAAGCTGGAGTATGGAGGGAGTTGTTTGGTGACAGGGATAATCTTTATTTTATGTACATCTCTGCCCAGAAGGCACACAGAGAGTGCAGATCCACGGCAGGCAGCGAAATTGCACTGAGAGATTGACTGCGTGGCAGGTTTCCTCTTCAATTCCTCTGCAACAGCCAGACTGCTGTCTTTCAAAAAGCATTTTCTGCTCCTGCATGCTTTTGACGAGCAATCGAATACAACGGCAACAATCATGAAAGTGACTCTGTGCAAAGATGGTAATGGCGTACGGTGCTCCCAGCCCCTGCCGCTGCTCTTCGCTCATCTGTTTTTCAATGGCTTTCCTTCCTCCAGTGGCCATTTCCTACTCAGCAGTCTTGTGCATTTCAGAATGCGAGAGTAGCTTCTGAGGAAAGTTGAATTCCTGGCTGTAACTCAGGCAATGTAAGACAAGAATGAGCACTGAGATTAAAAAAAAAAAAAAAAAACACAAAACAAAAAACACCAGAATGTGAGGGGATATTTCATTTCACCTTATTTGACCTCTATGCTGTAAATATATTTTCATTTCCATCTGTTGACTCAAAATACAGATGTTCATTGTTGCAATAAACTATTCACTGAAAAGTTTATTGACTGAACAGAAAAGCAAAGCTAATTTCTCACTCTCACCATGTTCCAGACACCATGTGTTCTGTAGAAAGGGGACAAATGATGATTATCACAACACAATTGGTGGAACTAACTCATTGATTTTAATCAATCATTGTGAATCAATAAATTTATGTGGAGAGCCAAACTGTTGATTGTTTCAATGTACTACTACTACTACTACTACTACTACTACTAATAATAATAATAATAATAATAATAATAATAATAATAATAAATTACTACTAATTAATTCATGTAAAGCCTTATTTTTATTTATTTATAAATAAAGATATATAGATTACTACTACTAATAATAATAAAAAGAAGAAGAAGAAGAAGAAGAAAGCTATTACAGTTGCAATTCCTACATTCATAGTGTCTTTCAGTACAGGCCATTAAGAAGATCATTAGTTATTACCAAAAACCAAATTCAGCCATTTTTCCCATTTGAATTTGGCTTCCACTGATAGGTTAATGTTAAGGTTGATTAAACATGGCAGACATTGCTGAAATGGAATTACTTTTCAGCACATTGATGATGATTTTCAGAGAAAAAGGTTGTCTGTTCATTCTCCATTTTTTCCATTCCATTACTCTATGACCCCATTCTCCCCAAAAATGCGATGCGATGGGAACTTGTTTGCCTGGGACACGCCTGATTAAGTTCAGGTATGGCATGCAGGTTGATTAAAATGTCATCCTAGAAACCTATTCCCAAATATATACAACAAATAAGAAATGGAATATCTTATCAGCACACTACAGACTGAGCCAGCCACCCAAGCTGGCTGCGCATTCTAATGAAAGTGTCCGAGTCAAACCCTCCAGCCAATCAAAAGGGGCCGCTTTCCTGGCCAAAAGCACTTCCATCAATTTTGAGGGTGGAACTTGTTTTTAGACAAGCTTTTATTATTGTACATTGACATATTTCCCACACCCCCCTCCCCCATGAGCATATGTAAGCCATACATTAATCGGTTCAATGGCACAAATTATATAATTTATTGCTGCAACATTGATGTCATCCAGTTATTTCATAGTCATCACACATGCAGAAATATTGTATATGTTTTCCCAACTAATGTACCCAAGCGGTACCTTCCCCAGTGTCTTTTCATCATTAAATATAACATGGCTAAGGAAAACAATTTGACCAAGGCATTCGATGCTTGCAGGTATAAAAGCATTTAATTAGGATGCAATTAAAACCACATAGGACAGCCTGCAGGTCTGTGAGAGATGAAGGAGGTACAAATCTACACTGCACACTGTGGTGCAGAACTCCAAAACTTGCTATAAAGTTTTAAATGTGTGTAGGCCTGGTGATTGAGGAGGCCATGGAATGCGTTCGCTCTCATCCTGGAGATCATGAAGCAGCCCTTGTGTCTGTTTAACAGTGTGTATGGGTGTGATATCCTCTTGGTATATGGCGACATTTTGAGGAAACAATGTTTGCACTATTGGGTGCACGTGACCACCAAAACAGTTTGGTTTTCCTTGGCTGTAATTTTACTCTGCCTCAGTGACTCATCTTGTGTGGATGGCTTCAGCCCAACAGAACTGCTGAATGTGTTTTAGGAGCCTAATCCAGGACTAGAAAGCTTAACATTTCAGTTGATAAGTCTGTCCTTTTGTCTGTCCCTGTAACCCCAACAGCTGTCAGTCCTTACTGTTCAATGGCACCCCATAATCCCCTATTGACATAAGCCCTTAAAGAAATGAAATATAACAAAACATACTGAAATCGAAAATTTTGTCAAGATCTGATATTTACAATACATGAACACATCACTAAAATACTACAATATATTTAAAAAAAAAATTCTTTTTATTTTATTGTTATAATTTTCAATAAGGATGTGTAAATTCAACATATTTAATTTCCATAATGGGGTCTCTAGATGCAATGCATGTCCATGCCACAGTAAAGAATAACATTCACCGTTATCCCAGGACATTGTGCAAAAGCCTATCAGTATGTAATGTGTTCACAGGTTATCCTGTTTCCCCAGTTTATTTCACCAAGATTACTATTGTTCCAATTTTGGAACTATGCACCAAAGCTTAATGGAAGACTGTGCCTCCACATTCTCACTAAGTCGCTGTTGCCAACACCCCAGGGGGGGAAATATACACACCAACTGGTAATGGAAGTTGCTAATTGAATGGCTCATGTGAAAATTGGACTCTTTTTTTGTAGCTTTTGCAGCTGTCTCTGGTACTCTTGCAGTTTCTGTTTTAAACAGTCAACAGTGTTTGCAGGTTATCCCCAACATTTCAGAGCTTAGCAAAATCTCACATCTAAAAGTAGCTAAATCTCAGAAACTGGATGCCCATTTGGATCTGGCCTAGCAGGATGAACAGTTACAGGTTCCTGTTATACGGGGTAAAGTAGAAAGCAGTAGACACCTTACTCAAAAAAGCCATCTTCTCTTTTCAAAAATTCTATTTCACACTAAAATCTGACTTGTAGCACCATGTTAATAATTCCTTGGGTCTACATATGCTTCTCTTTTTAAATTTTCCCCTCAAATAGTGACCAAATTTCCACTTACCAGGTCCCCTCACTGGATCTCTTAGGTTATTCTGGACTGAAGAGTCAAAGAGGGAGAGAGAGAAAGAGGAGAAGGGAAGATGGAGAGAGAGAGAAAGAAAGAGAGAATGAGAGACATTACATTGTGTCATCCTGCTCTTTGTTGCCTGATATAAAGATTGAACAAGATCCAAGATAAGATAAAAATGTAATTAATGACAAAGCGTGTTTTAATCATATGTTATGAGGTAAATTATATTAGCCATGTGAATCATTTGTAACTTTCATTTTGATTGCATTATATTTTACTTGCATACTATGGTTTCTTGTATTATGTGTACTTTTAATGAAACCAACTACTTTTTATGTTTCGATTTTTCTCCCTGCTTTTTATTCTGATGACATCTGACCTTGCTGTATTGTGAATGAAAATGATAGTTTATCCGATGGTTGCGTTACGTTCAACGTGAGAATGACTGTCAGACATGAAATGCAACGATTTTCTGCCAAATCAGAACTCTTCCATGAGCTCAGATTGATGTGTTGACTGTTGGTCACTGACCAAATGTACTGAGAACCCCACAGAGCTAAAGAGCTACACACAATCTTTATGCAGCTGTAAGTGCAAGTGCTCAAGCATTTTAAGGCAAGCATTTATTCTTTTTTCAATCCCCCCACTTTTTATTTAGCTTTTTAAACATTTACACCATAGTATAGATAGTGTTGTGCACAAGTTTGTGGGCCTCCTGAATCTGACGATTTTAAACTATGCAAGTCTTTGAATGTAGCAGTATGCTAACAGCCACAGCAATGGCCTGCAGTTATGTTCACATTAACATAATAAGAGCAGAGTCATACTACGAATTCAAAGAGACTTGGACACAAGATACTGCATGCTAGCTACAGGTAAAAACATACATATCACTGAATACAAGCTGCTGAACTACATCAGTGCCATTTTCAACTGTTCCTTAAATCCTCTCCCAAACAAATCACCATACATTTGGTTCTCAATACTCCTCTCAGTTTTAACTGAAATGCTAATTGAATTACAGTCTTGATTTCATAGCCACTCAGCAAATGTAGGTTTTTTAGTTTGTTAAAGATATGGGAAGAAGGTCACATTTCAAGTGGTTTTTACTCTTCATTTGATCCCCTCCAAGAAATTAGCAATATTGACAGCTATTCAATGCCATTGATTAAGAGTAATTAGTTGTTCAGTGTAGCCTTGAACAAGTTTTTGAACAACTAATTAAGTTCAATTGAGATGTTGGCACCAATTACTATCAAAGGGAAGACTTTTACAAAGAGATGGTTAATTAACAAACTCACGCTTAGCACCAGCAATCACCATCAGCAACCGCTACCACAATGAATTTATTTCAGAATGAACGTAGCGGTATCAAATAAAGATCGGGATTCCAATAATAACTCATTACAGATATAACTAAATGAGTTCAGATAGAACATAATTCCACATGCACAGTGACCGGCCAAGACCAGAATTGAGAAACAGAAGTATTTAATCTTTTTGAAACCCACACAAAATCTGTTAAAATTTCTTTCAGTGGACATCAGGGTTAACCATAAATCACCGTAATCTGGTGATCTACGCCAGCATGCTAAATCTGTCTCCAAGCCCTTCTGGTTTCCTTCTCCAAAAGAAAACCACAGTTATAATGCACTTATGGATAGTGTTCAAAGAATTTAGTATTTGCTGCCATCTTAAAACAGCACATAAGCTTCATTTCATGGTAAAACAAATTGCCTTCATTTGCTAAAAACAGATGTCATTTATATAGATGAATATTTAGTCTCACAGCTTATAATCAAAACATATTTGCCACCCGGTTTGTACATTAGTGTGTTGGTCTTTGTTTAATTTGAGTGTACTTAAACCCATTCTCTATTCTAAGCACATTGATGAAACTCCCACTTAGCATTAAGTGGTTACTGCAGTTACACATAAAGTCTCATGTTAGCGTTAAAATATGCTAAACGAATTACAGCCGCTGGAGTTTGTTCTGTGTCTTTGCATACTTATGTATAATATACATAAGAGACTGTGAACCCTACATCTTAAGATATCTGGACTGTGGCATACATTTTTCTGAGTTCCTTCAGTGCAGTCAGCAGACTGTTGTAAATGATGCGTAGAACACAAATAAAATAAACAATTTCAAATTCACATAAGGTACATTTTAACCAAGGTGGACCCTTAACTGAAGTTATTGAGCATGACACACCTAAAGTACTGTCTACAAACCTGTATAAATGTGTGTGTAAACACACACATACATACATGTATGTGTAATGATTATTAGAGTAAGAATGTATATTTAAAAACTAACTTTTCATCTCTTCCATCTCTACAAATCATTTATATTTACTATTTTATTTTTGTGTATTGTGCAATCTGATGTCAGTTCATGGTTTAAGTAGTTCAGTGGTTATTAGCTGCATTGCGTCCTGTTTATTGGAGCAGATTGGAAAGGTTTTGCTCCCTCTGGATTGTATGAGTCCCCAGAAGTTTTGAGCGGTGGAAGGGGGAGGATGGGGCCCTAAAGCTGGGGGTGCCGTGGCGTGTGGGTGGGGGGAAGCTCCTGCCCTCTGGGCGATCTCAAACAGACACGCTCACCGGCTGCTCCACACAATCCAGCGTCCTTTTGTTATGCTGATGGTGGCAGCAGGCTTTGCCTTTTGTCAAAGGCACACGAGAGAGAGAGAGAGAGAGAGAGAGAGAGAGGAAAGAGGGAAATGGGGGAGAGAGAGAGAAGAAGAGAGAGAGAGAGAGAGAGAGAGAGAGAGAGAAGGCACACCACTCTCACTGTGACCCAGCCCAAGACTGAAACGTCACAGCCAACGAAACAAGACAAAACAACAAGCCGCTGTCAGCCCGGCTTATACTCACACACTTACGCACACGTGTGCACACACACACACACGCGTGCATGCACACATGCACATATGTAAATATATATGTGTATTATACACACATACACACCACTGCGAGGGACGCAGGGGCACATACACTCCAGCACAGAGCTAACACACACTTGCACACACACGCGCTTGTCGATCCTCTCCATACCGGGGATCTTCGCTTCAACCTGACGACGGTTGCCGGGGTGCATTAGGAGAGCGGAGGGGAGTGGGGGGGTCGTGCTCCCTTCTCGGCCAGGCGACACTCGCCTATCGCCAGTCCTCTCCGGCTGGAGAGCGAGAGAGGAGGAGGAGGAGGAGGGAGAAGCGGGAGGAGCCAGGCGGCTGAAGGAGGAGGGGGATGCCGTCCTCTTGAGTGGCATTAGGAACAAAGACAGAGGGGCAGCTCCATCGCTAGCACTTCCACAGAGAGGCCGGAGCTGCCACATGGACTGAGAGAGGGGGCCGAACCGGGGGCAGCAGAGACACTCAGGGAGACTCTCAGAACGTTCCCCCAGCGCACGCATCCAGCGACCTGGAGTTCAGTACTTGGACAGCTCCCCTCGGCTCCGGTGCGCGTGTGCAGGGCACGTCGCGCGCGCGTGTGTGTGTGTGTGTGCGCGAAAGAGCGCTGAGTGCCAGGAAGGGGATCACATCGGGCAGTGGAGCCAGCGAGGTCTCCTCCGTCCTCATCTCCGTCTCCATCTCCCAGCCCTCTCTCCAGGGGAGTACTGAGCACCATGGCCAGCCTGCAGCAAGGCGAGAAGCAGCTCTTTGAAAAGTTCTGGAGGGGGACATTTAAAGCCGTGGCAACGCCAAGACCGGGAAGTATCATCGCCGCCAGCATCACCGCGAGGAGGACCGTGACTGAGTGAGTCCCTTTTACAAACCCCAACCCCCCCTCCCCTGTCAACCTCCAAACACTCTGATTTTGTTCCTCTGTCTGAAATCTCTTTTAAATCACTCAGCAGATCAAAGTCATCCATCTTGGGTTTTAAAATAATGCCTAGAGCTTCTCTCATCCTATATAATGGCTTTTTCTCCTCCACCTGCTCCCTGCTGTTGTTGATATACTTTCAGAGCATTAATTTAATCAACACATCTTCCGAAGTTCCATTAAAGCAAAGAACTTTCGTGTTTGCTGGTCTGTACTCTGGTACCAGAGGGTCATGTGTGCTGGTCCGTACTCTGGTACCAGAGGGTCATGTGTGCTGGTCTGTACTCTGGTACCAGAGGGTCATGTGTGCTGGTCTGTACTCTGGTACCAGAGGGTAATCAACACTGGGATATAGTGCATGGGACATGAGTTCAGCTCCCACTGTTACAGAACACTTTTTCAGCTTAAACAGAGACAGACGCTGCACAAGTTATATATTTGTATGAACTCAGATTTGTAGAAATTCTTGAGTGTGGATGGGGATGTTTGGGTCTTAGGTGAAGCGTATCAGGGGTCTTAGGTGAAGCCTTCCGGGGCTCTCCCGCATAGAGGCTCAGCCTGTGAGGAGATGCATGCACTGAGGAGTCACTCTTTATTTTAGCGCAGGAAAAGGCGACCGGCTCCGCTTTCTGCTCCCGTGGCCCGGGAAGCATAAAAATTGATTTGTGATTCACTCTCGACTCTCCCCTGCCGACAGTGTGTTTATCAGCCTCCCTTATCCTGTCTGTTCCTCCACCACCAGCAAACCCCCCTTCCCCCCCCAACCCCCCCGTCTTCACAATCGGAGCAGATCCTCTCTCAGACAACTTTATCTCCTATCATATCCTGTCCTGATGCGCGCTGTTTGTCAAACGCTAAACAGCCGAGGCTCATAAAAGCAGCCGGCGCACAAAGGAACGCGGGATCGGCGGCGGTCCCGGGATCGGCGTTACCGTATCAACGGCAGGAAATTTTAATAACCACCGAGCAGGAGTCAGAACCCTTTCTCGGGCTGAGCTCTTCCCCCAGTTTCTGCTGTCACTTAGACACATATTTCAGATTAACATTCATTAAGCAGTAAGCAGGGAAAAGAAAATCATTCATAGAGAACGTTTTGGGAGGCGCCTGTATGATTTCAAAGACATGTTGATCCAGCTCTATAATACGCGTTTCTTGAGCACGCCAATCCGTGGATATTAAACTGTATATCTAGTTTTGACTTTTATTTGGCTGCGATGCTTGAATAATTTGCTGCAGCAAGCTCCTCAGAATGAACTGGGGTGGTTGATGAATTGTCACCAACATGCTGAAAAAAAAAAAAAAAAAAAAAAAAAAAAGACAGGATATATGGTCTGAAATCATTACACCACCCTCACCCCAATTTGAGAGACTGGCTGGAGGGTTTATGTGAGGGTAGCCATAAACAGTAATCGGCATCTGTCGATATACGTTTTCTGTTGTTATTTCTGCATTAACCTGCCTAATGGCAATGAATTCTGAACATGGTTGCTGGGTCTCGTTTTAGCTTACCCTGAATGCTGATCATTTGCTGTTTGCAATTACCGGCATAGGAATTCGGGAGGAATTCTGTGTCTGTATAAAAGGTGCACTTGGCCAGACTGTCTTTTCTCCCCATTGGACTTTGTTCAAAGTGCATATTCATGAGTCTTCCTTGCCTGGGGGTGCGAGGTGACATTGATGTTGATGCAAGAGACACGGGAAAATGACAGCAGCATTTACAACGCAGCAAATGTTTCCAGTTCACACAGCGGTTGGCCATTCCATTCAGAGTCTCCCTTTCTCTCCCTTTTTCTTTCTTTTTTTACTCCGATCTTCTTTTTTATTTTTTTTTTTTTTAATTTGAACCCCCATTGAAGTGAATTGAAAGAATGGTCTCTGTGAACATAATGGCAAATTACCGGAGAGAAAAAAGGGGGGAAAGAAAACAAGAGAAAGAGGGAGAGAGAGAGATAAAATGAAGCATTGCTCTGGTTTTAGAGTGAACCATCTCCTGTCTGGTGATGATGTCAGTGCTCAGACAATAACTTGAGAGAACTCAGTCCCCTCGGACTCGGGTAGCCTCAGGCCCTTTCCCGGCCCACCAGAGTAACATCATTATTTGCTGTGGATAAATGTGGGATGACGGACTGTTTTACTAAATGCCAGGACCGCACACAGAAAAGAGGGGGAGAGGGGAAACAGGAGAGGAAAGAGATGTGTGTGTGTAATTATTGTCCTTTCAGCTCCCTCTTTATTGTGCCTGTTCTTCTTTTTTTTTTCCAAAACGTCACTGGAGCCTTCTGCCCACAGAGGGGTAATTAGAGACGGGGGCCGCTGCGTCCCCCATTCACCCCCACCCCCCGCCCGTGCTCCGCCCCCTACCAAAACACAGAGAGACAGGATGAGTTACCCGATTCTACAGCTGGAAGGCCTTGCCTTCAGCCATTAAACCCTGCAAGCTGTTTTGTTCTACGGCGTGTTTCATTAAAAATGCAGGCTTCTTTCAAAGAGGTGGGGGGTGTTAGGGAGGGAGGGGTCGGGGGTGGGGGGTTTGACCAGCGATGAGGCAGATGGCAGGCAGAGAAAAGAGGGGAGGTTGTGTGTCTGAGCTTCTGTGTGTGTGTGCGTGTGTATATGTTTGTGTTTATGAGTGTGTGTGAGTGCATATGTGCGTGAAAGATTGTGTTTGTGCACAGGCGTGCATACGATTGTGCGTGAGTTCCTGCGTGTGCGCTTGTTCCCATGCTTGTTCACGAGTGTGTGTGCATGAGGTTATAACTGTGAGTGAGTTATGTGTGTGTATGTGCATGCTTGTGTGTGTGTTTGTATGTGTTTATGTGTGTGTGAGAGAGTGTGAATCTGTGTGTGTGTGCGTTTATGTGTGTGTGGGGTGTGTGTGTGTGTGTATCTGTGTGTGTGTGTTTGTATGTGTGTATGTGTGTGTGAGAGAGTGTGAATCTGTGTGTGTGTGTGTGCGTTTATGTGTGTGTGGGTGTGTGTGTGTATCTGTGTGTGTGCATGTGTGCATGCTTATGTGTGTGTGTGTTTGTATGTGTTTATGTATGTGTGTTTGTGTATATGCATATGCTTGTGTGTATTTGTGTGTGAGAGAGTGTGTGAATCTGTGTGTGTGTGTGTGTGTGTGTCTGAGTGTGTGTATCTGTGTGTGTGTGCATGTGTGCATGCTTATGTGTGTGTGTTTGTATGTTTTTTGTGTGTATATATGTCTGTGCATATGCTGCATATATGTGTGGGTGTGAGTGTGTGTGTGTGTGAGTGTGTGCATGCTTATGTGTGTATTTGTATGTGTTTATGTGTGTATTTGTGTATCTTCATATGCTGCACATGTGTGCGTGTGCGTGTGTGTGTGTGTGTGCGTGTGTGTGTGTGCATGTGTGTGTGTGTGTGTGTGTGTGTGTGCGTGTGTTGGGGGGTCACCTCTCTCTCCAGCAGATGCTACTTTAATGAGGAGGGTACAGGGCTTAGCGGCAGCGATTCTGAGGGTGCCCGGATTACACACTCTCTCACGCAGATGCCACAGCACAGCTGAACTAGAGCAGGCGGATGAGGGCCTCCTCTTTGTGCTCACAGCTCCCTCCCTTAAAGTCAACAGTTGGGAAATTATGAAGGATGAGGTGGTGATGTTCGGTTCAATGGGAAGGCTGATGGGGACTATAGTGGAGATCCCCTGTGTAGTGCAGTCACTTTCTCTCCATAATCACCTCATTATAAAGCATAAAAGAACAGGCAAATAGCCCTGGCAAGTGCAAACAAGATGTCACATCAGGGTATAAAAAGGTTCAATGAGCTCCTATATCGCTCTTCTTAAATTCGGTGTTTAAACCATAACTCCATTTGATGATAAGAGACCTATTGTTGATGTACAGTATCCATACAGAGATAAATGCTTTAATATTTATCAAAACTGCACTCTTGATTTTTAAATATATAAACACCCACTTACGGTTTAAATAAATCTACAAGTAAACACGAGACTGTGTCTTGTTTTGATGATTATTGAAATGTGTCTTCAAAAGGAATCTTCTGAACTGGATGTGCGCGGGCTAAATTTGCCGCTTAGTCGTGCCTGTAGCCCGGAGTGAGTGACTGTAGTAACCAAGGAGATGCAAAGACAGCCAAGTTTGATTGTGAGCGCTGTTGTGCGTCGCCTAATTAACGCGGTCGTGACAAAGGGTTTGATGTCAGGTCCGCGGGGCCTGTCTAACAGATACAGTTGTAGCCATTTTCACGCTGAAACATGCTCATGTTTGTTCACTCGCGTGATCGAAACATGATGTCACAGCTCAATTGAGAGTCGTAAGAACAGCGTTTCTACTCCTCTCAATCCTTGCTCATCAGTTTCCAGACACTCAGGGCCATTCCCACTGGGCAATTTTTTTGAATGTGCTCAATCCCAAACTTAGTTATGGGGACAAAATAAGTGAAGTACAGCCCTGTTTTTTTATTTCAATGCATTACTTTTTCCAAAACGCATAGGAGGGAATTTGCAGATGGATGCAACGGTTTAATGGTGCCTTTCTCTTCGGTTTAAGCCCATACACAGAGAGATAGTCCACTGGTACCCCTCATTTAAAAGAAACTCCAGTGTCTCATGCCTTCATACAGAATCTGTTTTGAGCCGTTTTTAAATCATTTACCAAAGCCAGCCAAGGAGGGAAAGATATGGTGGGCCAACACAAAATGTGAGGATTGCCTGTTTATCCAGATTGTTATGGACAGGAATTTCCAAAAAGAGGAAGTATCATGAGAAAACATCACACTCCAGGACTTGATATGGCCCAGAATAAGAAACAAGAGAGAGCTGTATTTTATGTTTTATTTTTGTATGAGTTTATTTAACATTGTATATTTGGAATCATCAGGTACACTGTACTTTAACTTCTTCATCAGAAAAGGGGTACAGCTAAGGCACATTTCTGCTCTCTGGAGAGTAAAGGTGTTGTTTGTTTGTCCCCAAAAGGTGCAGATATGGTTATATAAACTTCACAGTATTCAGTGTTCAGTACCCTTACCTTGCAGAAACTATGACTAAGCATATGGATATATATATCTTGCAAGTTCAAACCCCAGGGAGAAGAATCTGTATCCTTTTAGGCACATTATAGTATCTAGATCATTCCCACTCTACTCCAAACTCATCCAGTTTCCCAGAGTGCATCAGCTCTGGTGCGTCGCGTCCCTAGCTGATGATTCAGAGGTCCAATGCAGCTTTAAGCCCGCTGCGCGCATGTTTGAGGCTCTGGCTGCCGCGTTGTCAGACCCCTGGCGCTGTCGTTTTCGCTCTGCTGTAGCGCTGTCAGGCGGCCGCCGCACTCGCCTTTGGAGAAATCCGGCTGTAATCTAACAGCGTTCAGCGCGCCGCAGAGCAGCCGTCATGGCAGGGCAGGGCAGGGCACTCTGGGCCATGGCACTGCCTTTGAGCGGTCCGAGTGGTCACTCCTATCTCTCAGCAAAGGGAAAAGCATTTGGTCTCAGAGTTAACTTGTTTATATGAGTTTACATGAGTCAAAGAAGGAAAGAATGCTGTGTAACAACGCTGATTAAACATTTTACTGAATATTTTGCAGTGTGGGAAGTATTTAGATAAGTTTTTTTATTTAACTTACAGAGACAGTATGGTTTATTTCAGTTTCTAGAAATAATTATTAAAATATTGTGCAGTCCAAAAGGAGAAATCATAAATTCTTTCATAGGTTTTATCATGGGTTTTATGTTAAATGGTTTGACTGATTAGACTCCTTACCTGCACAGTCAGTCAATTGAAGTGCCTTTGTGTAATAATTGTTATTAATTATCATAATAATTATCATAATACATAGACCTTAATGGCTCCACATTAATATAAGCTTAAAGGATGTGCTCACCATGGTAAATGAGGACTATGAGGCACTGTACCTGATAACTCAACTTAAATTTCACTTCCCAGAGCCCTATAGCTTTCAGCATGCACATAAAATAGCCAAATTAATGTAAATCACCTACCTATATCTCCATATATCATGTCAATGCTAGAAGGCTATAGGTTGATTAGGCTTGTTGTGGATTAAAAAAAACGACTCCATGTCATGTGAAAAGCAGAAGGTCATCGGACAAAATGAAGCCGGGGAGTCGTTCATGGCTCTTTTGTCATTATGGTGCCCTTGACAGCTATATTTAACCACAACAATGTAGTAAACAAGAGTTTACAAAGCGTGCCTTTCCTCCGCAGAGAACAGACTGCGATGCACAAAGCATGTGTGTCTGGCATTTAAAATGTCCACTTGGCATTTGAGGCTGTGCATATTAAGTAAAGGGGCTGCTAATTCCTGCAAATGCTTTAATGATGAGACCCTCAGTGCTGCATGTTTGTCAATATTCTGCACTAAAAGATGATTCATGCCAGCGAGGCACAACCACCCCGTATCAGCTTTTTTTCTTGAAAGTTCTCTCTCTCGTTTGTAGACGTCCATTTGTAATTCCACTGATGCCATATCCTCTATCTCTCAGGCAGCGAGAGGGCTTCTCCGACAACATAAAACCCAGGCAAACTTTTATTATTCTTTTATATATCATCTTGTTAAACGCCATTTGTGCATGCCCGACAAAACAACCTTCGTAGGGTTCATTTACGAACACAAATTCCCCCCCTAAACCATTTTTGTTTTGTATTATAATCAGCGTATAAAAGTTCAGCGAGCAGCCTGGGGTGTAATTTAATGGCATGTTCTTGAACATAAATAATGAAATGAATCACTTATTTATCATTGGCAGTTGCCGCTATGTCCATTTGCATATGTAATTACTTGAACAAGTAAAATTTTCCATTTTATTCCACCATTATGACAGTGGATGAAATGAACAAAAACCATTGGGTACAAAGAAAATGAAACATAATCTGCTGAAATACATAGCTCAAAGTCAGAGACAAAGTACATTTTATTAGATTAAATTTGAGCCTTAGATTCCAAGGCACTAAAATATGCCTTTAAGTTAAGAAAAAAAATTAGAAACTCAACGATCTATTTATTTTTATTGAAAAAAAAGGAATGACCTTTACATTACACAAGTTTAATTTCACTGCTTGAATACATAATAGATGTAGTTCTCCAAATTCCTATAGCAAATCCATATCATTTTGGTACAGGACTGAATTAACTTACAAAAGCAATATAAGTATCATGAAATATTAACATCCAAATTAGATTCGGCTAAAAACTACACAAGAACATTATCTGCTATATCTAGTAGTTTGACATTTAATGAGCTGATTTAATACTGTTAAGTTTGCTATAAAAGACTTGTGATAACACTGAAATTCATAGTCTCTGCATTTCTAGTTGAAATCCATTAAAAGCTCATAAGCATAAGCACACTGCTATCTGTGTCAGAGTATTAACATTCAGGAGCTGAGGTATATCTTCGTTTACCATACATTATTGCCATGGAGTGAGCTAGCAAGGCGACTCGTTGTGAATCCGCACCGCTCAGAGACATTGGCAAACGTCAGCGTCTCTCAGATCCCTGATTTTTTAAAATTCGTGTCGACACGCTGTCCTCTAGTTTTCACAGCGGTCTTCCCTCCACACTCTCCATAATCTGAGGCTGCCTACGTATGACTCACCCTTGATGACAAAATACTTTTCCGAGTTGTGAAGCCTCGGATCACAGTCAAATCCTCTCTCTCTCTCTCTCCTCTTTCCCTGCACATCTCTGTCCTTGCCTTCCCCAGCTCTCTTCTCTCTCCCTCCTTCTCCTCTCTCTCTCTCTCTCTCTCTCTCTCTCCCATGGCCCTACTTTGAAATGTCAACATGAAGCAGTCCCAGTTATATTATTTGAGCGCTGTGATACGGCTCTTTAATTGGAATGTCTTGATGCCGACTCTCTCTTCCGCCCCTGTTCAATGCTCTGAAAAATTAAACAAAGAACTTAGAGAGCAAAATGGCTGCTCCCATCTTTCCTCTTTTTTAATTTAGCCTTCCTCAGCATGGCATTGCAAAATGCCATAAATGAGACAATTTCCCCCTAATGAGAGACACTGTTGAACAAGGCGTTTTGCACTGCCAGGAGGAGATTTTTTTTTTTCTTTTCATTTCAGTGAGAAACTAAAGTCTGAGGCAGTTACTGTACTGTAAATGTTAAAACCGTAATGAAGCTTTGGGTCTCTCAGGGTTTGCCACAATAGAGAATGTCTTTTTCTCCATTGTGTTAAAAACAAAGAGCGCTCACAGTGGATTTCAGAACCACTGAATTCTAAATTGCGGAGGTTTTTCACTACTTTGTGCGACCTTTGATCTTTTTGCTTCTGTACCCTTGTCGATATGCTTCCTTGGGAACAGTTGGGCTGAATTAGGATGGGTTGTAATTTCAGTTCATTCATTAATTCAGCAGTATAACGGATTTCCCGTCCATTTGCCTAATTATTGAGGCACAGCTGTAGGCAGTCACGCTAACCGTTCGCTAATGTAATTGAAAAACATGCTTTTTATAAATAGCATAAAGATGAGCTCATGATTTCAGAAGAGTCCAGGGAAAATCTAATCTGCACATCTTTTTTGTGTTGTATGTTAAAATCCCTTAGTTAAGTCATTTTCATATTTTATTTATTTATTTTAGCTTACTAATGGGGTATTTTGTAAGCCCAAAGATTTAGCATTATTGTTTTTTTGCTGATTTCATTAAATACAGTTGGATGATTTTCTTAATCCGACTTTTCGGCAATCTGCTTCCTCCCTTATGTAACACTTTAGGGATTTCTGTTTTGAAATCTTCATCAGCAATAACACTGGTATCTTTTGTTACATAATCTGATTTTTGAAATAACTTTTTAATCCAAAAATTTCTTTGTGTTTGTGATCTGAAATGCTCAGCCTCGATTGTAGGACTGTCCCATGTCTGAAACAGACTCAGTCATTTCAGGAACGATGCAGAGCTGCATGCGTTTTCTCAGAGATGTGTGCGCCCAGCTACCACTACACATTCACTATGCCAGAGGACTGGGCTGCTTCATCAGCCACCTGATTGGCGAGAAGAACTGCCAATCAAATCCCCCTCCTCCTCCACCTTCCTAAGCAACACTGTGCATTACTAAATTCAGCTAGTTTAACAGTTATAGAGCCATAGCGAACAGATGTTAAAATAAAGACAGAGAAGATGAAACAGCCTAAAAGGTTATCCTTTTTTTGGAATAACCTTTCTGACATTCATAGCATACTTATTGATTGATAATATTTAGACTAGACATGGTCCTTATTCAATTTCAAACGCCACATCTTTAGCGGTGGCATTGAGGAAAAGACAACTGTAACCAGCTAACAGCACTGGGCAGTTTATTGGATTGTCGTAATTAAAGAACATGGCAGTAATTCAAAGACTAGGTCCAAGTTCACTTCAAATTAGCTAAAGCTTGAATTAGAATAGGAGGTGACAGGATAAGCAAATCAGACTTGACTTTTAATATAGTGACCCGGAGATCAATACAGTTAATGTCAACATTATAGACTGCAGGAGCTTCTCCATGAAAAATGAGCAACAGCCTGCAAACAGACTCTCAGAATCAAGCCTGGCATACAAGACAGACCAATGCTGGAGGCAGGCCAATTTCTCAAGTGTACACGACTGTGTCTGTACGGTAAACAACAACTTTAATGACAGAGGCATGAAGCGCATGCCTTGATGCTCTTTATACTCATAACATCATCTGAGAGTGCATCATGTATAATATCATAATCATTGAAGAAGAAAACATGTACCTCCATAAGGCGACTATTCAGGAAAGGAGGAAAAGTGTTTTCTTATTAGACTACATTTTAGTTGTTTTGTTTTGGTGATGTGAATATATTTCATTATTCACAGAGCCATGAAATATTTATCGTTAAACTAATAGTAGAATTCAGGATACATGAGTGTTCTGTTCATATATAAAAACTTACAAAAGGAAATTCGCCTAGTAAAAATATATTGTGAATCTCCGCATCTCCATTTCATGTGACATATATAGAATGAATTCTAAATAAAGAAAGTGGAATTATTCCGTGCAACTCTGTGAAATAACAAAGGAAAGAAATGAGAGGAAATGGAACTATTTCACTTCCTCCAATAGTGCGTTATGGTGGAAGTAATTAATCTCTAAGACAGTCCAGAGATAACTTCCTCTGTGTCTGTCTGTTCTTACCCCTGCTGATGTGCAGAGACATGCTCTGACTGCACAGGCCGACGCAGGCCCGCACAGCCCCAGCGAGAAGCAGGCCCTTCAAATACTATTCGCAGTTACTATCTCAACACAAGTGGAAATGCGTTCAAATGACTGCCAACTCCATGACCAACTTCAGAGCCACAGCAGTATTGGAGTTTGTTAATGATGAGCCTGGTTGTGTTAAGTGATGGGTCTAAGCTGGCAGTAAATGACAAGCGTGTCTCAGGAAAATGACTGTCCTAGTTGGGCCGCTTGGCCCATTCTCTTCATTATGTAACCTTGTGTTATGTAGATGGAGGTGAGAAGGTCAAACAAACCATCGTGGATGTTGACCTTCACAAAATATAGTTTACACTCCAACCTTCAAACCTATTTCATTTTCATTCCAGTTAGTCTGCACTGGAGGCGGAGAACAGGTAAAATGAGTGAGGGGGGTGTGGTTGCTCTTTGAAGGAAATTCTATTTCTTAGTGTTCATGTGGCTTCCTGTGGTCTCGGTGGGGGTTCTTTACTGAGGAATATCAGGGGAGTCATCCAGCAGATGGTGTGACCCAGGCCATTAAGGAGAGAGGGATGGGGAGGGGGAAGAGCGGAGAAGAAAGAAACACATGTGGAGGAGAGGGGGAGAGTGGGTGGGGATAAAGGAGGGGTGGAGAAAGGAGAGGGAACAAGAAAAAAAGGTAAAGGGAAAATCGGACAGAGAAAGGGAAAGAGAGAGAGAAATGGAGAAGATTGAAATAGACAAGGAGGGGTTAAAGAGAGAGAGGAGGAGGAGAGATAGAGAGAGAGAAGGCTTGCTTCTCGTCACAACAGTTGACAATGTGCTAAATCACCAAACACAGCACAGGGTCTGCTTGGTGACCCACTTACCAGAAATACAAACCTGTTACAACTACTGTAGGGCTTACAGCACCAACCAAGAGGCAGTCTGCTGTCAGAAAAGGTTGTTCCTTTGGCTGTGAGTAGATGGGTCAAAAAAACACGTTTGATACAGCCTGGCTTTCAAAAGCAGCACGGACCCAAAGAATAAATCAATATTTTACATTTGATGGGTTTGGAAATAGCGTTAACCCCTGTCTC
Organism: Albula goreensis; assembly: GCA_022829145.1. Classification (NCBI taxonomy): domain Eukaryota; kingdom Metazoa; phylum Chordata; class Actinopteri; order Albuliformes; family Albulidae; genus Albula; species Albula goreensis. The sequence continues at coordinate 40,838,060 of CM040744.1, forward strand.
TAACCCTGCGTCTCTGACTATTTTTCAGCTCAGTTAGATGTGTAAAATAATAATCAGAGTTTCTCAGTGTATCCACTGGATGTGAATAAGAAATAAAATGGAACAAAAGGTCTTTAACAAGCGCGGAAAGACATGTAGTCATTATAAAATGAGGCAGGGGGGCTTTGGGGTATGTAAAAGGGGCGAAGCAAGAGTGAGACGCTCCACTCAATCAGATTTAAACACACTGTGATGTAACACAATCACTCATAATGTCCGTACAGAGGAATAACCGCGAGCCAAAGATTGCTGTGAGACTCGCGCTTCATTAAATATGCATCTCCACTGAGCTGGCATATTGGAAAATCTGAAAATCCTGCATAATGGGCTTTGCAATATCTCACCAGAGACACATCCACTGTGTGGGAATGCTAGTTAGGGGTCCCTTTTGTTCTAGCACAAGTGGAAAACAGACCGGTGGTGTTAAATTATTTTTTCATCTCTCCCTGTCCATGATTGTAGTTACAGTCAACAAATTAAAATGAAAAAAAGCCCCCATTCTTTTTCTCAACCCTCCCTACACATGTGCATCATTTTCTACATGACTGCCCCCCCCAAGCCATCCGATCCCGCTATTAGAATGCAAACTTATCAAAGTCAAACCCTCATCACTTAAATTAAATCATTTCAAGGTTGACTAGCTCCCTCATCCTCTTCTCCTCGTCATTTTTTATTTCCTTTTCCTTCGCATACCCCCCACCCCCCACCCCCAACCCCTTCCTCGTTTCTGGAACGCGACTGGCCGTTGATGCGAAATTACCTTCGTTTTCGATAGCTGACGCCCTGATTTTCTGACAGGGGTGCTGCCAGCGCTGATGTCACAGTCAGATGTGATAGCGGGAAAGGAGGAGCGGTGGCATTAATTGGCGCGTTGTCTCCGCGTTCGACATTCTCACCTCCCGATCGGTCCCTGTCACATCGCGACAAGTGAAACACTTTAAATATGTAGGGCGTCTCATGTTGCCGAATTAGCTTTCTGAATTTTTACAAAAGCCAATGCTGCAGGCAATTGTTGCCAATTTAAAAAAAATGTTTTTTATTCATTCTTTCTGTTTGTACAGAAATGAGGCTTAGATGTGAAGTTTTCGCTGATATATTTTGCATGGCAGATCTGTTTTTGTTGCTTTTTTCTGTCCTAGTGGAGACCAGAGGGAATTCAGACATTTCAGTTGAAGCAGAGTTCAAATTGCATAGAGTTCAAATTGTACCATCACTGTCCCCTTTTCTTTCCTGTACATTCACATATTCTTTGTTTGCACACTGACTGAGATAACCAATCCAAGTTCTCCTCCCTTGTCCTCATTGCTGTTGTTATAGACATGTCTGCATTCTCTGCATCAGAGACCGAAAAAAAGGGTTGCATGCTATTTTCCCCGGCAAAAAACATCTGTTCAAAAGCGACTCAAATTGAAACAGAACAAGACCAAGAGACAACTTAGATAACTCCAGGGAAGTTATTATGGAGGATTTTGTACTATTTACAATGAAAGAAGAGGAGCAATGAATTCGTGCTTTAAATTGCGATGACCTTCAAGCGTGACTGTTATTGCGACTGACGTTTCAGTAGCCAGCAGATTCAGCTGAGGACTGATTAGGAAAAACCGACCTGACAGACCTCATGTCTCCATGCTTTGCCTGGGCGCGCTGTAGAGTGCATTAGGGGGTATTCTCTGCAATATATTTATCCAATCATTTCTGTCTCTGCTGGCATAGAAGCAACCAAGTGGTTTATCATGTAAACACGTGTAACATTATTGCCACACAGAATTTTCATGCCCTGTCAATAATGTGACCTTAGACATATTGATATGCAGAGAGAAATAATCAAATACGCCTAATATATAAGACATAATTCACTCTATTGTGCGCTTTTCAGAGGATGTATTGCTTGCCTAAGGTGATAATACATCCTCAGGCTAGGCTATAGGCATATTACCGCCCACCATAAACGCAATATATCTCAAGAACTGTACAGCAAAGGATGGTTTATGTCACTTACACCACAGTTTTGAGGTTCTTTGACTCATATAGGAATAAAATGAATTTTAAAGCTTTTTTTATTGCTTTTGAGATTAATGCTCAGCAGGGAGAACAAAAGCTATTAATATCCAAACTTTTCAATATCTGTTTCATATTGCATCTGCCGGTTATCATTCTTTCCCGTTCATTTGGGAAGCACAAAAAAGCCCTCCAAATGGCCATATAATTAAGCAGTTAATTTAAAGTATTAATTAAATGGTCTTTGCCGGGTCCTTGTGAGAAATGTCTTTTCAGATTGTCTTACTTTGTTTCGGTCTGCTCTTTGAGAGTGACTCCAGAAACGCTTCGTATCTTAAACCCAACAACCATAAAACCCTGAGATCAGTCTAAGTCGAAACGCTTAGAACTAACGATCGCTGCTTTGATCAAGGCACAGTAATGTACCGACGTCTTTGTCCCGTTTTAATTAGTTTCGATTTGACTCACAAGCCGTTGCATTATTTAAGCAGCGCAAAAGATTCTGGGTTTTTTTTTTGAGCTCCCTGTCACTGCAGATTGTGTTGTTTTCCCTTTATCTGTGTTTTATCATGGGGTGCAAATCTGAGAAAAGTATCACCACTTTATAAAAAACGTCAGGAAATAGCTCCTCTGTGGGATCCTCGGAAATACGTGCTTTCTGTATACTTATATTTATCTTCCTGTATGACTGAAATGAGGACTGAAAGTGTAATAGCGGAAATGCTAAGAAAGAACTTTGCTTTCTTCTTTTGTGGTTTGAAGTTACAAGGAAGCACCAATGGAGTACCAACTCAGAGGATCAGCATGTGTGTTAGGGAGCACTGTCATGACTTTGCCCAAGTTTGAGTGCCATGGCAACTTAATTGAATTTCCCTGCTTTCTTTTTCAGCATTGTCAACTCATACTGTCACATAAAACAGTCCGGGACACAATTAAACAAGCTTAGTGTCTGCAGGGGCATATGCTGCTCAATGAAAACAGACTTCACTTATTCTAATGGCATACACTGTTTTATTTTAGTGACAAATGAAAAAAAAAAGGTGAATGAAAACACTCTGGAGAAGTTTGCTTGTCTCTGGCAAAGTAGAAAATACTCAGATAATCTCATGCCATTATGAAAAGTCTTGATTGAATGGTGTATGTACCTAAAGATACCAAGAATGTTTCATTGGGACCCAGCCACAGCTTTTTGTAGCACTTTCCATGTCTGTCTTTTCAGCTGACAATCTACATATTGTCAGCTGAAAAGACAAGTGGTGAACAAAGAGACCCAAAGTATGTTTATAGATTCTGAATTGGGTGACACTGATGCCAGGTCAGGCGGTTAAGAAAACAGATGTTGACAAATGTTGATAACTGTTGACTAGTTTCGGAGATAATGATACTGAAACTGCTGGATGTCCCAAGCAACGCGTTAACTAAAATTCCAAAGGACCGATACAGCTAAATGATCGACTGACTCATTGTTGTAAATAATGCCTACTGGCTAATGTTAGCAGTGCTACTGCTACCTGCCAGCTATTCAATATGACTCGTTAGCTGCTCTAACATGACTAAATAGTTCATACCATACATTGAGATTGTTCTAACCAGGGCCAGCCGATACACAAATCGATAGTTAGACTGACTGTTCTGTCTAGCTAGGATATTTATATTTCAGTCTTGTATATAACTCAGAGTTGTAAATGGTTGATACTGCAAGGAAACAGACATAATTTTGAGGGAAAACTTTAAGCCACGATGCTACCAAGGTACAGCTGAGAAAACCCACTGCACAGAATTGCTTTCAATAAAAATAAAGAAAACATCTATTATCCTTCTTTATTACTGTGCATTACAATGTAGCAGCATAAACAACATGGGGATAAACCAAAATGATATCCACCCACCAGTCTATAACGAATCAATGACTACAGCAGCTGTTGCACTGAATCCTTTGAAAGACTGGCATGCTGGCTGGGAATATGCTTGCAAATGAAGCAATCTGCTGGTCACAATGAGAGTTGCCGACCTGAATGTCTGTGGCGAAGGGCCTTTTCAATGTCACAGCTTTCCAGACAGAAGGGCAGGGTTCCCCTGAAGGGCTGTGGAAGTCGTTGACACAGCTCGTGAAACTACTCACACTGTATATAACTCACTGTGCATTCATACCAGTCCCATTAAACCATACGCTTGCTACATGCGCCATGGTGGTGACAGTGTGTTTGCAGTTTATTGGCCAGATGTTATAAAAAAAAAAAAAGTTAATTTCATATTTCATCGCACCCCGTATTTAAAATGTAGACTGAATTATGATAAGGTTTTGGTTACAGGGTTGTATTTGCATATTGAGTGGATTGGAGTAGGTTATCATCCTGTGTTTTCCCTTCATTTTCATTTTAGCCAGACAAAACAGATAACGCTAACTGTTTCAAATTTCCTTCCACATAGATATACCCATCAAGCTGGTTTGGTGTGCAGTGCTTCCACTACATTTACTTAGGCCTTAAGCGAAAGGCCTCATTCGCTGACAGACCCAGGAAAAATGGGTGGGCTTTGGGGAAGGGGGGGTGCCTTGTGGTCCCTGTACACAGAGCCATAATAACGGCCCTCCACTCTGGCAGACTCAGGCCGACCTCTGACAGACAGGCCCCAGTGATTGAGCACACAGAAAGCCAGGTGGCAGTCCAAGGTTAGTCATTAATAGAATGAAGATGTCCTGCTTAGTATTTGAAAAGGGAGAGAGGGTGGTGGTGGTGGTGTGCTGTGGAGGTGGGTGGGGGGGTGTTTGAGCGAGCTCCAGAGCAGTGTTCCAGCGATCACTTTTCATTGAGCGGCCGTTGCCTCTTCATTAGTCGCTCTCCTTTTTATTATCTGCCGGCACGTTAGGACCTGGAAGGCAGTCCTCCCCCTTTAAACTGCAGAGCTTTTATCTCCCCACCCGCCTCTCTCCCGCCACTACCTGTGCACATAACCGCGAACAACCATCCCAGAATCTCTATTCGCTCTCCTCTTCTCCCGTGCCAGCTTTGATTTAATTTCTCCCTGAGCTGAGTGCCGCGGACGGCCTTCTGCAATGAAAGAGCGCCCGGAGTCGGCAGGGGTTTCTTTTTTTTTTAACGTCTGGGCCTGGAGGTGAGGGCTTTGGCGAGCTTAGGTGTCTTCTTCGTTTTGCGAGCCGGAGAATGAGCACCGCGATGGCAAAGCCTGGAGCAGGGGGAGGCGGCTTTGCTGTTCACTGCCAGTTTCAGCCTTCATATGGCCAGCATGACTTTTACTTTCCCCTGCTCCGGAGCACTTTACTGTGCTCTGGTATGGTACTATACATGGAGTACATACTATTACAAAAGTTAACATCTTTTGTCACAAAAGATCATCTATCACAAAAGATAAACATTTTTCATGAATACATTACGCTAGACATCTGTTCTCCTTCACAAAGCAATTTCAGAAATATATATACAGGGGGTCCTCGACTTACGAGCAAGTTCCGTTCCTACAACTTGTCGTAAGCCGGAATTTATACCTAAATTATACCTAAATTAACACCTGGTGTCACTCACACTGTACACACGACACATGAAAGAGTACTAAAAAACACAGTAATTAAATGAAACAGTAATAAAAAAAGAGAGAAAAATTTCTCATCTTTATTTCTGTGGTCGTATTTACAAACCAAACCGCTTAGGTCGAAACTCTGTTTTTTAAGTAATTTATGGGAGTGCACGAAACAACGTAACTTGAGACCGTCGTAACCCGAGGACCTCCTGTATATTTCAGTGTAAGGCTTTATCCAGACCATGCCGATTAGGTCCAACTCAGACAACATATACTTGCCCCTTATAGTTATCCAGGGAGGGATGGATTCAGAGGGGGCATTGACTATGGCTCATTGCTCTCCAGCGACTCCTGTTGGCCAAACATGCAGACAGCGTCAGCCTGTGCAAAGCTGCAAATTAAGTGTCTTCAAATTCTCGGCTGCAGTGAGAAAAGGAGATGACCACCACCTAGCCTACGACATGTTCAACATACAATAAAAAGATCATTTTCTCCAAGCTGACAATAGGCTACAAATGCGATAATTAGGTACCGACAAGGGCATAATGAACCCTAGGTACATACTTGATGAACTTATATTCGAGATATGTACATGTTACATACCTGTACAAACTGAACTGAGTATGTGTTTTTGTTCGTAGACAGCGCATAAAAGCTGTCCATCCATGAAGGTTTTAGCCACTGAAATTTGGCTCCCAGCTGCGCTGGATGTTTTAATGGAAAAAAATTATAGGTTTTTGATAGAAACCAACATGTTTCAGCATGTCTGAAAAACCTCCATTAGGGTTTTTATACACAATTACCATCTGCAGTGCATTTTCAGTATTGATTTGCTTCACAGATTCCCTTAGTGAGGGTGACATACAAATGTTATATCTGTGTGGTGTGTAAGCTTGAGTGTTTACTGAAGCAATGCAGGTCACACCCTGCCCCAGGGTACTACAGCGGAAACCCACTCAACGAATCAAACTTGTAACCTTTTGGACGTGAGTCAAGTTCCCTAACCACCTCACTGCACCGCCTGCCACGGTAAGATTTTCAGCCCTCTCCACAAAGTTACCGCGCCGATTAAAGAAAGAAAGAAAAAAAAACATATCTGCCGTGGCAGCGCTGTCCCCGGTCGGGGGTCAAAGGTCAGTCTGAACATGCTGCGTGGGCGCAAACCGCACCAGCCAATTATCCCTGATAAGAGGGGAATACAGAGAGGTGGCCCAAATCCAACTCTGCACTCCGCTGGCAGAAATTAGTGGGCGCTGGAATGATTTCTCTACCTTTCTCCTGACACTCATCTTTCGAAAGAAGCGAAAATAAAACACAACAACAACAACAACAACAAAAGAACTATATTAATATTTCAGGAGCTGCCACTTGTTATGACACGCTGATCGGAGAGCGTTTATCTTCTGTGCCACCCAGGAACGGCAGCCTTTATCGAACCCATCTGGCAGTGCCACCAATTCCGTCCCCCTTCCTCCATCCCCAATCTTAAATGTACACAACAGCCAGGTATGCCATCCGCCCACCGCCAGTTCCATAAACAGGATGGCTTCTCCTCTCTGAATATTTATGTGCTGCATTGCCGTCGCAAACTAAATCACGTCGAATCCACCTTTGCCTGCTGGAGGGATTAGCCGCTAATAAGGTTTAAACCGCGCTTAGAAGGCTGTTTAACTCAGCCAATTATTTTAAGTTGAATTGCTTTAATTATTTTTCAATTAACTTTCATTATCATTTTTATGCACATTGCACTTGAACTTGACATAATTAAAATCAATACTGGCACCTAGGCTGATATGTACTTAATTTCTTTAAATGGATGTTGGACATGGCTACCCTCTAGATGAAGCCCATCACATTAAGATTCAAAATTATTCATGACTTTGTGTCTTATTTGTTTCCCCTATTTTTGTCAAGGACATGCTGTGTTAAAGGCATGCATACAGTATACCTACCTATGCCTAGGTTATTTATATGTACAATATATATCTTTTTTCTATGTTTTACATCAATATAAATTTGTCTCTTTTACAATTCTCACAGTACCTAATTAGATTCTGAGATGATGATGATCGCAGCTGTGAATAATTTTGTACAAATCTAATATTCGTTCGCAGGAGCTCCCGTGAATCTCAGATCACTTGCCAGTTCTCAAGTTTTTTTTTATGTTGCGTCAGATTAACAATAATAGCATAATTCCACTGACCTTGAGTCTGTTGCGAAACCTGAAAGAACGTTCTCTCTGACAATTGTGCTCTACAACAATTTCAATAAAACCTCCCTCACATAAAAAGGTAATAGGCTCGGCCTGATGGGGCACTAAATAACAGCGAAGGCGAGGGGGAGGGAATGCCGGGCAATTTATTAGCCATTGTGGAATCGCCATCCCCTCTCGGCATTGAGTTTGGAAGGTCATTGCACCTCACGCCGTCACCTTTGAGAAGAAACACGTTCCAGAGCTGATCTTCATCATCGGCCCATATTGGCCTCCGTTATCAACATACAAAGCCAGCCAGGAGCTGCTTATCTTAAGAAACAGGTTACCGGCTGGACATTAAGGGGAAAAAATGTGTAAAAACATGCCCTCTAAACGCACCAGTGCGAGTTCTGAGAAGCCAACTTCTTAACTGGTTCTGAGAAGACCAACCACGCAAAACCGATGTGGCATATACTCTAGATTTTGAGTCCGTTTCGGATCATTCTCAGTTTTACTCTTGAAAGATGGGTGCATAATTTGTAGGCCCTGCTTGCCTCAGACGTCTTTTTTGTGCCCCCGGAAAGGCGACTGCACCTCACACCAATCTTCCCTTTTTCGCGCGTAAGAACATTTTATCACGCAGTCAAGTCTAATCTGCAAACCCAGCCGGCCCTGGGAGGAATTTCCCCGGTTTGAGTGCTGTTCATTAACGTCCCAGAGAGCGGAGCCCTTATTGCTCTTTACAGCCGTCACGCGCGTGTAATGGTACGCATCGAGTCCCTTGGCTGCGCTGAGCTTCAGCACAGCTGTAGCCTCAGATAGGACTTGGCCATTCTCCACCGCAGAGGTTAGCTACACTGAGAAAAAAACATCCAAAATACAGAGACTTAATGGGCTTTATTCTTTTGGTGTGAGAAAGTTTTAGGCTCCATATGGACAGCACTGTATTGATTTCTTATGTATCCCACTGTATTCTATATGGAGGGGTCTCAAACAGAAACAGGTCTTAAATCTGAAACAGGACCATTTACCTTTGTGTCAAGTCCAACCTCTGAAAATTGGCATGCTACCTTAAATTCCCGGACATTAAAATGACCAGGTATAACGTGCAAGTAATCTGAGGACAATATTTTTTGGCAGTTAAATCTTGACTTGACAGATGTTTTTTAGGATACCATGCATGCATCTTTAGGATACCATGCATGCAAATTAAAAATATGTTTCAGAAATGGTCTGTTATAGCTCATAAAAAAACACATCAGTGTAATATAAACAGGAACACAGCACAGAACATCGATCTGTTTCCACCCAGCACAAGGCAAACTCTGGTTTGCGTTCCCGGCTTGTAGCCAGCCTTCAGGAATGAGTTCTGATTTTGATGCCTGTGAGGAATCAGGCTCCATGCTGGAGCACGGCTCTCCCAGCGCTGTTCCTCCATCTGCCCCCGAAAACCAAACAGGTGGCAGGGAGAGATCGGACGCCCGCGGGCCCCAGTATTAGCGGCCGAAACCCTGCAGCCGGCGGAGAGGCGCCCGGAAAACGCTCACCTGCGCGGGCCAGCTGGTCCCAAAAGCTGCTCAGCGTGAGCCTTGTCTTGGACTGGGAGCAGCGCAGAAGGGACCGCGGGGCCTGAGAAAACACACGTCTCTTTCCTGACTGAAGATGTTCCAAATCGCACCGAATCTTCTAAATCACGCAAATGGCTCCAATTTTAAGTACAATTACCACAGTGACTCATGAAAAATTACAACTTTAAGAAAACGTATCCATCAATTTTCATCCCTTAGAACCTTAGGCAGCTTAGATTTTCAACACAAGGTTAAGACCTGAGCACATTTCAGTTGTATTAAATTTGGACTTGGAATGTGTACCAGCATAAGGTGCTTGGCAATGTACATGTGTATGTGAAATCCATTAGTGCTGGCTACTCGGACAATAAGACCAGCATGCAAAAGGACTAGCGGAAGTGTAGAAAATGCAGTATTGTAGTTTTTATTCCTGAGACAATGTGGAACTGCTCTGTGCAGATACCCTTGCATTAATTGCATTAGCTATGGACTGTGTGTAGTGTGGCAGCTGAATTTATACCGCACAGGGTTGCCACGGACAATGGACATTTTTATGAGTTTATGGGGAAATCAGAAAGGGGAAGTAAACAGGCATGTCCACCTTCTTATTGAAACTGCTTGTTACATCATTAACATGGCACAGCCTACCAACAGGTGTGTCTCATCAAAGGCCATAAACATGCTGTCAGGGCTCAGTGTGTGCGGACCTGAATATACCTGTGTGTGTGTGTGTGTGTGTGTGAGTGTGAGTGTAATGTACACACATATTCATTTCATAATCCTGTGAAGTCGATCTTCTGAAGTGTGCACTGTGGACATGAGTATGCTTAGTGAATAATTCAGTGAGCTGTTTTGCATAGTAAAGTCCGCCAGTGCACAGGGAGGGTGAAGGAAAGGTGAGTCAGAGCTCCGAATGACATCAGCGCTTTTCATTTCCAACCCCTTTGTACTAATTACTTCATGCTTCTTGTCACACCTTTATATCTTCAACTCTTCTGAGCGCTGGCCTCCATGGGCCATCGGGGGCGGGGGGGTGCTGGGGGGGTGCTCTCCAAAAACTCTTTCCCTTAGTTGCAACCCTCCTTTGATGTGGTGGTAGACCACGGTGGGTTTTGAAGTACTCTGCTGTCAGGCGTTAGAGTCTGGGGCTGAAAATAAGGCTCAAACTGCAGCATTTTTGTATTTGCCTGGACGCTTGTCGTAGCTCCAGTCTAGATGGCTTCCGAGGGCCCCGTGCTGTTTTGCTGTTTTTCAAAATGCTTCATACACTCCCAGGAGTTTGTCAGGTGCAGACAATGCACTTACTGGTTTTGAAAGCCTGTTAGAAAACGAAGTAAGAAACTTGGTTGTCTCATTCTTTCAAAAACTAAATGTATGAATTTATTCAAGGCGTATCTCATTTTTGTATAACTTTAGAATATGATTTCTAGAATACATTTCTAAACATCTGAATCAGGTGTCATATAAGCCCAGTCTTATCAGTGGCTTGTCTTTTCGTTTTCATGGAGGATGGTTTTGTGGAAGATGGACAGCCATTAAAAACACATATAACATGAAAATGGAAAGACTGTTGAAAGAATAAAGCTGTAGAAGGATGCAGAGAAAGAGAGTGTGGGGTCCCCCTCCCTCCCCCTCCCTCCCCTTCTTGTTTTCTTGATTACCTGTCAGCTTGGATTTACTAAGTGGATCCAATTTCAATCCACCAATAACAGTCCTAAGCCCTTTCAACTCTCTTTGAGGCTTCCAATAATTACTCACACAAATCAATATACTCTGGGGCTAGTCAAATATGACCATCACAATAAATGCATTAAAATGTTACCATATACCATTTGCCGATGTACATTCACACTATTACCTGTCCAGCAAAGGCATTTCCCAGCATGCATCAGAGGTATTTTTTCCCTACTAAAATGGGAATAGGACAGTCTAGCTGCAACCTTATGCACTGAAAACAGATTACAAACAGATCCACCAGTCAGAGAAGATGTTGATAACACCAGATATAAAAGCAATGGCAATAAATAGGTGGATACTTTCTGGCTACAATTCTGGTGACAATATGATCGTCTTATCCCTACGCCATAGTGCACAGTTCTGTTTCCATGACAGGAAACGTGAAAGTGCTGAGATCGTTAGGCCGTAGCTGGAGGTGGCAGAGGAGAGGCATGGGGGCGTAAGATGTGGCCACGCCACACCTGTCGTCCCAACGGGTGGAGCCGCCGCAGTTCCTGTGAGAGGGCATTGTTTATCACGGCTGCCATTTGCCCGGTGCCCGGAAAGCAGGCCCTCCTTCGGCAGGGAGGAGGCGTCTCACTGTGGGGCCAGATGGAGACAGAGCGGGAGGGGGCGAGGGGGGCGGATAACCCCCGACTTGTCTCACCGTCGAGCGCAACCCATCAAAGTTTGTGATTCACGAGCACCCGGCTCAGAGAGCTCCCCCGACTCCCCCCCCCTTTACCCAGCCTCTCGCTCTCGCTCCATCTCTCCGGGAACCCGCTACGTGGACGCTTCGCAACACTTCCACGACAGAGCACGGACCCAAAAACACAATGTGGGAACTGATTGATTTGGTGGGGGAGTTGGGGGGGGTGGTTAGCACAAAAGTCTGCCGTCGTTGTAAGGAGTAATGTCCCTTCTCCCTCAATGCAGAATCCAGTTTCCAGATGAAAACACATTATAATTTATGGGACTCTCTTTAGAGACAGTGTAAAGTAGCTTAGCCTCGCTCGGATGCACAGCGTGTGAGCCTGGGAGTTTACAGTCATTAACGGCTTTGTTTTTTGTGCGGCACGGCCATGTATCACAGATCAACAGCTATGCCCAAATTATTCCCACTCTTCCCTTCCAGACTTGACAATTTGCATCCACTAATACTCTCCCCTTTACAGAAGGATGTTAATGAGAAACTGTTTCTATCCGATAATTGCCATTGTCTTCTTCATCATCTTGTACAGTGGCGTGTGCCTGAACCAAGTGGCACCGCTATTGGCACCTAGCTTCTTCCCTCATTTGATTTTTCATCATTTTCAAAAAAAAAAAAAAAAAAAAACTTGAATGGAAAGAAAGAACTTGATCAATATTCCCTTTTTTGGTGCATCTGCAATATGTCCCTTGACAGAAATTAAAATGCACATCGCTCAACTTCCTCGCAGAGTCTTTAGCTTTCTGGATCCATCCTCTGAATATTTTCTGAAATCTGTGCGGATGTATAATTAAGTCATAATAGTCTGGTGTTTTGTACTATTGTCAGCCCCATCTGACTCGGAGGATATCAAGTGGGAAGTTTTGGCAACGGGCTCCATCTCTTTGTTCATTGACTGAAGAATTTCACACAGATGGGCTGACTAATACTTTTCTTCACAGTCTTTCTGGCCTTGTCTTTCTTTCTCCCCCTGCCTATAAAAGACACGGTAGCAGATGCCATAAATTCCCATCGTCTCCTATTCCCCACAGGGCCAAATTCAACCTACACTGCACACCTAATACCTCAGGAATTAAATGGATAGCATTAAAAATCATAGAAAGTCAATCATTTAAAGCAGCCATGTTAAAAAAAAGCAAATACAATAATAAAGCCTTCAGATGAAATATGATTTTTCGATGGTTTAGGGTTTTGTTTGTAATGGTGCTTTTTAATCATAACCAAAACTCTGCTGCCATCAACATTTCTGTGCTGTGAGCCAAAGCTCACGATGGTAGAGGTCCCAGTGCCATCCCACAGCCATGAAAACACACAGCAGTGACTTTCAACACTACGTTCACATCACCCCAGATTGCTGCAATATCCTCACAATAACTGCTGTGTATTTTTATTGTTCAGGCAATTACTCTACCTGCTAGAGAAACCCCTCTGCCGGTGAACCGTGCTTTCATTCCCAATTTTTATGAAGGAAATCCTCCAGTGGCATCCCAGCTAACATAAAAATGTTGCCATAACTTTGGGGAAGACTTCAGTCGGACTCCCATTTGCCTGTGAGATGACATTGTGATAAGAGCATTCTCTGGACATTTTCTTGTTCCAAACAGGTACTGTAAAAGTCACAGAAAAAAAAAATACTTTTCTGGATATTTTATTTTACAAATTAGTGGCAACATCCCTTAATGACTGTAATTTGATTAGCATGTAAAGAGGATCTGTGTCTAATATATTCAGAAAATTTTCTGAATGAATGTTTTAAAACAGACCACTTTTTGGATTAAATTGATTAAATTAACAGGGAAGACCATCCACATTTCAACTTTTTTGGGAATAACAAACTGAATAACATGCAGTGCATTTCTCCTGCAGTGGGGGAAAGGGAACAGAAGGCTTGGAGGAATTTCTCTGCCTGGAGCCAGTTGAGGTCACCTGTTCATCTGATACGGCACACTTCATACCACACTGGGCCGGTGCCTGTCGCAAACATCTGCCCTATGTGTTCCAATGCACAGAATGAGTCTATGCCAAAGGTTTTACCATTGTGTCTTGACCACTCACGCGCAGGACTAATATTTAATATAATTCACAATGATCTCGCCCATGTTTTTGTGTTTACATTCAAACTACTGTTAGTGGATTTGCTGACTCCATTTCCCATACACCCTAGGAGGTGTTGACGTGGGGTTGTCTGCGACACTGGGGTACAGTTTTTGGTTTGGTGGAAATAAACAAAGGTTGCTCTTTTCAACTGTTCCACAATCAGCTGTTTCTGTTTTCCCTGCACACAACTTCTACATTAAAAAGAAACTGTGACACAATATTTGGAGAAAAACTTAAATCAAAGAGTGTAAAGATGTATTGGAATTTACATTGATCCCAAACCCTGTGTTATGTTACCTTTGAACTGTGAAGAGGTCATATAGGCAATTTTGAATGCAAAGTCATACTCATCTCCTTGTGTGTAATCTGGTAAATGCCAACCTGGGGATAAGGTACTTATGAGGTGCAGGAGAGCTTTCTTTTTTCTTCTGAAAGTCACCTTTAGGTGTATTTAGTCACAAAAGGAGGGAACAATGTGCCCTCGCCCTCAAAGCGGGAAGGATCATTGTCCGGGTTTTTCAAACCGTAACATTTCCCTGCTGCTCTTCTGTAGCTGGGCCCCAGAAAGCAGCGGCTGAGCAGGGCCTTCCGCTCCAAAGCATCCCAGAACAGGTGCACTGATCTAGGATCAGCCTTCTCTCGTCCATACCTCCACCTGATCCATCGGTAGCCAAAAGGAAAAAGCTGATCCTACATAATCACTCATACTCTGAGATGCTTTATGAGTAAGGGCTAAGGGCTCTTTCATCAAGTTCCTGCCACCTTTTTTTTCACATGCATCCCATCCAAGCAGCGACATGCTGCGAGATGAATTCAGGATGAAATTGCCCCCTTCGCAAATTAGAAGTCAGGCCATTCTGTCAATTGACAGCTGATTTTTTACTTTACGTTTTTTTTTTTCTTCCTCGGTGTCTGTGGAATCGTACGCTCCAGTCGCACAGGATTTCCAAAGCCCCAGCTGCCTGCTCTTCTTCCCTCCCCACTCCTGCAGCCTTGCAATTAGAGGAAAATCATTGTATGATTGGGGCCTGGCTTTTCCTCAGCATTATATTAGCATACATATTAGGCTTCTGATAGAGCAGACATCACAAAGGAATGCATATTAAAAGCTTCTAATTAAAACCCACAAACACAAAGAGCAGATAATTGGTTTCAACTCCCCTTTAAACGTAAATATTTGACACATCCGATAATGTTTTTTTTTGCAACTCTGTGAAACAGTGAAATAGTGTCAGCTAGATGATGATGATGATGATGATAGCAGAACAGCCACATGCAACGGACAGTTACCTTTTTATAACAAAATAGCGACACCGGAAAGAAAGTGCTGTTTCTTCTTTGAGGTGTCCCACTATAATTATTTTAAGGATACGTTGAGTCATCCTGACAACAGAAGGTTGTTGCATCCTACAGCTTGGCTATATTAAGTTCCTGCATTCACATAAATATCTACAAGATACAGTTACCCATGATGCATCATAGAGTGCAAGAGTTTATTTGGAATCAGTTTTTCAACTCATGATGAAAATAGTTAAGCTATGGACAGGGGAAAACTGACCTGAGATCAGCAATCTGACTCAACCTGGACTGTGTTTGTGAGCATGGGCTCAGATCCTGTTTCCTGTACAGCAAAAAAATAAAAAATAGGCTAGCATGCTTCCGGAGGAGGAATCCTTCCTTCTTCATCTTGGAAGGCCAACCTGACTCCCTCGCTGCCGGATGTAAATGTTGGCCCGCGCCGCAGTCTTCCCCTCTGATTATGAACAGCGTCTGATTGGAGCTGGCGAAATTAAATAAACTGGCTTATAATTCATGTCAGCTTGTAGCCGTAATGGAATTTAAAGAGTGTGTGAGGAAAGGGGGCGTCCGTTTGAGGGAATCAGGGAAGCTCTTGTGCGGTTCGTCTCCGCGGGGGCTTTGAAAACAAAGGAGGCAGCCGACCCCTTCGGGGCACCAACCGCCCCCCCCCCCATCGCCCATCCAGTCTTCCAGGTTGGCTCTGCTCGATGCTAATTTGAGTCACTGAGCAGTGTGGAGCCAAAGCAGTCCAAGGCAATGCTTCTTATTCTCTGTCTTAACAGTCTGACTTGGATTTTACCCTCTGTTTATTTTAAACCTGTGTGCACAAATCCAATACACTGTAGATTGTTCCACCTCTTTCTTTGGAAAGTTGCACAGGTGCTTTGTCTAACATTTATTCCATATGAATTATTGATGAATCTTAATAATAATGCAACATTTTTCAGAAACTATAATGTCAGTGGGTATGTTTTACACCCGGTCACTGCATTGACAAACGGAATTACATTATTCCTCTTGGCATCTTAAAATAAGGGGTGTGTAACATACAGTTTGATACATGTATGTATGTAAAATCAAACTATCTTCGTTATGAGGAGAGAAACCTGTTTAAGCTGAATGCCAGCCAACTAATTAATTGATTAGTTAATAATACCTGTAAATGAATGAATAATTCATATAATTTATATGAGTATTATCATTACCAGATCTTCAGCTGTCATTAAAAATGTACAAACATCTGTGATTTTTATACACTATTTGCACATGACTAAAATCACCATTAGGTCAGAGTAATTAGACACTGAAGGGCTTTGAAAAGCTTTTTTAGCAATGGGGAGTTTCTCTGCAGCTAAGATACGGGCAAGCACTACAAATCAGTCAAGCACAAAAAACAGGTTCCTTTTTGTATTACAGATACTTAATTACATAATTATAATGCAATAATAATGTAATATAATGTAATAACACACACAGACATATATTTAAATTAACATACAGACAAAAAACTCCTGTGTTTCAACATCGTCTCCTCACTCGTACATTTGCCTGTATGTGCATGGAGCCCAGTAGGGTGTGGTGAAATCGCCAGAAGATGAGTGTTAATTGGGAGCTCGGTTCACTCCCTCTAGCCCCTCAATCCCTCACTATCATTTCTCAAGCCTTGCCACCACTTGTTTCATTTCTCAAACAATTGTAAATCTGGCCTTGATTGGTAATGACGGCCTTTATCATTAAATTATCAAGGTACATTTTATTGTGTGATTGCATTAGGTAATGTATAATTGTGTATGAGCCATTTTACTATTCTTAATTTATTTTTAAGTGTCTACTTAATGTATTACTGTGTAAATTATTTTTATAGGCTTTTAGCTTCCCTACCATGAGACCTAATGATAATAAAACTGTTGTACTTGAAGTCTGTGGTTTAAGGTCTTCTCATCGACTTGAAATTGATCAGCCTTTTCCTCCTCCATGAAGGTCACACACCACATTGGGGAGGAGATTGATTGGATAAAACCCTTAATTTAAGAGTTAATTTGTTTGAAATAAAGAAATCAGAACGAACAGCGACCAAGGAAGGCTAATAAAAGCCATCTCCTGATTGTGACTTCATTATCACGCGCCTGTGAAAGATAACCCGGGGCGGCAGGGGAATGGCAGTCTGCTGTGTGCTGGAGGCTGCCCAAAGCGTTCCCGTGCGATACGTTCTTTTCTGAGCCTGTCCCTAAAGCTGGTCCCATAGTCAGGGTTATTAGTGACGGTTTAGATGCACTCAGGTTGAGTTCACTTGCGCTGTCTTAGACAAAATGAAGGACAGCTTGACTCAATGGGAGACAGACAGGCTTTGAAAATAATCCTAAGGGCTATGATTATGATAAAAGAATCCTAAGGGCTATGCTTTTTTAAAATGGCAAAGTGTACCAGGCCAGCATTGAACAATGTGTATTGTACAATTCGATGAGAAATAGTCACTTCATACACTCAGGTCCCTGACTTACAATGGGTTTATGCTCCAATAAACCCATCAGAAGTGGAAAACATTGTAAGTTGAAAATACATTTAATACACCTAGTTCACCTAACCTACCAAACGTCATAGCCTCACCTAGTCTACCTTACAAGCTCTTAGAACACTTACATAAGACATAGACAAACCCTATTTTATAATTAAGTTTTGAATATCTCATGTAATTTATTGAATACTGTACTGAAAGTGACACTATCGTACTATCGAAAAGTTGAAAAATCGTAACTCAGGGACCGCCTCTACTATATTGGAAACCATGGAAAACCAATTTTCAATGGTGAAGGGGGGGGTTTGACTGAATAAATTCTTTGCATTGTGAAAGTACTGATTTCAAATGTGCAGATTTTCGATGATTGGCTGTAGTGATTTACTGGAGACACAACACAGAGAAAGTGTATCTGCAAATTAGTGATGGGGGGGTGAGTGAGGATTCATGAGAGCAGAGAATGGATGGATGACGCTACCATGTTGCATCAATTACTTTCTGATTTGAGCCAATCATGTTGCATTACTCTGGAGAGCCAAACAGTATGATTGATTCAAACAAGCTAAGTGACAGTTGATTGTAGCTCCAGCAATTTCGAACACTCACTCGGTCATCAGTAGTGCAGACTGTCAGATGTAACATCCTGGTAGCTCACTAGGCTGAGTGTGTGAAGGTTTGGACAGTGATATAACAGTCATGCAAGAGTTTTCCTTGCTTGCCTGCAACGCACAGAATGCATGTATATGAAGACTTGGAGACACACAAGATGAGGCAAGGCTTACAGTCATCATTAATGATCCCACGGCACTTTCCGAAACAGTGGGGGTGTTAACTCAACTGTCCTGGTCATTTTCCTAATAAAATAGTCATTTTGTACAGAGTTCTCTCTTGACCAACATTCATAAGTAAAAAGACAAATTAAAATAAATAATATAATATTTACTTTGATTGCTTCCCGTTATGATATAATTGAATTTCTTAACATGTAATTATGTGTCAAGAATTTATTTGTAGCCATGGGTTTTCTTTTGTAAATAAAATGTGTAGTTGAGTTTTAAGAGAGGGTGTTTATGTAAAACAAAAAAAGAAACAGGACTGTTTTTGAGTGATGAAGATTTAGCGATATTCATAGAGAATGGATGCAGGTTTTTGAGGTACGCTGTGTGGGGTAGAGGAACAATTGAAGGGTGAGAATGGATGCAGGTGTTTGAGGTACGCTGTGTGGGGTAGAGGAACGATTTAAGGGTGAGAATGGATGCAGGTGTTTGAGGTACGCTGTGTGGGGTAGAGGCAGGATTTAAGGGTGAGAATGGATGCAGGTGTTTGAGGTACGCTGTGTGGGGTAGAGGAACGATTTAAGGGTGAGAATGGATGCAGGTGTTTGAGGTACGCTGTGTGGGGTAGAGGCAGGATTTAAGGGTGAGAATGGATGCAGGTGTTTGAGGTACGCTGTGTGGGGTAGAGGCAGGATTTAAGGGTGAGAATGGATGCAGGTGTCTGAGGTACGCTGTGTGGGGTAGAGGCAGGATTTAAGGGTGAGAATGGATGCAGGTGTTTGAGGTACACTGTGTGGGGTAGAGGCAAGATTTAAGGGTGAGAATGGATGCAGGTGTTTGAGGTACGCTGTGTGGGGTAGAGGCAGGGCGGTTTCTTAAGCCTATCGATCTCAGGAAAGCCACACATGCCCACTCGATGGGATTTGAGCAGAGGCTGTGCTCTCTCCCCACACCTTCGACCGGCCGTTTTCCGAGGAGCCGGTGTTCTAATTAACGGGCGAAATTTCTAACTAGATGGAGTGCACAACCCAATCAGCAGCTCCGATTCTGAGCGCAGTCAGCACCCCGTCCAATCAATGCCAACTGTTTACTCATTTGTTTTTGCCTGACCGGGGCAGGGTTAGCAGACGTAGTGCAAAGTGATGCACAAGCCTGGGTAATTCACATTAATAAGGTTTTGCTTTTTTTGCCACGGAACTGGTAATAACTGCTAAGTGTTCCCATTGATCCCGGAATCTATTTTACTTGAACTCCCAGTGAACTAAATTGTGCTGCAGTCATATCGAGCCCCTGAGTGGTTTTCTGTTTACTGTCAATTTTTGGTTCCTTTTTAAAGGCCCGCATGACTCATTCTGATGTTTTTCAATTATATTTATATCCTGTAGAAAATGGTGTTACACAATGATCCGTGTCTTAAAACTGACATTAGCAAAAGTATGAATATTTTGGCTGTGAAGGTCAATTTTCTGACTTTCACCTGACAAGTCTGTAATTTTGTGCTGTGTCATACACCCTTGCATAAGCGGTACTGCAGATCATGTAGAGATTCTGATGATAAAGTTATTAAGCTAGTGAGGAGATGTTACTTTTCTGAACTAGTTCTGTGAACTCCTACGTAACAGCAGAGGTAAATTTAGCTGGGATGTACCTTTAACAACTCCAGCTGCACACTGGATACCGAGTTCTTCCAGTAATTACAACTGTTATGGAGAGAGAGAGTCCACAGAATACTCTATAAGCTAATTTTGTTTTGTTTGGACGGGGGTGATGGCCAAGAGTGGGTTGTTTAATTTCACTGACGTGTGGTGCACGACGCACTTTACTTTTTTTATAATCACGCTCTCTGCTTTGCATGATAAGGAAATTAATGAAGCTGTTATGTTTCTCCACTTTATCTCCAGGCTGCACTCACAGAATAAACAAACCTTCGCTGGTCTTCAGAGCTGCTTTACCAGTGATCTTTATGTACGAAGCCTTAGAAGCTTCCTTCACTGGAGATGCATGCACGTTAAGGATAAAATCAGGAGTAGGGTGGGTGAAGGTCATGGAAAATAAGACATGCCAACTGTTTTGCCTTTAAATAATCGATTTTAAGGGGCTCGATAAGTCAACCGAATCAGAAACGTTTATCTGGTTTATTTCTCTCAGCCACTCCCTTGGGTGTATGAAAACAATGAAGAAATAAATCTGAATCAGGATTCACTTTAAGATACTTAATCCAGAGTATTTTTTTTTAAGGTAGGCTTTCATGATCGAGTTGAAAATTTCAGTCCTCTGGTTCCATTGAACTCCAGGTTATTGGCGCACAGTGCACCACTCAGAAAAATACGCCGCAGACTATAATTCCACCTAATGTGGTCGTATTGGCGTTAAATCTCCAATGTCCTCTTCCATCATCAGCTGTCCCATCATCCTCTGCTGGAGAGGAGTGGCCAATTTCAGGCCCGTCTCGCCTGCCCGAAAGCATTTGCATCTAGCAGGGCAATTCAGTTCTGCAGGAGTGTCACTGGAAATCAATTAGCGGGCCATGTTCGTTTGGGATTCTGTGAGGAAAATTGACTGAGGCAGGGAGTAAGTTCTTGGGGAATTTTCTTTGAGACAATAAAGTGGCACTCTAACAGATGCCAGGGTCCGCCAGTGATCCACACGCATTTCCCACTAACACCCAGACTCAGCAGAAGTCTGGCACAGAGCTTATTTACTCAACCTGGGTGTGGTACTGTCTGCCAGACCAAATAATAACAATAATAATAATTTATTATTATTATTATTATTATTATTATTATCATTATTGTTATTATTATTTGGTCTGCCAGACAGCACCACACCCATCTTTGGGTTATTATTATTATTATTATTATTGTTATCATACCCCTTCTGCTAATATATGTTAAGATGTTCAACAAAAATTACAAGACACATTGAAAATAACTTTCAGAATGACCATGTATGTTATTATGGTGTAATATGCAATTGTTGCATGTTATAACTGTTAATCTAGTGCATATACCAGAGTTTATTTGGCTTGTAGTTCAAATAAAGTGCAATAACAATAATAATAATAATCCAGATAATATGGTTTTTCAAATAAAACAAAATAACGACTTCTTATTCATATAGCACCTTTCATAACACTCATTTGTAGCCCAAAGCATTTTGCAGTAAACCTTAGACAAATACAAACAGGAGACAGTAAAAACAAATTCCAGCAGTGTGAAGGCCTCTCTGCCCATGACGTATCGACGCGGGTCCAATTTGTGAATTCCAACCTGACAGGCAGCGGCAGCAGGCCAGCGGCACCGGCAGCGTGATAAACAGCACGGAAGCCTCGCTGCGCTGGCCTCATTACCCTGCTTCTGCCGCACACCCCCGGCCCTGAGTCTGGATGGCTCGGTTCTGCCCGTAATTTACCGTGAAGTCCTAACGCGTATAAATGAAGTAGGTTCCAGCGCAGCGGCATGAGCGAAATCTGTGTGTTTAAAGGCTATTTTATTTTATTTTTTGAAGGGGGATTAAACATACATACACAAGCCTACGCTGGAGGGTTTCTCATTTCTGGCGTAACGTAAACCATTAGGAATGATGCCCAGACAGACACCAGACAGGGGTCAAATATGCATTTTAACCCTTTAACAGCTGGTAAGATCTGAAAACAATCCTGCTGAGGAGATGCAAATTAAACATTTGCTAAGTTATTAATACAATAGTTATTTTACAGTCACTATAACCTGTATGACTTGTACTTGCATATCAAGGGTTAATGTACTTTGAACATTTACTACACAAAGACCTGAGAGGGATTTTTATCATTGTGTGTTTGTTTGTGTGTGTGTGTGTGTGTGAGTGATTTATGGATGCCTTGTTTAGTGTTGCTCCTGCCTGAGTGTGTGTGTGTGTGTCATGTCATCCTGACTGCGAGGCGGGGTGGTGGGCGCGTGTCGGAGGGACCTGGCTAATTAGCGCACCGAGGCTCCTGATTGCTGCACTCCTCCATGCTAATTCCGATCAGAGTCTGACCTAATTGCGAAGCGCTCAGTGTTTACCTCTCATTAAAAATGCAGATGACTTAAACTGCGTAGGAGACTGAACGCACGGTGAATGCCACAGCGGCGCCTTTGGCTTGGGGGTGGCGGCAGTTGTTTTAGCGTTCAGGAGGATAAAAAAGCCGTAAGAGATGGGGGAGTCAGGTAGATTGCCGCTGTGCTGACCTAACAAAGTATAGTGAGGTCTTTCATTAATTCCGTGGGGTGGGGGAGTACGCTTACGTGGCGTGATAGAATGTTCCGGATCGTGGTGCCTTTAAAGGTTGCGCTGCCTGGATGTCCATGCCTTTGCCATAACGAGCTGAATTTCATAGGAGTTGCCCGTCCCATTAAACTTTAGAATGCGAAGCCTTTCCATGACAAACAGGGTTTGAATCGAAAGGTTGTCCTGTACCTGAGGAGTGGGACATGCGTAAACAATATCAGTCTGAGAAACATGGGCATACTGGGACTCTGCTCCAATTTGTTCCTAATTGTGGTGCTTCATCATCCCTCTCTCTTCATAATTACTGTTATTATTATCACTTTCATCATTATTATCCTGTCTTTTTTTCGAATGGCATGGATGGGGGAAGATAGAAGGCTTATTAGCCCTCCTGAACTTGCCGAGTAGCTGGGGAACTCTTAAATCAGACTTGATTGCAGGGAAAGGAAGTTCCTGTTTTTCCCCTCCTCCCGTTTCTCGCCTTTCTGTTGGCCGGGAGTACCAGGGACAGATGGTGATTCAGGTCCCCTCCATTGTCACCAATCATCCCTGCAAGATGACATGTTTATGAGCCCACAGTCAGTCTCAAGGCTTGGGAGGGTGTAGTGATTACTCTCTAATCCGGTGAGTCCCTGCTTTGCATCCGAATGGCTTCCCACTCTCCATGCATGCCTTTCGGTGGGTATGGCGTGTGGCGTGTTAAATGAGGGATTTTATTATAACCTATTTCGGTTTGCGTGAGGTAGCTTATTCAGAGTCACACGTAACATTGTCATAATTTTCAGCTCTACTGATTTAAAAAGGTTTAAATCAATTGTTCAAACATACATATTTGAACCCTCAGGTATCGAGGAGCCATTTAAAATGGGCCAAGCACTGAGCAAAAGGGCCTTCCATGGAAGAAGGAGAACTGGTGACAAAAAATGTGAAAAAACCATGACAACATGTGCTTTTAAAAGTGGTATCCCCTCTGCAAAGGTTTCTTCCTTTAATCCCCAGCTGAACTGATTTGCCACAGTCAATAATGTGCTAAGCAGAACAAGCTCAAGATCTGCTTATTCAAAAGTCTTTGATGTAGATTTTTATTCTCAATTCCTCTTCAAAGACCCCATGCTGTTTGGATCACTCAGGCAAACCTTTGCCTTTACTTTTATTTCCTTCATATTCGTTTGTGTACAGCATCGGTTGGGAGAGCTGTGCACTTGAAAACACGGGTTTGCCAAACTTGTCAACAGGCCCACTAATGACCTATCTCAAGCAACCCTTATCAATCCTGTCTCCTATGTCGGCCTTAGTTCTCTCAAAGAGGTAGGCCTATAATCTATGTTGGGTCATCAGATATTTTATATCAGCATGTAACATATGCAATATGTAAGGCGATGGAAGGGAAGAGGCTTCACTTAACCTATAATGGGAGAAACAACCATACAGTATAAATGACTTCATTATTTTGACCAATGACCACATTAGATGTTGACTGAAAGGCATTTTTGATTGGTTGGCACTAGTCATTGGCTGACAACTGAGTGTAGCTCCACCCAAATGGGAAATGAAACCTCTGTTCCATTACTAATATACAAATTTCTCCCATTTCCTCAAATTCCTAACTCGTTTTCTTCTTCCATAAGACTACTGTAGAGCAGCAGCTACCGCTACAATCATAGGAGTGTACACGCTTCAAGAGAGGCACGCAATTTAAAACTCAGGGGGAAAAAAAATCAATCATGAAAATGTTACACATGCTGCACGACACAACCTGACAAAATGAAGGAATCAAGGACATGAAACAAGTGAGCAGTGGTAGCTTTTGCATTCCGACAAAAGCAGTCATTATTTATTTACCTGCCTTTTCACACCAGAAAATGTGTCATTTTGTGTGCATGACTTCATGATGAATTACACTGAAATTGATTTGCTTCGAATGCACCATTGAATTCATTGATTGAATGTCAGCCTTTTTATGACACGCTATTTGGAGAGAAGGCTGTATTGATGTGTACATGTGCGTGCCTGGTTGCTTAGCGCTGATTAGCTGTATTAGACATGGAGCTCACTCGGTCCTGAAAAGGGAATAACTACCGATTTCACGTGTGGCTGGCATGGCAACCGAAATTAGTTTCCACCATATCACATAGGGGGCAGTAACCTTAATCTTTAAGGATCTCTTGGAGAGGAGGCGGGGTGGTGGCTGTGGGGTGCAAATTCAGGTTCATGTGTATCTTGGGTCTACCAACAACAAGTGAAGGTTTTGCTCTTGAAAGTGAACGGTATTGCTGATGTGTCAGCTGACACATTGGCCTGTTTAAGCTTCCGGACTGTACATTTATTTTACACTTAACAAGGTCTCAAACAACCTACTGTGCTTGTTTGTTTCTCCTGTCACAGATATGGTCTGCTGTTTATTTGCCATGTGCTTCCTCGCAGCATTGAAAGGTGTTCGATAGCTCCAGAGCCCTTCCGCGCTCGGCAGCTCTCAGTTTCTCCAACTCAGGTTTTTCCTGTATGACAGGAAGTCGATACTCATTTGACTTAATGCATTACTCGGTCCCCCTGGAACGAGCTTCCCTTCTGCGTCTCAGAAGTTCAGAAGGGAGGAAGTAAGGACGCTCTCGCACAAAACAGACAGATTTGGGTTTTTTTTTTTTCGACCATGACTGTCTCGAAACAGAACGCATGCCTGTAATTCCTTTCGGTTTATCGCACTAGTCGGGTGGACGGAGTTAAAATAAACAAAAGCCCAGGGAGAATATTGTAAGCTGCACTTTTAAAAGCGCAGCCTCTAGCAGCGGGGCGTCTCTTGGCAGAGGTTGAAGCTAAAAGGCTGCCTCACTATCACAGCCTTTGTTGTGTCTCTGTGGAGGCCTTCAGTGCACTTCTCACTGGTTCCATATCCCCAGACGTTTCCTCAAATGAAATGCAAATCTCAGGGCTTTTTTTATTTCCCTGTACATATTGGGTAAACACTTCACTCAGAAATCTGCAGATGGGAGAGAAATCTAATATAGATGAGGAAATTATGTTAGTGTTTACGGGTAGCAAAAAAAACAAAAAGACAAAGGATGATGTTTAATTTCATGGAGGCCTTCGCACTGTCACCCCCAAGTTTCAGTTTATAAATTTCGCCCGTTTCCCCGGAAAAAAAATCCCCAAGGTGATCTCGCCTCCTGCTGCCTGCCTCTTTGATGATTTCGAGTGGCATTTCATGTACAGATGGCCTATATCCCACAAGCACTTGCAGAATTATTACATTGCAGTTGTCACATTTTTTTCACAGCTTGTCATCTCGTCTTTACCGTAACCATCAACAATGTTCTGTGGAGGAAAAATGCACAGTGATATTGCGTGACGCACAGCATACACTTGGATGCCAGTTCTACTCTACAGACTTCTGATGATTGGCAGATTCCAGCTGAACTCAATGTAAACCTCAATGGTTTTAACAAAAATGCAGTAATCTTTTATGGTAGTGATTTGTGGAATGTAAATTTGCTGCCTTGAGTATGGACTTGAGCTCCTGTTCAGTGTTCACGCTAGGTTTTTTAGCCTGTTAACTAGTGAGGGCTGCTTTGAACTATGGCTTCTTGATAGATCCATTTCTGAAGAAACAGATGAATGTCCTCTATTTTCACTCCATTCTACCTGAAGAGACTTCCCTTTCCATGCAGGGAGGGATCTAGGGCTGTCAGGCTTGAGTCTGAAGATACAATTTTGTTCAAACAGATTTTTGTTTGGTTCAGATGAAAAAATGAATGTCCAGATGATATGTTTCAGTTTTTCAGAAGCTAATTTTTTCAAAGCACCAAAAAAAATGTGTAGTATTTGAACAAACTTAATTTGCAAACATAGCTGATATAATCTCTAATAATCACATGCCCAAAACAAGCATCACATCACAGAAATTTAGCTGATGCTTTTATCCAAAGTGACTTACATTTGATGTATCCAGTCATGTACCTTAGCCACTAGACTACAGGCTGCCCAAGCGACAGCGAATGTTTTTTACTTAATTACAGTTTTGTTTTCATACATGGCTTTCATATAAACCCCTTTCATATAAAATCAGACGAACAGAACACAGCATGATTTCAACAATGACTCAAGAACTGAAACAGCACCTTCTGAGGAGGTTGTCACACCAATAACCTATCAAAGTGCCTTTCGGAAATACTCTGGTGTCCTGACCATTAACAGTGAGGTTAAAGACAAAAGCTAAGTAATATGCAAAAATGCTAAATGAGGATTGTGTATGTCCTTACAGCAAGCACCTTGAAGATAAATTTTGCTATATCAACCGCATAGTTCTAAACAAGGTAACATTGCGATTTTTATTCAAATTAGGAAAATCTGAACTCAGATTTACCCCACTGTTAATATTCCTGTAAGCACTGAGGAGAAGAAGTACAAAAGATCTCTCTATTTCTCTACGCACTGTTTGTTCTCACTGTTGTCTGGAGACATGTGATTGAGGGCAAGGAGCAAGCAAGCTTACACAGCTGCTGGAAAAAAACAGCCCACCAATCAGAGCCAAGTCCCAAGAGTGTTCTAGTCCTGGTCCAAATCCAGATGTGACTTGGATTTTCTTTTTTCCAAGGTGTATGACTTGGCATGAATCAAATGTGAAAACAGGTGAATGTCACCTATGAGTTTAGCTGTTCACCCCAAAACTGCATAACTGTATGTTATAAACATGGTTATAAACAGGGTGCACATGTTAATAACAACTTTATCACATGTGGAATGTTTGAACATCACAAATGTCTAGAAAAAGCATATTTTTACATGCACTTTGCATTGTATTCCTATATTCATTTCATTATATTCATTTTGTAATTTTATATCACATTAAACATTTGGATTACTTTGACCTAAAAATCCACTACCTAGAAATCCTCTCTCTCTCTCAAACTCTCTTGCATGTTACACATATACTTTACCAATGCACACGATTTAGGTACAATCCTGAATTAAATAAAAAAAAAAAAAAAAGTTTTCTTACAGCAGAGCCCATGAGCCGTGCAGCGATTGTTTCCACATCTCTGTTATCAGCATACAGCTCTTAGGATCATCCTGAGCTTTGCAGAATTATAAAAAGCACTGCCAAAATAACTCTGGGTATAGATAATGCACTCGTCAAGAGTGTGGAGGCGAAGGAAATGGAAGCAAAGTATTCATATTTTGGCAATGATTACGTTTAAACACAGTTGACCCAGCCAATTTTGACTTGGATGTGATACAAAATGGGTAAATAAACTTCAAATTTTGTTAGTCTAGATCACTTTACATCCATGCAAATCATGTAGCATCCACCCAAACTGGGATACAGACTTCCATAATGTGGGCTATGACAGCAAGTACTGATCCCCTGCCCCTTCTCCAAATTAATACATTTTTGTCCTAATGGTATTTTGAAGAACATTTACCTCTTATCAATAAGATATTTTTCCTCACCCTTTAAAATGACTCACCCTGGCGTAAAATAAATTCGTTTAATCTTCTTTTTCCATTGTGGACTGAGATGGTTTGTGACTGTATTCTGGGAGAGAGCCCATTTCGCACTCACCGCCATTTTCTGATGTCTGGAGTTATAGATTACAATTACAGAGGATTTCACCTGCCTGGAAAGTTTCGAAGCCTCCAGCAGATATAAACTGCCCACAATAAATCGAGGTGCTTATTGCTTTGAAAGTTCCACCATAAATTCCCGGTCTGATCCAGGGAAAGTGCATCCTTGATGGAGAAATCGATTTCATTTAGAACTCTCATCAACTGAGCTCTCAAGCTGACAGCCAGTCACAATGAGCTGTACAGCCAACGCGATGGGCTTTTTGTGCCTACTGCAAGAAATCCATGATTAGGAGGAAGGACGACTGGCACCTAAACAGGGTTTTTTTCCTTTGTCTTTTTGTGGTAGTGTTCAGTTGTTTACTTTTGAAGCTATTCCAAAACAATTAAACAGTCACAAGTTCCAAGTTAAAAAAAAATGTGCATCACTTCGTAAGTAACCAGTATGATAATAAATAAGATACAACATGAAGACAGCCAAAATCAATGTCTCCTTTCAAGCTACTGGCACATAGACAATACAACAGAGCATTGTGAGTCTGTGCCAGTGTTTGACAATAATTAGCTAGGTAAGGTAATTGCACATAGGAAACTGTGTGCAAAGATAGTTCTTTTCAAAGTCCAAATGATACGCTTGTGCCCTTTGTAACTTCTATTACAACAATCAACCCCAAATAAGTTCTTGTTTAAAGCACTAATTATATGGAAATCATATGCCTATTCAAAATTCTTATCAGTATCTTCAATCATCTTTATCAGACACTTAGTGGCAAGTTCATTTTGCACATCAAGCGAACGTTAGAAACCGTGTTTAGGAGCACACGCCCTGCAATTTTTAATTATTGGTTCAACATTCCACGCCTGGTGTTTTCAAAAAGGCGGAAGAAAGTAAGCGTATTCCTTCAGCTGAGGTAGAGGAAGTAATCAGCCCCTAATCTCCGAAGCTGATTAACTTCTCATGGTAATCAGCCCGAAACACTTGAAAGCAGGAGTATCTTTAATTAAGCCGGATTCTCAGCTGACTAAAACAGGGATACCAAGTCGGAGCGTTAAGGTCCATGTAGTTAATTTAACAGAACTTATTTATTTATTTCCCACTTTGTTTAGCTATCCTGAACCAGCTTCCCCATCAAAAATGACAAATTCGAGAGCGAACGGCGACCCTGCGGTTCTAAGTAATGTTTTTGCCACTGTTTGGGCTTGACTTCAATAAGTTAATTAGCATCTATTGTACCAATGCCTGTAGCCTCCAAAGTAGCAGATTTCGTGTTAATTAAAAATTCTTATTGCAGATTTTCAACCAGAGAAAAAACCTCTTGATTTGATGCTGCATAGGTAATTGTTAATCTAGCTCATTAAAACAGCCCTGGAGACCTTTTCCCATTTTCAACAAGTCTGTTTTATCAAGTGCAGGTTGGTAAGGGCATGTATTGTATTTATTTATGACAAATACAAGTATTCAGTATGCAGGTATTGTCATGGGAATATGCTAATATTCTAACAGCATTAGCAATTTTCTGAAAGACCAGTGTTGCTCATGTTCCATGACTTGTTTAAAAGAAAAAAAAAAAAAACAAGGGTTGCTAGGTAGCAAAACCTTTTAAGGAACATTTCAATGTCTGGAATGTCTAGAAAATTCATCAGAATTGTTATATTGTATGTTTTGAAGAAGAGCTTTGGGAAAACAAGGGAGCAAAATCAAATTGTTGTGAAATGAATGTCTTTCACTTTATTGTATGGACTTGGGTTGCTTTATGTTGACCTTTATTGCATGGCTGCAGTTTAAAGAAATCCATTGCTCAAATCATATTGCAGTACACCACGGAACAGTGCAGGAAAGTTATATATCAAGTAGAAAATGAACCCCTGCTTAATTTAACAAATTTAATACGCAACCACTTTTTTTTCCTAAACAAAAAATTGTAAAAAAAAAAATCAATTCATAAAATTTGAAACAATTTAGTTTTAGAAGGATGGAAAAACTGAGAGAAAATATGGGAAAGTAAAAAATGGTTACCCCCTGCTGAGTCTTATCACATTCAACAAAAGCGATGTGAGATATGTAATATTAGATATGTAACACAGTGCCAGGGATTACATTGACAAAGGCGAAGTTCATGTGTACAGTTAGGAGATCAGTCCTGGGGGGTCAAACACTACGTTTTTGTGTGAAAGTCCTTGCTCTAATTTTACATTTGAAAAGGAGGCCAGGGATCTGTGTGAAACTTGCCCCAAGCCTCTCATTCATATTTTAGCTAAATAAAAAAGCCTTTTTTTTAGCACAGTTCCAAGTCTAACTGAACAGTGTTTTATCTCAGAGGGTTGTTGAATTATTGATATCGTTCTCCTGCTTATTCAAATTATTCTAGTGTTCCCTTTAAATAAGTACACATCCACAGCTGGGTCTGATGACTCAAATTAGCGGAGAGGACGAACTTGCCAAAAACCAAACCACTGGCATCTGATGCAGACTGAAGACTGATCTCTAGATAAAACTATAGATCTTGGCTTCTGTCTTATTCCAAATCCCCCAAATCTCTTGCTGTTGAAATTATTGTCATAGCCGTTATTCTAAATTGTAGTCCTATGGAACTGTGGGGTGTGTGTGTGTGGGGGGGGGGGTGATCTTTGGCTAGCTCATGGAGCTAAAGAGCCTGACCATCCTGCAGCTGTGAACCCTGCAGCTGACCGTTTGCGTTCCAGCAACACCATGGCTGGCCTTGGCTGGAGGGCCACATTTGCATGGCGGAAACTGGCTCAGCCCCACTATGGAAAAATACAGGGTAACAAGCTGGTTATAAGCCCCAATCCCACTTTCCAGTGGCCTCCTCTGGCCAGCCGGGTGCCTGTAAGATTCATGACCCTTGACCTTCGTATATTAGCTTAGCGCTCCTCTGACTCAACAGGAAATGTTTTGTCACCAATTTTTGTGGTGTGCTATATATAGTCTCAACTCCAAAGACTCAATCTCTGATTGAGCATCTGGATAGCTTTGTTAACTTTTCAAGCTAAGGCTTCATGCTATCTGACTGGCTCTGAGAATTTTCTGATGGTGGATTTTGTGGAATGGAGCAGTTAAGTGCTCACCCTTGAGACTTGTGACTCCTCAGAAGTAGAAAGTGACCGTTGCTTTATCAGGAAAGAGCATCCCCAGAGTTATTACCACATCAGACTGAGAAGCTAAGCTATTGAGGTTTCTGTTGAAGTTCATGGGATGTGCAGCTACTAAATATAGAACAACTCCTCAAGCTCAATCCTTCCAACATTTGACAAGGGAGCTACCGCTGAGAGGACTTGTGAAAGGATTGTAGGATGAGCTCACTGCTCATGTCCCAGCTCCCATAAAAGGAAAACTCAACCGAAAAGAAAAAAAAAAAAACAACATCCTTTTTAAAGGTTACCTCTGATTTTCAAAGAAACATGTCATTTCACTGCACTGGTAATTCATGTTTTTATTTTGTTTATAATTAGTCACAAAGATAAAAGCCTTGTGGTTTTTTTGTGGTTGTTTTGTTGTGCTTTATTCTGTCTTTGTCTAGATCTCTGTATACTGGGTCTACATCCTGAGATGTCCGTCTCACGTCTGGGTCATTTTTTTATGCTTCATTATACCAAGAAAGTCCCATCGAGGGAAATATATCTATTTAGCAAAGGAGTCCTGGCAATACAATATACATTACAGCATACAGAGGGCTTTAGCATGCTCCTGTATTACTTTCAGACAAATTCACAAATACATATTAAAATATAATTTGCAATAATAAAAAATGTAAGCAAAGGTGGGACCCTGGATTACGCCATACATTAGACTTCAACCTCACAGACTTCCAGGTCAAAATGATATAACTCAGACGGTGGCTTTGTTAAATACACCTGTAAAAAGTTAAAATATAATCAAAACATTTAATGAATACAGAATGGATGGATATCAAGGATGCATAACACCTACAGAAAAAATTACCTTTGCTAATATACCTGGAAAAAAGAACATTAGAGTGGGTAAATTCCCAGTAGACAATTCCCACATTGGCTGACTGGGAAGCTGACCTCACCGCGGTCTTTGCTTCCTCATGCTTTTCCCAGCTCCTCTCACCGCAGTTCAAGCGGTACGCCTGACAACCTTGAGATGCGAAAATCATTTTGAAAATGTCAGAGGAGGCGAGGCATGTAAATAGGAGCTTTTCAATTGACAGCTCATTTGAATGACGACTGAGGTCGGCCTCGAGCTTCACAGAGGTCCACCCCTCCCCTCTCTATCTCTCTCTCACACACACACACACAACCATGCATGTATGGGAATGCAGCTTGCCTAGACAAATTCTATGCATCTATAACATTATCCCTGTCAAATACCATAGATAATAACACATTATTCCATAGCTGTCAAATGCCGTTTTTCAATGGCAACATCTATAGCAATGCCAATAACGTGTCCTTAATTGAATTGTAGATCTGCAATGAGGATGGTGTGCGGAAAACACAATGCACTGACTAGGCTTCAGTTCAGTAAACAAAACTAATGATCATCACCACAAAGATAACATCTTCGCTTTGCGAAAGAAAGGTCCCAGCCATGCGAATCGCAAAAAAAAGGTCATTAACACAAACTAAACTGACAACATAAAGACAGATAAAATAACAATAATAATAATAATTCATTATATGAGACAGTTGGAACATTTAGTGTGGTCTTTCATCATAAAGTTTTCTTCCGAAATAAGTTTGGTCTCTGCATGATTTTTTGGAGAAAAAAACTTCACTTTTCTTGTCTTATTTATTAGCATAAAATCCTGGAGTCAAGTAACTATTTGCCTAGCTTAAGATACCTACAGCTGATGTGATAATATCTTAAATTCTGTGGGATACTGAAATACCTTGAGAATACAGTCAGTCTGCAATAATATGTGTGATGTTTCTTAACATGGGGATAAATTGGTACTGAAACATATCTTTGTACATTGGTTCAAGACTTACGTACATTTGATGCAATAAAAAGACATACATCTTCACTTAGGTGCAATTCTATCTGTCTGTGATAGCAAAATATGTGGATAATATTATCTGTGCTGATGGTTTTTTCATGCAAAAATACATTTGTATGGATGCAGATCTTGGTTCTATACTTACACGTTTGATGGAAAATAAGCCATATGTATCTTTATATATCTTTGTTTGAGTGCAAGCTCTTTTATCTTTGGGAGATGAGGGCTGTTGTAGGGGGCTATCTGTGCAAGGCAGGCGACTAAATGGCTCCTTCATCTCTCTCCAGCACTGAGGGAGCGACAGGCCAGTCTCACAAAGCTGATCAAAGGCAACCAGAGCCGGCCGACACCACGACGGCGGACACTGTGGAGAGGAACGGCGGACACATCAAAGCCAGGGACCGCAAGCGCAGCAGCCGGCGGCGAATGCGCAGGTGAGCTCGCAGGCAGATAGCGGAAGATTCACACTGCGACATGGCCGACTTCCGACCCCCTGACCTTCACACGACCCCCCCTTACTTTGCATGCTTCTCATTGATGGGTTTATCTTTTTTATTTTTTCTCTTATTGTTTTTTTTTTTTTAATTCTCACCCATTTTGTGATGTGTATCCAGGAAGTGCATATCCACAAAACACAACTCAAAACACAATTATCATTTAAAAGCAGGATTAATTCTGGGCCTTGATGAGGCCGCCGTCTCAGGTTGAAAAACGGGTAATATTAGAACTCACTTTGAAGCATTAGTCGATCTGGGATTAAGAAATATAAAAAATTTAAATGCTTTACAACGGAGTTTTAAAAAAATGTAAAGTGTAAAAAGTCTTATCAGCCCAAACACTGTGTAAACACAAAGATGTTGTGGAGAATTCCAAGCTGAGCGTTAGATCATTCTCTTTCATGGACGCCTCCCGCGGTCTCCCTCGCACTTGGCGAATTAAAGCCCTGGCATTTTGAAACGTCTCAGCGAGGATGTCAATTCAGCCAGATTTGAAAGTGCATAAATCCTCTGATACCTTCAAAGACTGTGCGATGACACAGCAGGAACCTGCAGTCACTGTGGTAGACATGAGAACTTCTGTCTCCAGCATTATTTGAACAGAAGATCTGATTGCAGACTGGCTGAAATATTAAAAAATGTATTTTTGCAGCGATGTCGGAAAATGTTTTAGCTGGGCTGAATAAGTAACGCATGCTGAGCCTGTGAATTAATCCTCACACTCTATACATATCCTCTTCTAATTGGCTTAAAATCACTGCTGTGACACATTTGAACCAATAAAAATATCCTGCACACCACAAGAAAATAGAAATGTAAAACCAAACGATTTAGCCGTTTCTTTTGCTTTTTACACCTTGTAAGACTGAGATTTGGAAAACTGGTTTATCACTGTTATTCACACAGACTGTGCTTATCTTAGATTTTTATAAACAATCATTTTAAAAAGCTGGCTGCTTAGGGACACAGCTCAGATTTCTCCAGTTAAGGACACTGCTGGATCATTTCACCCTTATCCAGCTCCTCAGCCTCATTGTTACAGTCCTGTTCTATAGACTGCAGCTGGAGTTTTGACCTTATTGGAAACTGGCAGTCTTTTTGAATACCGGCCTGCAGCTGCCTGTGTGAAGGCAAAACCCCAAGCCAAAGGAATTCTGGGAGGTAACTCCCCCTTCTGCACGTTTCAGCTGCTGACAGCTGAAGTAATGGCCGCCATTAGGTGCGTGTTTTCTGCTGGGCTGCCCTCAAGGTCAAAGAATCGAACAGAAAGGACAGCGGTGAGAAGCGATCGTGACATAAGGCCATTAGAGTTGAAGAACCGATGTTCAGCAATGCTGGGTGGAGTGGGGGGGGGGGGGGGGTTGGAGGGTGAAGAGGGGAGTGTGCGCTGACAGAATGTGGTCCATTTAAGACACAAAACGGCAAACCTGTAACACCTGCGTACCTCTCACAATCTGTCACAGAATGTGACAATAGCTGCACACAAATGTTAAAGGATTCTCTCAAAAGGCCAAGGCTGATCTTGCTCCTTATGCCTGCTGCCAGCCATTAGCTACACCAGCAGTCCTCAGTGCTGGCCCTGGAGAGCCACAGGGCCAGCTGTTTTCTGCTATTGTTTCTCAGCTCTTAATCTATCCACTAAAGTGCCTGATTACAAGTTTAGTTCACCTTACCTCCTTTCTTTGGTCTGAGCCAACCGTGGGAGTAAAGGTGAAGGCAAAATCCAGCAAACCCTACAGCTTTCCAGAACCAGAAATGAGGACAACTTGGTTATACTGTGTCAGCAGTCGAGCGTTGGGAGAAAGGAGAGTCGGCAGATCTTTAAATACGTTCCCAAAGGGTAAAATTGAATATTTACGAATTACTGAAGATATCCATTCATAGCCTCAATGTCAGGTGTTCTTGTGTTTATTTCTTATAAATCGGTTCAATGCCAGATTTCCCTTTGCACAGGCAAGAATATGACTAATAAATGAGATTCTATCTACCATTATTCACATGTTCATCATGAATACTCCGCTGTGAGGATACGCGTCATCAGTTAAATGCCCAAATCCGATTTGGACATCAAAGTCAGTGAAGGGTCACTCCGGCAAGGAATCTCTACATGATCAAGAGGATCAATTCATTAAACTCAACGAGAGAGATGAGGTTTTTTCCAACCCCACATTCCTTTGATGTACACAAGCATAAAAAAAATATATCAACTGTTAAAAATAGCAGTGCACTTTTCTCCCTCCTTTTCCCCACCCCCTGAGTCTCTGTTTTACCACTGCGCGCAGCACCCACTCTGTGCAGGATTATTGCCAGCCTGGGAATGCAGATGGAATCATGCTCTGGGCCGGAGCGAGGGGAAAAGAGGCATTAATGAGTGACGAAACTCCCCCATTAAAGGAGAAGCTACTCACTTTGTCTCTAATCAGCTTTAATGCACATCGGCCGTTAGCGCTCCGAATACAGCCACTGTCATTAATTACAGGCAGAATGGCCGCGGCCAAATTGCAGAGACGGGGGGTTGTCCCCAGAGCAATGCGGATCAATTTTCATTTGAGACGAGAAATGCGAGGACTGCAGGTCTGTGTTGTGATCATGCTTAATAGCCTGTTATCACCGTACATACCCACTAATAAACCACAACTCAACAGTGTGTGAATCATTCCCCCGACAGCCACCTTCCACACTCGTCTCATAAAGACTGCCATGTTATTTATCAATAGTTTGATTTCCAGCCCCAAAAAGTAAGTTCAGTCACTGCAGACGGGCCCACATACATCAACCTTTGAATAACCTGCGGCTGATTGTGTAAAACGTCTGGCTGAGAAATGTTAGCATTTTCCTCCAAAACTTTCAGAAACTATTGGGAATGAGGCTTCAACTGTTTCTAAAGCATTAGAAAGGTTACATGAAGGAGATTGAGGAACATAGCAGATCAGATAGCACACAAGATTCAGGGGATTAAAAAGGATAAAGGATATTTTTGATCAAGCTGAATAAAAGACTGCAGAGGCCTGCATTTTCCCCTTTTACAAGCTGGCCTCTGTAGTTGAGATAAGTCTAAATGCCTCCTTTTCATTTCGAATTCCGAAGACACATTTTATGCACTCACTTAGTCTCGGCTAGGCCGTTAACTTTACTGGATTCTGTTTTGCCATACAGCCCTGCGTTCACAGATTTGTTTTACAGCTCTCATATAATAACTACAATATCCGATCGTTTATTCCTGATTATCCCTAGTTTTGGGAATAATTCCACTGATGCCTTGCGCGTTTGCCGAATCAATGATCGCATTGTCAATTTGAGGCTTCATTGATCATCTAATCAAAGTGAAATAAATCAGCTGAATGGAGACTCTCAAACAATACGTAAATGGCTCAGCGAAAATGGCTCGGTAAAGAACCGAGGAATCCACAGTGTGTACACACATCATGAGCTAAGAGTTCATTAACGGTCTGTAGGCTTACTAATGGAATTGACTGGTATTTCACCTGTGTAAAGCATGGAACCCTATCACCTCCACCAGCACCAATGCATTTTCTCTCGATGTCATTGCATTTACAGATATATTTACAGCGAAACGTCCCTCACGAATGCTCATTGACTCCTACCTAATTCAGGCTATCTAATTTAATCTCCTCCAGACACCCTCTCCAATTTTCATGATAACTCTCATTTTCTACCTCATTATTGCCGGAGCGATGTCGCCCAAATGAATTGCAGTTAAAGGCCCCTTCCTGCAAGTCTCTGTACCTGAAAGAGCTATTTAATAAGGCCCTGTTCGCTTCAAAGACCGCTACCAGCACCAAATGCTCGCCACGAGCAAACAAAGTGGACGTTTTTTTTTTTATCAAGGGTCTTGATCTAGAAAAGAACAGAAAAGATGGGATTTGGCCAGAAGTCTCATTTCAATATTGACAAGTTTGAAGACACTGAGGAGAAATCACACAAATCACAAAAAGCATGCTCTTTTGGAAAGAAAGGAAGCGTGAGGGCACAGTCTGAACCAGGAAGCCAAGCAGAAAAGCTCAGCGCTAACGTCCATCAGACGTTTGAGTTCTTAACTCCCAAACTCTGAAGTGGAACCCATGAAGTCTTGGCAAACTGCACTTTAGTGTGCTCTAGTGTCGACGAAAGACTTAGCTCTTCAGACTGCATCTTGGCACAGACTGAATTTATGGTCCATATGGTTATGATTTTCTTTCTTCGGCTTATTGTGAACATATTGTTAGTACTCAGGAGTGTGTGTTTTCATTGTGGTCATCATAGGTACCTTTATTGCATCACTGCTATATTTATACTCACTGGTCTGGGAATGTTGTTAGCCAGGTCTGGCACTATTAATTAGGTCAATGCAAGTTATGCTCTCCTACACTGTAGGTGGTTTTGGACAGGGATGTTTGTGAAGTTGCCTCCAAGGTGTGGTTCACTTTTTCTCAGTAACTCCATCATGATGTTCCAATACAAAAGTGTTTACAGAGGACAGCTGGCAGTTTAACGGGGGATAATCAGGATTACACTGTATTTTACCGAAAGAAATTTGGAAATGTTTCCACACATTTGATGTGTTGTTACTAATATCACTTCCTAAGACAGCGACAGCAGTGCCTATCCTGGAAGTTGTCACAAAAAAAAAAAACTACTTATGCATGTACTTATTTCAGAGTCACCCCACTGTCTATAAATAATCTGTGAATAATCTGTTTTCAAACTGGATGTTAGCTCTGGGTTGAATTCCTGTGTGGATCCAACTGTGAAGATTCATTATGAAATATATTCCAAATAGAAACTGACTGACTGATAGAGTATAACTGATCATGGAGCCAAGTTCATGGGTGCATTTGCCAGGTTCCCATCACTTTCATATTTCATGGTTTCTCAGGACACGGCAGCACTCAAATTCACACAGCGGTCTTTTAAAGAGGCCCGATATAATCTGTGTTACGCTTCCTGTTGCAGCCTGTCGTTTGATGATGATCTCACCCACCGGCCCACACCCAAGGGGAAGAAGAAAAAGAAGAAATCAGAGAGAAAAAGGAGGAGGAAAAGGTCAGTTTATAAAATATTGACAGACGCACAATTTGATGGCCTTGCAAAGAGCTGTCCCCACTGAGGTCGGAGCCGTTTTCAGGCCCAAAGCCCACAGCGGGGGTAAACGTATCCATAGAAATCGCAGGAAGCAGAAAGGGCCTGTTGATGTCATTGTAATTCTTCTGATTTCCTCTCTTAGGTCTCCCTCATACAGCCCCTCGCCAGTGAGAAAGAAGAAGAAGAAGAAGAGCTCAAAGAAAAGAAAACGAAACAGGTGCTCCAGAAACACCTTGCAATTCACGTGTGCTGTTTGGTGAAATACTTTGTCACCTACAGAATACATCTGGACCAGCTGGCTCGAAAATATAGTTAATTTCTTGGCATTTCTGGGACAAAATAGGACAGGAATGTGTGTTGTATTACATAATATTTTGGTACTATTTATTTTTTTCTATATACAAAACTTCACACTAGTATATCCTTATATAAGTAAGTAAACGTGTTCAAAGAATCACTTAATATTGGTCACAGTGACATAAAAATATTTTAGCTGTCATAATTGAAAGACTTTCTCCTTTCCTCCTCCAGGTCTGCCTCTAAAAAGAGAAGGCGCAGGTAAATATCTGAGCAGTAATTTTAAACAAATGAATGCCATGCGAAACCGCTGCCACATATTCTTATGATTGCTTTTATTCATCTGTCTCAGCTCCCCAGCCCCCAAAAGCAAAAGGAAGGAAGAGAGAAAGCACAAGAAAAGGTAGGTCATTTTTTGATTTATACTGAACCAATTGAGACATGAAAAAATAAACACGATACAGTTGCTTTTGCCATATTGTGAGGTGTGAGACACGTTGTCAGTTTGAAAATTACATTTGGGAAATCTTTTCAGCCCGGGACTTTGCTTATATAACACAGATTTTATGTTAGCTCATATGACACTGTCCCATTCATTAGATCACCTTGTCATTCATTCTGTGTGAAGTAAAGGCAGTATTTCTTGCAAAAAAAAAAAAAAAAACCTTTGTGAGGCCACAGATATTACCGCCCAATATGTTGGCTTTGATTTCCTTCGGGGCGGCCATGCAGTCGATTGTGCTTCTCTTGTTTTTGTACTGGTCCAGCATTAACACTGGCCACAATTTTTCACAGAGGGAAAGTTTAAGACTTGAGGGTGACCAACCATTGTCCTGAAGGGCCAGTATGTATGATGGATTTTGTTGCTACCCTGGACTTTATAGATAAAGCGGATAGCGACACAGTAAACTTTCCTCATGAGAATTCTGGGGTGCACATTTGTTGCTTATTTTAAGGTGAAAATAAAAGTATACAAATCCTGTTACCAGAGATGACTGTGAAACCTGAAACAGTGGCACAAATATTACATTTAACCCACTGAATGCTCTCCACCTTTTACTGCCTATGCATATCTCTTGTGTAATGTGCTGAAAAATCTTTATCGATTGGTATAGGTTCCCAGTTATATCTAATATCATAGGATTGTAGCATTTTCTAATATAATTTATTTTAACTTGTGAATAGCAGTCTTCTCACTACTTTGTGTCAGAATTTAAAAAAAAATATTAAAGCAAATGTCCCAATGCTCAAGGGGTTTTACTAAGATAAGATAATGCCTTTGTTATGCCTTAAACTCAAAATATAGTGCTATACTATTAATAGAGGGATTTAAGTTAAAAGTTCAGGTTCCTCTTCAAAATTATTCAGCTGATACTTACATAGTTAAACCCTGCGCTGCTGTTTGCTTTGTCTGACATGACATTAAAAGAGGATAGCAATACAGCTTTAGACAACATTAAGAAAGAGTTTTGGGATTACTTGCAAATTAATTATCCAGATAACCACCATACATGTTTATCAATACATTTCTCTTGGGCTGGTGTTCTCTTTCTTCACTCTGTGTAAAAGAATGCAAATTATAACACTAAATTCAGTTTAGTAAAATCAATTTTGAATTTACAAAAGCTGTTCTTAAATGCACATCACTCAGTTTTAGAGTACAGTGCAATAAAAATCTAACAGAAAAACATATAAACTACCTATTTTCTTGCAATTCTTCGATAATCAGAATAGCATATCATATGCCATCGATATTTCCTGACTTCAGACAGAAAAAAGCCCATTCCTCCACAAACTGAAATGCACTTAGTACATAGAAAATGCAGCGAATGATTTTATCGAACAGCAATGCTGCCATAAAATGGAACTGGTGTTCATTGTAACCTGTTGGTTTTGACTATTCAGTGAATTCATTTTCTGATTGTTAATCAATGAAAGCAGGAGGAAGGTAATGCCACGCCTGCATTCAGCTCACCAGTCACAGCTGCCTGTGTTCTGCCAAGAACAAAGTGGGCCACCCACAGTTCTGGCTATCCCCAAGCCTACACCCTGACCCAGGATCAGTGCAGTAATTTTATCACACGGTTAGAGTTAAGGATATATTTGGGTGAGCTGGATAGGTACAAAGAGGATTGAAGACTGGGTGCTGGACCTGCACTAGTGGTGATAGGGCATTTTAGCGCAGGGGAAGCTCTTTTCGACGGCCCGGGAGAGTGACTGCTGGTCTGGGAGATGGCCGCCCTCAGATTAGGCTTGGAAAAGTGGGGGCAGCAGAACCGCTTTGTGGCACAGAGCCAAGAACGCACTGTGAAGCCCAGTCTGGAAAGAGGGATAGAGAGAGTGAGAAAGAGAGGGAGAGAGAGAAACCAATTTCACACTGGGAGCCTGCAACATTCGTAATCTTTTGAGGTGAACCGAGCCGCGGTTCTGACCTTGCAGAGAAATTCTTGGGGTTGCGTCTCCTGCAGAACGCCCTTTCATCTCCGCACCAGCTCCGTTCCTGCAGAAACGCCTCGCAATTCCAAACTCTGCCTTTAAATCCGAGTGCTCTTTGTGTTCCCCTTCGGAAACGTAGGATATAGTGTCTCGATTTCCCTCCCGCCCCCACGACAACATACAGCGCATGGCACCCAAACAAGAAATCTGCATGAAGAGGCAGACTGTAGCACATGGTTGAGCACATTAAGCTGGGAATGTATCTGAATTTTAGAAATAAACAATTTCTACAATGATTGAGGAGATTTTTTGTTGAAATAAAACCCGGCCCAAAAACCAACCAAGAACACAAAGCTAACTAGGAGCATTATTGTCAATACTTTCATCACAGGTGGGTGTGCATGCTTCACCCATCAGCTTCATAACCCTGTGACAGCGTGATAGCATGAGGCTGATGCTCTGAGGGTCATGATTGCACCCAACTTCTAGTGAAACAATTTCCTTTGCTGCTAAACCTACATTTGGTCAGTTATAGCTTCGGAGATTTCATGATAGCATTTATGCAGAGCTCCACTTGGGCACGGCGATTCATTCCAACTCAACCGTTGACCTATAAAGTGATTATATCTAAAACATGCGAGATGTAATCACATCTCTCATCCCTTAACTTACCTTGCCAGATGTGCTATAGATTGTGGTGTTTGGGCTTGAGAGTCATTGGCATGCATTTTGCCGGGTAAGGCCACAAAGGGCAGACCGACATTGCAGTGAGAACAGGAATCCGCTCTTATTCGCGCCTAGCTATGCCTGCCACATCATCAGAACAATATGTTCAGTTTGTAAATCTTAAAACTGTTGAAGTTGCAGATTCTGAACTTCTTTAATTCAGATGAATATAGTTTTCTTCATTTGGGGCTTTGAGTCAGACTTTGAAGTATGTCTATCAAAACCACATTTGGCTTATCAGTCCCACGCAGTTAGAAGGCGTAATTTGCCTTGTTCTTTTAAAAGACAAGGGGAGGAAAACACATTTTTATACTGTGGCTAATTTACACACAGCATACCATGGAAATCCCTCTCTTTCAGGCAAAACCCAGTTAACAGCGTCTTGTGTTCCCATAACGTTTGAAAAGTTAGGATGGCATTGTCCTGAATAGTCCTTGAATATGATTATAATGTTACAAATGATACTGGACAAACCAACCCACAGCACTTTTGCCACAACAATTTTGCTATTCCAGTTTGAGGATGTAACGCCATGTTAATTTTATCTAAGGATGCTGCAAATATGCCTTTTGAATACATTCAGTAAGACAATTTTCAGTTTCATTTGACATGTATCGATGGAGAATTTGTTCATGAATAAATCATAACCATCATAAGTGGATGTTTTCTAGTATGTTTACATTCAAGGATTACATTTACATTACATTCATACACCTGACATTGATTTTTCTATGACTTTGACAGAACTCATCAGGAATAGCACAATGTTCACAACATTTGAGATCTTTTGGGGAATGCCGTCATCATTAATGTTGCTGTCACACTATTTAAATTTGACATTTAGCAGAATACCTTATCCAAAGCAACTTATACGATTTACAATTTTTCACACTGTTTACTGAGGCAATTGATGTGAAGTGGCTTGTTTAAGGATACAATGGCACTGCCCTATCCGGGACTTGAGCTTGCAACCTCTGTCACAACCTCATTTCCCTAACCATTATACAGCTCTGATACCTCACAGCTAAATGGGAGCATTTTGAAAACATTCTCATCATGAACAATGTCTCTCAAAACAAAAAATGGGAAGCTAACCAATATGCTCCAGTGTACTGAGAACGTTTTTTTTTGTGTTGGTCGGGTGGATGTCACCGCCGCTTGCTTTCTCAGCGGGAGGGGAGTTCATTATCTGTGTGGCGTCTCGCTTGCTGTGCAGGTCACGGAGCCACACACACAGGAGACGACGCTATCGGAGGTCGGAGTCCGAGAGTTCCGCTTGGCGCTCCTCCAGCACCGACAGCAGGTAGGAGCACGAGAGCGAATTCCTGTTTATCTTATCTGCAGGAGAAACGTCCGTCCGCGGCCACTGCTGATGACTGATAAGGCAAAAGGTGACATTCTGACAGGCAGGTGGGTCGCTTTAATCAGCTTCTACTCTGCCAAGCCAAAAAAAAAAGAAAACAAGGTCACAAATCAATAGCTGGTTCTGTTGAATCACCATTATATTATGTGGCCGCCTTCTC
Organism: Albula goreensis; assembly: GCA_022829145.1. Taxonomy (NCBI): domain Eukaryota; kingdom Metazoa; phylum Chordata; class Actinopteri; order Albuliformes; family Albulidae; genus Albula; species Albula goreensis. The sequence goes on from CM040744.1 coordinate 40,881,861, forward strand.
TTTTTCAACCTGATTTTCTGTCAGATTTCTTCAGTTCTTTTTGTCAGGAGACTCTCTTCTTTGATATTTAATAAAAGGCATTTATTGGAGTAATTCAATGGTTATATGTGCATAGATTCGAGCATTGACTTTATCAAGGCCCACACTGTTCAATTTCACGATGTGTATATTATTACCACAACCACATATGACTAGGATGACATTGGTAATGGATGAAATTGAGGAAAACTGCATTTTCTAGCAGTGCATTCACTTCATAATCTTTGTACAGTTTACTGTTACCTTCTATTTACATGCTTATTTTGACACTTACCAGTCACTAATTTATTCGTCAGCTGCTGTGAATGTACCCATTCATACATGACAACTCAGACCTCTTGCCATATAGCAGGAAGAGAAAAAAGGAGCCAGGATTTCAAATTGAAATAGTCTTAAGCCAAAGATGATTGCTTTTAAATCCCTCTTGATCTCTCTATTATTTGGAATTTCCATGGGATATTCAGTGGAGGAAATCATTACAGAAATTGAACGCTGCACGGCTTTCGTACTGCGCTCCACAGAAGAGGGACGAGGAGGCTGTTGTAGGGAGACAACGCGAACAATCGGAATTGTCTCCAATTCCCACAGATTCCATGACTCCACGGACAATTGTTGCCGTGGTAATTGTGTTCTGTGCAATTGCGCCCTATGCATATGAAGGGGGAAAGAAACCCTTCTCATCCTCTCAAGGTCTGTAGCTGCCACTCTGTTTGATATGCTATGGATGGGCCCTGTGAAGTCCAGCGATTCTGGCTAGTCAAGCCTGCTGGTGGGTGTTTGCCCCATGTGTTGAAAGCAGAGCCAGTCTGCTGGCCCGAGTCTGCCAAGCCAGCGCCGTGGGCAAAGAACAGCCCATAGCTGATGTGCTTTCTCCCTCAGCCCTCACATGCATGTAAAGCAGCTTTTCTGCATTTCCCTTCTCGAGGTGAAAACTTTGGGCCTGTTCCCACCAGAGCCTGGTTTGAGCCAAACCCTTCTCTTGCCCACCTTTATCGTATCCTCTGCCCATTGGAGGCAGCGGTGGCTGACGTATGCTTTTGGCCAATCAGGAATCCCTTGAGCCCAAATGGCCGCCATTTCCCCTACCCTGGAACGATCCCCAGAAACATCAATGCGGCTGGCCCGTTCTTCCCAGGGACGTTGGAGCAGAACTCATTTCATTTGTCACGTAATAAAAATCAGAGGCCTGGTGGGTGTGAGGGAAAGGCAGGTTTTTCTCCCACAGGGCGATGTAGCCATGTGACACACACACTCATAAATGTAGCTGGTGTATTAAATTCACATTACCTTGCAGGCCTTAAAATGCACCAGTGAAGCCTGTTTGTGCCTTAAAGCCTGCTTGATCCATGGAATTTTATGTTCACCAGTGACCTTGAACGCTGCCGTTTGATTTGTACACATCGATGTGAAACATAATTTACAAAGACCATCATTTATAGTTCTGTTAAGTACCCTGTTGAAAAACCAATTACATATTGTCCATGAATTGCTCAGTCTTTACAGATAAGTGACTTGGTTTAAGGGCAATGGCTGATCTCGATTCCCTGTCCTTGTACATGAGTCAGTGAAATATTTACAAGAAACAAACATAATTATAAGAAAACCACCCACTGGTTGAGGGATAGTGGCCTTCTACCTTGGATAATACCAGTGCTGGAGATATCCTAGCTCTGCATGATGCACTTATCACACAGGGCCTTTGTATGTCATCGTTTTTGTGTTTTCACTTCCATGTTTTTGTTTCAATGCTGTCATTGGTACAAATAACTGCCACTGATACTGTTCAGGAGCTTCTCCCATCCTTCATTCAATGAAACCTCAGTCCCCCATTACTAGTATCAGGTCTCCATGTACATTTTTTCTAGGCCCCGACCACAAGGGGGCACCTGTGCTGATGTGACTGGTTGTACTTGTGCTGACGGCCATGTTTGCATCTGCAGGCATCTGCGCAGGTCTGCCGAGCGCACTCACTCGGAGAGTCCATTCAGGCAACCCGGACTTAGAGAAAACGGCCATGGGTCCATGAACCAGATGGGGTTCGAGTGGAGGCCGGTGATCAAGTCAACATGTACAACCCCTCCAAACTACCGCTCCGCCCCTCCCAACGGCAGCGTAAGTGTTCCTCGGAGTTACCGATAGCTCACTAATGTGCTAACGATATGCTAACAATTCATTTTTTTAGTATTGGATTGAGGCCATGTAAAACTGTTGCGTTCTCACAAGATTACACACTGAGGTTTGCACCAGTCTGTGACAGATACTTAGAAGTAGTCATCATAGCCCTGATTAACTTTCTCTTGTTCAGCTATACCTCCAGCTCATGTTTATTGGAACTTGTATGCTAAGTGACATTCCTCAGTTTAAATAGAAAAAAATATTGTAAGTTTATATGCATATGCACTTCCTCACCAGTTTTTTCCATGACTCAGCCAATATGAAATGATCATTCCACTGGGAAAAAAAATTCTACATAGGTGAACTGTTGATTTTGTCTGAAGTAAAAACTAATATTTTGAAATTTTACATGGCCTATCTAATGTTTCCTGAACTTGTTTTATTCTTCTGTTGTTGTTTTTCTGTTTTATATCACAAAATTTAATTAATATAATCCTTAAAAGTCCATAAACTAGATAAATACATAGAGCACATAGAATCACATATTACTCCAATGGCAGATTACACAGTCACAGAGATGTTAAAGTGATATGTCATTACCACAGCCTTCAGGTTGTCCTCCCCTACCACTCTAGAGCCAATTAAGACATAAACACCTTTATATTTGCATGGTACATTTTGATTGCAGAATGAAAACATATCCTCAAAAGTAAAGGCACAACGCAATCTTCGCAAAGTTCAGCCGTGATTAAAGTAAAATTCATATGAAAACATTTTAATCAATTCTTTAACAATACTATACAAATCATATTTTTTTCTGCAACCTTCACCCAGTGCCCATAATAAATTTGCTCAATATCATTGAGAAGGTTGAATGAGGTCAAGCTGTTCCCACTGTCTCAACAAAGTGTGGAACCAAGGAGGTTAAAACTAATAAAACAAATATTTTTACCTTTACGGAATAACAGAATAAATGAGACTAATTTTCAGAACTAAAATATTATGCAGAACCTTTTGGGAGTGACATGAAGGGCGTATGCAGTGGGTTTTTGTGTCATGAGATTGCTTCTTATACTCACATCTACTGATGGAGCATTGTCTCATGCTTTATGAGGCAAAAAAAATCTTTAATTCCTTACCAGCAATCATTAAATTATGCTAATTACATCTTCAGATGTTTAAATCTCAGAGTGTTTCACTGAAGTGTATTTGAGTATGTGTTTAAGCCATTCTATTTCATCACCTTATTATTACCTTTGAGGTAGTAGATCCAGTATATATGTAGCTGGTGAAATTTCCATGTAATGTAAGCATTCTCAAATAGTCAACCTGTACGCATAGTTGCTTGATAGTAAGACTAAGTTTAATTTAAAATAAAAATGTCTTCAGTTTACTGAAATAATTAATGACTGCAGTTTTTGTTTCAACATAGTTCAGAATCAGACTGTGTCCTAGCAGTAACAGCCATATTAATCTGCCTTTTTTTGGTTTGTTCAATCCAAATTGGGTATTTTATTCATATTTCCTTTCTGACAAAGCCTTCCTCATGACTAAGGGAAAGGTGGGTATTGGTCTAAACTGAGTTTTTTTTTTTTTTTTTTTAAATTTCACTTTTACATGAGGTTGAAAAGACTTGGCATTTTTCTAGCTTCTCTTGAATACCCAAGTAGCAATGAAACTTGTCTTGTCGATATAGCTCCCATTAGAACAGCACTTAATGAACCCTGCTTCTGAAACTTCTCCCCCTCTAAATGGACTGCGCTAATGTTGTTTTGATTGTGAGTGAACTGAGGGCCGAAAGGTGGTCTGTAGGGGAAGATTGTGTGTCACTGGGGAAGACTTTCTATCGGTTGTGTGGAACTAAATAGGGAGGGACTAGGGAACCATTAACTGACTGACTAAGGAAAAGATACCCAAGTGGAATGGAGTATTTTTCATTGCTGTAATCATTTACTCAGAGTGGCTTCAAGCCAGGGCAATGTACATAGGTAACATTAGACATATTTTCCATTTGTAGCTATTTATATTAAGTGCCTTGTCCAAGAATGCAATGGCTGTGCCCCATCTGGGATTTGAACCCACAGTCTTTAGAATCCTAATCACCATGCCACACCGCTATGTACAATCAGATAAAGGCAAGGTGGAATAAATTAACTGTATGTGATGATTTCATCTATAAAAGCAAATATGCAATGCTGTATTAAAAAAAAAGTATGAACCAAAAAGTCAAATTCAAATTGTTTAACTAAAATGGGGTGGAATACCCATGATGCATTGGGTTTTATCTTTTCCTTAGCCTTTTTCCAGGAGGATGCATGGGGGAGGAGATTGAGGAATCAGTGCACCGTGATTTGGTGGGGAAACCGTCCCCCACTCCCCAGATTCTGCCCCTTTTGGTCCACTGGATGTGTTCCGACTCCATGTCCGATTTGAAAAGAGAGAGCGATTTAACAGTGTGATCACCCCGTGGGGAGGGAACTGTTGATTTTACCTGTGTTTGGAGCAGCTCAGCAACAACAAGCTGTGCACATAAATATGAGAGAGCTCACAGGAAGGGCCGGATGCTACAGGCGACAGAGTAGTGAACAATGGAATATTTACCACATTGTACAATACAGTCCGTCAACTAAAAAAACCTTTATACAAAATCTGAAGTTCAAATGACGCACAACCTAAAATCATGTCATTTGTCTTCTGAAATAAATTATGCTTTCAGCTAATGCAAAAGCCATTGCTATGACAACTATCTTTTTGAAATAAGCATAAACATTCTATTTTGAATTACTAAACTTACATGATAACTTACAGATACCAATTTTAAGTAGGCACAATTGATAGCATACAGAGTGGAAGTGAATAAGCGGTGCTCATACATACAGTATACATTCAGCCCTTAGGAAACCTAGACATAAGCTTTACTGCTTTGGAAGAAAATTTCGCTGTCAATATTGTTTTCTTATTAAGGGCCTTCAAATAATTTTTTTCCGTGAATTGTTCCAGTCCAATTACCCGTGCACATCAGCATTATGTCCCAAAGAAACCCCACAGTGGGGGTGAAAAAACATAACACACAAGCAGAAGTGATATCGGGAAAAGTCCGAGGAAGCTGGCAGGCGCAGGGATTGGAGAGAGGGTTATTTGTCTTTTTCTTGTAATTCACGACTCTAATGATGCACTTATGTTACCCGCTCTTCCCTTTTTCTTACACCTTACCTACTTAAGGAGGAAATCTTGATTGGTAAGTCGATGCTATCCGCAGACTTAGGGATTTACTGTAGGTCGCTGGAGGCAAATTAATTTCTTCTTACAGGGAAAAAGCACAAAAAAATCTGTACCTTTTTCTGAGGGCTTTCTTAGTTAGAGTGATGGAATTTCTCTTTGTCTGCAGTTTTCTTTAATTTCTACATAATACCCATTTTGTGATGTTTGTTCGATGTCCTTTAAAACAAAGATGCTTTTATTGGGGCTCTTGTTCTTTTTCTTTTATCTTTCTCAACTTTCTAAGCCGTTGGTAGTTTTATTCACACATATGTTCTTTTTACTTTTGAGACACTTTTGCTTTCTTTTTAATCGTTCCTTTCATATGTTTTATTAGTTAAATGTTTACTTATTCAACCAATTCTTTGTTTTAGCTTTTGTTTAACTTAATGATTTTTTTCCAACATTATTCGCATGCTACAAATTTGCATGACGTCTTAATCTTTCCTAGTTTCCTGTCCCAAAATAATTTCTTCTCTGTGTTTCGTAGGGAAATACATGCCTTTGTAGAGTACTTACAGTGCATCATTCAGGAAACAGCTTGAGAATGTCAGCACTATCTCCACAAGTACAGCAACGGCTACTTTTTGTCTGCTTGCAGATTGTGCAGTCAGGTTCTGGAGGTGACATTTTTACCAAAAAGGGATTCCCCCATGAAATTCTGTCCAATCAGAACAAAGGCCGACAGGATTACGACTCCGGGAATGACACCTCCTCTCCGCCATCGACCAAAACAAACTCATCAAGGTCAAAGGTCAATGAAGACAAAAAAGGCCTGTCTGTGGAGTTTCACTCCCCAGAAAAGCTGAGGTTCACAGACGGTGATAATGCCTCCGATTCAGGGAATTCAGTGACCAGTTACTCCTCTCTGTGTAAACCTCTCCCCTTGGAAAATGGTTCAGCAAACATTTTAAATGGGAACACACAAAGGTGAGCAGTATGTGATTTTTTAGGATGCCCTGGCAATATATGTTATACTTCTGCTTACTTAAGCAAGCACATACGCCTTCAAGAACAATTAAGACATTATTTAAAGGGGAAATTCAGTTTCAAGACTTTTTATGATGATGTTGGGGTCCAATATGTAGTCTCGCTAGGTCCACTGCAGTCACATAGTGTTGACATTGTAAAACAAAAAACTGATATGTCTAAGACAACCTTTCACAGAAAAGCTCACTGTACTGTACTTGCTGTGCTGTACTTGATATTACATGAGCCTGCTCAAGTTTAAGGAATGTGTTATTTTAAATAAACTTTAAGATTTTTTGGGCGAGCCAAACATTCTATTCATCAATCAAACTCAGAAATGGAGAGGCCTCGTTATTGACTGGTGGTAAGTCAGTATTTACATCTGGCAAAAGGCTTATAAAAGGCCAACGCCAACTTCAGCTCATCTATCCCTGCAGTGAGCCAGCGTCCGTCGGCTGCGGCATGGCGATGAGGAAGCAGAAGCTGGGGATTTCGGTGGTCCGGAGCGCGAGTCCGCTCCACGGCCGCTCCAGGACGTACTCGCGGAGCAGCAGCCAGAGCCGGAGCCGGAGCCGCAGTGGATCCTCCAGGAGCTCCGGAGGCTCCCCCCGCTACTCTCGCAGCCGGTCGCTCTCCTCCAGGAGAAGGTTGGTTCTGCTCCTGTGGCTTTTCCCCACTTCCTGGTTCCTCTCTCATTTGCGTTGGGTAGGAGAGGGAGACCCTGCCCCTAGAGGGCCAGTCTGCATGAACGTTCTTGGTTCCCTCAATTACCCCAACACAGTTGGCTAATTAGCCATTTACACCAAAGCTTGTTTTTGCATAGATTAAACCACAGTTGTTGTTTCATATTGTCTCAAGCGGGGAACACAAAACAACTTGTCAGCTGTCATTTGTGAGCTCCCAAATTAATTTAGCCAAACTGTCTAGTATTAGATATTAGATAAGGCCCTCCTGGCCCATGCTTGATGGCCCATTCTGTTGGGACTCTCTTCCAGTGTGTTGGTACATTTCCCTGGTCTACTACTGAATCTGGACCAGCCCACACAGAGTGACACAACATTGGCTGTAGCATTGCCCAACAGGAGGGCAAGCCTCCTGTTCCTGCCTCTTTGCACAAAAGCGCCCTCCCCTGGTCAGGAAAGACTGCGCATGAAGCATGCGCATCCAAAAACACTGACTACACAGCCTGGCTGGTAGACTAAGGAGTGAAAAGAAATGGTCGATGTTTGTCTATCCTCTCCAAGAATGACAGAGGGTAACGATGAGACTAGCCCAGAAATACAATTGGACATTTCAAATTGATAGAAAAGGAAAGAAATCAGGGTTAAACATCCACTCTGCAGGAAAGACAGAGGGCAAAGAAGAAAGCGACTTTTGAATGAGCTGAAGTTTTTCGTCTGAGCGATGCCTGCCTGTGCACTTCCAGGTCTTACTCCCGATCGCCCAGTTATCCGACCAAATCGAGAAGCAAGAGGAGAATGGAGAGCGCAAGCTCCCACCGGAGTTCCAGTGACTCCAGATACAGCCCTGACAGGTAAAGACATCAACTCAGCCTAGGCCAGCCTGTTCCTATACAGGTCCTACGGGTATTTGCTTCAAATCATGAACAAGGCCCCTACTTTTCACTAATCAGCTTACTTGCGGGACCAAGGAGGTAAATTAATTGGTGAAATCGCTCAGTGTGCTGCATATTTGGAGCAAACACCTCAAGACGCCATGGGCCTGTGCGCCTAGAATAGCCCTGCGATAAAGCAACTTCATATCTTATTTTGTTCAGAGGATTTGTATGTCTGGCATTTTTAATGGGTTTGTTAACACATAACAGAATTTCCTCATTTCCAATTTAATGAATGACATTCAACAGTCCAGGAGGCTTTCAACAGTGTGCACCTTTGTCTCCATCAAGATCTCGAGACCAAGAGAGGGAGCACAAGAAGTACAGTTCCAGTGAAAAGGAGTCGAAACGTGGCAAAGAACGACGCAGGCGGAGGTCCTATTCTCCCATGAGGAAGAGGAGGAGAGATTCCCCCAGTCACCTCGAGGCCCGACGAATCACTAGGTCTGTACAGAACGTTCCACCGCTGTCGGAACACAAGTGGAATTTTCCACCTTGCTTTGCATACGGTTAGATTTGTTCACATTTTAACAGACAAAACAGAAGACAGGACAGGAGGAATGTAAGTTGAGATGTTTGTTATTAAGCTGACATAGTTGGAGGAACTTCAAAGAGGTTTCAGTCACTGCGCTGTCATGCAATTTCATTTTGATGAAGAGAAATTTTACATGTCATAGAAACTGAACATGATATATTTTTTTTCAAATCCCAGGGCTGTAGGTGTAAAAAAATAACATCTAATAAACATCAATTACTTTTTCATGTGTAGTTTTTGTGTCACAGAACATCAGTTGTTATCAAAACAACACTTTCAGATTTCATTGCTCATAATGAACTAGCAGTCCTTCAGGGAACTAGGGATCACACATTAATTTAAAGGCATCCAATTATTTATTTTAGTGTGAAAAATATTTCAAAACTCAGGCTATGCATCTTTAATTCATATTACATTCTGTGATATATTAACATTTTCAAAAACAACAATATTAATTATATTAAAAATAGCATTTCTGTGGGCTCCTCGGCTGTTATACATTTCAGGTGTATCACTTTTGTATGCCAGCTAGTGTTGCATTTGTGGCTGATATCTGTTTGTCTGGAGGCATGCTGTGACAGAGTGAGCTGAGTGATGCACAGATTGATAGCAAGTTGGTCTAATGAGGTAGCAAATTTCACACAGCATGTAAATATTATTAGACTGTCTAGGGCCATTTGTGTTACAGTCCTGTTTGACTCATTGTGACAGCTTCTCGGATGATATATCACAGCCTGTGTTTTAGAAATGGTGGCACGCAACGATTTAAGGCTAAATATCAGAATGTCAATTAAAGTATGCATATCTTGGCTCTACATTTTTTGGACTTCGTAAATGATTTCCCACCAACTGTGACATACAACATGCTGCCAAATATTTCAATATCTAACAATAATAATAATAAAAATAATAATACAATATTATTTAGTATTCTTTAATATATTACAAATTTGATTGTATGCCGCTAAACAAATTAGTGGGTATTGTTACTAGTCCCATTATCTGTGTCATCAGTCTGTGCTTTAGTGCTATGGGTTTTTCTTTAGGTAAGATTAGGAAGTAAACCTGACTGTAGTGGGCTTTTAAGGGAAATAAAGTTAGTTCACTGTTTTTTTCAGCAAAGTAATGCAGTGAACTGTTTCTGCATCAGCAAAACCAGCATGAAATGTTAGTGCTCCTGAATCATGTTTTCTGAATCATGCACTTTTTCCATTTCCCATGATGGTGCAGAAGCCACCCCAGACAGCCAGATGAGAATGAGAGTTTCATTGCATCGAGAAATGATTGTTGTTTTCCTATATGGTTTTTTTTTGTGGCGAGTCTCTGATGTCTGTGCTCCCACCTTTTTCACGCAGTGCGAGGAAGAGGCCCATCCCTTACTACCGGCCCAGCCCTTCCTCCAGCAGCCGATCCACGAGCTGCTCGTCCTGGGAAAGCCTGTTCACGCGCAGCCGCAGTCGAACCCGCAGCCGGAGCGGGAGCCGGAGCCGAAGTCGCAGCTTCTCCAGCTATCGGAGCTACAGTAGAGGCTCCTGGACCTCCCTCAGCGGGCGCAGCCGGAGCAGGAGCTGCAGCAGGAGTCGCAGTCGCAGTCGCAGCTACGGATCGGTGGGCAGCTACGGTCGGGCGCGGCGCTAAGCCGTCCGGACCGGGCAGGCCCAAGGTCGTGCCAGCGGTCGAAGCATGAGAGGGACCCGGTTGGGGCCCGAAGTCAAAGAGAACGGGCGGGGGCAGATACAGGACTCGTGTGCTTCTGTGAACGGACGGCCACACAAGAGGATATCGGCGATGTTTTCTCGTCAACGTTGTTGTATTTCCCCCCATACAAGGACAGTGCCGTCCATGTAGAACGAAGACCGTAGATGAAGAAACAGGAATGTATAAGTGTCCATTTTTTCTTTCCCCTCCATCATCCCGCCATTCTGTTCATAGCTGTCATGATAGTCTCACTAAGGCTTTTTGAAAGGGATTCAGATACGCTGAAGGTCTTCTTCCTGGATCTTGGAAAGACTGACTTTTCTTCTCCCAGTTGTACCAATAGTCTTACCACCTCTCCCTTTGTTTATCTCTGTAATGTTCTCTGGTCTGTATCCCTGATGATTGTTGATGCTCTCCAGTTTCAGCAGTAACTGCTCCACACACGGACATAACAAAGGGAATCGGTGAATATCCCTAAGCATTTCAAGGCATCCAGAGCTCACCGCTGTAGAAGTATCTGTCGATCCCATTATTTTCATTTAGCATACATTTAGAATTGTCAGAGAAGTCTACACAAAAGTGGATTGCTCTTAAGCACCGAAGAAATATTTGGTATTAAGAAGCAAACCATTTCCCAGGATTAACGTTCAGAATGAAATCGTGTTTAGGCGCCATTTAGTGTCATTTCTTAGTTAGCCAGACAGCTGCTTTGAGCTTCGATAAATCTCCAGTAATACACCGACCCAGTAAACAGAAAGAGAGTATGTGACTATTAATGACCTCTTTGTGGAAAAAAGACTGAATCTAGTTTTAGAGACTACTTGAGAGGAGAGAAAAAGGGAAGCTGTAGGCCAGAATGGATCAAACATTTTTCATTTTTTTCACTTTCACAAAACATTTTGATAGATGTTTTTTTTTCAAGTGTGCATTCTTCACATGACCATTAGACATGTTTTCTGTACTTGTTGGCTTTATTTTGTTTCTAAAACAACATGATTATAATGCAAATTACTGTTGCAATAACTAAGAAGGCATAGTTTCCTATTTCAAGGAAAGAAGCAGGCTAGATTGTTCAGTGATTCAGTTTGTTTCAAAGGCATGGTGCGTTATTTTAGATGTCTATTGATATTTGTCCATGGAAGTTAATTAATGAAATCTCATAGCATCACTGTGAATCTTGTCAGAATTTGTAGATGGTAGAGAATTGTATTTTACAGTCGGGACTTTAAGCCAACAGCCATAGCCCACTGCAGCAGAGCCCCAGAGATGCAGTGGTAAGTCCACTTACTGAGATGAGAAGCAAGGCTAACGCCCATCATGAGACAAACAAAGGTAGTGGGGGCATACCTGTGGGACTGCAAGTAAGAACAGTGCCAGGGATCTCTAACCCCGGGTAGGCCAGACTGTACATCTGTATGTCTGAGCCATCAGAAGAATTTAGATTGTCAGCCCTTCTACTTTTTGGAAACACAATTGACCTAGATTTGAAATGCAAGGTCAGCTTGTTGTTGCTTTGTTAACCTACTTCCTCTTGCGTTGTGTTTCTTTGAGGAAGGGCCATCCTCTCCAGGGACCGATGGCTGGGAATAGTGTGTCTTTGCAGGGCATCAGAATACCATCCATGCTTTGTGTTTATCTCATTATCTATTTATCTGCAGGGAGGCGGTTTAGGGACTCAGAAGAGCAAAACGAAGAGCTTTATTTATTGTTCTCTTAATCATTTATTTTTGATACCGCAGTGTTTACTGTATTTATGTGTCTATTTATTTGGGTTATGAGGAGACAGCAAAGAGCAACAAAAACAAAGTCCTGTGTTTTCCATGCAGCACTTTTGGTTAGACACTGGTTAATAGGATTATCCTGGTAATAAAATTGTATCAAGTCAAAGGTGCTGTGTTTACATGAGTGACCATTTTCCTTTCTAGAAGAGTTTATGAAAGGTCAAATGAGTTATGAAGCTACTATTTAATGCATATTTATTTATGTATTTATTATTTGTGTATTTATTGCATATTTATTTATGTGTATGTCTTATCCATGTGTAGGACTACAGAAATGACTGCTCTGTGTTTGTTACTATGCTACATAAATTTTCTGTGATCAAGTTTACATTGGCTGCCCTTGACATGGGACGTTTTCATGCGGTATACTCTACGCGTACATATGTGTTAATGGCTTGAATGCAATTAGAATTCTATTCCTCTGTTACTGTGAATGTTCCAAAACTACACTTGAGGGAGCCTGCTCTGACAACTAAAATCCACCGCAGTATTTAAAGGTCAGTTTATCAATGTAAGGCGTTACAACTTTTAACCCAAATTTGAGCAATCATTTTCATTTTAAGCTCCATAAAACACACACAGAAAAAAAAAATACAAAAACAATGTACAAAAGTAACTCTGCCTTAAACTTGATATAGTTCAGTCCTTTAACGGATCTCTGTGGCTCTTCACTTGAAAATCAATATAACACTAGGTATAATTGCAGAAGATCAACAGCATCTGCTACTAGTGAAAAAAGTTCCAATTTTACACTGTATCCTTTGCCCAAATTTGTGAAAGGACAGATTATATGATGTTGAGAATATGTAAATATTAATGTTACCAAGGTATGCTCTCTATGCATTGTATATAGTAGGAGGACAGCTAAGACTTGTCTCTGTTACTGATTTACTGTATGTCCAGTAACTTATTTAGAGGATTAGAGAGAATGGATAATAACTGCAAAGGAAGCTATATTTCAAAGTTCAGTGATATGATGCTTTTTGAAGTGAATTACTTTTTATTTGCTTTTTGGTATAAGGTTTAAAAAACTGTTGGAATATGAATATGTATATTTAATGTTGTGTAAATATGCATCAGTGTAACTAAATGGAGGGGGAGGGTGTTTATTTTTCTTTTAATGTTCGTGGCACTATGGGATAAATGTGAACAAATCATGTTGGCAGATTCATTTTGGTTTGTAGATAATTTCCAATCGCATTGGCTCAGTAGATATTGGCTCTCTCTAATTTATGGAAAGTATGACAGAAAAGAAAAAGTTATCTAAGAACAAATCATATAATGGCCTAGGTAAGATCTTGTATCTATAAAATTGGAAACCCATTCCCAAAAACAAAATGGCACTGGTTTAAAAAGACATTGACTGAAACCTTTACACCCAATGCAATGTCACTAGAACAATCCTGAAGCAAATTACCTTGGGTTTAACAGTATCGTCCGGCAATTTGCCCGCTTTAGTTTCTGGTCAGTGCTTTGACCGAAAGCTTCTTCACTTTTGGCTGTGCATTTTCACCGGGGTCTTGCTCCTTCCATTTCCCAGCCCACAAATTTCAAAATGGCAATGAAGTTACTGCATCATGTAATAGTTGCTGTCAAGAAGAAAAAAAATATCACTATGTTCACTTTTGTGATATGTGTGATTATGTTTGGGATCTCCAATCATTACAAGCACAATAGAATGTCAAAAACGAATTATTAAATTATGATTGTCAAAATGTATAATTGCTAATTTGTTACCATTTACCGTTTACACTCAGTTTTTAGAAAGAAAATTAACATTTACATACATTTGAATTATTCATTAATGAGCCAATGCTAGTGAATGCCAGAACCTTGAATCTTTTTTACTGCTTTGTAAATTAACATTAATTGATATAGGTGCCGCTGGCCACAGAGAATGTGTGGATAAACACTGAATAAAACAGCTGTGGGTTATCACGTAGGGGACACTAGTATTTATTCATAACTGCTTTCACGGCAGTGAAAACAATCGCTGTCTAAAATTGTTTACAACCACTCAATCGAGGGTAGAATCAGTGACTTGATCGCCATCTTGAGGGTGGAGGGATAAATGCAAGTGAAGCAGGAACTCGGCGAAAAATGCATGACTAAAAAATCACTTCAAGCACAATCAGGGAACTCTATAACCACTGCATTAAATACAGTTGTGTGTACCATAAAGGTTGACAAACAAAATACGAACAAACATGTCTGGAATATACTGATGCATTTCCCAAGTATGTCATTCTGAGCTGAATTTAAATCTGTTGTGGCAATGTGGCCAACGATTTGTCTGAACCTTGATAATACTTCATATGGAATCCCCTTCAAATTAGTCTTCCTCTTGGATATTGTGAGCCTGTAAAAATCCTGAATAAAAGCTGTTTAAAAACATGTTATGTTGTGACTTGTTATGTAACTTCAATGTCCGGTAGGCTATAGATATTGAAATGGTTGAATCATTACATGCAACGGAATATGAGTTAGCCTCACCAAAAAAGTATTGAATAAAATTTCCATTTTAATAGTCTTCCAAGTATACCAAAGTGTAATTTCAAGACTATGCTTTAGTTTATCAATCACTCTTACGGAGGGTTAATTTAAAGTTCTATTAAAATAACAAATAAAATAACACATAAAAATGTATTTATGGTGCACTCATATACTTGTTTCTGTAAGGGTTGCTCTGAACTATTTGTTTGAAAGGAAGAAACAAGTGCGCCACGCCGTCTTAGCAAATTTTGGAATATAAAGCCTTACACCATGTCGTAGGAACTTGTGTTTGTATGATTGCTGTATCTTATTTGGTCAGTGACATCAGTATGTGTATAACTCTTGCCCAGCTCCAGGCCCTGCAGCCCTGAGTTCATTTCTATTAAAAATCTAATGAGTTGTTGGGGGTGGGATGAGCCTCGGCGCGCTAGCTTTACTGAAAGACTGACGCGGCCGATTGCTAAACTTGGACTGTGAGCGTCCGACGCTTCTGACAGCTGTTGCTCGGCTCACATTCTGGTCAAGGCGTATAATCCTGAACCACCACCTTGGGGAAGCCCAGTATATATAAACCGAAAAATTACAGCTGCTGTTTTCAGAAAACGTTTAGAGTACATAAGGAAAGCGTCACTGGACTTAAAGAAGTTAGATGTCTGCATATAAATAAACCGATACAATTGGAAAGTCAATGTGTTTGCCGGACACTTCTGGAAACTCAAGGTGGTACTCTGTATTTTAATACTTTCCAATCGACGGAAAAACGTAGGTGATATAATATCAAGTTAAGGCTGTGGTGGGTGGATAACATTTAAAAAGTAAGTTTTGCCTTTGTTTGTTCTCGCGAGTTAAACAATGGCGGAGGGAGATTTCTACCCCATGGGCAGCAGACAGCGGATCTCGAGGGACCCGTTTAGAGATCAGTCGCTTGCTTCTCGGTTCATGGAAGACGACTTTGGAATGTCACCTTTTCCAGAAGACCTGTCTATGGACTGGCCGGGGTGGGCTCGACCCAGACTAAGTACTCGGTTGGGCTCGCCCTGGTCTAGCTCCTTGCGATCGGGGTTCCCTCGCTCGTCCCCGGGTGCCACCCCCAGTGCTGGGTTCAGCTCGAGATACAGCGAGCCACGCAGTTCTCCCGTATCTGTCCCGGCTGAGCCGTGGAAAGTTTGTGTGAATGTCCACAGCTTTAAACCAGAGGAGCTAAACGTCAAAACTAAAGACGGCTTTGTAGAAGTATCAGGTGAGTAGCCCATAATTATGAAAATGTTAGAAGAACTGATGAGTCTATTATTATTATTATTATTATTATTATTATTATTTCTGTTGTCGTACATTGCTGTTGTGGGACTTAAATACATATAATTATAATTAATTATATATTTCCACATTTTATGTCTGTCTGAAAATGTTATGCTGGGTATGTCAAGGACGAAATTGATGTAACACCTGCGTCAACATCATATTCACTGGTAGTAATGAAGAAAGAATTAAATTAGATCATCTGATCTCGTATTAACCTTTAAAATATGTTAAATATGTAAATATGTTAATATAAAGCTGAGGTCAAATTTGAAACCTACGGACGGTAAGTGAAGGCCTCGTCATCATGAAAACCCTTTTTTCTCAAACTTTTGCTCTCGATGGCGATTATTTGTGTAATTTGTGTAATTAATTAAGTAAATTGAAGTCAGTCACGCAGATGACTTTGCAGGATAGGTAGTTGCTTTGCGTGTGACCTGTGACTTGAGTTGCGGATAAACATACTTCCTCGTGCAAGGCGCCAGCTGACATTCTTTCTGGATCATTCAGCGCTGTGGTCGACAGTGGACACATTCTGGAATCTTCATCAAGGAACATAACTACTGTAGTGCAGTGATGATGTTGGCATTACACGCTGATAGTCTGTATTTATTGGACCTCTCATACCATAAGAAGACTGTTCTGGTCTCTTCATTTTGCGGTCAGAAATGAATGCATTTTAAGAAAATGCCCTTTGTTTGTTATCTTATTAATGTCCATTCATTAATATTCCTTACACCACTGCGGTAAGTGCTGTTTTAGCATGAGATCGCATTTATCACTGTTGGCTCCTAGGGCTTTAGTCGTCTTAGAGGATACAGTGGTGCATTGTGGGAGATGAGGTTACAGTTCGGAGGACGAGACCATAAGGCCTGCCATGTTCTTTTTATATCCACATTTTTGGTATGCCAGATGGGTCACTCAGTCACAGTGGCATGGCTGAGGGCGCTCTGCGTGGCTTGACCTCGTTCTAAAAGTGCCGGTGAGCCTGTTGTGAAAATGTGCGACCCTGACCGCACATTCAGAACACCTCATGCGCAAGTTAAAGACCTCACGCACTTCCTCAGAGGGCAGAAACTGGAGACCGTGAAGTACTGTCTTTATTTTTTTGTGATAGACTTTCAGATTCAGCCCAGTGTCCCCGAGTGGTACTTTGAAATGAATAGGCTCTGAAATGGCTTTTCTGCGAGTTACAGCCCGTGGATGAGACTTATTGGAACACCGTGGGGCAGGGAACGTGCTACGGAACCATTCTGGAATGTTAAAATTCCCCCGGCCTCGAAGGGACTGAGAATGGGACGGGAATGAATTTGTGCCCCACCAGTGTTCTCTAGCATTTTCTGCAGTCAGAGATGTCACAGAGGGAGTTTAGGGTTGCGAATAACTTGGCTGACAGAGGGGCGGGGCTGTTTTGACATTTCAAAGCTGCGGACATGGAGGGGGAGGGCAGCAAGCAGCTGCAGACTGTAACTATGACTACTGGCTTTAAGGCAAGGCCTCTGCATACGTCACAGAATCCCTCTGTATCACTATGGTTGACCAAAGGAGCTCAGTATTCATAAACATAATCGTAAATAATACTACTTTTCTATATGAAGCTACTGAAGGCAGGCAGTATTTGTAAAACATTGTAAAAGGCCATTAGGTTAAGAAACAAAGTTTTAATTGTGACAGACCAGAGCATAACATGGCATAGGGCTATCTGTCGCCCAGAATGTAATCCCTGCACTTGTGAGGAATCAAGTGCTTACCAGTGCTGCCCTACATTACAGGCCTAAGTGGAATTTGAAATATGCACATTTAAATGTCCTTTGTGTGGTTGTCCTGACAGACTAACCTTATGGGCAGCTAAAGAAATAGGTCCACACACAGTATCTGTGATGCAGTCTTGAAATAATCCTCAGGTATTCACCAAGTTTTTCAATCCAGAAATGACAGTTGAACAAAGCAGAAAGTGAATATCACAGAGAATTATTTAAAGTGCCGAATTGTTGTGTGAACTACATGTCTAAGCCACATTGGTTTGTTTCTGGGTGCAGGAAAACATGAAGAGAAGCAAGAAGAGGGAAGCATCGTAACAAAAAACTTCACCAAGAAAATTCAGTGAGTATCTGGAAAATTCGAGAAAGATTGAATGGGACTGGATACTTCCCTTCCCAGGGTAAGCAGCATTGGTCTGCTTGCCTGTTTCAGAGGATCAGTCATTAAAAACAGAGTTAAAAATAGAGGTATCACAATTCACTGGTCAAAATGTGAGCGCAAGCCAAGCAATGCAATTAAAATGATTTGCTCTAAGAGTGACATGGTGGAACTGGCCACATATTCTTTTCTTTTTTTTCCAAAATAAATTTTAGTTCACCAGAACACTGCATTTGCAGTTACAAATCTATTCATAGAATCAGTAATGTGTGTGTCAACATAATCCATAATTATGTTTGGACACTGTAGAGTATTGGTATTTTTCAGCATGAACTGTTTATGACATATCCAAACTAAAAAAAAGAAAAGAAATTTGAATGTGCTTCCCTGTGCTTCTGAAATAACTATTTCTTTAAGTAAACAGAATGTAAACAATACCTTATTTGTGTGACTGTAATACTGTATATTGTATATATTTAGCAAAAGAATGAGCTTGCTAAACATACAAAATGGCATTTTCTTGTTGTACCTCAGTAGCCGCCAATCTTATCTGAAAGCCATTATCATATGTTGTTTGTGATAGACTATCAAGACTACAGTTTAACATTGGTGGACTGTTGCTTGGTGCAGTACTAATTTGTTGACAGAGAGCGCTGGGCATACAGGTTTGTTGCCATGCTACACTGTTCCTTTAATTGGATCACAGAACTTGGCGCGGCCCTGCTAATCATCCGAGCTGGCACTGCTTTGCAGGAGTGTCACTTCTACACCGTTAATTTCCTGCCTGCTAATTAGCAGGCAGCTAAAACCACCCCAACAGGGCTCCACATATAACAATCTCTGTAATTGGGACCCTTCATGTTCTGTCAACGCTCCAGGAAAACGAAACCTGAAGCAAAAGACAGTGACGTGTATAAATAACCATCTTCAATACAGGCTCGGGTTCAGTAGGCATTTTTCCTTTAAAGCCCACTTGACTCATCCTTTTCGGGTGTTGTGCAATTATCCAAGTTCTAAAATTGACATGTTAATGAAAGTATTAGTAATTATACCTTAAAAGTCAACTTCCTTATTTCGTGATAAAATGATTTCCCACAAGCCCTGGTGTATGTTTTTGCATTCATAACAGATGTGATGTGGCTTCTCTATTCATGAAGATACTGGGCAAATGAAGGGGTGTTATTTTTCCAACCAGTCAGTGATGTCATATGAAGCCATAGCTAATTTCTCTCTGGTTCCAATTTAAGGTGAAACTGAGAAGAAGGTTTGCCTGGGAGTGGGTTTTTAAAGTTAAAATTCAGACTTTTTTGCTTCCAGGGGTAACTATTTGAGGGAGTGTATTACCTGAAAATGCTTCATGTTATCTGGAAAAAGGAGACATGAATCACTGGTCGAGGGTTGCAAGGTTGCAGAATTTAACTGTACACGATTTAATGTGGTAAAAAGGCCATGAGAAGGTTGATTATGCGCACAGAATATATTTCAAGATTAACGCATACTTATGAGGAGTAAATTAGCTATTAGCAAGCACCAAATATTCCAGATGGCACCCCTTACCTTGACTTATAAATAAATGCTGTAAGTGTTTTTCGTCCTTAATTTTGACTTAAGTGTTAGTTTTCTTTTTTTCTTTAACAGTCTGGCAAGTTAATTTTGGCAAGTGTTAAACTGACCCAACTGTGCTCATGAATAAATAACTCAATACTCAAGTCAAAGTTAGGGATCTGTGTTGACTTAGATTTTGCAGTTTATTCTACAGCACAGCAAGCAAGCCGTCTCACTGAGTAAAAGGCGGGAGAGATGCCAAAGCTTAAAATAGACTCAACACACCAACAGCATGGCAGACTGTTTCTAAACATGCTAAGGGGTCAAGCTGTCAAAGGGCCCTATTACCATGGCTAGTATTTTCGTAAATGGGAGATACAGTGCCCATATTTCTATCAAACATGTGGGCTCACACACTGCTACTGAGTCCTCAAATGGTTATTTTTTCCATCGAGGCGTCTCAGTGGTTCGATTGGTATCGCTGTCTTTGCCATTATCAGTCAATGCGATGGATTTTTAATGACACCTGAGTCACTCTGTCTATGGAGTGGACCTTTTCCTTTCCTCGCTTTGCTCCTAGAGCTATGTTTCACTGTTCTCAGAGAGAGAGAGAAAAAAACATATTGGAGGTTTTCTGGCAGTCACACAGAATCAATGTGAGTGACAAAAAAAAGCCGTAGCCAGAGGTAAACAGAATTCAGTGGCGGACAGATAAGGTCGTGGCACTGTCCGCCGTAATAAGGTCTGAGTGATGTGACTTTGCCAGAGAATGATGACTTTGCCACGCAATATTTGCTCCACCGAAAGTCTGTGGTTTTAAGCTGCCCCAATTTAAGCGATGATATATGTATTTCTTATTCCCTGATGGCACACGGCAAGGTATAATATTCTGTCTCCTGCTCACTGGCCTCTATAGATATGTAGCCGTGTGTGAGGATTGTGTAAGGTCTGTGCTAATTAAGTGGAGGGTGGGCATGAATTCTGAAATGGCCCTGGAGTTTATTTAAACACCTCAGTGACTTGGCAGCTTTTATGGAAACTCCAACAAGGCCTTATTAGGGTATGGCACTTGACAAAGCACAGACGCTCACTCACTGTCTCTGTCTTTCTCTCTCTCTCACTGTCTCTCTCTCTTTCTTTCTGTCTGTGTCTTTCTCTGCCTCTCTCTCATACACACTCTTGTTCTCTCTCACTGCCTCTTCTCTCACTCTGTCTTTCTGTGCCTTCTCACTCACTGTCTTTCTCTTTCTCTCTCACTCTCATTTACTCTGTCTCTATCTTTCACTGAAATGCTCTCGCACACACTCCTGTTCTCCGTCTGTCTCTTCTCCCACTCTGTCTTTTTGTCCCTTCTCACTTACTGTTTTTGTCTTTCTCTCTCACGCACACACACACACACACACACACACACACACACTCTGTCTCTCTCTTTCAGCTCAGCTGTTTCTTCTGAAGTCCCCTAGCACATAGTGTACATTTCTTCTTTAGGGAAAGCCTATTTAAACACTGGCTCTAGGGCCAAGGATATTCTGCAGGTGAAAAATCCTTTGCCACACAGAAATCTTAATCAGTTATACAAATTATCCATTTACATTAATCAGTCATTTATTTGCACCAAGATTTGATCCGTTAAGACCACACATTATGTGATCATCTAATTGTGTCTGGAGTCACAAACACCTGGGGCTCATTGTGAATCGCTACACCAAGCTGCAGTTAAACCAAGTCCTTCCTGTGTTCCCTATGCTTTTCTGAGTCTGAATTTCCTTTTGGAATAATGAAACAGAAACATATGGCCAGTGGTTCTCAAAGAAACATGACATGAAGCTAAATGGGAAATTGAACAGAACTGATATATTTAAATTGTTCGTGCTGCCTTCTTTTTATCATCACATCTGCCTCTGCCTAAATCCATCCATCTCCATCTCCAACCATGTTCTTTCATTTATCAAACATAGATTTTTTCAGCTTCATAAGTTCTCTGGTGCTCTCTCTCTCTCTCTGTCTCTATTTTTCTCCCTCGCTCCTTCAAATAAAGCTATTATTAGGCTGTTTCGATTAGTCTGCTTATAAACAGTTCACTTTTGTTACATCAAATGCCTAAAAACCTTACAGGAGAAAAAGAAATAATTCCCTCTATCACAAAATTGGTTTCCTGCCAGTCTACCTTAACAGATGATTATAATATAAGCTGATGGAAATTTCAGGTGATAAACATTCCATCAGGCAGCAATTGGTAATTGGAATCAGTCTTAATATCTGTATTCTCCACCGAGCGCAAGCCTTTTTTTCCTGAAGCATGTGACGCTGCTGTAATATTTTAATGAAAATCAGGACATACATTAAAAAAAGTTATCTTCAGGCGTTGAAGATGGGGATCAGTAGTGAAGTGTGAGGGACGGATGGGGTGTGGGGGTGGGGGTGGGGGTGGACGTTGTGGTGTGAACTTAAACCTGGATTTCCAGCCAAAGGGGTCAATGTCACACCAGAAGTATTCCCCTCACGGTTACTGTCAAGCCCCGGTATTGACTGTGAAGTCCTTTTGGTGCATGGGATTTGACAAGGTGTCAGTCAAAGCCACTAGCTCAATAGAAAATTTGAATAACTGCTGCTTTGCAAATGAGTGGGTTGAGGAACCTCCGACAGCTGTGCCAAGCTTAAGACTATGCTCTTTTAGGTTGCCTTGGTTTCACGTCTGTTATTCTCCGCTCTTTTCCAGAATACCGGTAGACGTGGATCCCCTGTCGGTCTTTGCCTCCCTGTCTCCTGAGGGGGTCCTCATAATCGAGGCACACCAGACCCCCCCTTATTACCTCTTCAGCGATGAGTACCCCAAAGAGAAGGGAGAGGAGACGGAGCTCAAACCTCAGGAAACCTCCATGGCTTAGCGGCTTTGACCTCAAATGGAACACGAGCACAGAACAGCCCACCCCCTCCACCTTACCCAAACCCTCTGTGACATTTAAGAACGTCCCCCAGATTAGATGAGTGCACGGCCATTTGCAACGCTTTGGCCTCCTGTGTGAATGTCAAACTTAGGCCTCTCTGGCCTGGGGCAGACAGCAACCTGGCATAGTCCTCTAAAGAGATCCAATCAAAATGCCATGTCCGAGAGCATGGCACCAGGTGGTCAAGACATGAGACGCCAAGGACAGACAAATCTGGAGGGAAACAGCCCACTTGGATAATCCCATGATTGTTGAGGGCAGGTCCATTTTGGCCTTGAGCTAAAAAAAAATAAATAAAATAAACAAGTTAGCTGCTTTTCAGGGTGACACCGCCCCTTACCCCCCAACCCCCTCTGCGCAAACATGTCTGCCACCAGCAGTCACATGATGCAGAATACCTGACCCTCTTGTTGGGTTTTTTTGGGTCTGCCATGTGCCATTTTTGTCAAAGATAACGTTTAACCGCCTAAGTTTGCCTCTGTAGGTTTGTTTAAAGGAAGCAAGCCAATCAAACCGATGTGTGAGTGTGCGCACCTCATCTACGGAGCGGGTTTAGTTCTTATCCAGATATTGTTGGAGAAATTTTATAACAACTAGTAACTCCTTCAACAGTGTGTGACATGAGTGTACTGACATTTTATCAACTGTAAATATTTTGTTGCAAACAAATTTACACATCAATCAGTTCAACGACGTTATAGAGGTCTTACAAAATGGTGTTCTTTGCATTTTCATTATTATTGTTTTTTTTTTTACTCTTACATGTGACTATGATGTATGTTTGTGCAAAATAAATACGTTTTTTCGACAGGGCTCCAGCAGATGTCTTTGTAATGTTTATGCAATAAACTCTCTCGATGCTTCCCTGAGCGGTGCCACATCTGTGTCTTTTGTTCAACGTTAGGCAACTGTGGGAAATGATCCAAGGGACATGTTTCTGCACAACAGCAGTAATTGGCCGACAGATTTGTCTGACACTTGTTTACGGTAGCTTGGCTGTGTTATAATCCCATGCGATGAGACAATGTAAGCATTGAATCACAGACATACACACACACACACACACTCTAAACTCTAGACCTGGATACCTCTGAAGGTGGACTGACTTACAGGGCCACCCTATGGCCTCTTGGTCCTGATTTTTTGCAGGGAGTCAGAACAAAAACAGCTGCAGGTGCTAGCTGGATGTCATTTGAATAAGTTATTACTGGTTTAATAATGATTAATATGTCACATTACCTACCTGGATACCAAGCTATGAAAGGGGCAACTGTGTATGTACAGATACATCCACACACATACACACTCATGCATGCACTAACTGCAGATGCCTGTAACAGGCTAGTGCAGTGGGTAGCCCAAAGTCCCACCTGTCTTGGAGCAATTGAAGGCATATAACATGGTAGTGGTTCCCTTTTTCTCTTTGTTTGCTACATCATAGCTCATGAGCGAAAATCAAAGGACATCATTTGATATCATTCACCTGCTAACCCACTGGCTGTACTTATCAGTCATGACTGGCAGTGGAATTGCCAAAGTTATGAGAAATTCATCGGGACTTGTGATTGGATAAGAACTTCAGCCTTCGGGATGATATGGGTTAAATTTACTCAAACACACTTGATCTACTAACAGGCACTGACAGTTGTCAGTCAAAATTGACAAGTTTCATAACAGGCATGTGCTATTCCAAAGGGCATATTTAAAAGAAAATCGCTTGCTTTAATGTAAAGTCAATATTGATTGAATTGCACACACCGTGGAGGAGAGTGACTGTGTTTGATTGAATTGCACACACCGTGGAGGAGAGTGACTGTGTTTGATTGAATATCACACACCGTGGAGGAGAGTGACTGTGTTTGATTGAATTGCACACACCGTGGAGGAGAGTGACTGTGTTTGATTGAATTGCACACACTGTGGAGGAGAGTGACTGTGTTTGATTGAATTGCACACACTGTGGAGGAGAGTGACTGTGTTTGATTGAATCTCGCCCTATGGCTTTGTCCGATGATGAAATGATTTGGCTATCTGCTGATTAAAAACAAAATTCCAGACTTCAAAGTTGTACGAGGCAAACTTTTGTCTGAAAAGGAAAACACAGAATGGCCTTTAAAAAAGGCCACCGTTAAGACTTCTCAGTCGTTTATCAGAATAGGTATTTTCTGTGTTGCGCCATTGTTATAGCTTGTTGAAGTATGTTTGATTTCTTTTTCACTGCTTTCTTTTCATTCTGGCCTCTTTTCACACCCGAAATTGCTTTTCTTTTCTATCTCAAAACTGAGAATCTAAATGTCTCACAAGCCTCCCAAAGCCAGCCTCCCCTGTGTCTATTGAAGGAAATGTTTTTCTGAAAGACAGAAACTACAAAATGTTTTGGGAACATTTTGTCCCAATATACCTGTATTGAGTCCCTATGTAAGATGTTTGAAAGCTACTTATTTCAGCTATATTCAGCACTTCTACTGGAGACATTCTGCTCAAATGTAAGGCAACTGCTGTAGGGTGAAACAGTCCAGTCAAAATATATATATATATGTTTAAGAGCTGTATATAAATATGTATGCCATACTCAAATCACACAATGTTTTAATGGGATATATCTAGACGCAGTCACTCTGAATGGAAAAAGAATGCTTGGAACTCTGTTACCATATTTAGCTTCACATTTTTGTTCGATGTACAGTAAACATTTCATAAAGACGAAGTCAACGAAGATGGCATGAGTAATTGTTTATTTTCAGACTAGAAATTCCAAAGCAGAAACAATGGGTTGTGAACTTGTGACCCATAAGAAATGAGCAGCCTTGTTGTCATGTGCAAAGATGTATTAGTGCTCCCTGGTAGCAAGGGTACTTTGGTGTACGGTCACCACAGGTCAACTTTCTGGGTCGTTTAGTGCTATGTTCTGGGACTGTAAAACTATGAAGGTGTTGGGGTCAGGACCGGAGGAGCGGCAGGTCACATGATGAAGGACCAGGTTCATCAAGACTGGGGTGGTGGCTCCTTGACTGCCTCGGCCTGCTCCATTTCCTGCTTTTCGGGGACTTCCTGTTGAGGGGCCAGTGCTTCCTGGCTAGGAGCTGGCTGTGGATCTTCAGTAATGGCGGCAGCCTCCTGGGGCTCCTGCACCGGCTCTCCAGCGGCACCTTGCTCAGGTCCTGCCTCCGGGGCGGGGTCACTCGGCTCACTCTGCCTCTCCACCCCCATATCAGTGACTTCCTGGACCTCCTGTTGCCCCAAGACCTCCCGAGGTTCCTCCTCCGTGCCTTCCTCACCGACAGCAGGCTTCATCTCTGCTTGCTCTTGAGCTGTGCTTCCCTCAGGCTCAGCAGGTGCCTCCTCTCCCACTTGCCCGGAAGCTTCTCCCTCTGCTCCAACGTGCACCCCAGAGCTTCCTGCCTGGAGCTCCTCCCCTTCCCCCATGGTGGCCTGTGATTGGACAACCGGAACTTGCTGTGGGTTGTCCCCACCAGCCTCTGGTTCATCACCAGACCCTTGAGTGGGTGGATCCTGGTGACCCTCTGGGTCTGCAGCCTGCATTTCCTCACCCTCCTCTCCTCCAGCAGTTTCTTCAGTCCCAGCCTCCATCTCCACTTGTCCTTCTTCCTTCTGACTGTGCTCTTCACTGTCCTTGTTTTCCCCCTCTTCACCTCCTTCCTCTTTCAATGTGCGACGTTCCTCTTCCACCTGCATAAAGACGTGGTTCATTTTTCATTTGAACAACACAGAAAAGAGCCAGAAACACCACAGATGTAGTTTCAAAAGGTTTATTGAGCTTTTTTCAGCGCTTTGAGAAATGGGGTAAGCCTTGCCATTGTGCTTTTGAGAAGAAATAGTGACATAGACCACATTTTTACAAGGAGAGAAACTGAGAAAATGAACATCCATTTGAAAATCATATTTACACTTTATATTTAGCATTTGTAACCTGAACGCAAACAAGTGAATCAGGTCATGTACAAAGGGAGCATACTTCAAATTATATTTCCAATTACTGGTCTCTGCACCATAAAATCAACTTGGCTTTATGTATACAGCTGGTCAGTTATGCATCCAATCCATTTTTGTTGCACCACATTTAATTTGACGATTAAGGCTTTGAAGTAAAAATTGGCAACTGATGGAGGACTAGCTAATAGCACAGCACAGAAAAATAAAACACCTGGACAAATGTATCCTAAAAAAAGCAGGCAATACAAGGAAAAGACTGCAGTTTTCAGTTCAAATCGAAACCTTCTCAGATTGGGCTTTTGTGGTGAAAAGTGGCCTGTCATTTAAGAGGACCTCACAGGTTAAAGAAAACAAAGCAGCAACAGTGCAAACGGACAAGCTGTGTTGCCCTTCAAAAAAAGAGCCAGGCTTTTTTTTGTGATTTGGACATTTCAATTTACTGCGCATCCTGATCTTTCTTCACCTGAATGGGGATGACAATCTCGGCTGAGAGGGCCGACGCAGGGAGGGGTGCCTCCACCGACAGCACCCCATCTCCAGACAGAGAAGAGCTTATGTGCTGGAGATCGACCCCAGCTGGGAGCCTGCAGTGGGTAGCAGAGATCCAATCATGCAGCAAACAGAGAAATTATTTCTTACAAAAATGGCAAGCTGTGAAATGAAGGCAATTTGTTTGACTTTAGAGTACCCCGAAAGGTTATCATAACAAATGGCTCCACTAATCAACAGCCAAATGTGCACCTTCTGTGAACCTTAAATATGCTGCTCTTCAGCCTCAACAATGTGTGACCATGTTGTTCATACTGAGAGTTACTAGGCTTGACTTACTTGTATTTCCTTGTAAAACATCTAGAGATAAAGCCATGTTCGTCCTGTCTCTCCTCATGTTTTCCTGGGGATAAAGCCAACATTGATTAAAAAATCACATATGAAACTGGACACACCTCAACTCAAACACCCTAACATCTCATCCGAAAACATAATTGTCATGTTGACTTCTTCAGAATCTCCAGACTAAGTTAATTGATTTCACTTAACTTTCCCAATATCATTTTTGTAATCTGAAAGAAATCTGTATGCCTGTATGGAATGTTATGCAGTAGACTAATCAAAAAGGGAACCAGTATCAGTGTATGCAGTTAATGAGCTAATCGACTGAGGGTAATTAGTTGAAAGAACAATTTGTATGGACACCAGCCGTCCTGGGGCATCCTGGTATAGATTTGGAGAAATATGGCATGTTAAACGAATAAATGACCATACCTGCAATCTCCAGGTAGCCCTCCTTGGTTTTGATAATGATTTCCTCAGGCGAGAAGTGGTTGACATCCAGGTTGACCTGCCACCTGTCTTGGCCGGTACGGATCTCGGACATGCCACCAGAGAGCTGGCGCTGGACCTTGGGGTGGGCCTGAGCGAACGGAGCGAAGAGCGGGGAGCGGAAGTAACCAGGCCAGGAGGAAGTGGCAAATCGCTTCCGGGCGTTCTCCAACCAGCTGAGATCGCAGGAGTCCATGAATGGGGGCATGCCGAAGTCCTGGTCAAAGATACGACTCAGCTGCGGCCAGTTACGGAAGGGGTCCCAGGTCAGATCCCGGCAGAACAGGGGCCTCGGTAAAGTCTTGTCACCTTCAGCCATGGTTCACAGAACGTTAGAGGAGCAGAAACGAAAGCGAATAACAACACAGTGACCCTTTTATGTACGCCTCTTTTGTCCCTTTGCTCACAAGGGTTCCCCTCAGAGCCGCAAATAGATTAAATGTTCAGTCCTGGATGCAATTACGGTGCAGAAGTTGGGGATGAATATTAGAGAGCTGAAAGACAGTTGTGGGGGATTAATGGTGAGGAAGGTTTACTGAAGCTATGTGCAGCCGGGAGACATCACGCTCTCTCTTTATATACCCTACCCATCCACTTTAGCACTTATTAAGCATTAATAATTACCCCATGAGATGAGATGGTAGGAATGCCGTGACAAGTATGGGGACAATGCCATTGCTTTTCTGTTGCCCAGGCTATAGAGGAGGAGATGATAATTATCTGTATTTATAGCTCTGAAGGGGAAATGGCAAATAGCTTGTTGATGACTCCGGACATCGTGGAAAGGCTGCCGTTGCGCGCTGACAGTCTCTGCAATCGTGTCACATCTCAGTGCCCTCTATTCCTTCCCTGGAAACCACAGCCCTCAGTTCTAAGATGGAACAGATAACTTGCCGCATTCTAAGCACCGCTCTGAAGGAAGGAAGAGATTTGTTTGTCTTGTAATGGAAAGCATTAGACTTTTTTGGGGGGGCTATTATTTACAAAGGAGCGAGACTGAAAATGCATTTTGAGCTTAATTGGAAGAGATTCACCTATACAGTGCTATACATATTGATTTTTATGTGCGCAATCTGAGCTCATTAAATGTTTTGTTTTCAATTTCGAGAAATGCAGTATGTCTCACTCCTTTTAACAGGAGGCAGGTTGGCGGATATGAATACCTATTATTTTTGGTTAAAAAGCAGCGCTGTGCTGGCATGCTTGTCAACCCTCAGTGCTGTGGAGACAGCAGCCGAATCGAGCTCAGTTTCCCCATACACGGCGTGAAACAGATTAAACAACTGTGCGAGTCATTCATCATCACAGGTTTTCGCCCTCATTCCCAGCCCACAGCATCAGCCAGCATCTACAAATTGCCTGGGGTATTTACTGGAAATGAACCGACGGAGTGCACTCAGACTGGGCCAGAGGAATGGGATGCTTACAATGACACAGCAAAAGCAACTGTTTAATTCCCAGGAATGCTCAAGCAATTTTGGCTGTGTAAGAATTAAAAAAAAAAAAAAAAATCTCAATTAATTTGCAACACCACATGAAGTTAAGAAGATAACTTTTTTTTTTTTTCGCTTTGTACTGGTGCTGTCCTAATTAGAATTATAGTAATTATAATGTCTCTTCCAAAGACAGTGAGGCTTTCCACTGATGAAAGAGTTGGCTGGCCCCTCCCTAACTATTTTGCCATTTCTTCTAATGAGTTTGTGCCACCGCTGCAAGGTATTAATGAACAAGACCCACCCTAACAGATTGTGGGGGAATCTAATAAAGCCTTGTCACCATACAGTATGTAATGAGAATCTATCAAATGAAAGGGAGTCCTAATATCAAGCTAGGATAAATAACGACTTGCCTAGTTAAAAATGAATTGCTTGGTTAAAACACATTCCACAACAGATCTGTATTATCAACTGTGGCCCATGATTTATCATTTGCTACTTTTCTGTCAATGTAAGAAATCATTTCCTTTTCTGACAAGTAGGTTATATTCTAAGTTGTCAAAAGAATACATTACATTACCTTTCTCTCTTTATTTTAAGAGACAACATAAGAACAAACCGAATAACATGACAACAAAAGTACCAAAAAATCACGTCCAAGGAAATGCAGCCACATGCTGACTAACAGTAACGTATGAAACTAAACATTAATCTGCGTTTGGTGTTTTTGAGTAAAGTTAATAAAATCTAAAACAAAATGAAGACTGGGTACTGAACATTGAACTGCTCAAGAAGCAGCGTAATAAATAAAATAACACATATTACTATGTTATGACGTGCGTTAAATGGGTCATTTCCTGGTCGTGTTTTATCTCTGCATTGCTTCACAAATGTCCCTACACCCTGGTAACTAAGGGAAACAAAACAAGTTGCATGGCAATGCGTGCACACGTGGTGCCACCCCTATAGCAGTTCGCGACCAGAAATGCAGACTTTTAAGTCTCATCGTTGCTAACTGTTCTCTCAATTAATGGACGAGACAGATAGTTCAGGAATACGTATATTTTGTGTTTTGAGTCCACAAGTTTTGTTCTGTATAATTAGAAAAAGCGCTCTGCGTTTAGCACAACGCTGAGAGTTAATTTTTGCTGAGTGGGTGTACACTGTCAAACAGCAGAGATATGCCTGTTCACCAAAACACAACTTTGGACTCCCGCCACTTTGTTATAATAAAGCCTATTACGATTCGTCCACCGGTTGGAATCAAACTACAAGCATGGAGCAGCACCAAATGTAGCGCCAGGCAGCCGACCCACGAGCAAGTGATGCGGGGGAGCTATCATCGCGAACAACAGCGTTGTCGACAGCAGTACTGGAGGCCATATGAAGAGGTTGGAAAGCCCATTTTCCCACAACACACCAAGCTGCTTGGCCCTTTGAAACAAGCTGATGAGGTGGGTATTTTTCTCCTGAAGCTAGCTTAATGAATTGATTCGGGGCCAGCTTCTGAGTGATTTAGCGATACTAAAATATCTGAGAAGGTTGAACGGACTTTGGAAACCACTGTCGAAAAGACGCCTCCCATTTCATGAAGCCCTTTCACAGATTATCTGACGCTTTCCTGTAGCTTCAGCTGTCTATGAAACGTTTTATTTTAACGGTTTGCCAAACACTATCAATTATCTATATGATCAGAAAAGAAATAAAAATACCTTTGAAATTTAATGTAACAAGTTGCATGTTGTACAGTTGCATGTTTTTCATACAGTTTTTTTTTTAAATTGATAAGTTACATATAACATGCCTTTCTTGTGTATTATCAGTAGGAACAAAATACCACTAAATTAAAAAAAAAACATGACAAAAGAAGGAAAAATCAGGATGAAATAGCTTGTGTTTTCTTTACTGCATACAGACACATACACATTGTCACTAAAATGTTTACAAAATATTCTTAGATTAAAAATGTGTTTGTCCATTTAGGTATTTGAGAAACACTTTCACAAAGCCATCTAGAAAAAAGAAGTATTTTTTTCATAAAACCTTTGAATTTTGGGGCATGAAAAATCATGGTTTTGACAGAATTTTTTTCTTTTGTTTGAGACTATTTATTTAGCAAGTTTCAATAATAAATCAGTTAATGGTTCTCTATTTTGCAACCTTTCATTTGAGGTCATCCTTTCCTCAGTATTTCAAAAGGTTTGCATTTTCATACAATTACCAATGTAGAAGAGAAATATGAGGTTCAAATATTTACGCTACATCAGCAACCCATTTTCAGTAAATTAAAGAAATAGGCAAGTATAAATGGAGGTGTTTAAATTGGTTTCAATTCTGAATTATCAGCTGGAGGCACAGCAGGCACTAAACACATGAGGGTGTTTACTTTGTAGATGTCTCAAAATAAGTAATTCTTCTGTGCCAAAGTAGTTACAATTTTCAAAACGTACAGCAGAAATTGTTTTTGATTGTGTATTGGACAAAGAAATCCATTCTCAGCATTGTCAGAATTTTTCCATTCCCACTGACCGACACATGAAATTGTTCAGATTATATTTTTTAAACCAGTTGTCAAGTTTTCTCTTATGTTTTTACTTTTTCAATTTGGAGGGGACAGCATGGTGCTAGCGATTTTGGAGGGAGAGTGGAGGACACAGTTTTTTTTTTTTTCAGTTATTTTCACTCTGCAGTCCTTAGACTGAGCTGCACAGTTATACTGTCGTATGTCTATGGCACAGCACATGGTCAGCAGGTGCAGACTGACTGCAGGCTTCACCATGACCAGAGGAGTCACTGTTGCACCACTGCCCCATAGAGCCCGGTCATGTTAACAGCCAAAGCTAACCCGCTAACTAGCTCAGGGAGGATTTTGAACAATTTTGCAGAAGAAAAGGTAAAAAGATGGAATGCTGGGCGTCTCACCACGTTGGGGAACTCATCCAGTGTTTTTATAAACTCCATGGTCTGGTTTTGTTGGATGTGCTAATGCAGACTGTTGCTAGCAGCCCCACCAGGCCATGCATTCCGGTAACTGGCTAAAGTATCACCCAGGGAGAGAGGAAATTTAGTCAGCAGGAATGTCTAACTCATCGTGAACCCTGCTGGTCAGTTAGGCACCCACAGTCTCCCTGCACAAAACTACATGTTTAGGGCCTGACTTGCTTAAGCATGTAGTACATGCAAAGCAGTTTTGCTTGTACAAAAAAATAATAATAATAAAATCGTATGTGATTGCTATGGTGATGTGAGGTAGTTCGTTCGCTGTAATCATAAATCATGTCACTTAAATTGCATGTACTTTTGTCATTTTAAAATATGCTGAAGGCTTTGATAAATCTGGCCCGAAGTGTCTTTGTCTGTAGCAGCTGGACTTGTGGACGGCAGTGTGACAAGAAGCAGCAACTGGCATCTCGTTGTACAGGAGGGAGCTTTCTTCTCTGTTCTCTCACTGGATTGGCAGCAGAGATTGCGCAAACAAACATGGCTTTTCAATGCAGCTGGGAATATGGGCGGGTGGCTGGGGTGTGGGGCATGCAAAACAGACACATATAGCCTACATTTTTAAATGTTTTTTTTAATTGAATTCATCGTTCCTTCATCGTTCCTGTCACAGTGTTCTTCTTCGTATCAGCCCATGCCTTCAGTTCAAATGGACATAGAACCAGTAGTACCTTGTGTGTGACAACAATAGAACATTCAGCATTCTGTACTGGAACGCGTCGGCTCTCTGTTTCCTCAGCTGCTGTTGGCTAGAGTATTCTGAAACTTCAGATCAGGCTGTCTCTTGAGCACAACTCTGTCTTTTTTGCGAACTCAAATGCCCTCAGAGGAAAGCTATTTTTCTGGATATGATGGGATGTGACGTGAGCAAGGACTTTCATTTTGAGGGAAGCTGTCTATCTTCCGTTCGTCAGTGGCCTCTCAGTGGACGGAGGAGATCAGTTTTATTCCACAACTGTTGCTCGATTTGGTTTTAAGGGACACTCGTCTTTGACACTGATCAGCAGAGCAAAGCATGTCACAAATCACTTCTGTGTCTTCACACAATATACAGGTTGTTTTGTTCTTCCTGTCAGTTTTGACAAAAGGAGTGTTCAACAGGAAAAAAAGTGTGCAGCTGTTTGAAGATTGTTTGCAGCTGAAACAAAGGTTTATGGGATTCTGTCTGATCTCTCCCAGTACTGATGCACAGAACCTAAGTTATTAACAAAACAGTTAAACTGAAACTCCTGTAAGATACTGCCAATGCGAGAACCAGGACCTGTGTTCATGAAACAATGTGGAGTAGGAGTACTGATCTGGAATCAGTTCTCCCCTGTACTGGAATTCTCCCCTCCAATGCTTATCTATCATGAAGAAGAACACTAAACTGATTCTAGGTCAGGCCCCTTACTGTGAGATGCCCAATGAATATGGATCCTGTTGATCAAACTGGTGGCGGAAGACTAAACTGGTTCTAGATCAGCCCTCTTAACTTTGAGATTCTTTATGAATATGGCTCTAGGTGTGGTATCCCTGTGTGGTGGGACATACACATCAATGTTTGCATTAAATAACTGTAGCAGATATATGCAATATTGGCACCTAATGCATCATGGGAGAGAATGTGTCAAATGGGTGGTTTACTTCTGAGGACGTTACATTCATCATCGTTATCACGGTTGTAAAAATGGCTGATGCAGGGAGCTTACTATGAGCATGTAGACACTAAACATATTATCAGTGAAATATTGAATCTTTGTTTTTTCTGGCCTCGTGAATTTTTTGGGCCTCGATAAGTGGGGTATGATGGGCTTACTGCAGCTCCTTGGCTTTATTACATAATTGATCACGGACAGAGGGTAAAGATAAGGCTTTTACGTCTCATGTAGGATGCCGCCATTGTACACCGATGAGTAAAATCCCTCCCATGAATTTCTCCCGTAAAAGCCCTAAAAGCATAATCATTTCCAGTGTGGCTGATGTGCTGAAAAATTAAATCGTAAGAAGAGTAATTCTCCCTGGATAAACGAATAAAATAACTTTCAGCTCGTAGGCCGAAGCCCCTTTTTGATGTTAGTCCGACGGTAAAACCTCGCATTAAAGTCTCCGCTGAGAGCTGGGCGGCGCCTGTTCTCTCCGAATCGATGCGACAGCGCAAATAAATGTAACAAATCTGTGGAGGATGATATCAATATTTGAATAAGCCAGCGCCATTTGGATAGGAGCCCGGAGGATTTAAGAGAAATGCACCTATAACATTGTTTTTGAGGAGAGGCGAAGGAGGAGGTTAGAGGCGAAATCTGTGTATCCACTGAGGCGAGAAAAGGCAATGATGTCTAGGCTTAACGTAGAGAGATTTACTGCAAATTAGATCATCCATCAGCGTAGGTATGAAAGAAACACAAGGGCAAGCGAAGACGGATCAGGGAGGCTTGCGCCCCATACATTTCCTGTGAAAAATGAAGGGCTTGTCAGCTGCAAGCTCCTGCTTTCCACCCAGTGCTCAGGTTGAGCTAGCTTATGCTGTACAGTGGCCAAAGATTTTTCCTCTTCTCTCCCCCCGAGCAAGTTACCAGCCATGGCTTCTGCCTGTGTATGTATTCAGTGGGGTATTTCTTGTTGTTGGAGAAAGTTTTTTAGATATCTTTTGAAGAAATCAGAGAATGAAAAATAGCTGTGCCCTTTGGTCATTTTGGTAGTATTTGGGCCTAAGTTTCATTCTTTCTAAATAAGCCAGATTTTTTGTCTTATAAATCAAATTTTTGTAGGGGGCATGGAGTGAGCAGGCGGCATCAGATAAAGTTACCATCAGGACAGCCGTCCAGAAAGCAACGGGGCGAAGTAAGGTAAGGTCATCCTCGGCCAGTCTTTTCACATCACACATCATTTCTAATGAAGTGACCTTTGATTAATAAGCAGGTTCAGTGTCAGTCATAAGAAACATTTTAACAGATTAACAACAGTGATATCATATTGCATTGCTGTATGTATTTTATGAAAAAATTTAGCAATATTTTTTTTTGTTGTCTCTGCATGGTGCTTGCGTTTTAACATGCAGTCTGTAAAGATGGAAGATACAAATGCCCTCCAGAAACATCTGTGCCATGTAAGGTAAGATACCTATGTACCTTTACGAATGTTGATTTTTTATGAAGTCCTTCAGAACTATGATGGAAAGTACTGACTAGAAAACACCAATATATGGAAAAAGCTTTTGTGTGGTAAAAAGCATGAATGAGAAAGACTAGGTAAATTAATAAGCCAATATTCAGTTTGGTTCTGGAATCATGGTATTCCTCATAGAAATTCAAGACGAAGAAACATGAGGTCCATCGTCCCCTGACTGATATTCTACCATGTAGATGAGGAAACATCAGGGAGAGACACTGTCTAAATTTGGAGAAACAACTTTAGACCATCATATTTGTAGGCCTGTCCAACCCCTGCAGTTCCCTCCTTTGATCTGACAATGGCATGCTTGCACCAGCTTTTACACCTCTGTCTTGTCACTGCCCAGTGGGTTTGGGTTTTGCTGTTGAGCAGGTTGGGTGGGTGTGAATGACCTTGCTGGGGAGGCGTAGTTGAGTATGTTGGGGAGGTGTATGTTTGATTGGGGACATTCACTTCAATTTATTGCATCCAGGACTTTCCCGGTCAAGCTGATACAGTCCTGTAAAATAATCCTGTAAAATCCAGGTCATTACAACAATAGCTTTAGCTGGGAACCTCAAGTATATACTGCCTATACTGCGTAGTCTTATTTTTCACTCTGCTCTCTACCAGTTGAGCTACACAGTCCCTGTATTACAGGGTTACACTTCCCTTGGAATTTTGCAAAGTTGCTGGCCAAAGTACACTCCAGACGCTGTACCAGATATGGAGTTCATGTATAACTTCTCTGGCCTTCTTCCTGCAGCATAGTCGGTGCCAGCAGAATAAGTGAGGCTAACACATCAGGCTAAGTGCAGGCAGACTTAGACAGAACCCTGCTGACCATAGTGCTCCCTCCCTGGGCAAAGCTAATGCTAACCATGCATTGCCCTTAGGCAGTGGTGCAGTTGAACATGGTACACAGTATTGCGCTGAGAACAGTATTTCAGGAGTACCAGGTAACTGACGGCCCCATGAATACCTCAGGCATGAGCACAAACACCACCTCTATCATTTCAGGGCTGCAAAGCTGTTGTAAGAGAAGACTCAGAGCACTAAAGTTTGATGGCACACCTGGTGTACGCTCATACCCAGCCTATCATTTATGGCACGGTCGTAAATAGAGAGAGCAGAGAGGGAAAAAGCATTTGGCAGAGGCCTGCTTGACGGTTTTCTGTAGTGTCTGTTCTTCATATAGATGCTAGCAGCAGGTCTGAGGAGCTGCTTTGTTTGCACACACATTGCAGGGGTATATAAATACAGAGGAAGAACATCTGAATACGTAACAGCAACCTAGCCTCTCATGTGCCCAGTGTAGGGTTCAGACCAGAGACGGCAACACATAGACACAGAGACTCACGACTACGTTTGGAATTCCAATACCTATTTATTAACGTCCGGACGGGAAGTGTATGCTCATCATACTACTTCAAAATACATATTCTCAGCCAGCTGTTTATATAGAGAAAGTTGCGCCCAGATGGTTTTCGTCATGCATACCTTCATATATGAATTTTCTCCTCTCATCATATTCTCTCACCAGAGTTATAGCCAACTCTGCACCCATGTTTCTCTATCATTTTCCTCCTTGACGTCTCCAACACCAGCTAGCCTCATTTTCCTGTGGTAAAGAGCAGGAATGGGAAAGACCCAAGACTGGAGGACTTGATTTTGTCTCATTATGACTTATAGTTTCTGAAAATTCCCCTGGCTCAATTTGCTAATTATTTGCTAATTACCAAATCAGATTAAACCTCAGTAAAATGTTACATGTAGGTACGTAATACCAGTCTTCAGCTTTCATTTTTGAGCTAATTAATACATTTAGATGAAATGCCAGATTGCAACAAAAGTTCGAGCTACCTAAACAATTAAGAGTAGAAGTTTGGATGGAATCCAGAAACAAATGAGGCCAAAGTGAAACGTTTTGCGCGCAAGAACACATTCCGGCTGTCATTCATGGATTTATCAAAAATATAATTAAAAGGTAAAATCACATTAATGATTGGTCTAATTAAATAATGAAGAGCGGAAGTTGGCATGGAGTCCAGAAACAAATAAAGCCACCCCTACCCACTTTGTACAACAAAAAACCCAGAGCTATGTCAAGCCTGCACCTGAACACCCCAAAGGATCTTAGCTTCGACTGTATAGCCCGGCACGCTTTTCTGTGCATTGAAAACTGATGTATTCCTAATATACCTGATATATTCCTGATAGTTTGAGTGAATGGCACTTTTTCTGAGTTTCAGTGATATCTAAGCTCTTCTCATTTAAAGTTTGAAGATTAAGAATTTAGCCATCAAGCCTTGTGCTGTGAAGTTCTCACCCTGGACCACCTGCACATTACGATCGTATTAGCTGTAAAGACGGGAGACGGCCCCGCTGCAGGCCTCCAGCTAGCCTGGCAGGCACCGTCGTTTCACAGCCTCATTCATCATACAGTGGGGGACCGTTATAAAGACATTTATCTCCAATTTTCATGAACACTGGCCCTGTGTTATCCGTCATGTGAGTTTCAGAAAAGGCTGTTCTTTTGCATTTAATAGTGGTGTCAGAGAGACTAAATTGATTAAATGCACTGCCTGTGCAAGGTTTCCAATGAACATTCAGCATTCCTTGCTGTGAAGTACACCCAAAGGAATATTTCTTGTTCCCTCAGAAATATTTACAGCATAAAATCCACGATGATGAATACAATTGTTTGAACTCCGAAAGGCCTCATTCAGTGAACTGTCTATTCATGTGAAAGCCAGCAACCTCTGCATCACATTAGAATGTAAAAAGAAACGTTTTTGAATATTGATGTAACTACTGTCACAGAAATACAATAGAGGTAATGTCATATTCATAGAATAATGTGACATTTGAAACAAGACAAAGGTTTAGTTAGGAACCTCATCTGGAACACTGTGAAGAGTTGAGCATTGAGTGTCACAATTACGGCTGTATTTTGAAGCCATAATTTGTATTCCATTTTAATAAAAAAATAAAATCACTGACAAAGTGTCAAAGAAATAAAGCATTTATTTTTACTACTGCAGTATTTTTACTACATAAATTATTTTTACTAATGCATTTGCTTTTACTACTTTTAGTACTGCAGTGAATGGACAAGTCAGAAAATCTTGCCTAAGTCAGCATAACCATATTCAACGTTTGTTACATTTTTCCTTTCTTAAAAATGGTAAGCGTTTGTATTAGAAGCTTTTTTCAAGGTTTACTGGAAGTCATTTTAATGGGTTTTTGACTGCTCGGTTGAAAGGGATAAGATCCAACATGGCTGACAAGGTAGTGTGATTGTTAATAATATAGGCTTGCAATTGGAAACAGGGTGAAATCTCAGGTACGGTGACTTCCATCAAGGTTCTCAACCTCAATTGTATCAGTAAATATTCAGATGTTGAAATAGTTTTATGTGAAAAAAAAAAGCTGGACAGGTTACCTTGGATAAAACTATCTGCTAAATTCCCAAAATATACATTTCATATTATGAATGATATTATGAAAAACCCCCGATGGCATTTATGGCTTGTCTTGTCAACGTACACTTTATTACACATGCATAAAGCTACCAGGGGGGCAGCCATCGGCTCCTAGTGCAAACTGGTAGCGTCGTCCCGTGTAATAAACTGCAGAATTTCGCACCGAAGTGCAAATGTCACAGCAGGTCAAAGACTGGGTGTGCTCGATGTGATTGCCTTGTAATTTGTTTGGCAGTACATCTGTGGGAGGGAAAGCTGGAGCTTAGGGGAGGAAGAGGGGCAGGGCCTGCCTAATCACCGCCAGCCTCAATGTCAGCGCTTTTCAGCGCCCTTTTCTTGGGCAGGGCCCGAGAATGAGCGAGAACGCTATTCCCTCTTTCCCGGTGTACTAATCCCGGGTAAACTTAGGCAACGAGATCATGCTAATGCGCTGAACGCGGCATTGGCCACAGACGCGCTTCATGGGAGTTGTTTATCTTTGTATGTGGCTTCTCTGAAACGTTCCTTTTTTTTTTCTCCCCACAGCTTAAAACCAGCCAAGTATCTCATAGGATTACTGCATTTATAAATTAGTTCCACCGAATCTGTGACTCAGTTTTCCTCAGTACATTTCAGACGAACGCTGGCGTTTATGTACTGTGAACAAATTTAAGGATTCTGAAGAATTTCTTTAAAAGAGAAACAGACTGTTTTAAATGACCTTGTAACTGTCTTTGATTGTTTGAGGTGTCAGTCTTTAATGGCTTGTATCCCATGGTATTTCAAATAGTTCCTTTGCACAAAAAAAAATACTTCTCCGGAAAGGAGGAAAGAAGAGGTGGAAGATTTCCTATTTCAAATTTTCATTCGTTAATGGGCACAGAAGCCTGATTTGTATCATTTTATTTTGAGGCAAAGTCAAGAAAGATTTGAATTTGTGACAAGCGGCCTCTAAGGAGCCGTCTTCAGAGATGAATTATTTGAATTACTGTTTGACATTTGTGGTTAAGCTCTGAAGAACAGCAGAGAACTGCAGCTGTACTCCTCTGTTGAAATCAGAGTCACGGTTACTATGGTCAATATGTTTGTTGTGTTGTATGTTTACCCCTCCTAATCAGGAAAGTATTGTTTTGAGGGGATGGTGCATGCAAGGCGATATGTATGACAGGGCAGGGAGTGCTGAGCAGCGGACATCTTGAATGCAGGCTGTTGCCATACAACACATAAGGTTGCCGAACCAGTGAGCGCTCTCACCAGTGGCCAAGTCATGCTTTTTGTTGCCTGGAGACAGGCGGCCAATTACGGTCAGAGATATTTAGTAAATGTCCTTCCCCGGCCCGCTAGAGGAGGAACAGTTTTTTTTCTGCCCTCTCAGTACGATTGTTCCTTTAGTCTGAAATGACAGCTTGAATCAGGGAGCTGAAAATGAATCTCGACCTCCATGTCCATTTATGGTTTAAAGCGACATTCATGGCTCACCTCTGATGAATCAGGCTTTGCTAATTATTTAATACCCCCACCCACCCCCCAAATGAGATGAGGGAGCCAGTGGTATTGGGTAGAGGCCTTACATCAGTAAGTTTCACGTAGTAAGTATTAACCCTGGTCAACCTTACCGACGAGTTTGACAAAAGTCACACACATGGTCTACTTCTGACAAGAGACCAAAAATCTATCTATAGCAAAGTAGCCCTGCAACACTCACACACTATTTTTACCGTAATCCTAAGCTGGAACTGCTGATGGGTGAAATGTTTGCCTTTGTAGACTGTCCTCCACACTGAAACCAATGGCGTTTGGATTGGTCTGCAGGGGATTGGGGGTCTCTTAAAGCCACTGTGACCAATCAGATCACCAGAATTGTGTTATTTATATAAAAAAAGAATGTCTCTCTGTGTGTAAGGTAAGAACATTGCACTATATGATTAGGGAACAAGGCTTTGTAACCAGGAGATTGCAGGTTTGATTCTGAGGCAGCGTGGTGACCTTGAGCAAGGTTTTCAGTGCATAACCAGCTTTGAAGAACTATATGCAAAAAAATGTGTGTGTGTTCAAGTTGCTATTGGCCATGCAGACACCCATGAAAAAAATTATTTTATTTAAATTGGAGGGGGAAACAATCGGAGTGACAGTGGAATTGTGTGGGGACAGGTTTTTGAGGCCAAAAGCAGCAGTTGGATTGGGCTAGCTGCTGCGTTCCAACAGGACCGAGCTTTCCAGCTTTCGGAATCAAGGAAATCTCACCAGCATTCGGGCTCAAATGGAGCATGGCGAATTACGATTCAGGAAATAGACGGCGGTGCCCCCGAAATGAGCAAATCAGCAGAGAAATAATTCATTCATGATTAATGCTCTTAATTCTTGGCATGACTTCTGTTGGAAATATTGTAATCTAGCCACTTATTATAAATAACAATTAATGATTCAAATAGCAGGGGCTTTGACATGCTGGCGGTTGTTGATTTTCTTTATTCTTTGTTAATGAAACACTAACTTCAAGGAAATTGCTGGAAAGGGAATAGTTGCATAAGGAGAGAAGGCCTGCATTTTGCAGTGAAGCACTTTTTTTCCATTTTCTCTTTGA
Source organism: Albula goreensis (assembly GCA_022829145.1). NCBI lineage: Eukaryota > Metazoa > Chordata > Actinopteri > Albuliformes > Albulidae > Albula > Albula goreensis. The sequence continues at coordinate 40,923,185 of CM040744.1, forward strand.
AAATTACTTATAGGTCACTCCATTTTAAATTATCCATCCTTTTAAATTTTTTTACCTTTCAGTTCACTCAAACAGCCTTTTTTATGATCAGTGTTCCATAGCTTAGATTCTTATCATGGGCCAGAACCCAATACACTGAAGAAGTGAGCTCTGTTATGTGCTTCCTTCTGTCAATTGACTGATCTGAAGAGCCTACTGATTGACTCGCTGAGGAGTCTACCATATTGCTTTCATCTATCCATGCTCTATAAGTCAGGGAAAGTGGTGAAACATGCAACTGAAGAGCTTTTGGACACATTGTATATGTCTAACATATATCTCTGTTGATGTTCAGCGTCACCACGAGTACAGAGCAGACTGTAAGTGCTGAACATGAATCAGTCTGTGATTTTATGTCTGACAGTGACGTAAAAATATAACACGGCTTGCCGGCCAATCAAAGCCAATAGGAATGCATGCAAATGTATTCTTAACAAGTATTAGTATTATCAACAAATGGGATTTAAATGACCTTTTGTAAGTACTTCTTACTTATAGTTTAGTAAAATAAAGACTATGTCACGTGGTAGGCCATAGCATTAATGCACCACTCTGTGTGGAACTGTTTAGTAAAGATTTTACACTGTAAAAAAAATTGTCAGCAATATAATATGAGTATTTTAGCATTTAACTGCTTGAGTATGTTTGATACAAACATACATACATAATGTATTCATCTTTTTTGCCAGAGTCCCACATTCAGTAAACTAATCTAACACATCTATATTTGCTTCCTGTTTGCCTTGTTCTTTTGTGTTTTTAAACTGTCTTTGTAAAGCTGAGGTTTTAAATGCAATAGGTCCTGAGTCTTGTTGACTGATTTGGTGATACATTTTCAAGACCGACTGGCTGAAGCTGAAGCTGCGTTTGGATTGCTAATGTTGAAAAGCATAATGATGTCTTAGTCTATTCTGGTCTGGTCTACGTTTACTGTCACCATCATGAGCTCAATGAATAATATATACGTACAAAACAGACTTATTTTAAAGCCCCTATCAACAGAGAGATTAGCTACTCGTGGTACTTTGTTTGCATGCGATATTCGGAGGATATTTATGTTGGTACTCTTGGGGCCGACAGTGGGTAGTCGGGCAGTTAAATGATATTTACCTTCCCGCACGCACTGCGGAATATAAAGAGAGTTCTCCCCTTGCAGGAGTCACCTGCTACTGAGAACGTGCCGCACCTGAGGCAATGTCAAAACACAACGCCGAATATGAGCTGGAACATGGAAATACAGCGTTTTCAAACGTTCAAAATTTCTAGTTTATTACTGTCAGAGATGAGAAGGGAAGGCATTAATAATCAAATTTATTTGGTGGTTCGACAGCCCTTTTAATCAACGTAGGAACTGGGAGACAGGGCAGGGTCATTCACGGGTGCGGATGTGTAGAATGAGGCATTCATCAGAATGTTCGAAAACCCTCCGCTACATTTCGACAGCAGTTGTCACTCGCGCACTTTACAGAGGGACACCCGGTCGTTCGACTAGCTCCTTGTAGGCGACTGTAGGCTGTGTCGCGCTGACAACGCCCTTTTTGTTTCTGTTTGTTGTTGCTTTCGCCACGGATGTCACTTCCCCTCTGTTCGCCGTTCCTTGCGATGCTTTTCGCAGTATCGCTTCAGGCCCCCAGCACTTGCTGTACGTTTCCAGCCATCAATCATCCAGGCAATCACTCACAGCCTCCCGGTGGAGCAGCACAGTCACATATGTAGGCCTCCGGGGCCTCCTTCCTTCCGAATTGATTTGAAATGTGAAAAGGGTTGGGGGGGCAGTCTTCAGGACGTATTATCACCTTAATTCTGTTGCGAACTAAAATGATTGCAGATACACAGCTTGCAAAACTGTGTGCGCGTGTGTGTGCGCACGCTCACTCGTGTGTCTTTTGCTAATTTACACCGGGGTGTAGATGTAAGAAAATTTGCATACCGACTAAAAACAAGCAAACAAGATTTGCAAGGGTGGTTGGGAACTGGAGCTAAATTGCTGTAATGAAGTAATTATTCTGCCTGTGTCAGACATTTCTCAGTATCTCATTATAATTCTCATTTTAGGGGAGAGGATATCTGCTTAGCCTACTGCAGTTAAGATCCATGCAGAGACCTGAGCTGCTAGGGGAGATTGTTCCATAAAGCTGTGATTTATGTGAATAATTGTATTTTCCTTGACATTGAGGCAAGCAATACTCATTTGCATTTGTTCCACACATTGTAAGCAAACCCATTCAATAGGAATTTTAACATTTGCATTCCGTGTAGCTCCCACCAGAGGTGGGAGGAAAGGATGGAGACTATATGGAACATTCAGACTTGCATATGGTTTGTAGAGGTTCATTGAATTAGGTCATACACTCCAGATGCTCTGTCTCTGATAGAACACCTGAATATTTAGCTTTACTTCCTGCACAGGCTTGCTGCATTCTGATAGCAACAGATTTCTTGTAGTCACTTCGATTGGCCGGAGGTGGTTTGTAATTTCACATACCCACTCTGCTGTGGGATTTAGTAGCTAAGCATTGGTTTATAAGAAAAGCACTGAAATCTCTGAAACGTGTTAGGAACTAGCCCCTTAGATGCCAGGATGTGCTCAAAATCAGCTCTTTGGGCACTTTTGATCAGGTTTCAAGACATGCAGAGTTGTTTTCCTCACTGTACACCATCCTTCCTCTCTCAAACTCCTGCTATCCGCAGCTCCTCTTCTTCTTCCAGGTAAGATCACACCTCTCCCCCTCTTTGACCGAAAGAGCGCATGACCCAAAATGAAACTAAAAAAAGTGTTGTGCTACATGCTTATACACACAATGGAGAAATGTATGAGTGTGATAAACTAGGCTAAGCAGTCACACACAAGCCTTTTTTTTCACAATATGCTTTTACAATATGTTTTTGTTCACAATATGCTTTCACAATATGTTTTTGTTCACAATATGCTTTCCCTCCAAGGCGCCTGATGTCAGCAGTCAAGCAGGGTAAGGGGTACTTCCACCTCCTGCAGAAAGAGGAGCAGAAGCTGCAGGAAGTGCAGTTGATGGAGCAGAGGAGGCTGGAGGAGCAGCGGCGTGCCGAGTGCCAGCCCCCGTGCTACGACTCGGATAGCGACACTGAGAGGTGAGCCTCCACAGAGTGTGAATACACCGATCCTGGACGTTATACAGGAGGTTCCGCTTGCTCATCAACATCTCTAGCATCTTAGCCCAGCACTGAGCCTCCATTGCCACAGTATTGTCTTTGGACATGCCTCTTAATATGTTTTTGCAATATGAATCAAATTGTACTGTTTTGATTGTAATAATAGGGAATCGTTTAATATTGAGAGTATGGAGCTGAGTGTCTGAACTTGAAGGGAAGCCCAGGGAGGGAGAGATACAGTCAGCGGGGTTCATGTTGATGTAGCATCACTTTGCAATAACTGCTGCTGGTTCGTCAGACATCCGCTGTCTGCCTACACAAAGCTGCACATGCAGCGCCTTCCTCCTCCTCATCCTCTGTCTTTGTAAACCCAGCTTGTGTATGGCAGGCTGAAATAAGCAGCAGCTGAGAAAATAAGTCTCTGACGAGAGCTCATGTATGTCTGGGGTTGTAGCACTGAGCCTGTGGACACGACTGTGTGTTCCAAAGCAGGAGAAAAGGGGGAGAACATAAAATAATACATTTCAACCTCTTAGACACCAGGAAAATTCATTAAGACACTGTGGGCCGACTTCCCTAAAATGGTTTAACCCTTGTCTGAGACTAAAAGAAATTTTCAATAATCTCCACTGAAAGAAGTTTTTAGATCCTGGAGTAGGCTTAACCCTTGTCTGGGAAACTGGGCCTATATTGTAAAGACACTATTTTAAAATTACTACCTATTTTCAATAGCATTTGAACACATTTTTCCTTTTATATGATTATATGTCTTCATTACTAACATGTTTACTTGAAAGTCTTCAAAGAACTGCAGCAGTAATTTTACTGGCATCTAAAAAGTTATTTCAAATAAATGTTTGACCCATGTGTAATCGATATCTACAGATATCAAAGAAAACTATTTTTTCTTTCAGATTTATAATGAGGGCATATATCCTATCCTTGGAAATGTTCATCTTGCCTTGTGCAGATTACGGTTATGAGTGCCACTTGAGAGAATGTTATGAAGCGTGAATCGTTAATATGAATATGGAAAGCGAATGTTTTTTTTTTGTCTGAGAGATTGATTTTGAAAGATGTCTTTTGTCAAACCTTTCTGAAAGTCCTCTCAGGATAGCAGTCTCCACAGGAGGAAGCTGGCCATCACCATCGGGGGGTGAGAGACGGAAGAAGCTTCCGGCAGCTCGGCCTTTCACTCCGGTTCACCATTCTCTGACCTCTCCTCAGCTCAGCTCTGTTGCACTGTGAGTTGTAAAAAAAAAAAAAAAAAAAATGGTTATCTTACCTTTCAGCATCTGACACCAACCACCAACCGACATCGCCTTGGGCAGGTAAAGCAGTTATTTGCAGTTAAAAAGCCCCCTTTCATTTGACCTTTGACACCACTGAGTGGTGAGCACACTTTGTCTGGAATGAAACCATTTTGAACAGCAGCATGTGTTGGAATGTACAGTCATGACACATGTCAAGAAGAGGCACCATGGGTCTCTCATTTAAATCCGCCTTTTTTCTATACCTTTTCCAGAGTTGTCAAGGTAAAACTGAGTTTTCTTTATGGAATATATTTATAATGAGCAGGTCTTTTCCATATGCACATTTAAGCTAAATTTCTTCTGTAGATATGAAAGCGATTGGTGCTTTGTTATCGACTGGTCTTTTGAAAGGGTGTCTCCGTTCCTCAGGGCTCACAGGAAGTTCTCTGTGTTTTCCTCATCAGGTGGCAGAGCTGAATATAAAGACAGCAAAGCAGCCTCTCCATATGAATTAAACATTACAGGTTAAATTCATGAGGTAGATCAAATAAGGTACCAAAACACAGTCATGGCGGTGAGGAAATTGTCAGTCAGTATGTCTTCTGATGTCTGCAGCAGAGCGTTGTTAAAAATACATCTTAAAAATTTCATCAGAAGTCTTTCAATAATTTTGGAGTCTTCCTGAGTCTCTGTATCTTCGTATGAAATCCACATCTGTTGCATCAAATAGGCCCCGCCTCCTCTGCACTGTTCTCCATTCATACAGCGAATTTAAAAAGATGTTCATGCTACCTGTTTAAAGCAACATTTTCATCAGTGTATGCACACAAATCAGTAAGCGAACGGCCTTTGTTTTAAACCCTCAATGACACATTCCAAACATCTGTGTGTCAGTCTGTTAGATAATTACAAACCGTTATCTTTCTTATCCCCTACCAAGACAGCTATGGGGTTGCCCGTTATCGTAGCCTCAGTAAGACCTCTCGCACAGACTCATTTCGAATGCTCCAGGCAATCCCAATACTACGGAGCATCCGCAGTCCATTATTTAGAGCTTGACTGAAATGCGTACGCTCGTGTACGGCCGCATTCCCCCTGACACTCGAATTATCGTCATATTCCCCGGCCGTAATGAAAAAACAGCCGCCACGGTGAGAGGCGAGAGAATAACAGCAATTTCAAAGGTCATTATCCGTGTTTTGATGGATCTTGATCAGAAAGTCTTTGCTCGGCTGGCAGGCTGCCTGTGTAGTAAATGCTCATTTTGACATGAAAAGCTGTCCCCGGCCAGAACTGACTAGTTATCTTTTAAACCGGGGTAATGAATAAACCCAAGGCCTTGTAGAGTCATGGAGCAAAATAATGCAACGAATGTGGTGGCCTTCATTTCAGTACTTTGCATGTCTGTGTATGTATCGACCATTTTTTTTCCAATATATTGACTTTCTGTTTTGTCATCTATAATTTTTCTTTCAAAAACCGCATCACCAAATCATCTGTATTGAAATGTCCGTGCACATGTGACCTGGTCTTTTCTGGTTTTATGGAGTATTAAACTGGGCAGTTACCTCTCAAGGACACTAGGTGGAGTAGTATTTCCCTTTCAATTTCGCTTGTGTTTCAACTCAAGGAAACGGTAGCAAAACCAACAGTTATGGACGCACTGTGCTTCCTGTTGCATACCTAGCCGTGCTTTTGTGTTTGTGTTTCGTTACATAGCACCACACCCATTATTACACAACTGACATTTATGTGCAGTCTCCGTATGAATAATTTTTCCCTTCCCAAAGCCAGCAATCACAGAAGATGACCAAACCACTTAAAGACGAGCCTTTAACAAATAAACCAATCACGCCTGCAAAACCAGACAAAAGCAGGATCTATCTTGGCTCACCGGAGTAATTGCCCCTAGCACCCTATCTCAAACTGTAATGGCTCGCCCTGTTATTTTGAAGTTTTTAGTCTACGAATGTATTGATTTATTCAGCTGAACGGCTGCCGATAAAAACCTCATGGCCAATGGCCACCTGGCTGCCCTCTTCTAAAAGGGAGAATTGAAATGTGGTCAGGATTGTGCTGTGTAAGGAAATGTTTGTTTGTTGAGTGAACGTACAGGGTGATTTTACATGCAAAGGAAATGGCTGCTAGCTTCTGTCTAAGGGCAACCATTTTTAGAGAAGTTCAGATAATTCTCAAAATATATTTGAATTATATTCTCCGTGATGTTTTTCATGACTAAATGATAAACATGTATCTTTGCTTTTGATATATCCATAGGGTCATATGCACTTTGCCTTGTAAGTCGCTCTGGATAAGAACATGTAAAAAATGCCTTTAATGTAATGTTCTCTCACATCCAGATGGGAATGTACGTTGACTTTGTCCTATCTGGGTATGTCTCACGCTAGCTGGGTTGTTCCTGTGTTGTGCACAGAGAGCCCCTCTTCCGTCAGCTATGCTGCCTGAACTGGCTCCTGGAGGCGATGACTTTGAACCCAGCCGGCAGGACTGGGCCTGTGTCCTCGTGCTGGGACGTGATGTAAGTAAAGGGCACGCGGTTTAAGGGGGTGGGGGTGTGGGGGGAGTCAGTCAGGGCAGGGCATGTCTGCAAACGCATGTCCTCAATGTTCCGAGCTCACAGAGCGAGAGCGAGGGGGTGAGGGGGGATGGGGGAGAGAAGCCGAGGGCAGCCTTGAGTCACAGACCTGGATAACGTGCTCAGCCCCAGCCAATGTTTGCGGGCCTTGTTAATTGCCTGACCTTTTCACCCCCCCCCCCACACACCCCCCTTCCCCCTCCTGGTACAGTGGGCTGTTTTGCCCAGAGAGCACCGTGTTGTAAATGCTAATGAGCACGCCTCACAACGTCGCCCGGGCGAAGGGGGAAGAGGCCGGGGTTGGGGGGTGGGGGTATGGGAGACGGAGAAACGTGAGGTCGGAGAGCCGTGGGGAATTTCAGATCGCTGAAGGCGGAGAGAGTGCACCTGCCTTCATGATCCTTACTTTAAGTGGACATGACCCCATTGAACACATACGGTCTGAAGGCCCCCTGCTCCATTCAGCATCTATGTGAAACCTCTAAAGCAGTACCTTCATATCCCGCTCCCCCCTGTTCAACCACTCCGCATGTTCATTCAGGGCTGGATAAAACTCACATACACTTTTCTTAAGGGCCTATGCAATTCAGTCAAAACTTTACTTTAAGACATTATATTCTATGAGTTTTGAGAATATCATTGGAATATCAATATCTAAAAGCCACATGTATTTTTATATTTGTCCCATATATTCTGAAGTGTTGCAGTCTCTTGATGGTATATTTTGCTTCAATATATTTCAACAAGCCTCTGCAACATGCTCTGCTCCCATCATGCATTTCGTTCACTTTGCCAGGCCCAATGTGACCCCATTAGCGCCAAGAGATCTGAAGCCAGACCCCCTGAGCCACTTCACTGACTCCATAGCCAGCCTGCAAACCCCTCTCAAGCCAAATCTCCTCTGCTCTTCTCCCATAATGCAGTGCAGCCCGACCGTCTCTCCGCTCCACATAATGTGGAGGAGTGAATGCGAATGGAAGGCTGTGTTTCTACAGCATGGAAAATAATGACTTCTGATGCGTCCGCTCTCAAACGGGGTCAGACCACAAGACGGGAGAGACGGATGGATTCATAACGCTTTTAAAGGGCTGCACGCAGCACAATGGACCGCAGAAACGTACAAGGAAATTACCGCTAATCCAACAAAAGTGGTAGATTGGCTGGTGGTGGGATGGGAGGAGAGCAGTGCTTTAGAGAGCTAGCTCTGTGTTAGAGCCTAAAGGCTTTCATGCGGCCCAGAATCCAATTTTCTGTAGTCTTGCTCTTTATGAGGAAATGACACAGAGCAGTGTTCTGGAAGATATTATTGAGAAGAGTAAAAACTTTTATCTCGGCGTTATGGTTCAGGCAGAGGTTATAGAGGTGACAGTTTTTTTTTTGTACTATGACTTACCATTTTCAAAGTGTTCAAGGTCCAAACACCACGTTCTTGGCTGAGCAGTAGTTCTGCAACGTTGTAGTAACTGTTAAGATGTCACTTTGCCTCTCTCAGCTCATTGCTCCTTTTTTTCCCTCTTTTTACCCAGAGACCCAGGGAAGAGCAGGGTGACAGCGAAGGTACTGAATAAAGAAAAAGCTATCGAGGCGAGATGGGACCAGTTTATTTCTCCACCGAAGGTATCCTTCTCTTCTCTCCCTTCTCCTCTATCTCACTTTTTCTTTCCCTGCTCAGTCACTTTTATGGGCTAAATGTACTGTGGCAGCACACTTCCAGTTTGAAGCGTGTTCTATGCAAATGCTGCCTCTTCCTTCACACTGGGCCCAGGGCACTCAGCAAAGAGTTCAGTCCAGCACACAGTGGCCAATAGCATCCCTTGGAAATGTCACATGACTGTAACCATGGAGGATATGGTGCAGAGATGCTAAATTCTTCTCCTGGAGGACCGCTTTATATCTTGGTTTTCTTTTTCAGGGTGTATTCAGGCCAGATTTAGACCAATGGAACAAGAAATATGTGTAAAATATGCAATAAATGGCTTTAATTGATCAGTTTAAGTGTTGAGTAACTACAAAATCTAGCATGAACTACAGTCCTCTGGGACTAGCGCTGAGTATCCCTGAAATGGTGGAACACTGCCCCCAAAGGGATATCTCCTCATATTATGGGCTGCAGGTCCTTGTTGTCCCAGCAACCTTTCCTGGTTACCTAGTCCTAATCATCAATATAAATGTGTATTACCGCTAATAAAAATGTGGAGGCGTCACAGGAGAGCCGGAACACAGAGCAAAACTAGTTGTGTTTTCATCAACTTTATCCACACCATAACAACCACATACAGTCTAATGTTCTCAATGGATATGTACTCAATTAAAAATACATAGGTTTTTCCCAAACATTCTAAAATATTCAAATTACGGATAAAAGTGATTTGAGTCCTTTTAGCATCAACTCTTTTCAATTTACTGCTACATAAAGACTCTACCCCTGTATATTATTCAGTACGAGAAGTGCACTCACATCCCTCTGCCTCCAGACAAATACCCAACTTTGGTGGCAATTGTTTTGTTGAATTATTCAATACTGCTCATGATTTCAGCTGTGCTCTTTTGGCATTTGGATAGATCTGGTTGAGAAATTTGATACACAGTGTACTTTTTTGGCCAAGATGTTTTTTTATATCCTCCTGGTCCTCAGCCCTCAAAATTCACTTCAGAAATGTTCTGGTGAGTTTTTAGTGTATCAAAAATGGGTGCAGTCAGGTTAACCTGTGGGGTTTATGCTATTTCCTGTCCTTCACCTCCAGGCCAGGAGGGGGCAGCCCAGAGCCCCATGCTCATTCTTGGGACGGCCCCCACTCCGCAAGGCGTCCGTCCTCAGCGTGGCCTCCTCATCGGCCACCACCCCCACCCTGCGCAGCCTTTCATCGCCATTGGTGGGCCTTGATGAAACCCCGCCCATGGGAGGGGCCACCACCAGTGAGGACAGCTCCCCTCAGGGTTTGTCTGAATGTGAGCACATTGACTTTACCCCCCCTCCCGTCTCAAGCCCCCTGTCTCCCTCACTGTATACATCCTTGTCCTCTCAGGGAAATTACATTTGCTGCATTGAAAGAAAACTGAGGCTGCAGTATAAAGCAATGATTGAGGAGCTGGGCTTGTAACTCAAGGGACTGCAGGTTCAATTCCCAGGCAGTACACTGCTGTTGTACCCTTGAGAAATTGAGTAATTCACCTGAATCACTACAGTAAATACGCAGCTGTATAAGTGGTTAGTGTGTAAAAATGCTATGTGCATTCCTCTGGATAAAGGTATCTGATAAATGCTTAAATGTAATGTGATGTTGATGAATACTGTTCACAGTAAATAGAAGCTCTGTGGACCCCAGAAATATGTCCCAAGATCCAGAATTAAAAATGCATTGTTTATTGATTTGATTGATAACAATTAAAATTGCACTATCTTTTGGGAAATATATATAGTGGATAGGGTGAATGAGCACTTTTTATTTATGACTAGGCTCATTTCAAATGTAGGCCTAAGCATCACAAGGAGTCGTATGCCCAGATCCCTCCATGCTGGAGACGATGCGGTCGAGCTGGGTTCGCTGAATCTTCTACCCTGAGGTCACGGTCCACTGCGGGGCGTTGTAAGCTATATGTCGGCGGATGTGAGTGAGTGAGTCCCGGGGAGAGACCGCCCTCCCGCTCTGCGGTGTTTGCCGAGCCCCACAGCAGGCTCGTTCCGGGCAGCTGAAGCGCTGAATGAGGCCTATCTGTTTCCCATCCTGCCTGTCAGAGTCGATGTCAGCGGACAGGAACGTCTGTGTACCGCAGCAGAACGACCGGGCGGGTTGTCATAGGAACCGTAGGCGATGCGATCGCGTGCAGCCAGCTAAGCTGACATCGAACTCGGCTGCCTCCTTTAAAAATAAATAAAAGAAACAAGAGCCGTCTGTCTGATCCAGTTTCGTGATTGTCTGATCAAATAAACTCCTTTCTGAAGAAAACCTTTCAGTTTGACTGACGCTGTGATACTTCTAAAAATGAGCATGGCATTTTTATGTGCCATAATGGGCAGCCAAGGTCCACAGGCCAGCAGAGCCAGACGCTCCACACGTTCCGAAAGGTGCATTCATGCCGCGGATAATTAGATATCTGATCTATTTAAATTAGCAACGTAGTTTGGTAGAATTATCACGTGTTGCTGAAAGATCGAATGGGTTTGTTTGGCTGACTTTGTTTTCTCAGTCATCGTTCGTTATTTCACTTTCAGTAAAAGGAGTCCAATGAATCAAAGGGCTTAATTCAGCCCCAGTGGTTAAAGCAATTAATTGGTGTAGCCACTAATCCCCCGAGTTATGCATGAAATCCGAGAATTGGGCACAAGAGATATTTCATTCCATTCAAGTTTTATTGTTCCATTGAAATTAAAAAAGTCCCCTCCACCCCCATCACTTTTTAATGTAAAAAGGAAGGAGAGACTTTTTGATGAAAAGGACAGTCAGAAAAAGCATTTCTGTTCATAGTCGGCTTTCATTATTTCTGTCCCGGTTAAAATAATGAGATTTATTCTCAATTGAATATACGATTTTTTATAGATATTTAATCCAGTACCTTGAAATGGGATAATTCAGATATGTATAGTGTAAAGTATATTAAATATGAAGCTAACCAAAGAGATGTGGGTCATTATATCTTAACTGCATTTTCCGTTCAATCTGTGTACAACAGCCATGCTGTTTTCATTTTAAATGCCTCTTACGCTATTGGATTCAGTGTTTTGACAGATTTTTATATTAACATTTTTAATATCGTAATGTGATTTTTGACAGAATTATATGCATATTTCAACCAATACCTCAGATTTATAGAAGTGTGAAATCCATGTTTACTTTAAGAAAACGTATCCTGTGTCCAGTATTCAAACGTAACATCCCCTTGTATGCCCTCTGCGGTATTTTTCAGATACTGGCCACCAGGGGGCCTCATTGTACTATTTATTTTAAGGGAAAGAACCGTTTGAGAGTATTCTCTGTTTCAATGGCTCAACGGTCACTTATAGCGCATGACCTTGAGTGATAGCTTCTGTATTTATTTCGAAACTATGTGGCATCAGTTTCAGAGTAGGATTCAGCAGTTACTTGGCTGCAGCGGTTAGGCCTGGATTCCAAGTTGCTATTTATACTTTAAATAGCTATTTAGTTTATTCTGGAAAAAATGTGCATTTTATAAAATAAACTTTTCCCGGCCACAGATGGCACACAGATTTGTTTTACCAATAAATTCTGTACAAAATATGTAATGTAACGTGGTCTGTTTTTATCATGCATCATGGATCTGGACTGTCAAAACAGAACTCAAATGCAAATGCGCTGCCTCCTTCGTCTTTCTGATCCATCAGTATGTAAAAATAGGGAAACGGCCTTCCCTTGTGCGAGCTGTTATCAAGATGATAAGGGGTTTTAACCATATGGAAATTTGAATTTTGTGTAATTTTGACTAGCATGCTGATTGACACTTTTACCAAATTCAGGGGCTGTAGATTTTCAGCCCCCCTGAAAAGTGTGGAAATGTGTTGTCCAATCAATCGTGGCTTTGTTTCAGATGGGCTGAAGCTGGACACGCTATCCCAGAATGCTGCAAATGAGCTCCACAGGCCAGAGAAACACTGCACCGATGCAATTGACAGGTACTCAGACCAACACAATTCCCTGGTCATTGCCTTGCTGAAAACTGACAGACCCATACCATATGCCAGACACTGACCGCCAGAAGTCACGCTATGCAGGCCTTATAAGTGTTAGCACCACGAACTAGAGACTGTTCAATGAGGTATAATCACACCAAAAACTGGGCTGAGCCACAGCCAACTGCCAGTCACAGACTCATTAGTCTCAGCCAATCAAAAGGGTTAGCTCTTTACCATAGAACACAGCGACTGGTTGAATGAGTTGTTGGTTACATATTGTAGTGCCACCATTTTTCTTGTCACAGTGTTTCCCATCAGTATTTTAAATGATATCAGTGGTATTAGAACCTTTTAATTTTGACCCCTTTTAGCTCTGTTTTGTTTTAGAGGGCACTGTGTAGGTGCCGTAACAGCCCCAGGTAATCAGAGCTGGTGTCTAATCCTGTACTAGCCAGAATTTAACCTGCTTAGACAGAAACGCGTGTCTGCCACAAAGTGGTTAATCCTCTATCTGTTTATCGTTACTTGCCTCAGTGGCCGTTGCCATGACGTCCTCGCTGCCGGTGAACATGGGTTGCACATGTTGGGAACGTCGTGGCAACCCACAGGTGTTGACGTTCAGCTCGTAAGGCGCAGGTGGCTATAAACCACCTCTCAGATCTTCCATCGCCCCTGTCTGCAGGATTTCCACGCATATTTGTTTTCAGGCCAAGCTGACTAGGAGGAAACACATCAGAGACATTAGCTGAAAGACGATTCCGAGAGGATGTCAGGAAATGACGTTAGCATGGCCAATAGAAGGGGCTGACGGTTAGCCCGCTCTGACAACTAATTTCAGCTCATATTAGCTTTATCGGCATGACAAATACAGGACATTGGAAAAACCATAGCTGAGAGCCATAGAGATGGCAGCACACCAAACTTCAACAAAGAACGATAAGAGTCGCCACATCACTGACACCTTTTCATTTTTTGACCAAGGCACATGTCAGCGTATTGCCTTCATCAGAGCATGTGTAGTAGTAGTGTAGTAGGTTTAGGGGGTGGGTTACAATTAACAATTAAAATGAATAAAACTGTAATAACAACAACTATAAAAACATAAACAAATCCATGCTAAAGACAATGAGTTTCTCCCCCCATTGTCTTTCTCCCTCTCTCTGTCTCTCTCTTTGCCTGCCTCTGAGTTGCCGTAGTTGTCATGAGAAGGAGCTCTCTGCAGTTTGCCAGTTTATAAAGAGCAAGTCTTCGATGCTGGATGAGATGAGAGAATCCTTCCAGGAGCGGGCCCAGGAGCTGGCTCTGAGCCTCAGCGACACTCTGGAGACCAAAGCCAAGTAAGAGGTCAAAGGCCACCAGCCCCTAATGTAACTTCCACCTGTTGTTATCACTGTCCGTTTTCTGTTTAGTCCAAGCAGGACCACAGTGATGCCAAATGATGGCTCAAATCTAGAAGTCCTCAGCCAGTGAGATGCTTTTGGAATCCTTTCAGAGGATATTTTGTTCAGTGTCTCTTGAGACCCAGCATGTCAGTTTTTGAGTCCAGACTTTAAAGAGAGATACTCTCAACCAACTGTAAACTTGATCTGGAAACAGTAACTGAAATTGTTTCTGTCGTTTTGGCCTTCTTGCTCAGTAACATTGTGAGAATGTTTGCTCATTTTCTCTCTCCTCCTCCTCCTCCTCATGCTACTACTCCTTCTGCTACTGCTTCTTTTTTCCCATCTGTGCAGGAATCGATGGGACACTGGCGTCCAGAGACTCCAGGCCCTCTGTATCGGGCGCCCGCCTCCTCACAGACCTCGGCCTGTTACCGTGACGACGAGGGCCAGGACTGCCCCGGAGGCTTTGTCCCGGCCCTGTGAGGACGGTGTTTGGTGTGTAGCGCTATCAGCACAGGCTAGTTTCCTGTCAAAAGCACACTTTCATGAGAGTCTGTAAGAATAGTAATATTAAAGATAATCTGTTATTCTGCACTGGTGTTGAAGATATGTGTAATAATAATAATAATAATAATAATGTACATGTATCAATGCACTGTTATATCTGTATGTGTCTCTGCACGACTGCCAGTGTGTCTATATCAATACATATTCAACTGTCACTACCGACACTACTGATACTGCTAATAATTGTAATTATAATATAAATACTGTAGTCTTAGTAATAACAAAATAAATCTGTGGCCATGCTTTGACAATTCAAATTTGTTGGAAATAATGATGATGAAGATTATGATGATGATGACGCTGATGATGGTAATTGGGGGCAGGCTCTCCCAGCTCCTGGCCCGCCTCCCTGACGCGGCGCTGCAGGATCGGAGGGTGGGTCGTCTCCTGGAGAAGCTGGGCCGCTTCACAGACGGGCGGAGCCTGAAGACCCGGCCTCCCGTCTTCCTGAGGGTGCTGGGGGGCCTGCAGCCCTGGGAGTTGTGCTCTCCTGACCTCTGTGTGGCCATCGAGGTACAGCAAAAAAAATAATGCGCACATGCTGACCAATCATAGGGCTGAGCTTAGGAGTCCGAGACAACCAGGAAATAGTAAAGGTCACAGCGTTCCTGAGCTCCAAAGCACAGCTTTATTTTGTGAAACAGACACATTTTCTACTGGGAACTTTTTCAGTGTTTCATTTTCTGGTCTTAAGACACAAACACAAAACAAACCGGATCCACCCACACCCCCTTCAAGTTACAAACACCTATAATCCACAAGCTCACCTCCCTGCCCCCACCAAACAACCTCCTTCCCCCCACATCCACATCTAGTGTACAAACCACACCCACCTTCCTTTACACCATTGTGTCCCTCCACCCTAATTCCCACAACAAATCCCCGCCCCACTATCCCCCATCCCCCCATCCCCCATCCCCCATCCCCCATCCCGTGTGTGCTGTTGATCCCCGCCTGTTTATTGTGGTACAGAAAACACACCCCAGGCAAATCACACAGCCCCTCTTGTAGAAATGTAACTTAAAGACATTCAACGGATAAAAGATCAAAAATCAAAAACAGTAAGGATATTGCAACATGTTTTAATATATAGCTAAATGTACTAATTTCAAATATTGTAATATGTTTTTTAATGTATTATTTTGCAATATATTATTCTATTACTCCTTTAGAAAATGCATCGCTGTGAAATATATGGAAATGTATTTATTAAAATAGATGTAATACATTATTTTTCAGAAAAAGTACATATTTAAAATTATTGGGCTTTCTTCTCGGGACCCACCCTCTCCAAAACCCTCCCCCACCCCTCCAACCCCCATACCACCCAATGTAACCCTCTCCAAAGCAAACCCGCCCCCCACCACTGCCAGCCTCAGGGTCAGTCAGGAATTCCAGGAATGAGGGACAGCGCTGGGAGGAATAGGGCGGGCACAGGGTGGAATGGGCTGTAAAGCGAATGTGGGGGGTGTGTGTGCGCTGTTTTCCAGATCGTGCGGGAACACGTGGTGCACATGAGCCCGGATGAGTACGACACCTGGCTCCGGTCCCGGGTCGCCCTGCTACAGCCGACCGGAGCACGGGGTGACCCGCTGCGCTCCGACCAGAGGCTGGCTCCAAGACCCGTGTTTTAGATCCAGTGACCGTGACACTGTGACTGTGAAAACTCCTCAGATCTTGGAGCATCCTGACTTGACTTGTTCCTGGTATTGCACCTCACAGGGACTGTTACCCAACGATATTTGTATATTCTGGTGCAATACACCGTTAACCTGAACTTCACCTGAAGTTCCCTCAGGGAAAAATACATTTATTACCTCCTGCTCTATTCTAACCAGACAAATATTAAATCCAGATTTTACTTGCAAACGTATGCTGTCCTTGGATTTCTCTGCATACCGTACACAGTTATATCCGATTTCCAGATGTCTCTGTCACACATAGAGTAGAAAAGCCACTGTTGGAGGCTGGACTTGAAGAGAAACTTTCCTGACTAAAGACAGCTCCTTATATGAAATCAATGACTGACATGTTTGGATCATGTGCATGTACCGATATCTCTTAAACATCCCTAATTCATAAATATGAAGAAATCTCTGTACATTTGCCCAGAGTCTCTTGTACAACCTCCATGCTTTTTTTTTATAACTTCTACATTAATGAAACCAAATTCCTTTCATTCTGATTCACGATTAGTACTGTCCCACCCACAAGCTAGACAGCCAATAAAGCTGAATTTATGCTCAGACACACTAAAAAACAATAGGCTCGTAAGTATCGCTGGACGCTGCACTCCATTTTGAATAATGAACATGAATGGCCTTTAATCACTTCCCACTTTCTTATTAGGAAACAAAAGGGCAAGTTTAAAAGTGACTACAGTCACACTGAAGCTCGTAAGTAATGACTTCATTAGGCTGAGGATATAGGCTTGTTTATAAAATGAGCTTGTTTATACAAGTGTGTGCCTGGACTTTAGCCCTGAAACATCCAGGCCTTGTAGCTGCCTTATCAGATTAATGCGGCAGATATTCAGAGAAGTCTTTTGAATTGAGGGAAATAAAATGGCCGCCCCAGTAATTTGAGCATGGAAAATGAAGATAAGTTGACCTGTTTTTGGCATCAATCACATCTGAGATGGAAAGTCATCACTGGCAATGCTCTCTACAAATAAAAACATTTCTTTGAGCTCACGGGTTTAAAAGAAGATGATGAAACCAGTTGTCATAAGGTTCTCAGTTGCAATTGATCCTGAAGGTTGTAAGATGTGTTATTATCTGTGTGTGTGTATGTGTGTGTGTGTGTGTGTGTCCATTTGCTACAGTATACAGGAGGCATACATCTTTGGAAAAACCAAATTACTTTCAAAGTAGATTTTTTACTTTCAGATGTTGGATAATTCCTCATTTGTCAGTGTATATGGTGAAATGATAGGGCAGACTTTCAAACTTTATAGCACTGCAGAATTTATGTTATGATAGTACTGTTGTTTATGGGACTGATTTTGTTTTAAAATTTGTTACATAAACACTAATAAACTATTTCCCGTCCCAGCCCCCGCACTGCCACTCAGGGATGTGTAAGCAGAATTGCAGGGGTTACTAGGACAGAAGGTCAAAGGTCGCAGATATCCAATGGGGAACAGTCCTGCTGGCATTGGGGGCTGGTGCAGAGTACACACGTTTCAAGAACGCTTCACCATCTGAGTCTAAAGTCACCCGATAAGTTAAAGCGCTGAGTACATTTTTCTTTCCTTCATGTTCCCGAAGGGTGTTGATATGTCTGCTCCGGACATTTTGCAGTTGTGTTTTGCAATGCATTCTTGCAAGCCAGACAGACGGGTGTGGGACAGACTTAAGATGTCTGCTCTTAGTTATGGTCAGATGAAGCATGTCTGAGCATGAGGGTTGTGGATTTTGTTAAGTACCTTCGATAGACCTTGAGAAGGGGCAAGGCAATACCTATTCTATAGTGCCATTGTGTATGCGAGTTTTTGGTTTGAAGAATTACCATTGCGCAGTCCACTAATTAGCTATGCCCACCAGAGTCAGTTCACTCGTAGCTTATATAGAGTCAGTTTACTCATAGCACTCTTAAAGGGAAACAAGAGCTGTCATTCGTGAACCTATGAAGAAATGTAGAAAATTTAAAATGTAATAACAGATGTAAAACCTGGATTAGGGATAAGTTGCAGAAACAGCGCTCACCCCCTGATGTTGAGGGTTAGTTGTAAGCAAGCTGGGATTAAGATACCCTCCGGTTTTGTGACAGAGTCAAGTCCTCTGTGCCCTTGTTTTTTCCGTGATATCAATAGCATGGCCACCTGCGGAAAATTCAATATTTGCTTTGCAATTACCAGAAGAGCTCTCGAGTCCATCGCAGTTGTGCAATTGGACTTGGCATGGTTTGGGTCGGTATCTTGTTTGTACGTCCACTGACCAATGAAATCAAAAAAAGGGTCCTATGAGTGGAAAGTAGTATTTTAAAGGGGCTCACTATCATGTTTTCTGGCATCTTGGGTTTTCTAATTCATATGACTTTGTGATAACAGTACAGTATTTGGTGCCAGATGAAATCATTATGGAATAAATATCAGGGCAAAACAGGTGTACTACATTTTTATTATATTTCCATTTGTTAACTTTTTTCATAATCTATGAATCTATGTGTTTTTATGATGACAATGAAATGGATTACTGAATAAATTTGTAAAAACATAAATGTACTTTGCCAATGGAATTTATTCAGCCCAAATAAAATGTGAGTGAATGTAAGATATTGGCAAGCAGGTTTCCCGCACTGAGCTTCCCTCATAAACATTGCACGGTTTTATAACAGCGCTCTCGGAAAAGCCATGTTTTATTTTTTCTCCACGCTCCGCTCCAGCAGTTTTCCCACTGTGTTTGTCCCCAGAGTGATAAGGGGTTCCAGTCCACAGAACCTGGCTAGGACCGCTGATCTCACACAAGCTCGAGCACTGCTTTATCACTGCTATCAGAGCTGAGAGCCCCCTGGGCTTTCTTCATTGGCACGTACAGAGGAACACAAACACTTCCCCCTCTCGCATTGATACCGTGCTCTCCACCCCCTAATGAGATCACATCTTTCCCAGAAAACACGTCCAAGGAGCACTCACAGTTCAGCTTTGAAATCAGCCCGTCCAGCAAAAGTCGGCATGCATTTCACATTTCACAGGGATAATATCGGAGCCAAGCGTTCCCATATCACACTCAAAAAAAGAGACTACACATGTTCCACATTGGTGTCCATGCTATTTACCGATATGTTTCTGCTTTAAAATATCAACACTTTAACATGTGGGTTTCTGAAGCAACATGAAAGGCCAAACATATTTTAATGAGGTAAAATATTAGAAAATAATAATAATAAAAGTACACAGTGCTGACACACCTACTATCTTACCTATTGCCTATTACTTTAAGCCAAAAAAAACGTGATAAAATGGTTTTAATTCCAGTTCTGGTTTATACAGTGCATGCATTTGAACTGATTGCCCTTTCTGTTAGGCTCGAGGCACACACGTATAAACAGGTGAATCAGGTGAATGTGCTCTTTATCATCATTAATATTTTGATGCTTTGTAGAATAAGAAGAAGAGGACCTGATGCAGGTTTATCTTTCACTGACATCCCGCACAGAAGACGTTTAGTTTTATGAATGTGATTTTTTACAGCCTGCAGCAGGCTGTAATCAGAGGGTCAATGATGAGAAAGCAGGTCAAAGTCCTCCATTCTCACTTTTATCTTTCATCTGCCCAGCAGGCACTTAAAAAAACATCAATCTGCTAAACAAGAAACAAGTACGAAACAAGCCTTTATATAGGATATGACTGTGGCCACAATCCACAGAGGATCTACAGATAGAGAACACAATGGAGTTGTTTGATGCCTTCAATTTACATACATTTGTAAATGTGTAACAGAGAACGAATGGTGTACTTGCTAAACAATTTGTGTTTACAAACAAATATGTTTGATACATGGGACCAACTGCAAAAATTGGGTAAATCTTTTTTTACTGCACAATTTGGCAGCTTTTTGTGTGAAATTTTTTTTAAACGTCTGTTTTCTGAGGTAGAGGGAGCTGTCTTTTCAGGGTGTCAAAACGGCATTCCTTTGAACACATTTCCAGGAACAGCTGAGCTGATCTCTCCAGTCAAGGAAGCAGGAAAGAAGATATCGCACTGAAAATAAAACAACCCATTTCAACATGGGATGTTTGAACTTCCTGTAGCACGGCTTTGTTGTTTAGTCACAGGCCTTGCTGTGAGGCGCTTGCAGCAGTCGCTGTGTGAGCCAGACAGCTCTGAACCCAGAATGGATAAATTACAATTCAAAGCATTAAAACTGAAGTCACTGTGGGCACTTTAATCAGGTAGATCCTGGTTATCATCCTGGCTTAGGTTTGTTCCCTTCAAGCTCAGCCAGTTCAGCAAAATGAACTGATATTCAATTAGATGGAATTAATTGAAAACTCCTCACAGAACACTGTGGGTATTTTTAACTTGAGGAGTCAAATTCCAGTGAGAGGTAATGGAGACTTTCTGAGAGCTAAAAAATTCAACACTTCTTAACGCAGCATTAGCTGCAGTGTAGGTACGAATCGAGAGGTGTTCTGTGATTCCCTTGGTTCATGTTCATGAAATTATGGCTCCTCTGCTCTTGTAAAAAGGATCAAACGGTAACACAATGGTAACAAGCGGCACAGGCCTCATCCACCCCCAACCTCAACCCCAAACCCAACCCCCGCTTTTCTGTTTGACTCATTATGTTCCCCTGGGTCGTCCGGCTCTCTTCCTACCTACGAGTCGAGGCAGGATTTCAGGGCTGCATTTCTCAAGTGCTCTCCTGTGGGCCGTTAATGAAACAGTATGTGCCCGACCGACTCCCATCCTCCACATACCTCTGGTAGCTAGACCCATCATTACATGCCGGTTCAGCATCTGAGCAACCCCCCAGCTGGGAGGCGAGGAAATTACAGGGGACGAAGGGAGGACCAGGCTTCACTTCATATATGAGCCACAGATGTTTAAGGGTCTCCCAGATGGCGGCTTTTCCTGGCCATGAAACCATTTGAGGAAGGAGGGGAGGGTGCATTAAGAGCTGGGCTTGTCTGCACTGAGTGTGAAATGGCAGCCTAGATTTGTCTTGCAACACTCAGAAACTAAGCTGCTTCAGCCTTCCTGTTGGTTGGATTTTTTTGATAGACACGGTGAAACCGGATGACCGTTTATACCCAGAGACAGCCGTGTTTCTGTGGATGTCAAAAACTCCAAATTCGTCACTTGGGTTCAAATGTAAGAGCGATTTTCTTTGTCAGGAGAGAATTTCTTTTTGGTTTTTTTAATCAGTCAACAACAGTGAGCTTTCAATCCTGCCACATGTACAGGAAGTGAAACTATGGCAACGCTGGAGAGTGCCCCATAATTTATCGAGTGAGGTCACAGCCTGTTTATTCATGAGCACAAGCAGAGAAGAAGAGGTTGCTCTGACCTCTTCTTTCAAAGGGTTTCATCATCTGGGACTTTCACTTCTGTCTGTTTTTTTCCGTTTCCTCCCTTTTTTTATTTCACAATGTTTTAAGAGCTTTTTTTCTGCCAGGTATTTTCTTTTTCTTGCCTTGAAATACCTGAATGAATTCTTCCTTGTTCCCTGACGAGAATTGCCATCAGCTGGGGATCAGCAGCATTCTGGGAACTTTAAATAATGAACGACCTAAACCTGAGCGTTGTCTTGTATCTGTGAGTGATGTTTCTAGAAAAACAAATACTGATTGAAAGTCATTTTCAGGCACAAAATGTTCCACCGCTGGGTTGTTTTACATCTGTTCAGAGCAGCAGGGCTCTGACTAATATGAATGGGGTATTTGTCTTGAGACAAGCCGTTCTGAACTGCGGCATGTCCATGTCTGCTCGGCACTCATGTAAAATTCCACACGCAGGATCGCACCAAACAAGTTAAGACACTTTTTAGGACTTCAGTCACGGTAAAACTGGAACATATTTTGTAATCACCCTTTCATTCCAATCTCCACTCAACCTGATTTGCAGGAAACAGCAAGTCTATACTGAGTGGAAAAGCAGAACATTTGATTAGAGGAGTGGCCCTGCAATCATTATCTGTGGTATTTTTCAGTTCCTTGCTCTGCAGCATTCAATAGACTTGATTACTTTCATTTTCTCCCGTTTTGAATGGGCTTTGCCAGTGTTGGATCAACAGCAGATTGCAGCACTATAGTTCATCAAACACACAGCAATCAACACTTGAGTAATTACATCTTAGATATGACCTGCTGTTTGAAGTCTAAATCACCAAAGCAGACAACCCAGACAGCGATTGTGTTGTGATCTAATTCTGGTGTCCTTTCCATTCCACGCTGGCCTGACAGCGTTAACTTGCAATGCCAGTCGAGATGGCGGAGCCGTCTGTTGCCAGGGGTAACTCGAGATAATAGGCCCCTCTGTTGCGTTGTTTTTCCTGACGAGGGTCTGCAAAGTGATGCGTTTAGACGAGGGCGATGTACGTCAGTGCAGAAGGCACTGTGAGTCAAGCACCAGTAGCCCTGCAAAAACAAACCCCAGGAATAAATTTCCCCAGTCTGATGTACCTTTGCATAACAATCATGCATAATAAATGAATTGAGCAGCCCTGATAAATGTCATGGCACCATTAAGGTTTTTATCTTTCTGTTGCTCTTTTTCATATTTCAGTCTATTTTGTATGTTTATGTATCTGCCATTGGCATTCTGCTCAAACATCCTAATCCCATAGTGTTGAAGCTGTGGGGGTAGGAAGGGGGGGGGCAGGTGAGGGTGATGGTGTGTGTGGGGGGGGATGGAGAGGGCTGATTGAGGAATGTTTATGGGTAATTGCCTTAAAGTGCATTTAGATGCAGTTTGCCCTGCCAAGCAAAAGCCTACACTTTGCCCTTAACAGCCTCATCAGCGGAGCGTGGGAGGGGACAGCGAGAGGGGAAAAAAAGGGCAAACGATAATGAAGTGACCGTAATCAAACAACCCTGCCGGATTTGTAAAGGTCTTGTTCCATGTCCCAATGTAAACAGGAAATCAAAACAAGTTTTTTTTTTTAAGTAATTGATGTTTTAAAGCAAAACAACACATTCTTCCTCTATTTTTAAACAGGCGTAGGGGTGGAAAAAGCCTGGGAGGGGGGGTTCATTAAGTCACTTACGAAGTAGTTGCCACGTGCAATTAGGATAAATCCACCAGCACACCAGCACAGGGGGCAGGAGGGAAGAGAGAAAGAGATTTTCAGTTCTCCTCTCCCCTCATCCATTCCCCTGTAGCCATGGGTGTGTTAAGTTCATTCTGCTCGGGGGGGTGGTTGGGGGGCTGCTCTCTTGCTCCTCTCATGAGCTCTCTTTTACCTTCAAGCCTCACTAATCCCAGGAAATGCCACCCGGACTTGGATCCTTCGCATCACGAGGCCTGGGCTTTCGGCCCCACCGGCTAGGACTGGGAACAAAAGTGGAAATTTCTGTGGCCGCCTTTGGTTTCATATTCTACATCGCTTTTTTTCTGTTTCCTCTGCCTACCTCTCCCCCACTGCCATCCTCAGAAAAAGCCACGTGAGGGAGACCACAAAGGGTGAGAAATTGGGTATTTTCGAACACTCCCTTTCTCGACCTCTGCGCAGAGAGAAGCGAAACGGTACTTTCATATCACTCGGGGGTCCATGAGGTCATTTCGTTAGAAAAGGGAAGGAGGTGGACGAAGGGAACGGCTCTAAACCGCAGCTGAGGAGGGGGACTCAGCTGGGTCCCTGAGAGAGAAGCAGCCCTGGATCCCCAATGACCTCAGTGCAGATTTGATTCCCTTTACTAAACCCCTGCCAGGGTACACCCCTCCACTGCTTATAGAGTTACTGAGCGTGGACACATGATCCGTATGTCAGGATTTGCCCAAATTCTGCCCAGGGTGATAACAGTATCATATTATCTGTCCTCATATCATACCCCCCTAATTTAGGACTGAACCTACGTATTCCAGACACTGTGACATTAACTAAAATACCCATAATGTAAAGGACCTTACAGCATCTCCATGACTTCAGACCACTTGGAATGAGAATCAGTTTATTTTCGGTGATTTCAGCGCTCTTTTGCGATAAGGAAGTGCGATCAAAGAGGCCTGTTTTCGGGTGAGGTCTGTACCAGCTGTGGGTTTTGTTTGATGGTTTTTGAACGTGGTTCACTGTGTTGAAAATTTTTTTTTAGATATGAGTAAACCGTGAGAAAAAACTCCCTGTGAAACAGCAGACATCACACAGGAAGGTGACATTAATGGTCACTTACAGGGTTCTTTCGGCCACCAAAGCTGAATTTCCAACATACACCCACCACCTGAGTAATGCAAAAACTATGAATGTCTAAAAATAAAAACTATTTATCGGAACCGTTAAGTTGTAAACACAGAGTACATGGAATACCAGACATAAAAAATACTTGATAATAAAGTAAGAATGTAAAATATCTAACGCTGAGCATCCTTCACACTGGGTCTGCATTATCGGGCCTAAAGCAGGAAACGTCGTATGCAGAAAAGCAGAGTAAAGGGGACGCCAAACCACGTCACAATGAAGACGGAACTTGACAAAGATAACCAACTGACTCATACTGGTTTTTTTTTTTTACAAAAATGGAGGATAAGACCAAAACCAAAGAACAAATGCACAAAGTAAAAAAAATCTATATTACACACAAAATAGGTTTCCACATTCAGTAGTAGATGCACATGTGTTCAAGTCAAAGCTTGATGCAATACTGGGTATTGGAAAGATGGTAAGCGAATGTGAGCCTGGATTGGCTGAATGGCCTGCTCTCAGGATCATGTCCTTATGTAAGACTGAATTAGCTAAAGGGTCATTTTAAATAAAATTACCAGCTGATGTCATTTCTGTTTTAAGAAATATGGGTTGTCCAGGGATTTTTTTTAGTAGACTTTCTTGGTAATCTAGTGATGTATGAGAACTTTGGTGTGATGTGCAGCTGTACAGTACAGTTAGCTCATGGTGGAACGGGAGCAGCCCCCAAGATCTGGCATCAGGGGCTTCCAGGAAGCAGGCCAGAGTTGCTAAGCATAGCATGAGAAATGGACTGCAAGCGTGATTGGTCGATGCGTCTCGGGTGACAGGGCACAACCCTTCTCCTATATGTCCAAACCTGCAAGGAAAAAAACATGAAACTGACCGCACACCAGGGGTCAGTTTACTCCTAAATAAGATCCTAGTCCTGGCTTATATGCCCCCCACTGTATCCAGATCAGTTACGTAATTCAACAGTACACATGATTTCATAACGGTGATCATTTAGAAGATCATCATTATATCCATAAGAATATAATCCACAAACCGTATTCATGAGAGACTTTAAGCCTGCAGACTGACCAGTCTAGACATGAGTACAGTACAAAGAACGTCGTGGTCTGATAGATTCATTCGTGATCGGTAATGATTCACCTCTCAGCCTCTGCTATCTTATCTCCGGCTTATTTGGTAAAAGTACACGAGGCATGTGGCAACATCTCAGGAATTAGAGGATTTTGCTGCGATGTGTTGCACACTGAATATTCAGAGAACATTTGGTTTGCCGTTTATCCAACAGCTGCTCATTGTTATGACAATAAAAAGGCCCCTTTTTCCATTTCACTTCTTTTGGCTACGCTTTTTTAATGCTGTATTTAAATTAGCGGTCATGTCACAGTGTCTTACCTGTGAAAATGTGGTTGAACACAAAAGTTGACGGCAGAAGATTCAAACAATCAAGATGAAAATGAATCACATTGCCTTCCATTCTGCTCAGTCTTGGTCAGTAACTATTTTCTATATCACACAATATTGCAGCATCGTTGGTGCTTGGTGTTCCCTACAGATTGGAAATACAACCAAGGGAATAAGACCAATGGTCAGTGGTAGCAATAGCATGTCTGAAGTGTATTTCAAAAAGCCAAGTCAGAAGCACAACCACAACCATCTGGACCATTGACAAAACATCAGTGTCACTGCTTAGTTGGCACCAGTTTGTGACTTCCTGATCTTTACCTACCACATTATTGTGCTGATAAGCTTACCAAAAAGGACTCACTGCATTCATCAAAATTGTGTTTCTGAGAATGTATCTGTTATATTAGGGTTAAGGAATATGAAGATTGGGTGTTGCCTACAGATCAGCAGCATTATTGACAATCTGAAGCAGAACTAAAAGGCCCAGTAGAAAAGAATTATAATCAATGCAGGGATGTTTCTGCTCTTTAGCAAGTGTGGATTTCAAAATTCCATTGATGTGAAATGGGGGGGGAAAATAAAACAAACTAAAAAGATGATTCAAGCCATGCGTTTTACATTTGGCTGTAACAGGGGTGAGTTTTAGTCATGCTTTTGGCAGCCACAGGCTCAGTGTAGGCCTCGTCTGCACTGATCTTGTGGTCAGAGTGCAAAAAAACAGCATCTTCGTCACAGTTGAGGGTGGACAGCCAACGTCAGCAAAATTGGGAGGAAAACAAAACCACAGGCAGACATGATGCTATGCATGGTTTTAATGCAGAAATTATTCCAAAAAGAAAGCATCCCCTAAGTGAATTTACATAGTAAATTAAGCATTTATACATGCTAACAAGGACAGACTACAATACAGACTCTGGAGCGAAATGCACAAATAAATAGTTAAGCGGTCATTTTAAACAATTTAACTCTCCGATGCCCTCCCCATTACAATTTACAAAAATACTGAATATTTTCCATTTGTCAACTTTCTGGTCGGACCACCTCAGATTCAAAAGTGAAAGATTGTCTTAAATCTTAACTGAAGAGATGCCATTGTTTAAGATGTTGAACATAATCCTATAAACCATAACCCTGCAAATGGTCCACAATTCTGCAGCCCATTTAAGAGACCTGCTGAAATACAGATTTGACGCACTTGGATCACAAAGTGACACTGGTCTGTTCCCAGAAAGCTGGAGTCAAACTACTGCTTTTACAACAATGAAGTAAATACAGCAACTATACACGTTTAATGAGGCTGGGCTGGATATACGTTTTGGGAGGGAATGGATATTCATAGGGCAGGTTTAGACACTGATTAGCTGGGGGAAGAGTTCGTTGGCAAAAACGTCGTCCCAGGTACTGTCAGCGCACAGAGGGGAGGACATGTTGCTGAAGGGAGAGGGGGATCGCTCGTATCCAGAGTCGCTGTAGGCGTCCATCAGGTAAGAGGAGGTCTTGTCGGAGCAGACGGGTGGTGGGGAGGCCGGGGACAGGAAGTCGTCCGCCCGCACTTCCTGGATCAGCTCCACCTCCTCGGGCTCATCCTTGACAGAGACCGTCTCCACCACCACCATCGCCGCTGTGGCCGCCTCCTCTTCCTCCATCTTTACTTCGGGGATGCATTCTTCGCTCTGCTCCACGCACACCACCTCCACGGGCTTGGTGTAGATGTGGTCG
This sequence comes from Albula goreensis, assembly GCA_022829145.1. NCBI lineage: Eukaryota > Metazoa > Chordata > Actinopteri > Albuliformes > Albulidae > Albula > Albula goreensis. The sequence continues at coordinate 40,950,760 of CM040744.1, forward strand.
AAGTGGATCAGTTCATTAAGGGCTTCCAGCTTAACTGGTGCGGGCCCCACAGGCGGAGATGGGGAGGCGGGTACTGAATCTGACTCGGCCCTGACCAGCTCCGGCAGGTCCTGGGGATCCTGCTCAGGCTCTTGTCCACACTTGAGGAACAGCTCTGGGTCAAGGATGTCCAGAATGCCGAGCAAGAGATCAGACTGAAAAGGGGGTCCAAAAGGAGAGAACATGAGTAATGAAGCCCAGCGACACAAAACAAACATCTATTAACTACCACTGTTGTCAGTAGACCAATCATGGGCTTCCATTGTACCCTGATCCATAACTGCTTAAGCAAACATCCAGCTGCAAAACTGTATGACAAGAATATCATGCAAGCAGCCTTGTACAGCAGCATCCGCTATACAAATGATGCAAATGTTAATGTCTTCGCTTAGGGCGCTGGTAGAACCGGCTCACCTCAGAGTCTGTAGAGTTAGGACTGCCAGTATCCACGTGGAACTCTTCAGATTTGGCGGCTGCTGGGTCTGCACCTGCTGCGGAGGCACACGTAGCCTGAGTACTGCGGACTCAGAAGACCCGACTGCCAAACTGACGTCATCCACGCTGGACTCTAGTACCTGAACCTGTGAGAGGAAGGAGGAGGAAGACAGTCAGTCACAGGGCACACAACAGCTCTGGCATTACCATTACAAAAGTTTTGTGGCACATCCCCCCCAACCCATGATATTGTCAACTTACCATCTCTTTGGTTTCCAGGGTATTCAGACCTAGCCTCTGACGCAACTCCTCGTTTTCTGTCAGGAGACCATCTGTCTTTTCACGTAACAGTCTGTTTTCAATATGGAGTTTCTGGTTCTGAAGAAGGGAAAAGGAGATGGTTCACAAACACATGGAGATACAGCTTTTAAAAACCATGTTATAGAACATAGATCCTCACACACAGTTCCGCACAGTGCAAGAGGCAAATTAACAAGGAAAAAAAAATACCTCCAATTCCAGCTCCAGGACCTGTTGCTCCAGTTCACCCATTTTTGCCTTTTTTCTGTCTCTGGCTGTCTGGGCGGCAACTCTGTTCTTTAGTTTCCTGGTGGGAAAGAAGAGAAATCATCTTTTTAACGTGTTCCGCTTTCTTCTGCCGACAAGGAAGCGCTCGTGACAGGCATTAAAGCCTGCGCGGTCCAAGGCACTGACAGCGCTTCTACGCTTGCGCAATCTCCGGCCATCTTGCCACGCAGGCAGAACAGGATATCCAAATCTCCAGCTATGCAAAAATGGGTGGTGCCACATCATTTACGATAAGTTTCTGGCAGCCAGCCAATCAACGATAAATGTTATGAGTTACTAGATCGCCAACATCTACTCTAATATTACACAGAAGACATGCCTTCCGATTACTTAATTTCGCCGTTGTAATACACATCCAACACACGTCTGTCCAAAGCTAAGCTATCGGTACTTGAATAGCCAATTTAGTAGGGAATGCTGCCTACGTAACGTTACTGCTATTTCAGTCTAGACAACGAGTTAGCTAATATTAGTTCGAATACATTCTCAACGAGCCAGCAATCAAGGGGTAGTGATTGAAGAACTGAACAAAACTACATATCGATATTCGTGAATAATTTAGCTTGTACACGTTAGCATTTAGACCCCTAACCATAGCTGGTCAGCATCATATTAGTTGACCTGCCAAAAGAATAAATCCAGAACAAACCTTCTCAGTGCCTTTTCTTCTGGACTCAAATGTGTGAGCCGTTGTCTTTTGCGTTGTGGTGGTCCGGATCCATTGGAATCCGAATCAGATGACACTTGGCTCGCAGAAGATGGCAACATCACCGAAATGGACCGGCTGAATCCCCCCTGAGCTCCGCTAGATGAGGCACTCTGCTTTCCGGAGATAAGGAGGACTTTATGGGTGCCCCCAGTCCCTGCTGTGACAACGACCATACTTTACTGTGTTTTGGGGTCTAGATTCGACCCTCCCTTATAAAATATTGGGGTAAATAATTTAATTATGAAGAAATCGTGTAGATTTCTTCCTGTGATCGCTACCCCTGGATTTCTGAAAATTCTTCAGTAGTTCCTCTTGCATTCTATTTCTACTGTCGTGGTGAGACATTATTGGTTGATGTAAGCTATGACGCCAATGTGAGCTAAACGCTGATTGGGTAGAAGGCTGATGCAATTTACATTAGAGGTGCCATCAGTATAGTGTTTACCCTTGAAGTTGTACTATGGGTAACTTGAGTTGTTTGTTCCGAGGTGGACGGTAATTTCCCGGCGATGTGCGATGGCAAATATGCTAACACTAAGTTGTTTCATGCGCACCGTGCGTGGTCATACGGCTTGTTTAGATTGTAGGAGAGCCGAAGCTGCGAAGCCACTCTAAAATGTGTCAATGTCCCGGGGCAAAAACTAAAGGCAAATAGTAAAGTTATGTTTGTAAGGGGCTGTATTTCCTCATTATTATGCTGACACAAGTGGTTTTAAGTATTGGCACACTTCAGCACATACCTTTTAAAAATGTGTATAACAATTTGTACAACTTCATGCCATTGTGCATTTCCTGTTGTGAGAATTAAAATTCACAATAATGTCTATATAAATGTGAACCATGAGAAATACTGAGTTCTCCCAAACTTATAGTCAAAGAGCTGTTATTTGAGAATAAGATGCATGTGTTGTAGTCATTATATTCAATGGATACATGTCAAACTAGTTGTAAATCCAATACAAGTATAGATAGACTGCCTGGATATATGTCAAAGGACTAGATGTCTAAGAATAATTCATACTGTGAGCTATATGGGCACTGCATATGAGTGGTAAGATTAGGTGTGTTCTCATGCTTCTTGTTCAGAGATTTGTGTACCTCAGAACTGTGTTTATGAGTAACGGTTTCAGGTTATTTTCATGGTGCTGGTGGTTGTGGTTTCAAACCATGGTCACTCACTGTGGAGTGCATGAAGGTGTTAGCATGTGAATCTCAGGTTTTTGTTTTAGAAAGAGAACCATTGGGGGATTTTGGGTATGCTGCAGAAAAATCCTTTTTTCTTTCTTTTTTTGGAATTAGAACAGGGAATACATGTTACATACAGTATACACATTCATTTCAATGCTCATTTGTGTGATTGTAGAAACACACCCATTAAATTTACACCCAACACACATGGAAAAGTGGGATGACACTTAGACACCTCTATCAATCAACCTAAGACTAGGTCCCTAGACTAGCCAGGGTAAATGATTCTCAAGGACTAATTCGCATTCCTTTTCATTCCATGGTCTCTCTTGATTCTGTGCTGATTATGCGCATGGAAAAACACATGATTGTGATGGCAGAGGGGCAGATTGGTTTCTGGCCTCATGTTCTCAACTTGGGATAGATTTTTAAAAACTTTAAAGTCAAACTTTGCCCATACCTCATACTTCCCCAATAACAGATGCTATTAAAGAGTAGAGCTGGTTGGTGATAATGTGCTCTGAATGTAGCAGGTACCAGTTTAAGAGCAGAGTTTAATAATAGTTTAAGGTAATTCATTGTATTATTTAAAAAACTAGACTTGCCATCTGTTCATATTTTGTCTGCATGTTTGTGTTTATTTGCTTATTTCCTATTTGCATGTATGCCTCTTGTCCTTAATTTTTGGAAAATAAATGAAGACAGAGCTGTCTGCATATTTTCTGTCAGTTACCTGTTGACATTATTTGCATACAAAGCTGCAGATTTTTAAATGTGGTGCATTTTGAATTGATATTTTGAATATGTTTTTTACACTGGTACAAAATGTATTCTTCCATTTACAGTTGCTGGTTATTTGAAGAAAAAAAAACATTTTCTTGTCATTGTCATTTACTAACAGACAGGCAGAACATGCCCTTAATTTTGTCATTCTTTTAATTTTGAGACACCTCCAAAAGATGAGTTGTACTGGGCATCTTCAGCAAAATATGGCAAGAGACTAGACAACTCAAATAAAATGTCACCTTACAGAATGTTCCCCCAGTAGGGCTGCAACATCTGTCTTGTTAAAATTCAGCACCCTGGAGGTGATTTTTTTGTGTGGGGGTTTGTTGTTGATGTTGACTAGTTGAATTTGTTGTTTGTTGAATGAGGTGGGCGGGTGACTGCGTATTTCACTTTGTTGAGTGGAAGGGATAGGTCAGTTGATGGCTGGGGGGCAGGGGGAAGGTTGGGGGGGAGGGGAGGGGGTGGATATGGGGGGTGAAGGCTCGGTTTTAGGTTGAATTTGTTGGTGGCAGTGTTTTTAAGCATAATTTCACACTACACAATCAGTGATCAGGATGAGAACCGATCAAAATCCAGGAAACAGGCCCACTGACACAGGATACATTTCCAGAGCAGTCCTGAATATCCAAGAAGGATCTCTTTTAAGAAATGTTCTGTGTGTGTCTGTGTAATATCTATCTATATAAATATACACATACACACACACATAGTGTATCTCACAAAAGCATATTATCTCATAGATGGAACACTGTCAAATTTAATTGTTAACAAACCCACTAATTTGAACATTGAAAATATTTTATGACTGTTGTGCAGCTTTTCTTCTTGTTCTCCAGCTTGGTAAGAAATGGAACTGTACATGTTTGGCAGAATTAATGTCAATGCGGATAGCATGTGTAAGGATCCACTGTTATTAAACACTGATACTTGAATTATATCATTTGCTTTTCTGACTACTTTTCGACGTGAGAAGGGACTGAATATCAAGCCGAAGTCATTACAAGCCAAACAAGGTGCTAATGGGTATGCTCACCTCAGTTTATGCCAGGAGTGTTTTTTTTCTTTTCAAGGTCAGTATTTCAATTATATATGAATGTCGAAGGTGACAACTCAAAGAGAGAGAATTATGAATAATTTTCATTTCTGAACATCCAACATTGTGAGGATTTTTTTTTTCTTCCAAGTGTGAGACGGATGGCCTTCCAACCTCAAAACATTTGTCTTGGAATTTTTCCAGATTTAATTACCAGGTTCATATAGAATCCTGAAAATGACAAGGGATTTTACAACAACAACAAAAAATTAACTAACCCCACATTACACAATGTGATTAATTTGAAATATTATTCTACTTTTAATGAGAACAAACCTTCCATAGTCTAAACGAAGCAAGTAAAGCTTTACTATGGATAGTAAATAATGGATATATTATTGCTTCATTGCAGGTTTTCTTCAGACGCTATGGGACATGGATATAGCGGCTTGGTGCTCTGCCAACACAGCAAAGAACATTCTGTGTGACTCTTATCTGCTCAACAGTCAGAATTTCATCATTCTCTTTGCAACAGAATTTAACTTCAGAGCTGTTGATGGGAGAGCCAACCCTAAAGCAATGTTGAGCCTGAAACACATTTCAGTTTGTTTTGTAGAGACCAAACAGGCATGAAAGCGGTAATGTTTGGACATGATAGCTTACTTTGTTTTTGACAAATGTTCCTTAAAACTGCATGACTTGAATGTCACAGAATTAAGAATTTAAAAATCTTTAATTACAGTACATCTTTGGATCAATAACAGGCTCTTCCACACGATGTAAAACATAAGGGATTAACTAAAATAATCATGGCATGAATTTAACCAAAATTTGCCAGTTGCAGGGATATCTGATATCTTTAACAATTAGGTCAATGGTCTTTTTTTCCAGAGAATTACGTGCCTCTGGTAGTTGCATGTTTACATTAGAAAGGAGAACAAACACAAATTTACATCTCCATGAATACGGTGGAATCCACATATTCAAAAGCAAGAGCCATTTACGCTGCCTCCCTGCTCTGTCAATATTGACATGGTCACCGTCGCTCAGAAACAGGATGTAAATGGCACTGTATCCGAACAGTGCTGAGGGAAGACTGTCCCAGTGGCAGCTCTTCCAGCTTAGCTCTGAGGGCACATGGCTGCTCACGTGTACCTGGGTCATGCTGGTTCCAATAAGTTTGCAACATACAGTGAATGCAAAAATGCTGAAAGATAAATATCCCATACTTTAGGCTATCCCTTCCGGTATGTACCGCTTCCTGTGTATACTTTGTGCTGAGGCTGCTCCTCAGCCTAGAACCTATGTGATGTAAGATTCTGCTTTATTATGGGCTGTTATTGAAACACAGTGCATTGTTATGTAATTTAAGTGATGAATTGACATGTTTGGTCCCTTGGTATTGCATGGTAATATATCTGAATGAACTACACAGAGGAAAGAAACACAAAACCACTCAAAAAGGGGTATGTGCAGCTAGGGTATGTGTTTGGAGACCCCTTTGTCCTTCCTGCTCTTAAAACCCGTCGGTGGCTGATATATGAGTCCAGCCGCCTCTTCCTTGTCCAGTGAATGTGTGGGAGCAAAAAGAGCTTGCTTGTAGACCTGGGGTTTATGGAAACTCACACCTCTGGAGTTAGCTATCTCCCTCTGAAAGGACTGCACTAAATCTATTCAAAAACACAGAGATCCCTGACAGGTGGGTGACAATGAAGAAACTGGCACTTCCTCTCTCAGTTCCCTCTCTCATTTCAGCAGAACAAAATCCCCAGCCTGAATCCTCAGGCAGTGTTACAGCGACAGTGTGGGACTGCCTCTGCCGCTCGATGCGAAGCGACACTCGATTCCGAGAACTGAGAAACAGGAATGCGAAAGAATAACCGAAGCAGATTATGATACTTTTTTCTAAGCGCAACGTTTCAGAGACACACGGGTTTCATAAAACACAAGATACATGTTTGTCTAGTCTTGGGCATTCTGATGAAACATTAATACATGTCCATGACTGATTTAAATGCATTTTACAGTGTGAGGTTTGAGGGGAAATGCCAACTGTATGTGGGTTACAGTAAGGGATGAGTTTTGCATTTGCGAGTTCTGATGGGATCCCTTATTTATACTCTGAAATGGCGTGTGATCATGAGTAGGGAGGTTCGCTGGTAGCCCATAAAGGACTTTCTCTTTTCCTCCCAGCCATCCCGGCTCAGAGTCAGGCAGCAGCCACAGGGTCTCTGGGCAGGAGCCACCTTCAGGCTGTGTGGTGGATTTGCCCGCCGCTATGAGACTCTGAGGGCTTGCGTTTTGGTCCCGGGAGGTGCTGTCAGACGCCTCTGGACATACAGTGCACAGTGTCTCCAATGGCCTGGTGCATCGAAAGCCAGAGAAACCCAGAGCCAGCGCATTTCAAGCCGAGTCTTGCTTTCATGTGTGCACCTGGCTCCTGCTAGCATGCAGAGCTCCATTGCTATTTCTGTGCAAGATGCAAATACAGGGTGACCACATACTAGAAGGCAATCACTAGTTTTAATGTTACCTCCCTGCACAAATCCAGTTCAGGTTAGGGTTGTATGAAAGAGCACTGCTGCCCCTCGGCAGTACGCCAGCTATTAACACATTCTTATTTGACTGTTGGGGAGCGGCAAGTATTTCTTAAGTTATTCAGCCAAATTACGCAAAACCTGACAAAATCTCAAGGGAGGCACATGTCAAGGGAGTGGCTGTTAAGTTGGCCGGATCTCTGCTTTTTCTCTTACACTCGATCTGTGGATCACTCGGCTTTTAGGCTGCGCTCTTTAAACCCAACAAGAAATTCAGGGCCACATTTTCGACCCACCCACTAATAGGGCTCAGCTTAATTACAAATTGCATAGGAGGCATTAAAATACAGCTACTTATCGCGTGATTACAGGGATGGACCAACAATTTGTGTTTTGCGTGGGCTTAAATATCATTGGCCCACAGCAAGCATTGTTACAGTGTGTTTAAATGGTAGGAGGTAATTACAATGGGTCTAAGCTGAAATGCCTGTGCTTGGTTTCATGAGGCAGAATCTGTCTGAATACCTCTGCACAAGGTAGTGTTGTTTAGCTGTTTGAGGGTGGCCAGACATCCGCCAAGTCAATACGGTCACACCTGTGTATTCAGAGGGGCCGGGGCCCTAGCCGCACAGTGTGAGAGGTGGTGCTGAGACAATAGAGGTGGGCGGGGCAGTTAGGGGTGTCAGGACATGCCCCTGGGACAGTGTCCAGCTGTGCGTTAAATAGTGCCCCCAGGCTATGTTGACTCAGGTCCCAGCTCCTCCCCCCCCTCCTCCCAGTGTGTTTACTCTGGCTGCTGTCTTCCCACCCTTTGCGGTTTCTGGAAATAGGCGAAAGCTTGTCACATTGCTACTAGATGCACCCCTGGTCTGTGGGAATAGTGTTTCATCAATCCACATTTTGTCTGCACCACAGGTTACCCACGCAGAACTCGTATCGCTAGTGTAGGAGCACCCCCTTATAGATTAAGCACCAGCACACATCATGCAAATCTGACATTGAAAAGCCACAGCACCCAAAGTGTTGAAGTTCCCCAGTCTTAAAAGTTCCTCAGTAAGACCAGTTTATGCCTAAAGCATTGTGGACATGCAGCCACCTGTCAAAAATTAACTTACCAAGCGGTAGATAACTCATTTTTATAATGGCCATTATGTTATATGACTGATTTAATAAAGGCCACTGTACTATATTAGGTGACTGAGGAACTAAGGCTATGAAAAAGAAACATTTTATATGTGTGCTACCTTCACTATCAAATTCCTGTGTGATTCATTCGCCGACAGTGCAGAATTTTTTGCATGTGCTTTTAATACTAGCAAAGTTGAGAACTGCCATTTAAATTGCTTGAAAGTTATCGATAAAAGTAGCCTTCATTTGCATTTCCATACTTGCATGTGCAAGGGAATGGGGGTGTGCAGGGGAAATGGAATATATATATATAAATGAAAAAAAAAAAAAAAAAAAAAAGTTTCATGTATTTAATGTATTATCACTGTCTTATCATTTTACATTGGGGAGTTTGAGATAATTTTTCTTCTTGGATATTTGTTTATAGAGATAGTATGGCATTTAGGCAATTAAACCCTTTTAAAACTTACTCAGAGTTAGAAAAACCCAGCACTACCATTTGTATTTCCCTGAATGCAGTATGTAGATCACTCCAGAGTAAATGTTAACTGGATTAGCACAATGACTGGAAGTCTATGGGAACAGCTACTCTCAAAATTAATGAAACAGATCTTCATGCAACTCCAAAGTTTGAAACCCACAGATCACACGCTGCACCCACAGAAAATAGTGTTGGCGGGTTACTCTGACATTCCGTAAGGAGAAAAGAAAGGTGGAATTGCCAAAATGTCAGCATATTACTTCAAATATTTGGAGAATCAACTCCAGGGGCAGAGTTTAGTGTGACATAGCGCAGAGCAGTGTGACCTGTGAACAGTTCCCCAGCTCTCTCTGCCTAAGCTGCAACGGCTCTTCTCTTTCTGTCCTGCAACATGGCACTGTCTGCGGTTGCTATGGCCTGTTCAGGCCCTCCTATCTCTGTTACTTGCACGGACCCTGATCAGTGCTAACAGTAAGGGCTCTTACTGGTATGCCGTAGCTAAGAGGGTCCTTCTCTGTCTTGGCTGCCGGGGCCCCTCTGTGTTAGCCTCCCAGGTCCCTTCTCTGTCTCAGATGAAAAGCTGTTTGCTGCCATTGAAGCCCATGGCCATGTAGCTGTCCTTCCTGGTTCGCCCTCTGTAACTGAGTGGCCTTTTGCCAGGACGCCATCGGCCTGAATAACCATGAGGGGCTGTCTTTTACGATTAAAATTCAGCTCACTCCTTGCAGCTCAAAAACACACATTCAGAACCTCGCATTGCTGAGTTCAACCCCTTTCTTCTGAGCTGCAGAGTGACCATCTTGTTTGTTTGCTGGTGTGTATTTGTGATGTTGAGACATAAGAGACGAGGACATGACACAGACGTTTCTGTCTTATCCTGAAACCAGGATCCTTACCAGTCCAGACCTTATGCATAGGCAAGAATAGGAATGATTTGTATGAAATGTGATTGCGTTCTGTGTGCTCTTCACATCAATATGACATCTACAATGTAGTGCTCTTGCTTCAATGTCATCTGTGTGAAACACAGTTTCCCCAACATGCTGCAGGGAAGTCACCTTGACAAAAAAAAAAACACACACACTCACATCGCTGAGGTTAATTGGATCTCGTCAGTGAAAAGACGCAATGTATAAACCAAAATAATGTACTGTGTAAATTGACCCAAATCCACGAGAGTGTTCACTGTCAGTCTCCATAATTGTCAGAGGGTCGCTGCCAGCACTTTGTGAGCAGGATAATCCTGGCTTTGTTTGCAGAAGAGCTGACATCGTGCTTTATTTGTTTGGCGGACATCGCATTTTACCCCTGCACTCACTGTACCGTCTCCGTCCAACAACAACAACAACAACAACAACAAAAATGTTCGATAAAGGGCGGTGCGGAGTTGGTCGGACCCGAGGAGTGAGACCTGGCCCTGTCTCGCGTTCATACCACATGGGAGGCCGTGTCTGGAGATCATGCAGGTCCACCGCGTGTGCGGGGTGTGTGTGTGGGGGGGTTAGGGGGATAGCCAATCCAAAGCAGCTGCTGCTATTAGGAGCGCTCTCACCTGGAGCACTGGAGATCTGACAGTTTCCCATGTAGCTAAGCTTCAGTTTAGACCAGCTTACATTCCTTTATAGGCAATCAAACATATTATGAAGGTTTTTTTTTTTCCAATGCAAAATATAAAATATTCAGCTACATATATTTATATTTTCCAATTTCATGTGAAATATTGTCACATGAGATAGTTGAAATTGCAATTACAGTGAGATGCAGCATTGCATTGTGTCACACATTTGAAATGTCTGCATAAAAACAGACAATAATGTATATATTTGTGACAAATACATATATTATTTATATAACTGACCTATTCAAAAAAATATATATATATATTTTTTTCATTCTGGATTTTGTTGACCGTTTTTCATGAGTGTTTCCTGTTCTTTAAGGATGTCTGTGTTGACAGTTGGTCTGCGCAGTCATTTGAGGCCAGCCGCTCAAGAGCCTCCTGTTGAGCAATAAACTGATCAGATCCAGCCGCGATATGGTGGACTACTACACACTTTTAACATGTTTATAATCTAAATGCATCTGGCATGTGACTAACAGGAGACTTACAAGGAAGTGTTTTCCAAGGTCACAGCATTATATGTACAAGTGCTATTGGTGTTATGGTATCATTAAAAGATAATAAAATGACACACCCTAAGGTACAATTACTGTGACAAAGTAAAAACCCAAACTGTCTTACTTGACTTGCATGGATGTTGCACTCACTATTCTAGGTCTTGACTGCATGATGTATCAAACAGTAAACCCTGACTGCCCCCCAGTGACGACTACATGGTATTGCATTTAACATTATTTATTTCCTGACTAGCATTTATGTGGTGATGGGAGAGTGAAGCAGCATGGTACCAAAAATGGGTGGAGCTACAATATGTTATCAGAAACACTGGTTTTGAACCAATCGGTGTGCTTTTTTTTTTTTTTTTTAAAGAGTAATACCTTCCCCCTTGCTCCTGGACTGCCCTGCATCAACAGCCTGGGGTTTTGGAGGGATGAGGTCCTCTCTACCCTTACGTTGAAGTGACTGAAGAATGTCCTACTAGTGGATGTTTAAGCCCCTATGCTCTATACTATATTTAGTTATATTTAGATTCTCATTCTCATCAGTTACTTGACAAGATTGTTTACTGCTTTCAGATGCATTCTTTTTCTGGGAATGACATGTGGAGTTGACCAGACCATAATATGATCTGGTTTTCCCCAGTGTGTCAATATTTATTGAGTTATTACTTTCTGTATCATACCACTTCCCAGAAACTTACCCGATAGCCTTTAAGCGGTGAAGGAATAATTCTGTGGGGTTTTTTTTTTCATTTTCATATTTTCTTATTTCTTTTTTTTTCTTAGATTTGTTTTATTCCCTGTACATTGTGAATCCCTGTGTGACAGCTTTTTGCAAATTATGCTCAGCAAACATAAAGATACACTGATTAGTGACTTTGAATATACTTTCACTGATCAAAATTAATTGTGTGCCAAAACGAATTGGTGCTAACACTCCTGGTGTCCTATTAAACATATAATGCCGACGTAAATAGTGAATGGTATTGACGGGATTTTATTAAGTAATAAAGTACTGAAGGTTTACTGATTGCATCTTGACAAGGAAGGCCATGATGGAGGCCATTTTAAACGTCCTCCCTTGTTTGCACGTTTTTGAAGTTATATTTAACTGCAAATTCATGTACAAATGGCATATGGATTTAATCCAGAGGTAGGCATATAAACGTCAATGTACAGTAGCGACAAATGAGCTAAAACGAGTCTCAATGCACCGTTTACATGGGGCATGGCATCGCCTGCCACGGTTCACCTGCAGTTCACGGGCATTAAGTTCTCTCATTACCTTTAATTTCCAAATGGCATTGCAGAACTGGGTTACCCAGCCGTGCCAATTATGTCCGAGGCAACTACTCTGGCTTGTTTAACCCAGGACTCGTATAACCAAGGCCTGTCAGAAAACGGAAAAATCCGCGGAGCAGAGTAAACAAGCATGAGGAAGAAGGGCGGGCGCGTCATTGAGCATCACGTCAACAAAGTCACCGGACACTGGTAAAACTTTTACCGTCTCAGTGGACTGTAAACACACAGCAACTCATAATAAACCAAAATACAGAGCTTGAAAACAACAAAAATGTCATTTTCTTGATACGAGAGGGGTGCAGTAGCGCTAAGATTTCCGAAACTCTATTAGACATCCGCAACCGAGTACTAGAATTTATCAGTGATAGCATAATAAGAATGTACTGTTTATCCACAGCAACGGGAGTGAGAGAATTGTTTTTCTGTGGTTTGTTGAATCTCAGTGGCAGTCCCTGTAGTTTTAACTCTGACAATCTACATGGCTCTGTAACGACTAATGTGTCATAACTATATTCTCCTGACAGAGTTAATCTGGCACAATGTCCCACTATTGTAAGTATATGCACACAGATTAATATTTGCACAGGACAGTACCTGGAAATATTTAAATTGTATTACACAAATTTTAATGTGATTGTTACACCCATCTGATAAACTATTTTGGGATACACTGAGATACACTGAAATGTATCATTTTCATGCAATGTACCAGGCCGTTGTGACAGTTTGCATGAAATGTACACCAGCAAGAACATTAGTACACAACACCAACAAGGTAAACAAGGAGTGAGTTGGAAAAATACTGAGGCACAATGCACAAATCCCATTTCCAACAATTATTATTATCATTGGATATGGTCTTGGTTGTACATGTTGGATCAATCTGTATGGGTAAAAGTCAGATAAGAGCGACATAAAAGTTACACTCCAGCTAAAGAAAAACAGAACTCCGAGAGACAACACTGCAGAAAGACAGTACGCAAAGATATTTTGTTGTTCTCCCCACTAGATGGAGACAACTTTTTCTTTTAGGAATGGAATGACATCAGTGCCGTTGCATCTTTTTTTAAGTGAACTCCCTTCCAGCAAGTTCCAGAAATGACTTAAGTATAATCCGGTCCCTTAAAGCCAACTCCAGCCAATCAAAGGCTTTGTTTAACAGGGTCTTTGCTGCCAAAATATGAGGACAAATAAAATATGAAGAGAAATAACCCAAGTTTTCGTGGCAGCCTCTAAAACTGGTTTGTTGATCTTTAATCTTACAAAGTGGCACGCTAATTTAGAACAAATTAATAGCTGCGGGAGGACAGGCACAGTCACCAGACAAGATTTCTTTCCGGACTCCACGATTTCGGCTTTGACTTTTTCTTTTTTTCCTTTGTGCAACAATTAAATGCCCAAAATCCTGGCTCCCAATCACAGAAATGAGCACACAATGTACGGATAGTGTGTCGACATGCTCCCTGGAGATTCTGGTTAGAGTGGTCAAAACAAAGAGGTGTAAACCAAAATGTGCAAAAGAGAACAAGACCCTTTGCCAAGACGTCACTTTGCGAGGCGCTGAGCTGGATTCAAGAACCTCCTTCAAAGTGATCCATGTTGTGCAAGATGTTTTTACAAGCTGTTATATGGGCAAACCGGGAAAAAAATAAATAGGCATGAAGGAACATTGTCATCACACTCACATTTTTAGTCATTTCCTGTTGTTCTTTGAAATTGCAGCATAGTGGTTTTTCTTTGTTGAACTTCAAAGTGAAGACGGGAAACCATTTCACCATAAATTGGAAGCTTACACAGCTGTCAATTACCCTTTTATATGTATTAATATACATTTATGAGTTGTTGGAGCGACTGGCCATTTTTTTCTTTTTAGTCACTTCATTAACTCTGATGCGTCATATATGTGTGTGTCCTGTGATCTCACACAATGGAGTGTTCCCTTATTTTTCGAGTATGCCGCAGTGTACGGTGGTACGAAGCTGAAGCTTCAGGAAGGAGAGGCTGGTAGTTTAGCACAGGGCCATAGGACTTGGGGGGGTCAGGGGGGACACATCCCCCCAATATTTGTGGCTGCTTCTTTGTCCCCCCCCAATAACACTGACATGTTTTATGTAAAATAGTTTCTCTAGCTGCGTCATAGTGAGTCGTGTCCCCCCAATATCCCACTCTCTCCTACACCCCTGGTTTAGCAGTACCAGCACATTGCAATTTGCAAGCAATTTCAAGCTCCGATTGGATGCGGTTAATAACATTCAAATATAGTCGTAAGTGCAGGATTAGGCCTATATATTACACAGTATTCAACATCACTGCATATGGCCTTGATTAAATAAACAGATGCTAATATTTTTCAGTCCACGCCCCACACTCATCTTCAACATTAAGAAATAAAACATTGATGTAGAACAAATTAAGGGCTGTGCAAACACAGGGAAAGCCACTCACACACATACACAGCCCTCGGATGCTGCATGTTGGTGAGACGCATTATGCGCACAGATTTTGACCTTTGCTAACAGAAATGTGGAAATAAAGCGTACAATCCTCAGATTTTAGAAGGGCCACATATGAAAAGAAATCAGAGTGAACACAAGTCCTGGTCGTGCAGCTCTACTTGAAACTTCCGAGTAGTTGCTTTACAGGTAGAGTCACTTTCATTTAAAATCACAATGACTGGAAGGCTTTGAGAACTTACTTTGTAATTTGGGTCTTGTGCCCTCTTTAGGACCTTTTGCAGTCCCGACTTAATGCACTTTGAGTTGCAAGTCGCCCTGCAAAATGCCTATAATGTAATGTAATGCAAACTAAAGCATGCAGTTTCTTTCATAGGTTGTGCATTGCTCAGTTTTTCCGAACCTGGTTCCCTTCAGTAAATATCCATCGATATAAATGGATAATAAGTGAGAATGCTGGCTCTTGCAGTACTAAGTGAGGGTGTCCGCAGAGCAATAAACATCAGGGGACGAGGCGCAGCAGCATTGGCCCTGATCCCTGTCAATCAAACCCCCACACCCAGCTGCCCTCTCAGTCGGCTGAGCTGGCCTGCTTGTCATCACTAGCACAGAAACCCTCCCCTGCAGCACAATTATACACAGCTAATTGTTGGTAATGTCTGACTGTCCGATCTGCCCAGTGGGAACTGGGACCCAGTTGAAAGCATATAGCACAGACGTTTGTGGATGCCTCAGATTGTACTCTGTTTCTCACGACTCTGCTGTGGTCCTCATACACGTCTGCAGGCTCAAATATGGAGGTCATACCAGCAGACAGACGGGCTGAGGACCTGGATGTTTGTCCAAGTTAGGCATGGGTTCTGTGCCCTCTTTCGCATACTCGCCAGGCAGGACTCTTTGTGGTGTTCTCACACTTGATAGAATCCCAGGGTCATATACACTGATGACGTGTGACGTCACGTTCCCTAGCAACAGTGCCGTTTGGATCTGTACCAAATGTGAAATGAGGTAGATGGGACAAACAGATTAAGCCTGTTTGAAAAGTGGGCAATAGTTATTGCCTGTAGACTTTCCATATTTTGAACCATCAGTGTTACACCATGTTCCCACTTTGTTATTTTAAGCTGTATTTGTTACCGCATAACATTGCTTACTTCCCATGATTTTGATTCGGTAGATTTTGGTCCGACACTTTTAGCTCTCATTAGTCTGCATGTTACATGTAGTCTGGTATTTACCTAGTGCATATATTCCCTGTTGAATGGCATATATGTTCAGTACCATTCAAATGAGGTCTAGCTTGAATAATGCTCCAGCACAAAGAATTAAGCGGTTATTGTGGGCATCCATATGTCATTACGAGCATAATTACATTTACTGGAGTCACTACAACACACGTTCACAGCCAGTTAGCGTTTATATAGGTTTTACATGCCCATTACCCTTGTAACTGAGTAGCAGTTGAGCCACAGCCTCTGTGTAATATAAAGCATATCACTTTACGTCTTTCTCATTAGCAATAAAGCCCCGATTCTGCTCCAAAGTGGAGACATAATACAGTGTCTAAAATACATGTCGTGGAAAAAAATCCATTTTGCAAGCCATAGGGAGAGAAAGGCAGGGGTCTGACCTGGCCTAATGGACTGGCCTTTAAGAAAATGGCACAAGTAATGAAGCAATTGCATGTAATTGATTATTAGTAATACTCATTACTAAAATACGTTCATGCATTGAGTAGATACTGCTCCGTGGGAAAGCTGACCTGGCAAAACTGGACACGTTTTCTCTTTTTTTTCCAGCCATAATGCTGACAAGCATAGCTGGATTTATTATACAAATCAGAGACAAGTCTTTCCTTTAAGCCTGAACTCTGACTGCTAGATATTTATTTGTTTGCCTCTAAATCATTCGCAGATCCTATTAAGCACACCAAACGCAACTTGAGGCCTGATATGGGACAGGCTTTAAATGGGTCCCAAGGTTGCTCTGAGTCATAAATAAAGCATAAGCACACCATTAATTCCGGACTCAAATGGTCAGGACTGGTGAGTAAACTGAAGGCCAAGCATTAAAACAGCTGTTTGTCTTTGTTTGATCGGCTCAGCGTTCCCGCGGTTAGCTTCCCTACCATCACATCGGAGGGAAGTGGGATCAATCCAAATGTACAAACAAATGACAGAGTGATGTAGCCATGGCATGTAATTCTGGGGGAAAAAAAATATGAGAAATCAAAACACAGCATGTCCGTTTGATAGATCTGGAGGTGGCTTGCCAAGATCTTGCATATCTAGCTGTTTTATGCGATAGAAATCAAGATGTGGAAACAACTTTTTAAGTACTTCAGTCCAACTTATCCATCCACACACTCTTCCAGGGTTTATCTTGTGCAACTTTTGACTTATTTTTGGACTTCCTATATTCAGTACCATGATTGAAAATGCAATTCTGCTACCATTAATCAGGCAAACCTGGCGCAGGAGAGAGAAACTCAGATTGTTTACAGTGTTGCTCCTCCTCTGTCTCTCTAAGACGGTTTATCTCCTTCCTCTCCATCTATCCATAGCCTTAGGGAAAGGCCTTCCAAAGTGTGTTGTCCTTCCTCCCTGCCTTCGGCTCAGGGACAGACATTTCAGCCGCGGGCCCGAGTCACACCTCTGTCCGCGGCACACGCAGAGTTCTCAGGTCTGACTTCCCAGGACTTGTTTTGTCAACACAGCTTGAAACTTTCATCTCATCCCCAACAAACACACTTATACTCCGAGGCAGTTAGTACCAGTTCTTTTTTCCATATTTTGCAGATTGAGCTGCAGTTCTAATTCTTGTTCTAATCAATGTAAATCCCAGAATGCCTTTGGCTACACTGAGACAGATTTTTCAAACTGTCTGTGATATAGCTATTAAACTCACGCTGTATTTAAGCACGATAACTGACATAATTTCTGTAAGGGCACATATATTTCCCTTATGATATTTTGCCAGAAAAAACAGCATGCTTTTTTCAAGGCAGGTTGCCAATACAACTGAATTATTGAAACAATTAATGGAGCGGCACAAAGAACTAGTCTTGTGAGAAGTGGAAAGGGAACAATGAGTCCCTAGCACTCTGTAGGGAAGGCATCACAGAGCTTCGACCTGAAAGGGCTTTTTGACTTCACTCTCTGCACACACAAATATATGCTGTCAGTTCAGATTAAACAGAATGATGAAAATAGCCTTATCTTGGTGCAACCATAAATGTTATGTTATGAGATGCCACAGCTCAGCTCCTCAGTGAAAAACCATTCTCAAAACCAGTTTCACTTGAAAATGTAATGCTGGAAAAGGACATTGGACAGAAATGACTTGAACCTTAATGTTCCCCTAGACATGAACTGGTCCTATTGGATTTGGCTTATATGTATCTAACTTTATATTTTATTTTCAATTTACAGTTTTGAAATGGATTTACTGACAAATTAAAAGCTTTTTCATTTATGCTTTAATGAGAGATATTAATGGCAGAAAACACTATAGATGAGAGTCTTTTATGTAATCATACTATTTAGTTTTTTATTCCATTCAATGAATGGAATTTAATTTGGTTTAAAGTTTACCAATCTGTATGCAATTTATGCCTATGAAATTAATGACTAATACATCAACAAACATGCAGCCAGTTCATTTTCAATCTCTCACCTCAAACACATGAGAAAAATAAACATTTTCTATATAAAACTGGGGAGAAACTCTACTGGATTGAAGATGACCTGAATTTTTGTCTCAGGTCCAAATTTAATGTGACTTTTCCTGGTAGAGTGGTTTCATAACTGCTCTCTGAAGCTTCTGTTCTGCACATGCTTTTTTAATGTCACTTGCTACTCTGTGTGTCAAGACCAATTAGCGAGCCAGTGATCGCCTGCTTTTTAAGTTCAGGCGACTTGTGTGAAAACATCGGTGCCCCAAAAAAAAAAAAAAAAAATGGAACAGAAACACAGCTGTCCTCAGAGGAGGACAAAGGCAATTATTTTAGTTTGCCTGGTCACGTCTCTCGCAAAGGAGCTAGCTTCAGGTAGCGCCTGCAAGCTTCAACACCTTTCCAGAGGCTTGGCAGGTACGATGAGACACCTGCAGATGATCAGCTGGTCCAGGATCAGTCACAAACTGCGCGTTAAGAAGCCTAATCGCTGCTAGCACTGCTGTCTCTTAATATCTCTTAAATCATATATGAAGACCCAGGGCTGTCTTGTTGAGATGAACATTTAGTGACAGAAAGAGGAAGTGATCAGTATGTTGTTGGCAGTGAGAGAGGCCTTGCTCCAGCCTTCACACCTCCGTCACAAAGGCAAAGGTGAAGGGAGTCCGTGGACATTTTCACATATCCATCAGGGTCTGCAAGACCTTTGAGCTTGTTATAAGAGAGTGGTACATGTAACATAATTAATCAATGAATAAGCAATGGAAAACACTGATATATTTAACCCAAGCAAAACTTGTTTGATGTAGAAAATACATAAAACACTGTTCCTTGTGCATGCAAGCTTCCCTCTGCCCTTAGGAAAGAGAGGGATTTGAGTGATGTTTTATTGACATCACAAAATGGCCACCTGGCTGCCTTTGGGAACACGAGCAGGATGATGGATTACATTTGGAACACGTTCCAGCTTCATCAAAACTTTTGAAAATTTCTGAAAAGTTGCATGCTGTTAACCCAGGCATGGTTCATTATTTACCCCCAGATTCTCTACCCGTCTTCAATGCCCAGTTGTGACTGTAGGCCAGTCATGTTGTTGATCATCTGTGACTTTGTCTGGGTTGCACTTTACTTCACATTAATGTGATTTGACTCCATTTTCTGGAGAGGCACATACTTCTTACCTCTACATTTAGTAAACTGACACTAATGTGATGGTAATGAGGAAGCCGCTACATGGCTATGTCATTAACTGCCACATCCCTGTTCACCTACCATACTGGCATAATTAAGATTAGGAAATGGGTCAGTTTAAATTGGGTAGGTCCCATGTGGTCATTCCAGACCATGGCAGCGTATCCTTAAAAGACACATGCAGTCAGCCGACCGCTAATTTTCCATTTTGCAATCTGCTAGTGTCGGCCTCAGCCACTCTATCTCAAGGCTATAAGCCCTAACATACTGTATGAGGTTGGCAATCAGTCAGCTTGAGCTGTGGCAACTGATGCAATGGGTGTGGACAGACTGCAGGTCTCCAGTCAACCAGAGGGGGTGCAAGTGAGCATTGATGCAAGGTGGGTTCACTCGCTCTTTTAGATGACCTCACATAACCTCATGGTTAGGATGTCATGTAATTGTATGTAAATGCAGCCATGGAAGGGGGGCAGTAGAATAGATCAGGCAACCTTCACTTGTCCATTAAAACCCGGAATACCCTTTAAAATGGCAACATCCAGTCCTCTGCCCTTTGTTCCACAGGCAGTTGTGAAGTTAATTGGTTACAAATTTTTCCTTTTGGAGCACATTCCAAATCAAACAGATTTACGAGGGTTATTTATGCACTTTGACAAAGGCCAAGCGAACATATTCCCTGGGTTTTATTGCTTCACAGATTAACTGTCAATATTTTAGGCTTTTACATTAATTTATGTCTGTATTTCTTTGTAACCATTGCCTTTTATGTTTCTCCCCATGATTTAATGTGTATTGATTGATGTGTATGTGAATATGTTTACAAAGTAAACTGTTTTTGAGCTATGGGATAAATTTCTTCCTGGAGGTTGAATATCGTAAGATTTAAAGAGCTGCTTCAGAAAGATCCTCACACTATCTTTACCCTGCTGCCAATTAGAACAAAAACTGTGAAATTAGCGCTGCTGTTCCGAGTAGGATTTCTCTCAGAGGATTTTCACCTTTCTCCTTCTTTCCCAAGACGATTTCCTCATCCACATTTTCACCTTGACATCATTTCATCATTGTTATTTATTGTGCCGACGTCTTTGAGCTCGTGAGTGAGCACAGAAATAGAAAACAGCTGGCTGAGTCACATGTGGGATCTGAGCTTTGAAGCTTTTAGCCCTTATCCCCCTGGGGGCTGCATGTCTGCATCGTTTACTGGTCGATCAGCACACCAACACGTAGGCACAGTACTATAAGTTCAGATCAATTACCCACAATCCCCCTACTCAGGTCATTGCTACTCGATGAGCAAACATTTAAGTGTATGGTTCCCCTGAGCAAGTTTTAAAGTCAATTACAGACATACATGTCATGCAGTGTCTCTTGGGAAATTGCTGGGCTAACATTCTTGACACTTCCTCAAACTTTACTCTGGCTGAAAACCTTGGATGAAATTGAGGGTCATGTTCTGTTTTTTTTTTTTGCCTCATAAAAAGAAAATCTGTCCCCTGTAAAATTGAGGGAAAATGTTTTTTTTTCAATTCATAAACGAGGAACACAGAACTGTTTTGTTGTTCACCCCAGATAACTCAGGGCAGACTCTTTTCTTTTTTGTCTGACAGACGAAAAATTTCATGTAAAATGAAAGCTGAACTTAATTGTGAAGTCTACAGTTCATGCTCTGTGTTAGAGCAGTGCCTTAAGATAATCCAAAAATCAAACAGAATAAAAAACTACAGTTGGCATGATGATCCTTATATGCTGTAATAAGCATTTATAAAGAATTATATAAAAAAAAGGTGATGTCCTTAGCAGACACAGAATATACTGCAATGCAATGTAAATGCATTTACTTTTTTCAGAAAATATAATAAAAAAGAAATTGAAAAACCTTTCACAGGAATTTATTTTTTAATAAAACATGTATGTTTGCTCATACAATTTTCTCAATGAGCACAGCAATCTATGCTGATCTTGTTTATATGTTTTAGTCAAATATATTTATAATGTTTCATTTCTGTGAAAAGGTATTATAGATATATAATGCACATGTGGTTGTTTTCTTGCCTGGACTCCTCTGGGAATATACCTGTTCTTGCTTGTAACAAAGCAGCGAGTGCCCCACCCTTGTGTGAAAGGGCTTCTCTCTCCCCAGACCCCGCTTTCCTCAGGAGACAGCTGTCGACGTCGCTCTTTGGTGCATTAAGGCCTATTAAAATAACTCTCCATAATCTGCACTTCAAAGCGAACGCCACCCCAGGGGGCGAAAAAAATTCACTGACTAGGGTGGGGTTCGCTCGGACAGCTTAGGATTTCAAGCCTTAGATCCTGAATAATTAAAATTTTTTGAAAAGTGTGGTGCTATAAAAAAAAAAAAGTGTATATCAAACTCTTAAAAATGTTTCATACTTTTGAAAAGAGCTCACTGAGAGTTCGGGGGTTACTGGCTGAAATTAAGCAGGGGGTTGACCGCAAAAGAACTTTTGAAGAAAAGAAAGGGGCAATAAAAAGGACAATTTAGAAGCATGGAATCCATACCTATCTCGCCTCCAAACCCAGCCACTCTGACAAGTAAACACAATGGATGGTTTGGTTACTATAAATACTGAAGAAGCCATTGCAAAGTGTATGTTGTGCACATCGCTGAGCTCTGAGCGCATAAATTAGAACTCCGTCTGTGAATTGTTTCTTTGTTGCGGTCATGCTGACGTGATGCTTTAATGAAGAAAGGAGATGATGAGGAAGGCAGGCCCTGTATTCACGGGTCCCCAAAGAGTGAAGCACTGCAGTGTATTATTACATAAAGCAATTAGGGGCCCATACCCCCAGTTGGAGCTGGTTTCCCCATGACAGGGTGCGTTGACTATTGACTTCAGAGGAAGGAAACTGCGCGAAACATGTTTCATACTTCCTCTGGTTTTCATACATTCACATGCAAATTGTTTGTAACAGAACCGAGAGGGAAAAAAGGTTGTTGGTGGTATGAACGCTTTGCGCATATGCATGTGCTTGACTGTGTCTGTGCATGTGAGTTCCTCCATAGCGAGGAGCTGCAGTGTGCAGAGATAGCTGCTGCAGGGTTTCTCTCTGATATATTTTCTGTATTTACTGTTGCAAAATGGCTTGAAGGCAGATTGGAAACGGCATGTAAGGATAACATCAGGTATTATATCCCACCACGGGTGGCCGCAATCCCATTCAGTTCTCAGCATTCAAAATCACTATCAACTCATCCATATTAAACTGAACAGCCACATGGTGCACCAGTTCTTCTTCAAGGCAACAAAATAACATCTTTTATCTTGATATACCAATAACCTATGCCAATAACTATGACTTCGACATATTTTGATATAAATTTCAAATGAAAACGTTGTTGGGATATGTATTTATTTTTATATTTCACAAAAACTCCATATATTTGCACCATATCGCAGTATATTCCAGTAGGTAATCCAGACTCTGCCTGGCAGGCCGTAGTTTTTTCTGTAATTGCCCAGATGGTAAACAGGTTGCATCTGGGACAGCTGGAAGGACCGACCTCAAAATGGCCGCTTCACCTTCAAAACAAAATCAGGGATCATTTGCATAGCTAGACAGTTAGCCACTTAAGAAATTAGCCATGTCAGAGCTCTGCTAATGCACTGGCCACTCCTTCACCTCAGACTCTTCTTGTACTCTTGTTTCTCCATCTCAAATAGGTAAGTGCTCATTTGTTTTCATGTCTCATTAGCATAAATGCTTATCTATTTCTCTGCTATCGGGATCTCATCTCTCTCGTAACCTCAAAATGGGTGAGTGCTCATCTATTTCTCTGCTTCGTCACGAGCGAGCTCCCAGCCATTTGTATCGCATTTTTGAGCTCCTGTCTGTTTCCATCGCATAAGACGGCCTGAGCTCTCATCTATTTCTGTGTGTCATCAGAATCAGAGTGCTTGTCTGTTTTTCTGTTTCACAAAGATGAGATTCGGCTTGATTAATCTCAATTTGTACTCATCTGTGTCTCTGCTGCCTAAACATGAATATCTGTTTCTCATTATCATTCATGCGACCACTCATCTCTGTCTCTGCCTCATACTTTTTTATTTATTAAATAATAACATAGTTATTACCATAATAACTCAGTTGTTGTTCATTTGCTGTGACAACTGTAGGAATTAAAATGGGCGAGACATGCAAGGGATTCTCTAACCAGTCAGATCGTAACCATGAATAGGAGGCCAGATGTTCATAAAGAACCATTTTTTTTGTGAGGATTTGGAAAACATGCCAGCATTAACACCCTTCTGTCACAAAAAGTGCATGAGATTACCACATTGAGTCAGGACATCAGCATTACATCCCATCCAAAGTAATGAGATGTTATCTCATTAGAATTAGCATGGATCTGTTCCTCTGCTTCTTCCAAATGGGTGTTGAGCTGCTTCTCCCTCTTAGACGTGTCAGCACTTAAGAAACTGAGAAATCATTTCAGGAAAGTATAAAAGTCTCTACAGCAGACATCGGTAACTGACACACTCAAATCGTGGTTCAAATGTGGTAACTCATATCAGACTCTTTTGCTATGGAGTAGGCCGAAGTAAAACTAGTTTACTGTTGTCATATTTCCTGCCAGGGGTTCAATTATACCTGTCTTAAGCTCTGTCATGTTTTTGTTTTTCTTCAGTAAATAGTTTACTTTTCAGTACCATCGGTTTGCCTTTGAGTTGCTATTTTGATCTATTTTGTTTGTTTAATGAATAACAGATATGCCCATCTACAAAAAGCAGACTGCAAAACAGGCCAAGTTTAATAAGAGGCATTCGTCCAAAAGCGTAATTGTTTTTCAACCACCCTTTATAATGACATTGATGAATCCCATGGAATGTAAATATAAACACAAAACGACTATTTAGCGAGTGCTTACATTACTGCGAACCGTTATATACACTGAAAGCTACGATATATATTTTGACACATTGTGATAATTGTAGCTTTTATAAATATGCTTTCTGGGAGCCACGGACAGTTGTAGAGAATGCTTTGATCACAATAAAACCGTGGTGGCGTGAGGTCAACATCAGAACACAACAGCTCTGCTTTGGGTTTGCTTTGTATGCACAAGAAATTCCAGAGATGAGGCCCCGAGAGTCTTCAAAATAATTATCAAAGTGAACTGAAATGAGAAGCCGAGCCGATTCTTTCCGTAGCTGAGAACAGTTTATTTTACGGCTGTGAGAGAGGAGAGGCTGTCCGGGAAATACTACAGCTGTGCGCTCTCATCAAAGAAACGTTCGTCCCTCCATGGTGAGCGTAGTTACTTTCTCTGCCACGAGAGGGCAGCATTGGTAATTACTAAACACTACCAAAAAAAACCCACATCTCCATTTGTCGCTGGCTCGCCTTTGACAGAAACATGTTCGCTATCCCCGGGGACAGCAGCACAGGTTGCGCGAGCTAAAAGTTGCTGACAGGCTAAATCCCCCTCTGATGTTACGAATGCCAATACCGTGAGAGTTCTATAGTTCAGCCGGTAGTATATCTATTGACTGATTGACTTCCATTGGAACTGAGCGATGGTGTCATTCACTCAAGGACACTTCTTCAGTGTCACGCGTGTGTCAGCATTCCTTTGTCTGAATCCCCTCTTTCAGTATTATGGCTGTGTTTGGACAATAGCCAGTCATGACACACTATGAAAATTCTTAAATCTTCAACCAACATCAACATGAAGCAGCCATATTACTCATTTGCATCAGTCAGCAATTGACTGGTTTTTTGTTGTTTTGTTCTGTCCTTTTTGTATACAGAAGTGCTTAATTAAAAAAAAACTTTTTAACCTTCTTTTTTTCTGTAATTCACCTAAATGCTGAACGCTCAGCTGCCGGTTTGTCCTATTACTGCACCATCCTCCATCCATTCAAAGGAGACCATAACGGGACACACATCTCCTGTGAATGTGTGCAGCCAGGCAGTGATCCTCTCTGCCCTGTCTTCTGCCAGCTGAGCCGGGTAGCCACTGAACTTCCACAGCTGGTGCACCCAGACTGCAAAGCAGACTGCAGGTATCTGACTGTCTACAGGAGTCACTGTTGCCCTCACCGTGTATAAACTTCACAACGTGCTGTCCAACTTTGGGGGTGTTTTTGTTTCTTAATAAGCCACTTACTGCTTTTGACGAGACATAATCTTTTGTAGGCTGGACTCTGATTTGAAGCAGCAAACTTCAGATAGTTGCAAAATTGTCTTGTGGTTCGTTTGTGATGAATGAAGGCACTGGAAATTTTTTTTTCAGGGCCAACCAAATCCACCAATAAGAGGGCACCAATAAGCTTGCAGGCAGACTTAGCCAAAAACCAATCATATGCAATCTCTGTGTCTACAGGAGAGAGTACCTATTCCCTGTTAGATAAAATATGTGCCGGCAGAGCATGGCTATGGTCACCATTGTGGAAAAATCCAATGGATTTTACATGTATTTGTTATTGCATATCATCTGATGCGAGTTGTTATGTGATAACATAACCAAATGTAACAGTTATGTGATCTCATGAGAAAGAAATGTGACAATGAGGGAAGCAACATTTCAACATGTGACAACATGAAAATACATGCAAATCGTCATATGTGAAGCGTTCTAAACACGTATCACATGTGAAATGTATGTGAAACCCGTGAGAGAGATACACAGATAGAGTCACTATGCTGCACTTGGCCCCTGTGGAGGTCCTATGGCGCTGTATTATGCGCGGGTAACTTACAAAGCCTCTTACTGTGATACACTATCCTTTTATACCGCTGCATATTTTGCTGATGAAATTTAGGTGAGGCTCCTTGCTCAAGGGTACAGTGCTGGAAAATCGTCCCTTTTCTGCAAGCAGATGAGCGCAGCATGGCTGCCCCACCCCGCCGCTCATACGCTGCGTTCTGTGGTAGTGATTATCGAGAGCCGGTTTCAGCCCTGTGATTATACGGAGAACACACAAAGATAAACCCGGGCGTTCGTAGAGCGTGCCAAGTCGAAGGCGTGGTCACACATGAAAATGATGCATTATTGATTCCGAACCCCCACCACTCTCCACATTCCCTTCAATGACATGGATTTTCCTGCGCAAAAGGAGTGGTTTTCCCTCAACAACACTTGATTGAGTGAAGAAATGAATGTTTTTTTTTTCCTTTTCCCCACAAGCGTTTGCTGTTTTGTGAATGTGAGGAATCACAGCAGTGGGGTCTAGCACAAGAATGGCTGTAGAATATTCCCACCATTACTCCACTGGCAATACATTACCTGTAACAGAAATGAAATACTCTGAGATATGCTGTGCATATATGGATATATTTGTAAAATATAATTGCAAGTGCTTTGCATGGCATTTTTAATCTATTGCCATATTCCACAATTATTATTATGCCTACGATGGAATGATACAATTGAAAACATGTATATTTGTATATATGGTGGGTTCAGAAGGTATTCAGGCCATGTCACTTTTTACACACTTCGTTATGGTAAAGATTTAATTCAAAATGTTTTTGGCCACCAATCTACACATAATACCCCATAATGACAAACTGAAAGCATGTCGTTAAAAATTTCGCAAATTCATTAAAAATAGAAAACTGAAATATCTACGCAAATGTGATATTTCAGTTTTTTTAATATATTTTTTACACATTTTTTTCCCATTTTGAGATCCTGGTATTCAATCTGGCCTTGATAATACATTATATGCCAGTATATTCCAAGGTACTGAGCACTGGCATAAGGGATTCCTTTTACACATTAAACCCAGAATGTAATCAGCAGTCTTATGACAGGTGACCTGTGATTGGCAGTGATCACATGATCATATTTCCTATCTTACCGTAAGTCACAAAGCATTTCCCCCGCGCTGCTCTGATTGGGCAGCCTGTCAGTCCGTTTGTTCCTGGGCTGGAATCGGAATGACTCATCAGCTGCTGCGGCTTTATAACATGCCATTTCGATTTTTACCTTTCATTTTACCTTTTGGCAGTGTACGTGTATTTCTACCCACATATACTTCTGGCTGCTTAGTGAAGTGGTTGAGGTTAAATAGTTGTTCAAGGTGGTAACCTGCAGGCGTAACCTTGAGCCTTATTCAGCATTTGGATCATTTAATTAAACTGCCAAGCTCATCTGTATGAGCTCAGAAGTACTAAAATAAAAAAACACACTAAAATAAAATGAGGAAAGCAGTCACCCAGAATCTAAATAATATGGTGTTTATAGGGTAGTAATGCAGCAGTCTGTCTGACACCTTTCAGCAATCATGCAAACCGCTTCCTTGTTTGCATCAGGAGCTGATGTGAATAATCACTGTTTTTGTAATTGAATTCACTTTGGCAAGGATCCACTTCACAAGCACGGTGTAGCAGAACTCCACTGGAAGGATAAATGTTGAGCTGGGCTTATGTGAAGTGGTAAGTGTTAAGGGGAGAGCAATTATGAAGTGGCCATCGATGCGCACTTTAAACATTCAATATCCACCCTCAGGCCTTTTGCCATCTAGCTAATCACTAAAAAATTTTGTTATGGGAAAAAAACGGGCTGCAGGGAATATTTAATACAATTTTTTTTTCATTTCATCAAGTCACCTCCAGAACCAACCAAGATACTTTACCCAACAGCACAAGTAATGGCTGCCTTGAAGGCATAAATCAGGGACATTTTCGGCCATTTTCAGGATGCCATTTACATTTTATCTCAGCCAACATCGTCTTACGTCTTCAGGTTCATACAGGGCCCCATCATCGTTCAGAAGGCAGGCATGCCCCGTGGAATCGGCCTGGATTTTCAGGCCGCGGTTTCGGCGTGACGCCTTGCATGTGGCACGATGTAGCCAACAGGAAGCGGTGCCCCGTCCAACAACAGGAAACTAAAACGCCATCTAAGAGACACCCGGCATCAGCATTCCGCACCAGCGCTCCAGCACAGCCCGGAATTTGTTTGAAAACAGCATGGCGGAAAAAAAAGAGCATTGGTTACCAAAAACAGGCTCAGAGGATTTCACTTCATAATTTCCTTTTCATGTACGCCCACATCAAATGCATTTCTTTATGCGTCATATGCTTTTGATGATTTTTATGAAAAGTCGGCAGAGAATATCATTTCGCCAAAGCTTACCACCTCCCCCTCCCCACCCTTCTCGGTTCATCAAATGATCCTTTGCTTTATAGGAGAGCAGAACATCCTTTGGAAGAGCGGAGCTCAAACGAAGCACAAGCTGATGATCGTACAGTTGCTTCTTTAATTGCCCCTGACCTGTGACATGTGAAGCAATACCGTCCCCTGGGACTTTTGTCGCCCCAGTGAGGACGTGGGAGAATGAAAGTAATTGATTGTTACACTCATGTTTGGGGGTGGGGGAACTTTTTCCTTTGTAATTATCTGTTTTCCCCTATGCCCAACCACCCCCTTCCCAGCTGGGAGGAAAGTGAAAAATCTTAACTAGTCATAAACCGTCTGGTGTGCCCTGATAGAGCGAAGAGTGGGCTTACTAGGGGGTGTGTTGCAATGGATTGTGGGAAATGCCAATTAAGTGCAGGGTCACTTCTCATTATTCTAAGAGGCTATAAAAGTGATTATTGATTCAATTGGAGACAGAGACTGGAAAGCAGTGAGCTTTGGTTTTCTGTGCAGTGAGACAGAAAACCCAGCTTTTGACAAGCAATTGAATGCAGAATATATGATTTTTATTATCAGTCTATATTCACACTCAATTTCTGTTTTTTTTAATGATAGTCATATACCATATATTATATCTATATCTTGAACTTGGAAGATGCATAGCGTAGTCAAAGTGTACTCAGCAAATATTTAAGATCCAATCACAGCCAGTACCTTTGGCCCTCTTCGTGTGGCAACAGATCTAACTTGCAGTTTGTTTGCACACATTTAACATGAAACATGTGAAAACCTGAAGACCGTAACAAATTAACAGCAGCCCAGGCATACTAATGAATCTAAGCAAGCTGAAAACACTGTGTTAGCACATCTACTGCGGTTGCTTTCAAGAAATCAAGGCATCGCTTGATTTATAATGTAATGCTCCTGCTATTTAAGATTTCCCGGAAGCGGTTATAATATCAGTATGGACTTGCAAGAACTCTTTTAAAAAATTCATTGAGCTATCTGGAGGCACACTCGACCACATCCCTCAGAATTTTATGAGACGTTTGAAAGTCAAGCCTTTAATAATTGAGCGACTGTGAC
The DNA here is from genome assembly GCA_022829145.1 of Albula goreensis. Lineage (NCBI taxonomy): Eukaryota > Metazoa > Chordata > Actinopteri > Albuliformes > Albulidae > Albula > Albula goreensis. The sequence continues at coordinate 40,980,625 of CM040744.1, forward strand.
CAGAACTCTGTCTAATGAAAGTGCTCAGCACTTCCAGACTTTATAGGTTGTCTATGGTTTTTTCGATGGAGTGCAAACTAGAGCACATCTTAGCCGCTCAAGTATTCGCACTGTTGCTTTTATACATAACAGTAAAATAAATACTTGGCTTTTACTTGTAAACACTGTCAGCTTTTGGTGCAATTCAGAATACAAATACAAGGGTTGTTTTGGAACAATTTAGAACTGGCTCCAGTATGTGACTGGATGTACAAAAATCCCACTTAGTTCACAATATGTGGCAGTCAGGATCTGAAATGCATTTTTAGTGTAGGTGTACCTTAAAGAGATGTACCATTTTCTGTCTCCTTCATTGTGACCGCATCTCTGGCAGTGCTTCAGTCCCACAAACAAACCGAAGCAATTACTTTGGAGTCCTTCTTGCTGCAGCTGAATACCATTATACATGCGTGTCACCTTCCTTTTAAGAAGTCGGTCGACTGAGTGACAAAATATATGCATTGTTTTCCTTTTTCTGTCGCTGTCAGCGAGGATTCAGCGAAGCATGTCTTCTACTTACAATGCAATTCATTTTTTTTTTTGGAATTGCTTGACTGACACTTGACAAGTGTTTATTGCATTGGCAAACCAAATTCAGTTTGTCATTCAAAACTTTTAAGTGATACATTTTTTTTTTGAGTGGGGATTTGTCTCTGTGTGTGTGTGTGTGTCTGTGTGTGCAGGCATGCGCATATGTAGGACAGACATTCATATTTGGGATCTTGTGCTTCTTGGATTGGCTAGCTCTCCTTAGCCCCCGTTTGCAGCCGTGGCGACTCGTCTATAGAGAGCAGTATGGAGTGTGCAGGGGACATATGGAGCAGATCAGCACCCAGAACATGGATGACATCACTGAAACATGACCTGCAAATAATTGATGCTCCAGAGGCAAAAAAGGGGAAAACGTCCTGCTTGAAATTCAGCTAACCCCTTTGAATTGTTTTGCCTAACTTAACATTCTCAATCAGAACATATGGGGACCATTTTCAAGCTCCATGACTCTTTTTTTTTTTTTTTTTTTTTTTTTTTTTTTTTTACAGAGCGCCGCATTCTTGACCTAAAAAGGCCCCACAGTTGGTTTTCATAATCACTGGCACAGCTGACAACAGGCTGGATCCACTGATACTCTCAAGTGCCTCACAGGGACCCCTTTTCCCCTCTCATCACTGATCCAAGGTGAATTTCAGCAGGCTAACTTTTTTCCTCCCAGCCGAGACCTTACTTAATGTTATTGCTACATCAGCTTTTGAGTTGAAATAACTCTACATCAGGGATATGGTATGTTAAATGTCAAGGAATTTGTCTCCTAAACCAATTTTCACAGCACCCCTCCCCATCCTTAAAGAAGATATTGAGCACAAATTATGTGTTTTACTTCTGAATCGCACTTTGCGTGGCGCTAATGTTAACATCTGTCATCTGTGTGATGGAAACGTCACGGGTGGCGAAAGCAGATGGTAAGCACTACTCTATGAAACGCAGCTTACCTACTGGCCAATGGGAGTTATGAAATCCTGAGATAGGGGCATTTCAGTGCAGTCTCAGAAAATGTGTAAACATATCCGACGCTCTTTCGCAGGCGACCTGAGACACCGTGTAACACCCTGGGTGTGCATTTCTGCAGGTGCATTAACTGAGGCGCTTTGGATAATATTATATGTTAAATGTAAATGTACATTTCTATTAACATAAAGGGTTTCCTATAGTATACCGTGTAGTGTTTACCTACAGCTCTAAGCAAGTGATCCAAAAGGGACGATATATTGACTGCTGTCTCATCTTTGTAAGACTGCCTGGTTTGATGCTTATAGAGTGAACTAAGTCAACATAAATCATGCGTACATGTGCAAAACAATGTAGGATCTTTTAAAAAATTATCAAATTAAATATTAGTTTAAATCTTGTACAGTCAATGGTGACATGCTAGGAGCTGTCTATGCCCAAGACCTGTAATACAGCCCAGAAAGGTAATACAGTGTGAAAAAATATGGGGTAAAAACAAATTAAACAATAGAAGAGATGTGATTATCCACAGTCATCAATGTAACCATGAGAACTGGTGTGGGTGTAGCCCTTTGATCACAAACAGAACTAAAATACCTGATTAACTAATCATGGTCTTTTAGTACAGACTGTAGTTATTCGAATCAGGTGTTCCACCGACACTGGCTTTTCTTGGTTAAGACTGGACATGCCTGGTATATATGGGTCAATATAGGTCATATCCATCACATAATCAGATTTAATTGTTGAATGTTTCATATCGCTTGGGGGGGAAAAAAGAGAGAAGGTTTTCCATGGTTCTGTGATTAGAAGCAAGTGCCATTGTGTACGTAACTCCTGGCACTTGCAGAACTGTCCAGAGTGACTGTGGAAAAGCTATGAAGCATTTGCGTGTGTCAGCATTGATTGCAGAAGACAATGACGGTCTCGTTCGACTGGCTCAGGACCCAAGCCGTGCCTGGACCCGAGGAACAAGTGTGTCCCACATACTGACCCTATGCAGGATCTTCAACAGGACATGCCAGGACATTCTATCTCCAAAGGCCTTTATGTTCAACACAAAATATCTTTGTTTCATGAGAAGAAAAGAATTACAACATTAAAACAGAGCCAGTTTCCCATCAGATGCCTAAAGACTGACTGAAATTTTACAATGTTTTATATGACTCTCCTTTGGTTGGACCTCGACTTGGAAAAGCTGTTTGTAAGGTTTCTGTATTTTCACGAACGACCTCTCGCATGCATTGAAAATAAAATCTCAGAACCCAAACTAGTTGTATCCCAGAAACATTGCATAAGCTTTTGCCAAATATACCTCTGCAAGCATTTAATGTCCGCCTGTCAAAATGAATGTCGAGATACAATCTCTTAATACCATTGGGCAGCATTACTTCGGAATTAGTGAAATTATCTGTTATTAGCCTGTCAAAGTTCCCTTTGAAAGTATGAACGGGGGGAGGCACTGAGGACAACTTTAGGTTTCATTTTTGAGTTGGTCAAAGAGAAACAATAAGATATTGATTCATGGTAAAATATTAAAATTACAGTTATTTTAAAATCGATTTTGATATCAAAATAAATGGACAATATAAAGCAAAGGTATAGTCACAATATTAAACTGAGAAACGCTTCAGCTTTACAGCACATCATTAAATGACACAATTGAAGTATGCAATTACTAGTAAAATTAAAATTTTCAAAACATGCCACTCACACTCATATTTTCAATAGGTTCTTTTTGTGTCCGCGTTTCAACTTTTAATTCACATAACGTTTATATGTGTCAGGCAGAACAGGTTCTTGCTTTGAAAATGAATTGCTCGGCTAATTTCTCATCCCCAACGTTATATATTGAATGTTACATGGTGTCGATACACTTTGTTTCTTGAATAAACCGTGTCGCCACACTGTATTGATAGGGAAACGTGCCGGTGCTTTGAAGTTAACGAATTCCTTAGAACTTCATTTGTAACGGTGGAGACGGAAATACTTCGGAACGGGTTTGAAAATGCAGCCTGCTTGAACTGAGAAGTATTTTGGAGGGGCGGAGGCGGGGGTGGGGGGTGGGGGGGTATATGTAGTTTAAGGTAGTTCACGTTCAAAATCAATAATGTTCATATGTATAGCTGGCAACTCACACATAAGAGAGTAAACCGACCGTAATCACTCTATGCAACTGAAGCTGATATTTAGCCATACAACATGAGCAGGCAATGATGAATAATAAAATATATTAAGATTGTAATTACTGCACATGGATGTGCAAATATCATTATACATAAAATAAAATAAATATAAACATACAAAAGACTTAGAAAGAGAAGTTATAGGCTAAGTCCTGTAAATGAAAGCGGTTTTAGCTGAGCACGTTCCCGTATGGTGAAACACCACCGCGCCTCCTTAAGTGTGGAATGGCAGCCGAAAACTGGGAGTGGAAAGTAAAGGGTCAGGAAGATTGGTGGGTGGGGATAACCCTTTTGGAAAAAAAAAAAAAAAAAATCACGTGTTTAGAGATCAAAGGAGATCCGCTTTGTAGAGCTGGAAAGAGAGAGAGGGGGAGAGGGAGAGAGAGAGCGAGGGGGAGAGAGAGAGGTAGCAGCAGCAGCAGCATAGATAGAGACTTGTAAGTGACAAGGCTGCAATGGTGAAATAAACACGTTCAGTGTTCACCACTGAGTTTTCGTTGCACAATCCAGAAAAGGTTACGCTCTTCAACAACACCGTTTTCCACTGAGATTTAATTCCACAACCAGCCAAGGGCTTATCCCAAAAAAACCTGGAAATTATGTTCCGATCGGCGCTGATCCAGCCGGCAAGATGATTTCACCAAGGAGAGGGTTAGATTGTGTAGCCGATTCGGTGGTCTTGGTGATCATTGTGGTCACTACTTTGGGAACCGTCTTCGCCAAGGATACTGCGTTTGTGGAAGTAGTGTTATTTGAGTCAAGTCCCAATGGAGATTATACCACATACACTACAGGTTTGCAAGGACGATTCTCAAAAGCTGGAGCCACGATCAGTGCGGAGGGCGAGATCGTGCAGGTATGAAAAAATTACAGCAATTTCATGATTAAAAGTTATTATGTTGCCTCGGTGCGCGAATTCGTAGCAAATACTCTTGGTACTTTTATCGTTCTCTTTACTACTTTTTTTGGGGAGGGGAGGGGTGGGGGGCACTATTTATGTGAGGATGGTACTAGCTTGCTAGCTATGTGGTCACAAGATGGCTTCTATCTTGTAGAGGCAGCAGTGGACTTCAGTTCTCAATAAAACATGCACATTGCGACTTGTTTTGCAACGAAACTTCAGAGTTAAGGTCAGCACAGTTGGTATGGAGTTGGTGTACACTCAACGTGTGAGAATATTTCACATTCTAGACATAAACTTTTTTGGAAACCGCATTCGGATTGTTCAATAATTCAAAATATTACTCCTCAAAATCAATGTGGTGCTCACACATCACACAACTAAATGATCTGCAGTATAAATAGTAATTTCAACTTGTTCTAAGTGCTCCTGTGTAGCAGGTTAACAAAATTCCTTGGTTTTGTTTACGTTGACAACGTGAATCTGTTTAATTTTCTTCCCGCTTGCTAGATAATTCTTATATAATAACAATAAAGTCTGTAATGGAATGAGACAAGTTCTGTAATACTGGAAACCATTCAGTTAAGATATCTGACAGTCCCCTATCCTGAATCAATGGCTAAGGTTTATCTCCCGCTTTGCAGTGCTTGTAGAAGCCAACAGATAACATGTTACATTTTAAATACTCCTACAACGGTGGATTCTTTGAAATCTGAATGCAGGCTGGAGATACATTTTTAACCTACTTAAAGTATCAGATGGCTCTTGTCTGAGTATTGTCTACGATGTAAGGCACTAGCGTATCTCTTGTGAATTAAATCGAGATGGTGTTTCGTACATTTTCAGGCAAATTCTTGATGAGGCCAGACAGTCTCCTGAATTTCAGTACAGAATCCCTACTTCGTAATAGTTAAGTGGTATTAGAATCAATGGAATCCCATGTAAGAAAAAAAAAATGTTCACAAGTGTTCGGTTTTACACGTGCACGTTTACAAGTGTCCTGGAAGGCTATCCAGTCCAGCAGCGTTAATGTAGACATTAGGCTACACCCCCTGGCCCCCTCCAATCACTGCACATGAAAACGGAGAATGCGGGTGAATGTGCCGAGCATGATTAAAAGCAACGCCGGGAGGAACAATCTTTCACAAAAGCATTTGCCTGCAAGATAAAAGTTGAATTGTTAACTGGCAAACGTGCACTGCATGAAGCTGGATAGCTTAGGAGTTGGGAATTTTCAAGGTCAGTTCGCTATGTGAGCACCAGAAAAGCCCGCTTATGTGTGATCTCGTTAAGGATCCATTCCGTTCTTCTCTGTCCTGAAGTTTGCAGTTTGGATCCAAGTCGGCTAACTGTAACCGCCCCCAAATCTGCTTATGAATACTGTTTGCAAACATTTCGTGTTATAAATGGACAGTTGGACAGACTACATTTGAAACAGCCCTTAGGCAAACGAAAATGAGAAAATGAACAGTCAACATTAAAGAGCATGCACAGTACCTACTGACAGGATCTTTTCCAACAACCTTTGTTTAGCTGAAACAATAATGATGTATTCAGTTTATTGTGTTTGAATCAACTTCAGAAATCAAGGTTAAAGATAGTGAAACCACCCCGTTTATCATTTTGGACCAAGTGCATAAATGATAACTGATCTTAAACACCTATGTCCAGTTATAAACTTCAGGATCAGTTTCTCCATGGAAGTTCATACTTGTTCTGATATTGTTCAGAAATGTGCCAAATCAGGCTACTTATCATCAGAATGAATGATTTCCCTCACCGTAATATTGTAAAAAATTTGATAAGATGTGTTATTTTATTGCTTTTGTTTTATTTTCTTCTCATTTTATGAGCCGTGTTTGTTTTCCAAACCTCCTCTGGTTTATGGGGCCAGTGCACGTATTCTCTGACCTACATATTCAGAGAGACTGTGAACTTGGGTTAATTCTGAGCCATTCTCATGATCGAGGCATCATATGCAAACAAGTTATGCATGTGAATGGCCTGCTCTTGAATGAGCTTCCACCTGTTTTTTAAGGAGCCCCTGAAGAGTCCCCTGATAGGCTTGTGGTTATCATTATTTGTGTCCACCGATGTCTGCAAAGAGATATGAGAAATGCAGTCTGCGTGGTTGTGGAGACGCATCTTGTTTTTTCCTCCTTAAATCTTTGCTTTCAACATTTGAAGGCTTTCGGAGGGTGGGGGGCAGAATGGATCAAGTTATTCCGTAATTGACGCGAACTAGAGGGCAGGAGCTAAACCAAACAAGAACGAAAATATTTAGCTCAGAAACTGATCCTGTTTATGTATTTTGTATGCTTAATTTGGCTCCAGTTTGTAACCGCACAAAAAAATGTCCAACCTCTGCTGTACATTGAAGACCACATCTATTTCTGTTTGCCTTTGTCTGGCGCAGTTTAACATAGTTATGGCTTTTGGAAACAAATCGTACATTCATAGGTTTGATAAGACCGCCCGTCTTTGACCGTGTCAGTATCCCATTGTCATTTTAAACTGTCATGCATTAGGGTTGAATTGCAATGCCCTGTCTTATTCATTCCCAGTCCTTTATAATGTATTTGTTCGCAAAAACTTTATGGAAATGGAAGAACATAACTTCAGCCATAGTCCCCAGACAGGTGCTTGCTTTTGAAGTCTCTGATGTGTGGGATATGAACACAGCAAACACACTTCAGCTGTGCTCTGTAGCAAAGTTGCAGTCCACTGGCCTACAAAAAACTGTGAGAGACCGCAGTTCAGGCGAGGATGATGTTCCAAAACTCAAAGTTCAGAGCTTGGATGTGAAATACGACAAAACACACAGAACTCTGGTAATTTCGCAGCTTACTGATCTGTGAGCTGGAGGAAATGACTCACCGGATGCGTCTGTTTTTTGAAGCTAATGTCAAGATCGATCGGGTTAAACTGGAGACTGAGGTGACACGCATTGGCTATCCTTCCTTATTGACAGAACTACGATGAATGGTTGAAATATCTTTGTGTACCAAAGCCCAAAAAAAGGCTAATTACTATTTCCTGTAATGCGTTTAAATGACAGTTATTTACTCCTCTTACAAACATTTGCTGTTACAGTGGGAATATATTTAAATAATCCAATTTGACAATATGGTGCACTTTATAGCTGTATGTCAACTGTTGTTGCCTCTAAATGATGAATTGGTGTTTGATGTGGATCACCAGGTATAGGCCTCAGACAGTTGAGGAATGTTCACAGTCTATTTGATGTGAAGGCCCTTATATTTGAGGCATAACAAGGCAACCGTCTGGCCAGTTACATGTCTAGCTGTCTATCGTTTCTTTGCATGGGTGCTTGAGCGCGCAGGCAGTCATGTCACTCCACTCCGGTTGAGCGCCGGTGCCTGCCCACGCACCGATGTCTCCCACACCCAGACAGCACGCGACAAGGGCCGGAACGTTTTCTTAGTGCGCAAATTTCAGCCCCTGCGCATTCTGAGCCAGGTCTCTGTTCCCAGCTCTCTCCATTGTCGGTGAAGTGAAGGCGTACGGTTTGGTTTGGCCAGCTCAGTGTTTTCCCCCAAGCAGGTCATGGGTCTAACCCCTGCCCGCGGGACGTCGGCCTAACGTTTTGTCCAAATTTATCTGGTACGGCGTTGAGTGAACTCCAGTAGGTTTTCGATGGAAGGCCCGGTAGTGTTATTCTAGAGACGGGGAGAGGTAACCCCCTCCCTACCCCTCCTCTTCGCCCAACTATTCCAAGTGTGTGAAAATGAACACATGCCACCGAGCCAAAACAAATACATTAACTCAATTTGGGACTCGCTCTGCATTACGGAACAGTGTGATGATGACTTACTTTGGCTAATACACAAAACTAACTTTTTCCTGGCTGGTCTGCTAATTGTTTCTAATCCCACAGTTTAAAGGCCAGGCAATGGATGTCTGTTTACATAATCCCATCAACAAATGGAACTGTCCAGCTTGCTGTGGGCTAGTGCTGTCTCACGACATTACGTTATTAGATCTAAGTGAATGTTTTTCACTTCAGCTAGCATTATCTCATATTAAAGAATACCAGAACATAATTACAGTTATTGGCAGCACTGGAATACATTAATTTATTAAGTGCCTGATAGGATAAAGATAATGCTTGAGAAATTGAATGTGAGCCATGACCTTATGTTTAAAAAAATACAATAGTTTTTAATTGCATCATTAAACCAAAATGTGACTCTTTAGCTGGAGGAGGCTGCAATCAGTCTAATTCAATTTATAATTATCGCATCCACCAAGCCATCCATTTCAATCTATTTCATTGTCAGCTTAACAAGTGCAGGGTTCAGGCTTGTTTCTTGTACAGTTCGGAACCCAAGTAGGTGAACTAATGTTCGCTTTAAGAGTCAAACAGAACAAACATTAGTGTTAGGAGTGATCACATTGTGGAGTGCAAGGTTTGATTTGGTGACTCTGTTGCCCTGTTGCCCTTGTAAATGAGTGGGAAAGCTGAGTTACTCTTACTGTGAGAAATGAGCACATCCAGCGAGTGCAGATGCATGTCCTCCAGAGGTAGTTTGCTGAGGCATCTCTCTCCATCTTCCCTTTGTTCCCTCTCAGACTGAGATGTGGGCATTCTCATCGGTTTGCCTAATGGTAGATACCAGCAGACACCGACGCGTCACGTCCACCTGCTCATCGTGTTGAAACGGCTGGCTGAAGATGGGGGGTGGTGGGGTGGTGGCGGGGGCTCGACACGTATCAGATGAGGCTAACAGGATGTACCTTGTTTGTCCAGAGGCTCAAAAAACGGGCCCGTGTGTGTGTGTGTGTGTGTGTGTGTGTGTGTGTGTGTGTGTGTGTGTGTGTGTGTGTGTGTGTGTGTGTGTGTGTGTGTGTTAACAAAGGCGGCCTTTCATGGACGCAACGACAATGTTGCCGTTTCTCAATCAGCGCTGAGCGGGCGGCTCCACGGTGGCGTGGCTGTGGCTGCCGCGTCGCCGTCCCCACTCAGGCGGAACGCTGCGGGAGTGAGGGCCTGATTGGGCAGCCGCCAGCCACATCTCCAATCCCTCGCCCAAAGGTGCAGGCGACCGAACGCGTGGGGCTTTCCTTTCTTTTCTTTTCCCCTCCATCTTTTGCACCCTCCACAGCTGGGACTCAAATTGCCTACTGTTCATACGACATCTGATTTTTATAGTCTGAACTTCTACGCAGTATGCAGATCTAGGGAAAAGTGTACTGTAAATGAACCAGATTCCCAAGTGGAATTGCTAAAAAAGTAACATCGATCTAGCATGGAGTGAGTGGACAGCGTTTGGTTAGAAAATCCCATCACGCATTGCACATAGGAAGAGGAGGAGCATAACCTGAGGGCACCGGCATTCTTTTTACTTTAGTCATCATGGCGACAACGGCTAAGACAACATAGACGGCTAAGGACACTTCCATCTTGCATTCATTTTACAGTTATGAGATTTTTATACTAAATTTTTATACTGAATCAAATTGTACATGTTGTGATCAAGTTGGCACCCGATTTCAGATCGATCTGATAGAGAACAACCACCACAAAGTCTGAAAAGGATCCACTGAATAGAGATCCACCGCTTTGGTTTTTGGGTATCAGTAAACTATTCAATGTCTATTCCAGAACTTAACTTCAGTTTTCACAGACAGGAAAACCTAAACAGCAACCTATGCTCCAACAATGCGTATATAGTATATATATATGGACATATATAGTTTTTTTTTTTAACGAACGCCCCGAATTGGAGACGTTATTTAGTGCTCTGTTTAGTCTGTAATGAGCACTTGGGGTTGGTTTAGGGATTTGGCCTCCTCCTCCCCAAAGACCGAAGCTCTACGAGTCCATGGCAGGCCTCGGCCTCAGACTGGAGGCACCACTCCCTGAGCCAGCCTACAGTAGCAGCATTCAGGCTTGGGTTTAAAAGGTTAAAAGAACTGCCTGACAACTTTTTCCATTCATCGGTTTCGTGGTCGAGAGCTATATTTTAAGTACTATCGTTTTAAACCGCTAGCCCGCTTGCCTTTCATATCCCAGTCGGAGTAATTTGAGGCTGCATTTCTCCTCTTGGATTAGAGCAGACTGGCTAAACCCTTTTTTTCTCTATTACTTTCTTCTTCTTCCCTAGTCTGTTCTTTTGACGCACACAAAATGTGTCATGCTTTCTTTAGCATGTGTATGACTCAAGGGTAGAATTGCACTTGGCAGGCAAACATGGATTTAGATTCTCTCCTTTGTTCTTTTGCGCAAATGCGGCACCCAAGAAAGTTATCCCTTCGCAACGTGTTTTCTTGTACCTTAGGCTTCTGATGACTGGCCTCTCTCCTGGAAGACTGGTCCACTAATTTAGAGTGGTATTTCGTTCCTGCTAAATGTATGGCTTTTTTATCTCGCTTTTTTATTTCCACTCTCTTTTTCTTTGTCTCTCTCTCAGTCTCTCTCTCTTCTCTCACTGGTGGCCTTGCGGCAATCCTACCAAGCAGAGCAAGCCTCCATCATGGGTTTTACGGCTTTCTGTTGTACCTGGGAGAGGTGCATGCTGGGACTCGTGGAGGTTTAGGTTTCCTTTCAGAAATGGGCGATGCCACAGCTCTTAGATGGAGCTCTGCTCAGTGCCTGAGATATTAGCATTCTGCTACTGTGCCACCTGCCCTAGTAAAGAGTCCCATTTGGCCCCACGCCCCTCATTGGTCTTTCCATGAACCGATATCGACTCATTGTCAAGCCGATTTAAATTACTGGCAAGTTTTTTTCTCCCTGAGCACGGGTATGGTTGAAATGCTGCTGAGGTAGACTTGCGAGTCTCCATTGAGCTGATATCCAGTTCTTATGGTGCTCTTGCACATCCATTGAGGAACTGATAAAATCCAGGGCTGATATACGAAAAAAAAAAAATAAATAATAAAACTTATGGATAAATACACAGCTTTCTGCAGGACCTGGTTTTTTTTTTTTTGATGGAGATTCACATCTGCTCGGTTATAATACGATATAATAAAACTTGGTTAAGCTGAAATCCTGGACTGCCTATATCAAAGATCCCATTGTAGGGAGTAAAATGTCAGAGATTAACACTGAATTTAGAAGTAATATTGATCTCTGAGCATGTAAAATGCATATCTTGCACAAGACTCAAAAAGCTTAGTTACATCTGAAGTACCTCAGAACGTCATGCAGTTCTGTCTGAGGTGAGGCTGTGAGATGGAAGAACAGGCAGTATGAGAGTAGTCTGATATGAGCTGCTCACTTGAACTATGACACATACAAGTTTGTGGTTTTTATCCTAACCATTGGTATAATTGGGTTAAAAGCTCTCCAACAAGTCATACCAATGGCCGTGTGACTCCCAGTGATGCACGTCATTCATAATTACTTCTAACAAATCCTATACTCCTATATGAAAATATTCCCCGTTGGATTAATGGGAATTCGGTAAGATATCTAGGATTGTCCGAAAAAGCAGGTACTTGCTCTAGACCATCAAGATCGAAAAGTGTGATTGGCTGTTGAATTGAATCCCCTATTTTTGTGTTTTAGGGCCGAATGAAAACCTGCATCCTCTCTGGCCGTTCTCCACAACAAAAACTAGGCAAACTTGGCTGCAATGATTAATTTCTCTTCGCAATGTTGGAGATTTTAAAAGACAGCCTAAAAAAGTTGAATTACTTCTTTTTGGTTACTGTCTATGCAAGTGGGCTCTCCTACAAAAGAGATTTTTGATCTCAGAGAGACTAATCTAGTTAGTGCATTACATTAAATTACAGTCATTTAACTGACGCTTTTATCCAAAGCAACTTACAGTTGATTAGGCTAACCAAGGGCCAATCCCCCCTGGGAGCAATGTGGGGTTAAGGGCCTTGCTCAAGGGCCCAACAGCAATGGTGTTCTGGCTGTGGCTTGACTGGGGCTTCAGCCATCAACCTCAGGGGTCTCAGTCATGTAAGTTAATAACAAAAATGTATGTGACAGCCCTCATTTTATTTTTTAGAACACGATCATATGTGGGGATTCATTATAACTTGAATGCACATACAGTATAACAAATTCCCACATACATGGAGGGGGGAAAACTCTTCTATCAGTTCATGGCAGAGGTGGTTTTTCATTTTTTCTGTCATGTTGGGGTTGTTTGGGAACATGCTGCCGTTGACGTTGTGTGAGCGGGCTCATCGCGGAACAGGAAGCCGGCGCTCCGGCTGATGAATGGTTCTGTTGACGGCGCTGATTGAAAAAGTGCTGAAGCACGGACTCCTCCCTCCACTTTCACCCCCAGAAAAAAAGAGCCCAGGAGAGAGGAGCGCAGAAACAATGCCCCGAGTGGAGGCCGATATGGAGCCGCTGTCGATGGTGGATTGGCATTTTTTTGGGGGTGGGGGGGAGGCATGCTTTGTTGTCCCCTCAGGAATGTGCTGACCAATGTTGGGAGTCCAAAATGCTAGCCCCCTGTGTATGTGTGTGTGTGTGTGTGTGTGTGTGTGGGTGGGTTTGGTTGTAGTTGCATTTGTAGGGTTTTTGTGTGGTTTAACATTGTGTGTGTGTGTGTGTACGTGTGCACACATGTGTCCTTGTGTGTAGGTGTGTGCGTGATAGTGTGTGAGCGAGTGTGTGTCTGTGGTTTTTGCTGTTTGGATAAAAGGGGAGCTCCATGGTGTTGCAGTTGTTTCAGTGTCCCCACGCTAATCCTTGTTTTCTGCACACACCCACGCTTGCTGTAGTAAAGTCACTGCCTGTGAAAAAGCACAGCTTTAGTGCTGATGAGCGCTCTTATCACAAACCTCTCCCTTGTAGCCTGTTTTTTTCAGTGTGAGGTCGGCAGGTTCAAAGCCTTTCTGCCTTTTGTGCATGTAATTATATAATTGTGAATGTCATTATGTGTTTAGAGTGAGTTTTGCTCTATTACGGAGTCTTTCATACACACCCATTGAACTTTTTGTGACATGTTTCGATGGATGGTCTGAACTGAACCGGGGTGGGGTGGAAGGACACAGCAAATGCGTTCTGCTTAAAAGGGCGTTTAAGGACTTACCTGGGCCACACCCTTCTTTTGCCTAATGAGATTTGAAAAATAATCATTCTTTTTTTGTAGTTAGCCCTGATTATGTTCATTGCCCTTCCCATATCAAGTTAAGCCAGTTTTCATTCGTTTTAGTTTCTTTGCTGCTCGATCTCATTAGCCTGTTGCTGTTTTATTCATTGTATGCACAGCTTAGCAAAAGGAAAGCCAAACACTGGGTATGTCACCCTTAGAGTCATCACGCACATAACAAGTTCGGCACAGCTTAGATGTTATTCACTTTCTGTATGCCCCAATAGCCAGGCAACTGTATGAAGATTGCTGTTAGGCCCATATCTTAGGCTTGACAGAGAGTCTGTTGGGAAGTGCGGGGTGGGATTTGGGAGCTGTCGGAACCGGATCCTTGCGAGCAAAGAAAAGAGGAACGCTCTTGGTTTCATGCAAAAGCACGGAATGCTCTCTCTTTCAGGGCTTTGGTTTGTGCTACTGTTTCGTGATCCGATGGCAGAAGTTAGCGTGTCGGGGAAAATACACCCCACTCAGACTGAACATCTTTATTTTTGGGCTTCAGACATCAGTTGTGCCCAGTTTTTTTTATATAGTTTGCAGTTGGCAGGCTCTGCCGTCTATTTTGACATAAGATAGCGGATATTTTGAAATACAGCTAAATTTGTTCCAGTACCCCAATCCAAGCAGAATGTCAAAATCCCCCTTTGCTTGTGTTTGAACTGAAGTTCTGCAACTATTAAATCAAATCTGTAAAGTTTTTATGCTCCCATGTAATGTGGGCGACTAAATGGGAGGTCGTCCTTTTTTTTCCCCCCGCTGCTTTGGAAATGGCTCAGCCTTTAAAAAAAAAAAAAGAAATGGAGCTTTGACTTCCAATGCAATCTTTGATCTCTGCTACTGTACGGCCTTATTTCTAAAGATCCGCAAACAATTCCGGGGCCTCAAAGCTTACGTACCGACTGGTGCCTGTTTCCCCAATGGCTCCTTTTCTCATTGTGGTTTTTTTTTTCCCCCCTTCAACCCGAATTCAAACCGAAACCGACCCTATTATCCTGATGACCCAGTGATCTTCCACTGAAGAGCCAGTGAGGCAACTCTGGTGACAGCTTGGTGGTGGAGCTTTGTGTGGAAGTCACAGATATCGCCCGGGATGTGCAGTGCAGTGCAGTGCAGTGAGCTAATGCCCCTTCCTCTCCTCCTCTTCCCCGTCTGTAATTACCCGTTTCCAGTTTTTTCGAAACTATCTGAGGGCAATTAGGAGAGCTGAATAGGTGGTGGAATCTTGCCGCAGGTAACCGCCCGATTGTGCTGCCTGGAAAGATACAATCACCTGGTCGGGAAGGCGGCGGTGCCACCCCAGATCAAAGGCTAGTCAGAAGCGAGCGAGGCTCTTCAAAGGGGCGTCTGACTAACGCCTGATTAATGCGGACCGCAGCAAACTGTTGATGATGTAATCTCGTGCTTCAGGCAAAACACGTTCACAACAAAGGCCACCGGCGTTCAGTGCTCCAGTGCAGAGGAAAAAAAAAAATACTTTTGATTTTTCATGTAGGCCATCAGACCCCTACTACTCCCTGTTCCCCCTCCTCACCCTCCCTTTCCCAGCCTGTCCCAAACCCCCTTCTTTAATCTGCATTTATTGTCCCATGTTTTTGAGTTTTTTTTTCCCAGAAAGGCCTGGGTAAGTTAAAAAAGGAAAAAAAAGAAGAAGGGGGAGATTGACTCACATTTTATCTGCTGTCAACAGATAGCTGAATCTACTGGGCGTTGCTAAAGTACACAACAGGTGGAGCATAGTTGACTGTTCTGTGTAAAGTTTATACAGGTATGCAGCTTTAACATGTTAGTGTGTGTGTGTGTGTGGGCGCGTACGTGTGCGTGTGAGACTGAAGAAAGTAGAGTGATACCAGAGATACATTGTTCGGATTGCCTCACTGATAATGCATTGATAACTGCCATGACTGCCTCAGCTAATCCAATGAGCTAATGCTGAAGCTACAAGAAATGCCCCTATGTTGTTCAGTGATACCCACTGTTTATTCAGCATGGGTGTATTTGCATGTGTGTGATTGAAGTCTTTGTTTTGCCTTTGCCCTTCGGAAGAGTCACTTTTTTGATGGTCTTAAATGAGCAGTTAAAATGTCAGCACGCCTATTTACCTTGAGTTCACACGGAGTTTGAGTTTGGAGTTGGGAATTGATTCGGGGTGACCTTTGGAACAGTGGGGTTTATTGTTGTTTAATGAAACATCAGGGTGAATAAAGTGAGCCCTGTCGCTTTTGGTTTGTCTGCCGTGGCATTTGAAGGTGAGGCTTAGCTCGGTCCTTGTCGGTCAGACTGAGCGGCGAGTACAGCACTGACCTTTCGTAGCATTCGGAGCCAGGCGTTTATGGCCTGGGACGTGACTTTATGACTTTGGACATGGATCAACGTGGCCACGAGGAGGATGCACATCCAGGGCCCTGTGAATCGGAAGTTTCAGGCCTTCGGAGTTGGGGGGGGGGGGCATATCTTTTTATCTGACAGGATTTTTACACTGGTGAATTGGGAGCATGGCTGACATTTTCTGACTCCAGGTTAAATTTTAATCCCTTAGACTCTGGTATAACGTGTATTGAAAAGGTCAGTGCTGGTACCATAGTTACATCCTCCATAGCCACACCTTTAGCATTACTTTCAGCCAGTTTTCTTCAGAACTCCTTTTCATTCATTAGTAAAAGGTGAATTCGCATATGGGCAATGCTCTGTATAGAAGGATGTGGTTCCTTGTTCGCTCTCTACCCTCAGGTTATGTGTGCGTGTGCAGGAGGGATTACTCCAATACGATCCAGCGCAGATAAGAGCACAGAGCATCTACAAGCTCCTAGCTCCTCAACCTCAAGTTGGTTTATGTTCGTTTTTTTTCCTTTTTCATTCCTTCAAAAGTATAGTTTTTGGCTTGTCGCACGGCATACCAAACGGGTACGAAGTGTATCAATAAAAGACGATAAATTTGTTTACGGACGAGCCATGAAGAGGGCCTTGTACGAGGCGCTGAGAAGCCCACAGCTGGAGGAAGAAGACCGATTTGAGCGCATTAAATTAAGTGCGCCTTCTCACATCAGTAGCTCCGGCACATTCCGCCAATTTCAAATCGCCGCTCCTGAGGTGACACGCATTCCGCAAGTATTCCAAAACGAACATTCCCAGAATCTCGCCCTCGGATCTGGCCGATTGCCCTGCCGTCATTTAAATAGCTCTCTAAACCAAAGAGTCTGGGAAAATGTGTGATCCTCCCAGCTGGGCTGTCGCCCCTCTAGCTTTGAAGACAATGAATGAGGCACACTCGCTGCAAGTCCACAAGGCTCTCAAAAGTCCTGAATCCCGGCCTTAATTACAGCGCCATGTTCGAGATTTGTGTTCGAATGTGCTCATGGACTGAAGAGCTAGTTTCTCTGTTGCTCCTTCAGTAGTTAAGATTAAGAACGTAAGAGAATGAAAAGTAAACAGTGTGTATGCCTTGCATTTCTGCATAGACTTTCAATGCATTCTTCACAACTGTTTTCCTTTCCACCATTTTTCCCATGGTTCAGACATGCTCTGTCATTTTAACAGATGGTGGTGTGAACTGCTAGGTGCTCAAGTCTCTTATAAACCACATAATATGAGCTGTGTCTCTTGTCTTACCTGTGGCATAGACCCTGAGGGGGTTCCCCATACCCACCTGGCCTATGAAGGCCTGTCTGCTGTGATCAAATAAAAAGGGCCCATGCTGCAGAGGACAGACTTTGACACTGGCGTGACCCTGGTTTGCTGTTTTGCTGACAGGGCGATCTTGCGCTGTGTGAGCTGTCCAGGGGGCAGCTGAAATGTTGGGTTAGTCTGGTTTGGTTGTCCGTGTGAGGATCACACGTTCATGCACCATGAGGGACAAGCTGGTCTAGAACATGAGGGTTAAATCCCCCTTCTCACCATTGCTCCTGCCTTCACAGTATGGATAGCAAGTGCCATTAGTAAGATGGAGACTTAAGCTTGGCCCTGTGACTTTTGTATCACACAGGATTAGAGCTCATATCATTAGCAAAATTGACTATTTGCTTTCAGTTCTTGTCTGCATGAGGGGGAAAACAAAGAGCGTGTGAATTGGAAGGCTGTAGCTGGCAGGGAAATTGATTATATTTTCCATGTAAAAAAAGAATACATTTGAGTATGTTTTCTGGTTGCACGGATGTTTTAAATGCATTTACACCACCCCATCATTGTCACACTCTAGAGCAAAATGTACAATCCCTTTGGATTTTAAATCAGGGAAGAATCATACAGTTCTGTTGTGGTCAAAGCTTTTGGACCACCTTCCCCATACAACTGGACAGTCACTTGGCTGTTTGCACATGGCTAAGGCACATATCCATTAGCATTCATGGCTGAACCTGCAGACCCACCCCTGAAACTTTGGCTTTCCAGCAATCCTTATGTTGTGTTGACACAACAAGAGTATCATGGCGGCTGTAGTAAACGGATTGTCGCGAGTGAACTTTGACTTTAGATTGGGGGGGTTGGGGGTTACGTTAAAGGCGGTTAGCGAGGGACCACAATCCTCTCAGAACCCTCTTGAATCTTGCTACTGACCCACTTTGGCACTATGTTGGCTGCTCTAATGTGAGGCAGTATTGTTTTTTTTTTTTTACACTATCTCTTCTCTCACCTGCAGCTTAACTGCTGGTGGTGTGGCTGTAGTATATGTTCTGGTACCAGTGCCACCTCAGACTCACCATGTTTTGTAACTTTGAAGTTGGAATTCCCAGGTCTTGTAACACTTATGTTTCTACTTTGCTGTTTTAGTGATAATGTGATGTAGACACATTGTGTATTCTTACAGTGAGAACTATTGAAATGTGACTTAACCCATGCTGCTGAAATTAGCAGCAAGCGTTTAAAATGATGCTGTCCGGCTAAGATGCACACTCGATAAACACACCCGCTCCATCCTGGCTTGCCTGGGCTCCAGACCAGCCCTAGGGTAGTATCTGGGGTTGGCCAACATAGTTGTGGGTATGGGCCAGATTGCTGTGAAAACGCCTCCAGCTCGCCTCAGGTACAGCTGGACTACCGCAAGTACGGGTCAGCGGTGATGTAGTCTCCGCCCAAGACGCTCTGTCTATAAAGCGTCTGGAGCGGGGAGCGACGGTTTGTGGGATTATTTCCTGTAACCTGATGGATTATAGCCAATTTTAGCCAGCATTATTTTGTGTAGGGCAGTAGCTAAAATGGCTTGAATTATGTTTGAAGCCCCTACCTATCATGACTGGTAAGGAATAACCAATCATTAGCCCTTTAGTAGAACATCCTCGTTTGTTGACCAGCCTGATGTAACAGCATAGTAGTACCTCAAGGCTTGTCGAAAACATGATTTAGGACACATCCTAGCTGCCACACAATTGTGTATCAGGGGTTTCGTTACTCTTGCTTTGAAATATTTCTGTTCTGTAAGAAAAATGCTGTATCGTGAGCTTCAGAACAGATACATCCTTTCCAAAAGTTGGCCATGGTTTCCCTTTGAAGAAGCAGAATGCAACTCTGTTGCCAGCTCTTTGCCGAAATCACTTCTTCCAGAACCAACTTCCCTTTGCCGCCATGACCTCTGGGCCACAGCGGATACTCGGGCAACCTTGATCCTCAAGTAGATTCTTTTTAAGCAACCGATCATGCACTTAGCTCACAGGAGCAGCTGCTGTTCTGAGCCCCTGAAACCAATGGCCTCCAGAACTACTGAACACATTTTAAAGTCGCTGCTGCTGCTGTCGAATTTTGGCTCCGGTTAAAAATCATTCAGTATGAAGGGTTTTGATGGTACCTGACAGTGTTATTATTATTATTATCATTGTTGTTATTATTTTTCTTTTGAGAATGTAGAGCAGTGTTGAAATCAGATCAAAATGGCGGTCTCCGTTCGCACCCGATTGACTGGTTCATCTCCACATGCGAGGCGTAAATTGACACTGGCGTACATGCATGCGTCTCATTGAGGCCATGGGTGTCATTGTGCCACCTGTCCCCTCCACTCTGTCAGCCCGCGTCATCAGAGAGGGTTTATTTACAGACGGCTGTTTGTCTTTTCAGAAGGCCGCTGAGCCCTATCCACCGACTGAAACGAGAGAGAACGGTCAACATGTTCACAACCAGCCATTTCTTCAACTTTTTTTTTTTTTTCCTAAATAATTGACCCTTTAAAACAAAACATGCTTTGATTTCAGCGTGACACATACTTGTACCCATGTAGGCTAAAATGTTATTCTAGTGTCCGTTTACCGCATTGACCACTGTATTTTAAACGGCGGCCAATTATAGACATTATGGCAATTAAAACGAACACTCATTCCAACATGGGACTTTGTGGTTTGTTTAACTTCCACTCCCCCCTCCTTCTCCTTATGAAAATATTGAGTAGGTTTAAACATTTTCCCTTCAGGAATAGCCCGCTGGTTAGTCTAGCGTTACTTTAGGTCTTCAGTTTTTCTCTTCTCTTTTGTTTGTTTTACTAAGCCTGATCCCTGTGAGCCCCTATCTTGTTTTGCCTCGGAGCTGCAGTGACCTTCAGAATGATTATTATTTTTATTCCTTTATTTTTTCCTCTCGCTGCCCTCTCTCTCAGTCTCTCTTACACTCCCTCTCTCTCTCTCTCTCTCTCTCTCTGTATCTTTCGCTGTCGCTTGTTGTCTTTCTCTCGCTCGTTCTGTCTCTCTCTCTCTCTCTCTCTCTCTCTCCCTCTCCTTCCTCTCTCTGTATCTCTCTCTGGTCCACTGTCTGGCGCAATGTGTTCCCCATCACAGCCTGTGTTTCCTCTTATCTGCTCAGCCTTTATCAGAACCCAGCACACATGCCCACGAGAGGGGAGAACCGATTTTATCTGCTGCTGGGGAATTTGCCACAGAGCTCACGGAACATCAAAGGGCCCGGTGTGGCGGGGTTTGAGCGGTGGGGGTGGGTCAGTGTGGTGTATGTGTGTGTGTGTGTGTGTATGTGGGGGGGGGGGGGGTCATGGGTTAGGAATATGGCAGTTTTGGGGGAAGAGGTACCGGCCACGCTGAGTTGAAGCCAGGACAGAAGGACAGAGATGGTTTAAGACAGGACAGGAAAAGCTATGACCTCCGTCCCACTACCCCCACTCCCCACACCCCACACCCCTCAAAAAAAAAAAAAAATAAAATAAACCAGCCCGTCCACCTCGCTTCCAAAGGCCTCCGTTACACCCCAATATTTCAAAACGCTACAACAAAGAGTGAAAGAGAGAGAGGATAAAGACCAGACCCCCCCTTACAATGCAAGGGATAGAGGGAGCAGAATAGCAGGGTACACAAAAGACTAAAATGATATCGCTGGCAAATCTCTGGATGCTTGGGATAGCTAGGATGGCTGGTGTACACTTTGGTCTTTGTCTTTTTGGAGGTATGAATAGAGCTCTCTGTGGAAGTGATGACAGGGGAGTGGGGTCGGTCTGAGATTGTGTAGGTGATGTGCGTGCAGCTCAGGATAGGGGCAGACTGGTAGGATGGTGGCTTGTGTGGAAAAAGCCGCCTCTCTCTTTTACTTTCTTGTTTGAGAAAATGAAATTAACATATTTAGGGGGAGAGTCAAGCGCATCCGGCCGCCCTGAGTGTTTCATTAACTCGCCGTGTAACAGCCATGAAAACTTCACACGGATGCTTCAAGTTTTTTTTCCAACTTCACAGAAAATTTAGGAGGGTTGGTTTTTTTTTTTTTCCCTTTTCTTTTTTGGCATGTTTTGAAGCGGGGTCCCATTGCGCTACGTGCCATACGCGCAACTCTAGATCAAAGTGCATAAAAGGAGAGCGTTATAGTAACGTTTCTAGATTCCCATCAAAGTTGAAGGGGGATGGAATGCCCTGATGCATGGATTATGTAATCAGGTCAGCAAACAAATCTTGCTAGCATAAAACCTGGAAAGGTTTAGAGTCGTGGTAAACCAGTAACAGGATTTGGCAGTGATATTGATATTGATCACATTAACCCTGAAACATCAAAGATAGACTTGTCTTAAAGGACAAAAGGTGGCTTGCATGTTATTATCTGAAGAAAACTAAAGTGTTTAATTTGAATTCGTAAACCTTGGACAACATGGATGTGTGTTGTAGGTTTCACCTTTTCAGTGAAATAAAGACTTTTAGCAATTAACAAGGCCACCTTTTGATATGTGTACTATGGTATGGCACATGTATATATGTATACATAGCAGTTGATTAAAACATTGATAACACACCTGCTTGATAAACCGCTCCACAGGGTAATAAATCTTGTCAAGAGTGTAGTTGTCTCCATTTATTCTCCAAGGATCTACCTCGATTTTACCTTTTAAGTGACCGAATTTATGTGGTAGCTAGCCACAAGTTAAAGTGATCTGCCAGTGGATGAATATGGATTTTTGTTAGGAAATACTATAGCAGGTCCTCAGTATTTTGAGTGTTGCCAGGCAATGTGTTTGAGTAGTGCAGATTCCATCTCATGCCAACATGCTTGTGTCTCTTCCCACTCCTTTCTGCTGTAGGTATGGTGGGGGGGCGACCCAGGTTATGGGGTGAGTCATGCTTAGCGATGGGTTAGATGTAGCCTTGGGGACATTTCTAGCATCCTTGGCTGCACTGTCATCTCCGCCTAGTCAAGTGCGTAAAACGACTTGAAGAAAAAAAAATAGAAAAAAAAAACGAATGAAAACCCTGCAGTTGTCAGAGTCGGTTCACCAGTGCGTTAGCACGATGACTCATCCCGAAAAGGCGGCACATGAGGAGATTTTAGCGCTCGGAGAGACGCTCCTTATGAGGCTGACACGTTAATGAAAGGAGGGGAAATGAAGAGTCAGCGGGACGCATCCTGATTGGCTGTTGACGCAGTTCATGTGTTAATCGCACGGTGAAGTGCGAGGCTTCCATCGTTTAGCCTGGCCCGCTAGCTGGAGCTGCAGTGACTCAACCCCTCGCCGGTCACCATCTCCGCCCCGCGCTGCTTACAGGCAGCCTCTGCCACCTTGTAAAGACGCGCACATTCGCCCAAACGTAAACAGCTTGCCAACAAGGGATGTTTCTGTGTCCGTTTGGTCTTAAGTGACTCATTTGTTTAGTCTTTCGGCATCCTCATGCATTTGTAGTGGGGAGTTTGGTAGGCCTTCATTGAGGTTTTTTCTTCCCTCCCTCTCTCTCTTCCTCTCTCTCTCTCTCTCTCTCTCCCTCCCTCCCAAGCTTGAGAACGGCTGGTCTTGCTCTAAAGCACGTGAGCTCCTGTTTAAACCTCGGCTCCATCTTTTGTCCATGTCCCCAGCTCTGTGGTATGCATGTAGCAGTTATTTGTCCAACCCCTAATTAAATTCGGTTTCCTTTTTTCGCTGCCCTCTCATCCTTGTTATTTTCCCTTTTTTCCTATTTGAACTAGGCTTGTTTAAAAATATAGAAGTCTGAGTATGGCTGGAGAAGCATAAAGCAGGCCTTGTTTTCTGGTGTGGCGTTCTGTTCCCATTCCGTCATGAGAGACTGCGAGCCCCACACAGTGGAAACTTGTCGGGCTCTTTTATTTACCTGTTGCAGTTTAATTGAATCACGGCAGCCGCAAAGTGGAATCGTCCAGTTTATCTTGCGTAAACAGAGGACGCCCAGCCCATGCGCACGTACATTATACACACGCTCTCCATCTCCCACCACTGAATAACAGAGAGCGATTGCATTTGTCCATCTGGCTGGTTTTACTTATATTATTGATTTTACACTTTCAGATGTGAATTTTTCTTTGTTTGAAAATGTCTGCCATTGTTTTGTGTTGAATCAGCTAACACAGAGGTACTGGTTAACTTCTTGAGCTCCGTAGTCTGGGATGTTTCAAAGCATGTCTCCAAGATTTAGTTATTTTTTTGTCCCATAGAGATTTCCCCTACAGTTAAGCATATCCATTTTTCCTTTTATTCAACAGAAATATTTGGTTTGAGAGCTTAAACTGGTTTTGTTCAAATGTGGCCAGCTTTCTTTCATCTAAGGCCAAAGAAGCCTGGGTTTTGTTCCACGATATATCGTTCCTTATTCTAATAAAAACAAATCAAAAAGGGAAAAGCCACAAACACTGTACAGCATTAGTCATGAAAACCATAGCAACCGTATTCCATCTGGTTTGATCAGGACCTAGACCGTTTCCTGTTCATGTTAACATACATTTTCCAGCTAACGACCCCAAGGAGACCCGAATAAAGGGTCACCTAGGCAACAGAACGACCCTCCAAACTGCCAGATGACCTCAGCCCATAGCTGGCAATTACCTTTTTTTAAAGCACCTAACGCTAAGTTCTATACTGTCCATGCGAATCAAGTGGAAACGGCGCTGACGGGTTAATGTTTAACTCTTCACAGGTTTTGGATGTCACAATTTTCCTTCCTTTTCACAACACGGCTCGGTCATGAGGGTGTGCTTACCTTAGGCAGCGCGGGGTCCACTCCGCGAACAATACTGCGTTTGTGCGGCCCCCGTTCAGATAGCCACTGAACAAATGTCTGGAATTCTGTGGAGTGGTTGTTCCACAGACGGCCCCGGTGCGGCAATGAGTTCACAAACGCTGGCACCATCAAAAGAACAAATCGGCCTTTATAGAGAACTATATGGTAATGGAATTATTTCCACACCAGTTAAAGTTTACTTTTCTCTCCCTTGCCCACATGGCTTGCTGTTTTTTTTTTTTTTTTAATTTGTTTTTGTTTTTTTACAACCCCACTGGAATCATATTGCCAAAAATAATAACACGTTACTTTAAGCTTTAGGGGGGTCAGGCTAGACGTTTGGGAAGGGTTTATTTGTGGTCAGAGTTTCGTTGAGCCCTTGTTATCCCTTGTCGGGGGGTCCGTTTACACCTTTTTTTTAAAATGTATTTGACTGGAGTGTGCGTGGTTGCATGTGTTGGATGTGTTGCATTTACATTCTTGGGGGAGGCAGCGGGGGGGTCTAGATGATATGAATGTGATGTCGGCGCTTCCACACAAATGTTTCGCCAAAGCCTTGACTTCTGATAGCTGCATCTCTGGCAGTATTCATGAGCCATTTACAGTGGAGATTCTGCAAGTCAACGAATTCATCCAAGACGAATGCAGTGACATGTTAGGCACTGGCTGGCTTTATTGTGTTGGCGACCATCTCGAAATTCCCTTTTAAAAGGAAACCACTGCTGCTCCACAGATTCAAATTAAAATCAAATGACACTTTATAAATCACCTCAAACAGCTATGTGGATGCATTTAAGTTCGCCGGTGTCTGTATGAATGTAACTGTCAAACTACTGTAATCCATTCTATGCATCTTGTGGTGTTTAGTTTTCAGGGTTTTTTTGATACCACAATTCTAGTGAAATGCATTTTGCTGACACCTTAAGAAGCCCTGACAATAACCAGAGGGCCTGGTAGACATATAGAAAGTTCTAAACTGAACTCTTCCAATCGCTGGATCGCTCTCTGGGTACCTTTGCTGTAGGCCACATTGCCTCATTTCATTTCATACACACATGATCACTTACTGCCACTGTACGCATGACTGTTGTTAATTTTTACCTTTCAGCTCGGATGTAGCTATTCATGCTTATCTGGCTGTTTCCCCCCAACCCTCCCCCAGCCTCCACCTCCATGCTATCTGCTTCATTCCTGGAGCAAAGCTGGCCTCTCAACTGAGAACCTCTGCTCGTCTCAAGCACATATTTTCTCCATTTTCTTTCGTTACAAAGGTTCTGGACTTTGCAGGAACTGTGCTTGGAAGTAATTTAGAATCTGGAGACACAAACGCAGGAGAAAGCAGAGCTTACAGAGCGACTGGGTTTTATTTCACTCCGGAACCGTGCACGAAAGTGTAGCTTTCCCGACTTGCATATTTTAATGGCTTATTCAGATCGGTGAGTTTGAACCCGGAGCTGGTAGGACGGAGGTGATTGAATAACTTGTCACAGATCCACTGGGGTTCTGACATCCAATCTGTTTTGTTCCACCAAAACAGGAGAGCTTTTGGCCCTGAGGCCTAGAGACCAGTGTGCTTTACAAAGACAGGGTTTCCAACAAGAGTCAGGGAAGGTGGTGGGGGTATGGAAATATTGTTTCCCCTCTTTGCGAAAACTATATCTCTGCCTCTGTGAAAGGTGTCCAATGGATCAATTTTCGACCTTTTTTTTTTTTTTTTTTTTTTTTGAAAAAGAAAAAGAAAGAAATATGCAGCTCCTATTTTGATGGCGAAGCATTGGTATGTAACTCAATTCCTGGCCTAGCGCTCTGTCAGAGTTAGGTCTTATTCAGCCATTTTGAATGAGTAGCATTAATGGTAACCTCCCCCCACTTTTCCACTGTACCTCACCCAGCACCTTTCTGCCTTCTGTGTGACAGTGGTGGAAGCGGGCATTGTTGTTGCCCTTTGTGAAGCGTTGGCTCACAATCGCCTCCATTGGCAGAGTTGCAAGAACAGTGTTTGTTAGATCACCACCCAGCACCTCCAGCCCCTTTTTATGAGTGTGTGTGTGTGGGTATGCATGCGTATGTTTGTGCATGCATGTGTGCATGTATATGTATGTCTGTACAAATATGTTTGTGTGTGTGTGCGCATGTGTGTGTATGTGCATATGTGGGTGTGTGTTGGTGTCCTTGTGTGTCTGCATGGATGGAGTAGCTCTAAAATGCGGGAGCAGGGGAACGGGTTGTTTTGATGGGGTTTTTGGTTGGTCGTCTGTCCATCCTCTTTCAACCCCCCATTTCCCTCCCTCCTTCCCTCCCTCGCTCCCCTCCTCCCTCCTCTTTTCTGAATTCAAAGTCCCTTCATTCCCCTGGCCAGCTGCTTGCCAGCGCCTCTCTCCATTGTCCAGTCCCTGACCCCCAGGCGCAGCGAGAAAGCGCACCTCCGCCCGGTCTCTTCCAGCGGCCGGGGCCTGCTTGATGTGGACATTGTTGCTGCCTTGGCTCCCTCTCTCCCAGGCAACCGGGCCCCTTTGTCCTCCTACCCCTCGCTGTTTGCCCGCAGTCTCTCCCTCTCTCCCTCTCTTTTTTTTTTTTTTAAACCCCCCCCTCCTTGGCGTTAGGGATGGGGCACAGTGTTTTGCCCCTCGTCCGCTGGCGGGCTCCCTGTGTGGATCTCCCCTGTCCCCCCCCCCCCCACCTCCTCTCCATTCAGGCCCGGCCCCCCCACCACCCTCCCCAAACCCGTTTGATCACTAGAGGGAGGGAGCACTGCAGCTCAGGGCTTTTGATATGGTCCATTTGGTGCTACCCGCGCTGTCCAACCCCAATGGTGTTGTTTGAAATAAGTGCCCTATTCATCGTGGGCTTTTTGATTTAACCCCCCCCCCCCTACACACACCCACTACCGCCCCTCCTCTCCCTTCCCAACACCCCATAACCCCCCAGTCTGAGCTAAGCTTCACCGCGCTACCCTCCTTATTTATTGGCCTTTTAATTCTTTTCCTCTTTTGAATAGAGCAAGTGTTGTAAAGTTTCCCCCTGCTGTAAATAAAAACTTCTTTTTTTTTTTTTTTTTTTTTTTTAAAGGAGGGATGGGAAGTTTTCACTGTTACACCGTTCCACGACTTCCAAGATTTCCCGTGTTTGTGCTCGGTTGTAGTCTCAGCATTGGCTCTCTGGTGAGCTGGTAATAGCACTATGTAAAACGGCTTAGGCCCTGACGGTAAGATAAAATAAAGAATAAGTTGGGTTTGCTGCAGTTTCATGTCATTGTGAAGTTGGGAATGTCTCAAGGTCAGATACGCTGATACAGCAGATGAGGTGTGGGTTGTGCGTAAGTCTTTGAGTAATAACAAGCTTGGGTTCACCCGCAGTAATCTTCTGTAATATATTACATGTCCAGCCTTTTAAGCCCCACCAATGCGCTCAGATAATCCTCCCCATAATACATTTTGTTTTTCTCTACCATCCCTGGTATTGGGCATGTTGTTTGCTGTCAGTAGCAAAACCCTTTTTTTTTTTTTTTTTTTTTTTTTTAAAGATTATTTTTTAAAGATTATACCTTTTGGGCTGCTCTCTACAGAGAACTAATATTTGAGTGAATGATATTTTTAATCTGTTCTGCTTTTGGAACGATCATATTTTTTTAAACTGAAAAATCTTGCTGCCATGGAAATTTGTAAAATTTTGTGTTTTGTAAACAAAAATTGTTTACTTTGCTATATTATACTGATGTGCTAGTTGACCAAGGCCTCGAGTAGACCTCAAACCTAGTACACAAATTTCAGAAGAACATCTCGAGCATCTGCCCCCTCAATTAGAAAGTAGAACATAACCCACCTTGCCGGTTCTGTCTCTGGTGTACTGATTAGATTCATGCAAGGAACAGCGGTGGTTTTACCTTTGACCTCTGTGGCGCTGGCCAATGGGGACACGGGCTGTTTGTCACACGGAGAAGAGAAAGGGCCGTCCAGGTCAACAGGCAAAGATCAAAGCAGTGGCATCTCAGCCATTCTTCCGTGATATGTTTCCATAACAATGCCTCCATCTTATTGGCCTTATTTGAATGTGCCAGGCTTGATTTTGTGGGTGGATGAGAGTACAGCCAAAAAAAAAAAAAAAAAAAAAGGGGGGGGGGGTATAGTGGATGATAATGGTGGCTGGATTCCATCCACTCTCTGATAAGTATGCTCACTGAACCCTCTGTAGCATCATTCCTCAGGGGCACAAACACACCCTTATTTTGGTGTGGTTCCTTCATAGAGTTCACAGTGTTCTGTGGTTTAAACTCTGAGGAATGAAGCATGTTTCTTTTTTTTTTTTTTTTTTTTTTTTCTCGATGTTCACTGCAAACCGGAGTTAGTGGGACCAAAGTTAATTAATGTATTCAACAGATAGTATTGTAGCTGTAATTTTGATTCATTATGTAGGTGTGGACAAGCCCACCCACCCTTTGGTTCCCCAGGCCCCATTTTTAAAATATTTTTTTTTACACTAAATGTTGTGGACAAGAAAAGAATTTTCTTGTGATCGTCACAAATATAGCATTATGAGTAAAGCTTAATGCAATTATACTTAATTATATCAATTTTCGATTTGCCAAAGCTCCCAACTTGCCAAGAATAAAAGAACAAAAATAACAAGCAACTGTTAACATGAAAAGTATTGCAATGTTGAAATATAATTATTTCTAAAACGGTTCCTTTCAACAACGGCTTAAACTTGATACGCAGCCATTGAAACTGAGTGAAATTCACCTTGCGTGAATTACGCTGTGATGATAATGTTATAACCTGCTCAGGACATCCAGATCTCTCTATTCTCAACGTCGTAATTAAAATGTAATCATCACCTGTTTTATTAGCATTTTTCTTCAAAGAGTGAGCTAAATGCAGCTCACCGGCATGACAAATATGGCTGTAAGATCTAATGCACTGCTTAGACCAGCTCTGGGCTGCTGCTATTGGTGGGGACACCATGCATACCAGGAATAGTTTTCAGCATGCAACCAGTAGCGCATCCAAACACCTGAACGCCGCGGAGTTCAGCAAAATGTATCGTCAAATCTCTAACAATGACGAAATAGGTTTTATTCCTCTGTGCTGTGAATATAATGTCTGATAAAAAGCAAATACATGAAAAAAATCAGGAAATGTAGATTCTGTGCTCCTCTGTATGCTCAAAAACTAGTTTTGTCTCTCAGTTGCAGCAACGATATATCATATATATCTTTGCATATGTCATGCATATCTATCCATTAACTCTTTCAAAGTGAATGTAATTTTTTCTATTGTACTTTGAGTGTCTTGGTGCTTTGCAGTTAATGTTGTTTACCTTGAGTATTACGGTTATCGGTTATCTGTTCAAATAGACTAAGGCTTCAGGCTTTGCTACACCCTTGTTAAAGTTGTGGTGTGAGCTGAAGGTTGAGATGCCAGAGGTTGGGGAAATGATTTTGGTGAAGCTGTGAAGAGCTGGTGTTACCCCTGTGTTATTTCCCCCACTTTGTGGATTACATAGCGATGGTCTCATTTATAATAATAAAAAAACCCTTCCAGCAAGTTTAAATAGCCTCATAAACTCTCCCAGTGATCTTGTTTTACTTCTGACAGTCACCCCAGCAGCAGGCATGTGCTGGGCCTGAGGAAGACCATTTTGAATGTCAATTTAGGTCATTTTCTGGCTTCACAAAAGCCCAGGCCTCAGAGTCTATGAAGCATAAAAAAGCTGATGTAATGGGCTTACGAAAATCTCCAAGGGGAGTCAAGATCCCCCCCCCTCCTCCCTCCAAAGCCACCCATCCCCACAACGCCCCCCCACCAACACCACCACCCTGAACCCCCAGATATGGAAATCTGAACTCTAAAGAAAGAGGTTCATATCCTCTGTACGTTTCTCCCTTTCATAGACACTGTAAATAGTTACGACAGGCTGAGTACAAAGTGTTGATATGAAAAAAAAAGTTCAGTAGTTGTGTTCTAGTCGTTCTCTCTTTTTTTTTTTTTTTTTTTTTTTGGATGGGGTGGTGGGTTGGGGTGGGGTGGGATGGTGGGGGGAGTGAAAGGAGGGAAAAAAACCCCGGCCTTGGCACCCATACGCGACTCTCTGTGCAGTGCAAAGTACAAAAGAAACCTGTAACGCCTCCAGATTCCTTCTAGTCAAGTATCAAAGACATGCTTTGCTTTGGAACAAGAGACTGCTGGGTAGTATCGGGGCGAGGGAGCCGGCGAGCCCAGCGCTGGCTCAGTTGGGGGCTGTGAGTTAATCTCTCAGATAGGGTTTTTTTTTTTTTTTTTTTAAGGGTCGGGACATTGGTATTACTGTTTAGCTTTGAATAAAGGGGCTTGTCTAACCTGATAATTTTGCAGCATAAAGGATGGTGGGCCATGAAAAGAAATCGCTCTTCGCACTGATCCTCCGGGAAGGCAAGGCCCAGTGGTGTTAGGAGATTTGGTCTACTCGGTTATTTTTATTTAATTTTTTTCTTTTCCTGTTGCAATCTCCCATCTTTCTCATTTATTCCTGTGAACCCAATCCTCAGTGTCTGAGATAACTGTGGGGAAGATTGTGCTCGGCCAATAGCTGGGAGGGAAATGTGTGTTCTGAAGGAAGGTGAGTCTAATCGAATCACACTTAAGCTTTCACGCAGACTGTGGGACCTTCTGCTGCTCCCTTGATGATCTGGGTAACCGTAACCGTAAAGTGGAAGCATGTTTTTACCATCATCATCATCATCATTTGTGGAATGGGCTTGTGACCAGTCCTGAATGACCAGGCTGCTGACCAGTGCCAGAAATAACAGGGAGGCTTCATCAACGTTTTGAACGCTTTTAAATATCATCTTATCTGGAGTTACCGACATGCTACATTTTTTGCACATTATTCACTTACACAGCCTGGATATGTAATGAAGCGATTCATGCTAAATACGTTTAGAAAGGGCACTGTCCTACCTGGGAACTGAACCTGCAACCTCTAAGTTACAAACCCATCTCCCTAATTGTTGTATTATGCTGCCACCCTTTTTGCTCTCTCTCAATTCAGCTAGCATGTTTCTCATCAGCCTACAAGCTTGGGCAGATACTCCCATACCAATCACTCTAATACGTTTCCATTGGCTGCAGTGGGCTTGTGTAATATGGCGAGCACACAGCCTTGGTCCACCCCCACCCCCTACCCCCTTTGCTTATCATGGCAGGGGAACAGCAATCCCAGGTTTGAAGTGCTTCCAAACAGCTTCCGGAGCTCCTGTGCACATCGTCCAAGGTCTTCCCTCAAGGAATATAACCGGAGACCCCAGGCCACTCCAAGCTGCTTCCAGTCTTCCCCCCACTACCCTCCCCCCCCTTCCCCCCCCAGCCCATCATGTAATTCCAGGAAATGGTTTCGCTTTGTTTATTCACATTCTCATTTCCTCTGAAATATCGTTAGCCCAAGGAGCTCCCGAACATGCCCCCCCACACTCCCACCCCCACCCCTGTGCCCCCCCCCACACCCCCGTGCCCCCACCCCCCACACCCCCGTGGTCCCCGCCCCTTTGGCTCACCGCCGTCTTCCAGGTTTTCTTGAAAGGTGATAGCTCCAACCATCCAGGGAAAATTTGCTCATGCAAAAATAATCTTGGAGCCAGCAGAGCGACCTTGTGTAAATTCAGAAAGACGAGAGGCTCCTAAATGTGGCGGTAGTCTCAGGGCCTAGGTTACGGTGCAATTTGGAGTGCTAAGAGAGGTGTGTGCCATGAGGGTTCGCGCTTTGGGTTTTCAGTCCCACACAACACGAAAGGAAAGAGTTTTGACCGACGCCCGCTACAACACAGACATCTCTGTGGCTTCACTGCTGGATTCAGATTAGTCATTTGGATTAATAATTTGTCATTGATAAATATTTCATCAGAGAAACACTGCCGAATTGCAGTGAAGGGTTTTGCCAAACATGATGTAAAAATATGTATTCAATGTCTACTCCTTCAAGAAGGCTTTGTATTAAAAATAAATAAATAAATAAATTGGCGGAAGAATTTACTTCTTGGTCAAATCAGCCATTGGAACTACATTAATGCTTTCCACTTGTCTCCCAGCCGTTCCCTTTTCAAAAACATTGCTTGGTGACCCTTGACGGATGACCTGGAAGTGATGCAGGTGACTGCTTCCTCTCATGTAACACCAGAACCAGTTGGTGTTTCCTTAAGAAAACAAGACCAGGGCCCTGGTGAAACTTGAGCCGGGCGCTAATAGGCTTCCGCTTCTCCTCCTAGACCAGCAGCCAGGGGAGAACCCAGAGAGGGATCAGAGAGATGAGATTGCCCAACCTAGAGATTCGATACCATATTCAATCCATACCCTCCATCGACATATAATGACATATAACGATTTCTAAGAAAAAGTTTTATGGCTATGAATAGTCTTTGAAAACAGTGTAGAGCTCATTAAGGGGATGTTTCGCAACCAATAAAAAAAAATGTTTTTTGAGAAATTAAGAGGTTAGTAGATTAACAGAAATAAACTCACTTTTCTTTGTTGCTAAATTTCAAGTTGAACTGACTGTAGCTGTTTTGCACCCTGTTGAGGCAATGCCTGGTTCTGTTGCTATGTACACCTCGATTCAACTAATGAATAAAAGACTATTTTAGAATATGAAATGGTTTTTGCGCTTGGGTCTCATTATGGCATCCTCTACCATTTGTCATCACGAGATGTGCTTGTTAAACTGTGTGTGATGTATGACTGTAGTCGAGGCTATACCCAGCTGGAAGCTCAGAAACATCTCATTCAGAACATTAGAGCTTTGAATGTGAACATTCCAGTTAGCAACTGAAAGATTTTCCAGTTCAGGTCCATTCTGGTGAATGGACCAGTGGTGAGTTTTTTTTTTTTTTTTTTTTTTTCTTCTGAAGGTACCTGAACAAGCAGGCGATAATATGAATGAAGGGAAATCAAAGCTATTTTTGGAGACACACTTGCAGCTTACCCAAGTGGAGCTGGCAATTGTAACCATGACACAGATGCAGGCGTAATTTTAGTCATATTCTTAATTCAGTCCCCTGCGTATGTCTTCCGCTGCCAACTGAATATCAAACGCACGCGGCAGTGCGTAAAATTCAGGTAAACTCTTCTTTTTGGAATTACTTCCTGTGATTCTTTGCAGGTGGCTTTTCATGATATTGAGATTTTACAGTTTGAGTAGGCTGCTTGTGCATGTTTAGTCATCCTTATGGTACGGCTAGAGTTCTCAAAGGGGGAACTACTGAACAAAGTGGCGCAAAGCTCAGATGAAAGACATGAAAATATACAAGACAGAGAAACAATTTGGCATGCTGAGATTTTATAT
This sequence comes from Albula goreensis, assembly GCA_022829145.1. NCBI lineage: Eukaryota > Metazoa > Chordata > Actinopteri > Albuliformes > Albulidae > Albula > Albula goreensis. The sequence goes on from CM040744.1 coordinate 41,014,052, forward strand.
TGCGGTTTATTTATTATTGTAGCTGTTATTTCAGAAGACCTTCATCTGAGCTATTGGATCTCTTAATTGTGTAAATTCTGATGCATGAGGAATGGAGGTTGTTGAGAACTCTGAAATGTCTGGAACTTTGAAACTGATGTCCAGATACACAATTTTTAAGAATATGAATCCTGGGAACGTATTGACAGACCTGTCACCTTTAATTATGTTACATTTTCAGGGGTACCTCTGTGTACTAAAGTAAAAACAGTCCTGCATAAAGATAACCCCAGAGATTAGAACGGATGAACCGAGTAGCCTTTAAAAAAAATTGCCATAAAGGGAGTAAAGGTCTTCTACGCTCCAGCCCTGGAGAGCACCCCCGCCTGCCCCAGTGCACGCCCCTGCGTTGCCCATTTGGCCCTCGGCGGGCCTGAGCCTCGGCCGGTGCCCGCTTTTCTCATTCAGCAGGCCCGCAGCCCCAGTGGGGCCGTGCTCTAATCACATTCCAGTGGGCTGGGCGCAAGCCTGCACCACATTCCATAATTCTGGGGGCTTTCCAAAAGGAGAGCGGATGGATTTCTCCGAGCCGTAATGTTCAAAGGCGGGTGGAGGGGGGGGTGGGCTGGGGGGTGGTGGGGGGGGGGGACTTCAAAGGACGTTTCGGAGGGCTAGGTGTTGATGACTACAATCCTCCAGGGTACCCGATTTAGCATGTTCTGGACTTCAAGAGCGGTTCTGGAGATCCTGTCCTGGGCCGTCTCGCCTTCCTCAGGCATTAATCATGTCCTACAAACTCCCGGTGTTAGCTTTGTCTTACATCGTGGCATTATAGCTTCTGAAAATTATGGGCTGGATCTGTGCCTCTCCCTTTCCTACTCAGTCATGGGATGGCAGGCGTTGGTCTAAAAGACCAGGGGCAGGATGACAAATTTGGGAAAACGTGACAAAGCAGCCAAAGCACTTGCCTTCGATTGGCAGTTTTTTTTTTTTTTTTTTTTTTTTTTTTTTTTTTAGAAAAAGGTGCTATGCTTTAAAACGGTAATGTGAATATGTCATCACAAAGCCATTTGAAAGCGTCTTATGGTATTGCCTGTCTGAACCTTTGACTGCGTGATCATCTGTCCCTCCTGCTTCGCTGCTACTTCGTGTCATGCACACTGCCTGTGTGTGATTTGAACTGGAGCACTGGAACACAGGTTCTGGCTGAGGCAATTTTCACTGTGTTTCTTTTTTTTTTCCTGCTCTATATCTGGATCTTATCAGATTATGTCTTTAGGATAATTAGTGGAAGAATAATTATACTGAAATTAAAACAGTAATGGATGTCCTATGGTATTGTTTTAGGCTCTCATCCCCCGCACTCCCCACCCCCCCACACACACACACACTTCCTGCATCAATTATAATAGACAGGACGTTAAGCTATGTAAATGAATTCAGAGTGAAACGGATTACGGCTGCATGACGATGCATAGGTAGCGCGTTCTTTCGCTGTTAGCCGCCAGCTCCTCTGCCTTTTCAACTCTCAGCAAGCCCAGCTCTTCGAAATGGAGGACCCTGGTCCGACGGTGCGTCGGCGCACGCACAGCACCCATGGACTTTAGCTCGACGGTGTCACGTGACTGCTTTGTTCCGTCGACGTTGGCGGGCTGGCTATTCTGTCGAACGGTGTGGCCCTTCAGAAAGGCTTGTGGCGCTGTAAGCAGCGCTGGGCCCTGCAGTTGTACACACCATTGATGGTTTCAGTGGTGGCTTCAGGAGGGCTAATAGAGTTGCAGGCTCCTGAGGGACCCCTTCCCCCGGCTTTAAAGCTGTCAGCTCCGGGACAGGCCTGTACATATTGGAATATTTACATGATATTAAGTGTCCGTTTGGAGTGTCCTCTTCCAGCACTGAAATTGCAACACTTGTTTGCTTATGTGGTTGCCATGAGGACGGGCTGCGGAGGTGATTTCACGGAAGGCTTTGGTGGTGGTGTTGTGGGGTGGGGAAGAGGGGATTTGGGTGGGGGCTTGGGGGGTTAGCGGCGCGCTGTTCCATTGATGCGTAACTCGTAACCCGCTGAGCTGCTGCTTTGGCATTCTTTGTTCCCTCCGTTCTTCATCTCGCTACATCTCTCTCTCTCTCTCTCTCTCTTGCACAGTCTCCATTACTATCCATCTTTTGCACTCCCTCTGTCTATTTTTTACTTCCTCTCTTGTGCTCTGTCTCTCCCTGGCCCTCTTTATTTCTCTCTCTTGCAGTCTCTCTGTTGCACTCTGTCCTTCTCTCGCATTATCTCTCTCTCTCCCTCTCTCTCTCTCTCTCTTCTGCAGCTACAGCACTGTAACAAGATTACCAGTAACAAAATTAGTGTTTGATGTCCCAGTTGTTTGGCTTGAAACGGGGGTATAAACTCCCAGGCTACACAGAGAGACACCTCAGGAATGTGCTGTAATTTGAATGCCTATATATAATGTCAGATTACCAAGCTCAAAAGACAATAAGGCAAGCACTTGACTCCCTTCCTCCTGCCTTCTGTGTGCATACTGTGGGCTCTTTGCCTCTTTTTGGCCTCATTTACGAAGGGCAGCACACCGTTTCTTTGGTTTACAGATTTATTTAGATTTAGGGGAAGGAGATGGTGTGTGTGTGTGTGTGTGTGTGTGTGTGTGTGGGGGGGGTGCCTGGATAGGTGATTCCTTCCCCAAGCAGTGTTTTTTTTTTTTTTTCCCTTTTTGCGACTGTGTCGTCCCTTCTTTTCTGTCAAACTGACAAAGGAGAGGAAGTTTTCTTTAAAAAAAAAAAAAGAAAAAGAAGAAAAAACTCAACGGAACCTTTATGAGATAATATTACACAGTGAATGTAGCCCCCACCTGCAAGGCACTTCAGCTGCCCCTCTGTAATTTTATCTCCCTCCTCTTCAAGGATACCATCCCCTTTGAAGTTATTTCCAGCACTTGGGAAACTGGGAGACACAGTCAATCGGAAAGTCGCACTCCACCCAGATTCACTTCTCTTGCGCGCACACACACACACACGCACACACACTCTCTCTTTTCCCCTTCTTTGCTCAGTCCAAGAGCCAAGAGAACAAGGACATGACTTTTGTTTGTTTCCTCTCACTTTCCTTTTCCTTCCTGGTTTTCTGTGCCCCCCCCCCTCCACACATACACACACACACACACACACACACACACACACACACCATCACACCCCACCCTCTGACTCAAGACACTGATCATCTTTCCCTTGGTTCTTGGTGTTATGTAGAAATGGTTCTGAAAGGCAGAAAGCTCCTTGTTGGGGGAGAGAGGACAATAAAAAAAAAAAAAACGCTGTCCGCCGTCACACTCGTGGAAATTTTGAACAGATTAAAGCGCAACTGGCGCGAGTGTCTGGTGATTCTATGAAATCCGCCGTTTAGTTGGCGGGATGGAGTTCAAACGACGGAGCCGAAGGCAAGCCGCCGAGGGCCCGCATTACAGACTCGATCAGGTTCTCCCCGCCATGTGCAGGGCATGTTGTTGCTAGCGAGCCGTCCAGTTTCGTGGATGAGGTATTACCAGAGCTATGCGCCAGCTGAGGGGAAGCAAAGACGCCTGTTTTTTATTTTTTTTTTTTTTTTAAAGGATGGGAGAACGAATACCCCCCCATCCCCCCATGGTGTGGTCGAGCTCTAAGCTACTTCTTTTCCACGAAGGTAAACACGTAGGATCAATGATCTGGGCTAGCTTAAGCTAAAATCTCCATCCTTCAGCGAGCTTTTTGAGCCCCAGGAAGTGGTGGTTCCCAGTGAGAGGATTTATTCATGCGGTCACTGGCTGCGAATTCCAGCTCTCGGGCTGGGACTTAATTGGTTAAAGCATGTGCTTCTCCAGCTCTCTGAGGGTCGCTCTCTTCTCCTGACCCTACATTGCCTCCTTCTCTATGCGCCATATACGGGAAACTTGACGCTTAATTCGTGTGGAAAATCAAAACGCCCGATCAAACCGAATCAAAACAAACATTTCTAAATGATCCGTAAAGAACTCCGAAACACATTTTAAACATATGTTTGAGTTTGTAGATATTTTGTGACCGAGTGACTGACTTGAATGAGTGAGTGACTGAGTGAATGGTCAAGATAGAACTGATTTTTAAACATGTTTCCACTCTCGATTTTTTTTCTGAAATGAACATAAACCCACCGTTCCACAGTTCAACGCCCCACATGCATGGAGTCTGATGCTTGTAAAAGGTTGTAAGTGAGTAAACACTAATTAAGTAAATGGCTAACATCAAACCTCTGATTATCTTTGAATGATGGAAGGCACTCTTTAAAGCTGTCCTCATATAGACACCCACATGCACACACCTGCCAAGATTAGCGCAATTAATCATAAGGAAAAAATACCTCTGTCACCAGTGTTGATCTTTTGAATCGGTTCTGTAATCTTAGCGATCCTTGCGCAAAGAAGCGTAGGAGTAAACGGCCACACACGGCGAAGATGCAGTGTTTGTTTATACTCATCTTAACCGCTTTTGGTTAATGTCATCACTAACACCTCTTCCCATGTGTGAAATCGCAGTGTTGGATTAACCTTTAACGACGAGGTTTCAGTGTTAGGGTGTGTAGGTGTGTATGTACGTCACCCAGGTGTCTTGCATTTTCAGTTGCCAATCCATACCCATCTGTTTGTTTTGAGTAGTGAGTGAGCACCAGGCCAGCTACTTGGAGAAAAGGTATTTTTGGTCCAATCAAGGCCAAAGTCAACCTCATGCCAACCACTTTGTCTTCGTGAGTCTCTTTTCTTTCACGCAGACATGCTTTTATAAGTTATACTGCCTGTCTGTTTGACTGGTCAATGTTTTGATGTAGAGCATTTTGACCGTGTTTACATCATTATTGAATTTCAGAATTCATACTTCAGTGTGGCATGCTTGAATGTCCTTGCCCAGTTGGTGTAGCGTACCTTAGTTCAGCTTCACAGCGTTGCCAATTTATTTTACTCTCCAGAGACTAAACCAATTGTATGGCGCTGGTCAGGGAACACGAGTGGTTGAGACAGAGGAATGAATGTTTGATTTATTTTTCTGATAGTGTCCCGTTTTCTGTCATCTATCCCGAGCGTTCCCGCTTTGGAAACTGTGTCACAGCCCCTCCTAGAAATCCGCTTTCCAGGGCAAATTAAATCAGGAGAACGTTGGAGAAACCTCGTCCGCTGAACGAGCAGGGCATCTCAGTATGCTCCACTTTTGAAAGACGAAGGTAGAGGTTGGCCAGGAGTGCTGATCTGAGGTCAGTTTTGCATGAATGTCCTCATAGGATGAGGTTAGGATTATGGTATCATGAGTTGGTCCTGTACTAGTTCTTAGGGACCAACCTCTGTCTGGGGCTTTCAGAAAGTCCCAGGTGCTAAACTCCCTAAGCGGTTTCAAAAGGTTAAAAGTTGAAAAGGTAATTACTGGAAGCAGCCTTAAGAGGAGGAGGGGGAGAGAAGTGGGGGGGGGTTGGGGGTAATTCATTGGGGGCTCCTGTCCCATCGCTGGCCAGATGCAGCTGGAGAATAGTGCTCCTGGCTCTTCCCTCGGCCCTGTTTGAAAGGCTGGCCCCGGGAACGCTGCGGTCAGATCCCCCTCCTCCCCACCCCCCCGTCCTTAAGTGGCCAAGGGCCCAGGGGGACTCTCTCGCGGCTTTGATCAAACATTCCCTTACCTTTCCTGGCAGGGCGGTTTATTATTTCAGGAAAGCGCTGATGCTTTCCGGCCCGAGGCTCCCGTCCGAGGCTCAGGATTAGGGGTTCAGTGATCTACGCTTCTCGTGGCTCAAGACACAGAAAAGCCAGCAGAAAGTGACCCGTGGTCGCCGATAAACAAAAAAAAAAAAAAAACACATGGGTCAAAAAAAAAACAGGAACACAGAATTGGGCATGCTGTGTTGTGCTCCCAAAATGCTCTGAACTCGAGGTAAAGTGGACACATATGTAGAGAGACTGGTAGCTCAAGTTTTTATATTTTTATATTTTTTTAGTTTTTTTTTTTTTTTAATACTCTGTATTCTGCAATCTCTGAAAACCAATGAAAGCTCAAAGTGTTCTGTCTTAATTAGTAAGTGGTTAATTATTCATCCCTTCCTCCTCCCCCCAGCCCCCAAACCCTGTGGAAGTTGTCTAGAGGAGTGGCTTTGCCTTTCAGGGAGCAGAGACAGGTTTTCTGTCACGTTGTAGACCCCCTCAGGCTAGCTCTCCCTCTCTCTCTCTCCTTCTCTCTTCTCCCTCGCTGTCTCTCTCTCTCTCTCTCTCTCTCTCTCTCTCTCTCTCTCTCTCGGCTCCATACAAAGAGTGTTGTCGCTGTAATTGATACGGGCCTCGACCTAAATGCCGCCACAGCGGCTGAAAGTCATATCTGTTATGTGCCCTCTACTCCTGGAAATCCTTTAGCCTCTTTCGTGCGGAGCTCGAAGAGCACCCCACCTCCCTCACCCCCACGGGAGAGTTACTACTTCTCTTTTTTTAGCCGGACTTTATCTCCCCCCCCCCCATGCCCCCCCGTTGGCTTTTTGAAGTTGCCGTGGCAGAATGTTTACAGCCACTAACCCTCCAAACCCAACGCCCCCCCACCACCACCGTTCTTTTGAGGCCGAAGAAGGCCCCTGCTTTCACGGAGAAGACGCAGGAAGCCCCAGGTCGAGGGAGAATCGCGCGTTTAGAATTCTAAAGGCGCGCTCGTTTTGAATTTCAATTGCACACCGCCGGGTAGCGCCTCGCGTCGGGGACGATTTTCGGGTCGACTTTGATCCCCCCCAGCCCCACCGCCTCAAACAGCTCGTCTTGTTATTCCCCAAGACTTTTATTTATTTATTTATTTTTCTTTATCGTATTACCAAATCTCTCTGCTCCTGTCGTTCAGTCAGGAGTCCCGGGGTGTGTGTATTTTTTTTCCTAACCCCTGCTTTGTGACGCTCAGTGAATACAGTTTTTTTTTGTAGTTATTAGAAGAGCTTTAAAAGATTGAGGTCTTCTGCCTTCCCCGCTCTTTGCACCACGTTTGTTATGTGAATGCAAATATGAGCCTCACATCATTCTCTAGCCTGCCATAGCTGCTGTCAGAGTTTCCCTGGGGGATGGCTTGTGTGTTCTTCTTGTTCCCGTTGCACATATCAAACTCGTGTGCAAGAGAATAAGGAAGAGCTTAAGAAGGGGAACATCATACCGCGCCACTCATATTATGTGGAAAATAATCATTTTATAGTCATGTGCATGTAAGTCTGTCTGAAAACCGTGCATCATAGGAAAATAAATATTGTAGATTCCCTTATTCGTGGCTTTTGATCGACTACTTGTACTAGATACTTTCAAGGAAGTATTGAAAAATGGGAAAATGTACTTATAGCTAAAATTTTAATTTGTAATGTCAAAATACGGTGTTCCCTTATAACATAGCGTAGCAGTCAGGGGAACAGAGTGTACCACTAATGATTTCCAAAAATTTGGTTAGCCACAGAAGACCAAATTTGGTCTAACTGAACTTTCAGGAATTTTCCTCTTTTTTTTTTTAAGGGATTGCTTAAATGAGCGAAAACGAAACGTGTCAAGCCGTGAGGAGGACAAAAACACAAGGAGCATTGGAAATTTTGGGGTGGGTTTGGGGCGTGGGGGAGGGTGGGCTCTGTAACTAGGGGTGGAGACAGAAAGGGGTGGGGGTTGAAGTAGTTGTTGTTGAGATGATCAAAGGACCTCCGAACTGTGTCGGTGACAAAGAAGAATGGTTGGGGTGGTGTGACTGGCATTCTGATTTCCTCTGAGAGGGAAACTAGAAAGAGTTTCCAAAAGTAGGCCTGTTTTGATCCCATTACAAACTCAAATCAGGTCACTCCTTTGGGGTGGGGGTGGGTGTGGGGCGGGGTGGGTGGTTGGGGGCGGTTGCTTTTCAGTGTGTTATTGCTCTGTAGTTTGTCAGAAATCCAAGAGGCTGTATGCGGAGAATTCAAAACCATCCTGGAACAAAGTGCTCTAGAATGGTAAACCATGGACCATGGCATTACGTTTACATCAGTCCATATTTAGTTTTTTAATCTCATCTGTGGTAAACATCATCATGACCGGTTTCACTTTTGTTATTCTGTTACAAAAAACAAGCTTTGAGACAAAGAACTTAATTTGCTATAGTCTCAGAATATACTCAACCACCCATACTGCTGTTTGTGAAACAAATTGAGAGTGGCAGTCAAAACAAACGTCTGGCTAAACTACAACGCTGAACTTCAAGCCTATATTTTTTGTTATCGTTGGAGGGGCGGGTAGGGATTGTTGATTGACCAGTAGAGTTCAGATCACTGTCGCGATTTCATTGAGTTTTTCTGCCTGTGTAAGAGGATACCCATGTGAAAGGCTGTGGAGCGGGCTGTGACCACCCCCTCCCCTGCTCCTGGTGCATTGTGGGATTGAGCAGGGAAGAGCTGAGGGAGGGACGCTTGTGGTTGTGGCGGGACAGAGCAGGGCATTAGCAGACGGGGCAGCACAGCCTCACTGGGCACCGGGCTTGCTCTGCGGCCTGATGGGGAAAATACTTAACAAAGCAGTAAATATCGGCGACCCGGTTCCTGAACAGACATCAGGAGGGACGAGATTCAGCGCTGAGTCGTTCATTTGTGTCCCACAAGGTGCTCAAGCCAGGCCCCCCCCCCCCCCACACACACACACGCACACAGGCCACCTCTCTAGATCCCAGAGGACTGACTGTAGAAACCAAAGGAATAACGGTGAGATAACCAGCCTATAGAACAGCAGTATCAGAGCCCCCGTAGGACTGAAGGGCAAGCACAGAAGTCCAGTGTTCAGCAGGCCATGGACTCGGGCAGAGTCCTGCGGCCAGCTATCGGACCCTAAACCAGGGGTCATCACACTGTTTACTTCCTGTCCAGCTTTCCACCGCCCGGTGCCCCCATCCCCTACCTGCCCCCTCCCAGCCGGCACCACCCAAGCTCTCTCTCCTCCTCCACCCCAATTCCCATAAAGACAGTTAATCTTTCACTTTTCACAAACATGTTCTGTCCATGTGCTGCTGTATAATGGAGCAGTCAGTGGTTTTTTTCCCCCATAAATTAGATTTGTTGATATTGTGATTGTGTCCCTCTGTAACGCAGTGGCTGGCACTCCCAAAACCCCCCGTCGGGCCTGGAAGGTGCTGGCGGGCACTCACACACGGGCGGGCACTCGCTCTGGACCCCTGTTAGGCTTCACGCCTGCTGCTCGGCAGTTGCCAAGGAGCTGAGACTTGGAAAATTACCATCCAAATGAGATGATAATGGGTTTGACCGTTTCCCTCCTCCTACAAACAGAATATGCTCCTCTGAAGTAATTACCTGTACCACTGATTCTCTGTTGAGTTGTGAGGAAGAAACTGACAGAACATTTTGTACCTTTCTCTGAAAGGGAAAAAATAGACTATGTTTTAATAGTATGTATCAGACAGATTAAAGCCATTTTAGTCTTCAACTTGCAGAGAACTTCTGTCCAAATTGCAAAGAAATGCATGTTTAAATGCCTTTATCATAGGAGTACATTTTCTGTGTCATAGGAATACTTAAAGTTTTTTTTGGTTTTCAAAATTACAGTAACAATTCTGTTATTTTCTTATATATATGTGTGTGTCCTTGTTTCTTTTTAAAGCAGCTTTTTGTATGACAAGAGCAGTGTAAGATCTTACTCAAGGCTTCCTGTGGAACTCTGAGGTACTTGATGTTATCCATGCAGTCTTGTAGACAGGTAGGAAGAAGGTTTTTGAATCTCAGCTGTTTCTCTGTGGGCATACATGGGTGCGCACACATGTGTCTGTACATGTGTGTGTTCCTAGGCTTATGCAGGCATATAGATTAAGTATTCTATCAGGCAAGGGAAGAGTTTTTATGTTTCAGGAGAACAGTTCAATGCAGTGTACCTCGTACAATGGAAAAATACCTATACACACTTTCACACTTTCGTATTTGTTTTTATACAGTTTTTGTTTTTCCTTTGCACCTGAATTTTCAGGTTAGCTGTGGTGAAACAAATCCCAGAATTGTTTGTGCCTTGGGGTTTTGAGTGTTTCATAATCCAAATCTCCCCCTAGTCCTGGGTTAGGAAAATAGCAGCTGCCTCTACAGTTGGACTGCAGACGGGTCTTTGAATCCCCCTACGCAAGTGACTGAGCTCGGCCCCAGATGAGCATCCCCCAAACGCTGAAGACTAGCCTAACCCCCCCCAACAAAACCAAACTGTTCTCAATAAATCCTACAAGTTTTGTTTTTTTGTAGCTCTGCATACACACCAGCAAGGCGACCCCCTTAAAATGTAAAAGGGAGTCACCTTGCAGGGCAATTCTCATATATCCTCATACATTTTGGCTTAAATTATGCAGTAAATATTGTACAAATTGAACTCAGAGGAGCAAAGCATGTAGCTGAGTGTACCATGCACAGGCTAAGTCAATTGGCACTTGAAGGCCTTTTTTTTTTGCATGAAACATAAAAGCTACGAGGCAAGACTAAAGTCACTTAACCTATTTAGACTCAGCAAGAGGAGACAAAGGGGTGATTTAATAGAGGTTTTTAAATTTATAAAGGGACTCAACAAGGTTAACTGCAATACATTTTTTAAGGTGAGTTCAGTCTGTAGGACAAGGAGACATAAATGGAAACTAGTTAAGAGTAAGTTCCGCACTGATGTAAGGAAGTATTATCTCACACAAAGAGTTACCAATACATGGAATGGGTTGCCAGGTCATGTAGTTGAGACAGACACCCTTGCTGTGTTCAAGTCCAGACTTGATGCAATTTTGGATACTCTTTAAATAATGTAATGGTGAGCTTTATTGGGCGGAATGGCCTGTCCTCGTCATAATATGTTCTTATGTTCTTATTTTTGTAAATGCTACGGTATCTTTGTCTGCTAAAAGCTTTGCTTTGATATTTATTTTTACCCTATATGCCTTTTAACCAACTTACAAAGTGGAAGAAAAAACAGAATTTGTCTTCAAAGTCAATTGGATGGCAGACTAACCCCGAACAGCTGTAGACACACGAGAGTATTCTCATTAAAAACATTCAAGTCATTGTATCACTCTGATTGAACATCTTGTACTAATTAATTCTTTTGTCTCCATTAAGGCCTGCTGTTTTTTTTTTCCTTCAAAAGCCGCTTGAATTTTGAATGAATATTTAAATCATTAAACAATTACATTTTCGAAGCAGCAGAGCTCAAATGGCTTAACGCTAATGAAATAATGCAAAACTAAACCACGACAACGCGTGCAAACAAATTTCTGCTGAATTTTATTTGCGGTTTTGAAAGGACCACTTGAATTTGAATCAAAGCTGACACGCATGTGCTGGTCTGCAAACTAGGACAGTTTGATCCCTGGATATCAGAAACAGGGAAATAATCCACATTCTTGTAGTGGCTATGTACATAAATTAGCCTCAAGAGTAGCCTGCATATTGCTCACATTGAGCCGTCAGGTTTATGCCTAGCTGTTGCCCATAGACACTAGGATACATTCATTGATTTAATATATTGATGGAGCACTGGGATCATCCAGTAGAGCGCATGCCACATAAGGCCTAGGCCATACAGCAGCGGCCTGGGTTCGAATCCGGCCCGGGCCCCTTTGCTCTGTGCCATTTCCCCTCTCCTTCCCTGCCCCTCCTGTCTCTCTCTCTACTGTCACCATCAAATAAAAGTGAAAAATGCCAAAAAATTATCTTTTAAATCTTTGTATATATATATATATATATAGATAGAGCACAAGTATTGGGTTGTATTAGCAGCACTGTTGTATGGTGCAGTCATTGCAGTGTATTATATGGAGGTATTATGCAGACACTGTTATCCAGAGTTACTCACGGTTCGTAAGTCTACATCATAGCACACAATTGGCAGTTTCCTTCTGTCACACCCCCTCCCCAGCCCTACTCTCTGTTACCCAAACTGCCCCGATGCCGTTGCATAGAAGATGAGGCTAAATTGTGAGTGCCTTTTCATTTGACTTGTCACTCGCCCAAAAAGCTTTTAAGGGATGGAGAAGGGGTCTGGGGGTGGGTGGGGGGGGGGGGTGATAGAGAGTGAAAGGTCATCTGGGGTCATCCTTGGTCCCTGAGGCTGAAGGGGAGCCCTGGCACCACAAAGCTGGTTTATTGGAAAGGAGGGGGCTGTTTTCCATTTGGTCACTGGGCTAATAGGATAAATACCAGCAGGTCAATTTGGCAATGTTTAATGCAAATATAGGAGTTGAGTCACTCTGACGTCACTGTGGATAGGCAGGGCTTTGCCACAGAGTTTCAGAACTCTGACATTGAGATGTTTCTTTATTGATTAGATATTGGTGGATGGTTTTCTTTCTCTCCTGTCGTCCTACTAGATTGTTTTTGTTACTTTGTTACTCCAACACTCCATACTGTAAAGCTCTGGTAGAGAGTCTGGATAGTGTTGTTAATTGGCCAATGCTTTCGGCTGTCCTGGCATTGGCTTCTTGCCATTTGACTGATGCCAGCTGATTTCTGACACTGGCTTCTGACAGTGTTTCATTTCCCTCTCCCATTCTTTTTTGCGATTTGTCGCAGGTAGTAACTTATCATTGCTTCATTAGCAAAATCCCATTCACTGGAAGTTTGGCAGGATCATCCCACATGGAAGCGAGACATTAGTCAGGTCCATAGTTATTAGCCTGACAAGTGAGGCTGGCGCTGAAGTAATGTCCAGAGCTATCACAGTGGTGCATTGACATTGGCACATGCTGGAGAGCAATCTATTTCCCTCACCTACTGCCCTTTCAACTGCCTGCGCCCAGCCCTCCATTTCGTAATTGACATAAAAGGCCTCGGTTTTCAAAGGCAGACATTGAGTAGTGTCTAAGGCCAGAGAACCCGTGTTCCCAAACAGCAGGGCGCCTCATTTTTTGGGGGGCTGGTTTGCTATATTTGGTTTTCCACAGGCTTATCACGGACACATGCATTGTACATTCAGAAGAGAGACGCACATCGAGCCAAGTGACTTTTTTATTTTGGGAAATGGTAATTGAGCGCTCTGTGCAAGAAAGACTCTCTCGTTCAAAGTGTCCCTTTGTTGAAAGGGCTGTAGTTTTTTTTTTTTTTTTCTCTCCCCAGTGTGAATATTCAAAATGACAGAAGGGCCCTATCCATATAATTCACTCAACAACTAATTAAAACAAACTTTTCTTTTTTTTGGTGAATCTCACCAAAAACTCGGCCCGTGGAGGAAATCGCCCTTGGGATTGAATTGCCGATCCCCTCGGCCTCCGGTTGCTCACACGATCTCCAGATCATGAGAAGCGAAGACACGGGCCGGGCACAGTGACACAAACGCATACATTAGCTTTAATTATAGCCGCGCCACCTCTCTTGGGCCTGCGGAATGAGTCAGCGTTTGTCATGTCTTCTGTCCTCTCTGCTAATCTGCTCTCCAGACGTTCGCTCTGCTCTCAGTGTGCTTTGTGGCAGGATGGACGCTAATTTAGTAGCCTAAAGGAAAAAAAGGCCACTTGAGATATTCCAATAGAGTATGACTGGTATGTGTTTGAAGTGAGACAGACATGAAGCCTCTCTCAGATTTGAACATTTTTTATGCTTCTTGTGAAGTTGCAGAGCTTTAAGTCAACAAGCAAAAAAATGCAGAGGGCCGCATCCATAGTGGACAGTAGCAAACGGTTATTTGAAGCTTTTATTGACTGTATTCTACCTAACTGGACTTATTTTACATCAGAAACAAGCAGGTCGACTTTCTGATGGCTTTGAAGCCGTCATGTTGCTCAGATTAAATTCCGTTTTTACCTGGCTCCATGAACGCAGCTGATATGGTATGTTAAATGAGAAGAATGAACGTGTTTTTCATTTGGCATTGATTAAATCTGTAATATCTGTGTGTTTACTAATTGATGTCTTACTCTTGAGTGTCGCAGTGTTCCATGAGCGTTATGTCACTTCATTAGTCATCGGGGTGTCTGGGCACACGCGAGGGGGATGATTTAACCTGTGGAGCGGCAGGCCCAGTGAAAAGTCAGGGTAGAACAACACAGAGAGCAGCCAGAAATTCCAAGAGAACAGCACAGCATCAGTAACCATCTGGGGACATTCGCAGCCAGCGGATTCCGCCCCAGCGAGACGCTACGGCCAAACATGGTGTCATTATGACATTGAGACATCATCACCCGTGTTGGCAATGTCTTGATGTTAGGCCCGGTGAAATCTGAGAGAGAAAAAAAAAAAAAAAGTTCAGAGAGGAACACCAAAGTGGCTGGCTTAACTGAGAGAACAGCACGCTGTCATTTACCATCTGGGGTGACTTCACAGCCTCGCAGTGTCATCCAGATTTCGTCACGCTCTGTCTCAGCGACCGCCTTTCGCACCACAGCTTTTGTGTACCAGAAAGTGCGGACTCGTACACACCCACGGGTTAGCTGTTCATCGGCAAAGAGGTGACGAGGTGGTCATTACCTGTGCGTCAGACAGCCACACAGAGAACCGTCCATGTATACCTCATTTAGGGATAGCATGGTAAGGTAGACTGAACAGGGGATCGAGACTCATTGACACACTTGCCAGATTTGAACCACATTGAGCTAGCGTTACATTTCCATTTCATTACATTTAAGGCATTTAGCAATTGCTGTTATCCAGAGGAAATTTTAATTTGATAGTGTAAATCAGTTTTACAGCTATTTACTGAAGCAATTCAGGCGAAGTCATTTTGCTCCAGAGGACCATAGCAGTGTCCTACGTGGGAATAGAACCTGCAGCTTTTCTTAGAGTGGTTCCCCAGCTCCCTACCTATTAAAGCATGCAGCCACCATGTTACTGCATTAGTTGATCTCGAAGGAGCTTGTGGTGTCTAGTTATCTATGCGGTCAGATGCAATATATGGTTCACCAAGCTTCTGTGAGGAATGGGACAGAATCGTGCATGACCAACCTAAGCAAAAAATTTATTTCAGGCATGTAACTAACTTTCTTCCTGTAGTGGCGACATACACAAGCAACCTGGTACCTTCATACATGCAAATACTAATATATGCACTGATGCCACCTGGCCCTATATTGTGTCAGTTTAATAAAATGTGCCTCTGCTACAAGTAATGGTTGAAATTAGGTGGAGGAATTCTTGCCGTAAGTAAAGGCAAATCTTCATCCTAGATCAGCTCTCCAACTTTGAGGATACTTCATGAATGCAGGCCATGGTTCCTGCTCTGCAGCTGGCCGTTCATTCATAAAGCAGGCAGCCGCACAAACGCTGAAATGTGCTTTTGTCTCGGTTGTTTCAGATGCACCCGCTGGGACTCTGCAACAACAACGATGAAGAAGATCTGTATGAGTACGGCTGGGTGGGAGTGGTCAAGCTCGAGCAGCCCGAGCTGGACCCAAGCTGCCTCACTGTCCTGGGAAAGGTAAGAACCCCCGTTTGTTTCCAAAATCCAAAAGGATTACCGCTTCGCCGCTTGGACCCACATCACACAGAGTTTTGTTTGGAGGGAGGCAGCAGATACAGAGGAGGCACCGAACAGCCAAGAATGCAATGACCCCTCTGAAAAACCTCAGGGCTTGTTCTGAAACAGATTCAATGTGGTTTTCAAAAATTTGGATGAAAGAACTTAATGTTAGAAAGGTAAGTACTGAGAGGTTAGAGCAGTACTCTTAAGAGTGGATGGACAGATCATGAGATTGATTTAGTGAAGACCACTGGAACAAAGAGGGGTAAATGTGTTCTCTCACACCGACCCCCAGTTTCCGTAAAGCAAACAAGAAGCACGATTGGTTGGTTATTGGCAGCGGAATGCTTTGGCTGTGGAATTCTGGGAAATATTTTGAACTCTGGTCTGAAACGGAATTTCACTGCAGTTTTTATCTGTGACCACAGCCACGCAAAGCCTTCGGTAGTGAGGGAATGGGGGAGAGGTTGAGAGAAAGAAAGCAAGCAGTTCTTGGGGGAAAAAAAAAAAAAACAAAAAGGCATAGATCCTCACCTGCCTCAGCCTGGAGCTTGTACCTACAGAGCTGAGGTGGAGGAGCGATGGGGACACAGTCCCGCTGGAGGGGCCTTGCTCATGCTCTGAGCAGAACAGGTGGCCAGGTGTGCAGCTTTTTTTCTTTTTCCTTTCTTCCTACTTAGTTCAATCAAGACATCGTCAATCAATCATCCCTAAGCCTCAACCTTGGTTGCCTTGGAAACAGATTTATGATAGCCAGCTTTTGAATTTTTTTCCCCCATCCTCAGAAAAATGGTAGGAACATAAGCTTTCCTCCCCCAACTTCTCATAGTACCAGAAGTATTTTATCATGCTGGCTCTAATTAACTCTCTTTTTTTTATCGTATATTTCTCTCGTCTCTTGACAATACCAGTACTATCATCTAATTCATTGTGAGAGTGGTTTGGTGACAGAAAGAGGCCACCCATTTATAATTTAAGGAGCCCATGTGGCTTTATAGCCATTCTAATGGAGCACTTTCTCCAGTGACTTAATGCATGGTAAATGGGGTGAAAACTAGCCTGGTACTGGATAGGGTGAAGAAGGCAGGCTTGGCACCATTCATGGAAGGAAATGCACTCAGAATTGCTGGAGGCTGGTGTCCAGGATTGTCTCCTTTTTGAACACTTTTTTTTTTCCTATTGAAAGTGATCTAGATTATGCCATCAGCGGCCTCATTATTACAGACAAAAATGGTTTCCTTTTTTAGGGACAGTGCTATAATTAGAGGGGGGGGAAGCCCATTGTTACGTCTCGGACGGACCCTGGCTGGGCCCAGCACAGCTGGAGGTCTGTTTTCGCGGCCTCCTCTTGCCAGACAACCTAATGTGCCCCTGCCAGCCTCTGCCAGCCCCACCGCGGCCTTCGCCTGCCCCTCCGTCCCGGCCTGCTGCCATGCCGGGCTGGCCGCTGTCTGAACCTTAGCTGGCATCTCATCTCGCGCGCCCCTTTCTTCTTATAAAGGGTGCGGGGGTGGTTGTGGGATTTGGTAGGGCTGTCTCTGTCTGTGGGCAAGGGATGGGGTGGTGGGGGTTATTTTGGGGTGTTTTGATGTGGGATTCGGAAGAGCTGTCCCCGTGTGTTTGCGGGTAAGGTAAAGGGCAGGGGGTGGGCCTAAATGTAGTCAAGCGGAGAATGGGTGCTAGACAGTCGCGGGTAAACGTAGGCCAAGCTGGTGCTTTGGGGTGAGGGGGATTCACAACCCTCTGTCCTCTTAAAAAAAGGAGAGGGTTGGCTTGCAGTTTGAAGGTGGGGGGGTGGGGGTGCGGGTGCGGGTGGGTTTGGGTGGTGGAGTTAGAGTTCGTGGTGGGGCATAGTATAGTGAAGCAGGTGTGAGATACTCATGGGGTAAAATTAGGCTGTGCCATTGCTCGGTAATGCTCGGTTACCGGTACTCGGTAAGGTTGATGGGGTGGTATCATTCTGGCTTGGTTTTGGGGGGAGGGGAGAGGAGGGTGTGGCCACCACTGTAGATGTAAATGAACAGAATGAGGTGAGACTGTTGTGGTGTAACGTGGACCAGATCAGTTCTGGGCTGTGGGGGGGTGGCGGGAAGTTCTTAAAAAAAAGTGGGTTGACAGCAAGCGGATCTGGTGGATCTATCCAGAAGGTTTCAGGAAAGGTGGGGTGGATTGGGGTTTGCGGTGTAGCAGTGAACAGGTGAGACGACAGACCTCGGTGGTGGGGGTGGGGGTGGGGGTCTGGGGTCGGGGGTGTTCCTGGTGTAGGAGGGTGACGATGACCGACCGATGCTCCGGGCCTACTTCCTGCACAGCCGTGGAGTCAGCCGCAGTGCCTGTTTGGGTCGCGTATATACACACTGTTATTTCCCCCATGTCCTGTTGGGCTCCTTTGAGAGCTGAGCCATCATTAACCTTCCACCCCTCCTGTCCGGCTGCGCTCTGGAAGGAGAGCGAAACTCAAACACCATACTCTCTGTGGCTCTGCTCGGAGAGAACCTTCAGGATGTTTCACCAAGTGTGGTTTGTCGTGCTCCCATTTGGGTTGAAGTGAACTAGTTTGAATGAAATAACGCATATTTTAATTTTGAGGAGCAGTTCTAAAATGTCCTTGCTGTTAAAGCATTTTAACTGTAACTGTAAATGTGTTAGGAGATCATTGGAAGCAAGGGGAGAAGCTTAGGGAAAAAAAAAAAAAAAAAAAAAAACATTTTTTTCCTGTCAGAAAAGCGAATGTGAAAACCACATCATGCTGACTTTTGTTTCGCTGAGTGCCATGTTTTTGCACGTGAGGCAGCCTGGACAGATCCGGGCTCTACGTCTGAAGGCCTGGCTCCCCATGTGACTCAGCGGCCAGCTCGGAACGTGAAATCCATGCCGTGGTCAGAGTACTGTGGATGGAGGCCCCCGTGTTCCTTTGTCATTTTGCCAGCACGACATATTCTCTTTGAAGCATTACAACACCCCCAAACGACACATCGGCGGCCCAAAAGACAGGCTTTCATCTCACTAATTACATCAGCTTCTGAGCGGGGAATTCGGGACGAGGGCAGGGCCTGTCTGATCTTTTTTCTCTACCCGACCATGTGGCATCGGGGTTTTCTACTGCTGAGCATGGCACAGATAGGCTGTCCGGGATGACGCCATGGTTACTGACTGGGATGACGCCATGGTTACTAGAAACAGGGCGGAGATTCCTGCGCCTCAAGGAACCTCCCACCAGAATTTTTTTTGGAGGGTGAAAGGACATTTAGCAGGTGACCTCAAGATCAACTTTAATGTTTTTTTTTTTTTTTCTTTTATTACACCTATTTATACAGCTGGATGTTTTATCAAAGAAATCCAGCTTCAACAGTAGAGCTAAACCAGGAAATTGAACCTGCAATCTCTGAGTAACAAGCTCAGTCATCTTAACTAACATCTAACTCCCAGAATTCCTTGGGGGAACCCTCCACATTTTTTTTTCTGTTGGACGAAGGGCATTTGAGGCCTCTGGCATCCTCCTCATCAGTCAGCATTAATTATACACTGAGTTCTCACCCGCTTTTCTCAGGTTAAGCAGCCCCTTCGTAACACCGCTATGTATGTCACCGGTGAGCCAGCGCAGCTAATGACAGGACAAAGCAAACAGCTGCTCCTTTTTAGCGGCTAAGTGGCTTTCTGATTGGGATCAGGTCTGGTCACAAAGCCGTGGAAGAGAGACTGATTGTTTAAAAAAAAAAAAAAAAAAAAAAAAAAAAAAAACCTAAGATGGTGTGGAACAAGGATGGGGGGAAACAGCTGGCTGTGATATTGGAGCAAATGAACAGTCTGTTTGCCTCCCACCCCCCACCCCAAACTGGAGCTTAGTAGCCAGCTATTATCTTGCCTTGTACCATAACCCATGTATAACCTCTTGTTTATCTGTACAAACTACTTTGGGCCACTGAATTCCCACTTGTGTTCCTGTATTTCTCCTATTGGTTGACAAAGGTGAAGCTCCATCTGTAATTCATTTTTGGTTCATATTTTTTTTAAACAGGCAACAGTGTTGTTTTTTTCACTCACCACCACTGTGTCACCAATACCTTGCTCTCATAAAAGAAAACATGACGTTGGTTGGGGGTTTCCAGATACCAAAACAGCAGCTTAAAAGGCCCCCAGCCTACTCAAAGAACAGCACTCAAACACATCACACCTTTTATGAGCAGTTTTATAAGAAGGGAGCTGTTAGAAAAATCCTCTTCCACCCAATTTGCAAATAGGTAAAGGCCTGGGTGTGTGCAGGTCTATGAAATACGAAACTGCACGCTCTCCCTGCATCTCCCTCCCTCGCCCATGGCTTCAAGCCCTGAGTGTTTTATTTCTTCATTTATCCACCCAGACAATCAGACCCTTCTGATAGTGAATGAGCTGGGATCAGATGTTCTCTAACCGCCTCATGCCCCCCTGGCCAGGTGTGCGAAGCCATAACTCATGTCTGTGATTATCTTTTGGCACAGAAATAGCACTAGTAGCTAAAGCATGGCCGTGTGCTATTGTTACAGCGAACGACTTTATTAGAATTGGAGGATAGTGGTCTACGGAGTTCGGAATCAGTTGAGGCTGACATCTGTCAGCAAAACTAAGCACATAGATAGGAATTAAAGGTAAGTTGTGCACTGATATCAGGAAACATTTTTGTTTTTAACGCAGAGTTGACAATGTGCAGAACAGCTTTCTTGTAGAAGAAGCAGATGGCGTTGTGTTCAAGTCCAGGCTTGATGCAGTGCTGGGTACTCCAGAGCAGTATTCTCCAGTTCAAATCCCGGAGGGCAGCAGCGTGTTCTGGTTCTGCTGTGTCTCAGCACTTAAGCTGAGAGAGACAGATTAAAACAGTTTCTAACATATTTCACTGACCTTGCCTGGTTTCTTGTGCATGAACTGGCTCAGGAGTTTCAGGTGAATACATACCCAGCATGCACTATGGCTCTGCAGGACCTGGGAAGAAGACCACTGAGGACTGTAGATAACTGATACAATAAATGGGCTGAATGTCTTGTTCTCTTTATCGGCATGTTCTTATATTCTTACATAATCTTTTTTTTTTTTTTTGTCTTCCACGCAGAGATTTTCCCATACATGGATAGTATGGATGGCTTTTTTTCCTCTTGGCTTTTTTATTGTTGAAACATAAGTACAGCTATACATTTTTAAAGTTCCTCTAAAATGTTACGCAAACACTCCTATGTGCCAGCGTACCTGAATAAAGCAAATGGGGTGTGCAATATGCGCGCTAATCCGCAGTTAATAAAGCGACGAGCTTCCCCAGATCAAAGAGAGTGTGATGGACATTTCATTTGAACTTAAATATTACAGGAGAGGGGAGCTCAGCAAAAGAGCACAAAGTATCTTTGTTTGCAGGCCTTTCAAGTGCTTATCTCCATCGATGGACGCGAAGTACACTCCCAACATTATGAATCACGCATTGCATATGGCAGAAAAAAATGAAAACGCTTTCATTTTTTTGTTATATGGTTTCCAAGGGTCAGTGATTTTTCATGCAAATTGGAGGCTACGGATATTTCCTTGTCACTCAGTTGAAAGGGTGCCTCAATTTTTTTTTAAACTAAAAGATTAAATAAGTAGTGCTCTTCTCAGTTATAATTTTAAAGGAATAACTAATAGAGGCATCAAAAAGGTTGGAGGTTTCTGGAATTTAAAAGGGACCTCAAGAGAGACTTGTGTTTATTTAGACACACAAAGTAGTTTCCCTGGGTTTTATTTTATTTTAGTTGCAGGCCTTGTGCAACATTTTTTTTCTCTTTATTTGAATGATGGGCCTTGGGTTCTTGCTTCAGTCTGGAAATCAGACCGCAAAGTCGAAAAACTCCAGTCAAGGAGTATTTGTCTTTCTGCCTTTCGCTGTTCTCCCTAGGTTAGTAAGAACTGTTCTCAGCACGTTTGGCTGCTCAGCACTGTAATTAACCAGAGTCTGCTCTCTGAATCCAATCTTTTGCTTCATCTGTGGAACCCATGAAAAATGTAGCATGAAAACACGAATATGTAATGCCTCTTTAAGGGCTGCCAGATAAAATTTTGCATAACACACAAATACATTAATGCTGCCGATAAGAATATGGCATTCAGAATTTTTCTAAACAGGGACATGTTGTTTTTTTTTAATATGAGTAAGGTTCCCATGTGAAAAACTCACCTGGAGTTGCCAGCACAAACAATACATTCCATGTTAGGAAATGATTTCACATCAATCATATGCGAAAACCTGTTTGATTGGCTGCCATCAATTCTTTGTTTTGGGGCCCTGATAATGGTTTATTTTTGTGGTACACTTCTCCAGATTGGAATTGATTATCTATAATAGTTTTTTTCCCTGCTACTTTGTTGAAAACCTTCCTGGTGATTCGAGATGCAGCAATCAGTCATATCTTTTGATTGCATTGTTGGCAATTTCACCGTCATTCATAGATGGAGTGAATGAGAGTGATATGTTTTCTGCTGTGAAGGCAGAAGTAAAGTTGAGGTGATTTTTGAGCCATTTCACTTGTCAGGCCGGGATTGATGCATGGAGCAGTAGGCAGATGGTTGGATGATTGGGCCGTCCGTCATGTTGAAGTCCCGGTCATTTGGGTTGTCATCCGGCATTGAGGAAGAGAGATAATGATAATTATTTTCCGATCGATAGGTTGCCTCATTCTGATCTTGCCTCCCTGTCTGGTTTCAAACCGTTGAGCTGTTCAGCATCAACATTTTGCACTTTCAAGCGAGTCAAATGGGAATTGGTGTCAGAAGGCCCACCTGTGTTATAAATAATTCTGTTGTTGTTGGTTGTTTTATGAATGCAAAGCATTTCTTTTCGGTTAGTTTTTTGCATTCACTATCTCCATCGCATCAGACTCCATGCAAGGCCATGCCAAACACAGCCACGGTCAACTGTTGGCTTTGTAGAAAAATGACTTATTTCTGCACTGCTTTTCTAAAATCTTTTTTGACAAAATATTTCCTGTTTTTATTTGTATATGTCAAAGCATTTTTTCCACAACATAGTAGCAAACTGTGCACTTAGTTCTGTGTCGGCATTCACATCAGTTTTATCTTTATTTCATGACCTCTCTCTCTTTTGAAGCTGAATCATACACAGAGTACACCATAGGTAACCCCTGTGTAAAGCAGTGTGTCTGTTTGCCCTCAAGCCCCAGCTCTTCCACATTTCAGCTCTATGCCACATTAGCTTGGTTCTGTCTGTGCTCAAACCCCAGCTCTTCCACATTTCAGCTCTATGCTCAAACCCCAGCTCTTCCACATTTATCTTGGTTCTGTCTGTGCTCAAACCCCAGCTCTTCCACATTTTCAGCTCTATCAAACCCCAGCTCTTCCACATTAGCTCTTGGTTCTTGGTTCTGTCTGTGCTCAAACCCCAGCTCTTTCACATTTCAGCTCTATGCCACGTTAGCTTGGTTCTGTCTGTGCTCAAACCCCAGCTCTTCCACATTTCAGCTCTATGCTACGTTAGCTTGGTTCTGTCTGTGCTCAAACCCCAGCTCTTCCACATTTCAGCTCTATGCCACGTTAGCTTGGTTCTGTCTGTGCTCAAACCCCAGCTCTTCCACATTTC
The DNA here is from genome assembly GCA_022829145.1 of Albula goreensis. Taxonomy (NCBI): domain Eukaryota; kingdom Metazoa; phylum Chordata; class Actinopteri; order Albuliformes; family Albulidae; genus Albula; species Albula goreensis. Next base: position 41,037,062 of record CM040744.1, read on the forward strand.
AGCTCTATGCTACGTTAGCTTGGTTCTGTCTGTGTCGGAGAGCAGATCAATCTAAGGGTTTATTTATTTGATGAGCTTATGAATAGGTTGATAGTCCTTGCTTACAAAGGATACACATCCTGCACCCATTCTACTTACAATTCAAGGTTTTACACACACACACACACACACACACACACACACACACACACACACACACACACACACACACACACACACACACACACACACACACACACTGGGGGGAAAAAAGGGGGAAAAAAAACTTTTGAAGCTAAAATTGCGGAGCCCTGCCTCTCCGGCTCCGTTTTCATGTTTGTGTTTGCCTCGACTTGCCGATATTATCTTGCCGGATTTTCCTAGCGGGGTGTCAAAGGTTTTTCTTGCCAGGCGGAGCTTCTCCCCGTAGGCCTCGTTTTGTCCGCTCGGCTCAGAGTATGAAATCACAGCTTCACGGGCTGGGAACCCACTGAGCCTGTTGCCATGGTCACTGGGAAGCTCCCTGTGTCATGTGGCTCAAAGTGAGCCGTCCCTGGGCCGAATTACTGCGCTTTCAATGGCAAGCAAAATGACCATTATTATTCTCCACTGCCCGGGCCCCTATTGAAGAAGGAAAAGAAGAAGAAGAAGGGGCAGAAGAAGGAGAAGAAAAAGGAGAAGGGGAAGAGAGGGGGAAAATAAAAAAAAAAAAAAAAAAGAGAGCACACTACATCATCACAGAGGTAGACTCTGGTTTTGTTTGTGGGGGGGGGGGGGGGGGGGGGGGGAATAAATTCTTAATCCTCAAGACAAGCATTCACCCACAAAGGTTTTCAATGTGGGTGAACTGTTAAACTCTTAAACTCCCAAACTTGTGATCAACTTGGATTTATAACTTGTGTCCTTTTTTTTTCTCTTGTCTTGTTTTATTCCTCAGAAGTAGGGTGTTGTGTTTGAAGTGCAAAAATCCTCTTTTGGTTCGCAGAGGTAATTAGGGGAAAGTTTGCTGTGTGCGTAGAGTGGGGGGGGAGGAGGGGGATGCTCGTGGGAGGGGAAGTGGGGGGTTTGTTGGGGGTGGAGATAAAAAAAAAAAAAAAAAAATACAAAAACACAGAGGGTGTGCGATACGCAGGCCCTGTGTGGAAGATGAGACGGCAGGGCCTTTATAGACTCCGCCGTTACTCGGGTGTTAAAGGAACCAAAAGAAAAGCGGCGGCACCACCCCCGCCACCCCCCGCCACCCCCACTCCAGCCCAAAACCCGGCTTTGTCTCTCCCCCATGGTGCTTTGCTGCGGGTCCCCCGCCGAGCCGTGGCTCCTCCCAGACCTTTCATTTATGGCTAGGCCCGAGCCCAAATTCGGCCTGCCCGTACCCCCTACCCACTGTGGAAGATGCACCGCGGTTCAAGTCTCCTTTTATGTTTAGGGGGTTTGGGGTGGGAGGGGCGGGTGGGGGCGTGGGTTTGAGTTTGGAGGGGGTGAGCAGCCCTGCTGTGACCTCAGAGGATGAGCTAATGGGAGGAAGAGGCCAGAACATGAGAGAGAGGGAGGGAGGAGAGAGAGTGAGAGAGAAACAGGAGGCAGGCACACCTGGCAGCCAGAGATAGAAAGAGAAAAAAAAAAAAAAAGAGAGAGAGTGAGACCAGCCATTCTTTATGTGCGCCCCTCAGCTCAGTGAGGATGGGAGGGGTTGGGGTGGGAACTAGGGTGGGGGAGGGGTTTTTGGTGGAGTGTGGGGTAAGTTACATCTCGCCATTGTCACACTTCTGAAGGAGTTTGTTGCCAGGGGAGAGGAGGGCCTTGAAGCGGCTACGGGAGGGCGTGGCTGTGGAGTGCAAACGGGAGCACTGGGATCCAGGCGGGGACTGACAGAGCTGGCCGCTTGCGTCGGATCGAGGCGCAGGTGGAACGCGATCTTTCCATTCAACTTCTCTCCAACTGGTGCTTTGTTTCATCACTGCAGCTCGCAAGATGAAGCCTAAAAAGCCGCTGAGGCTGCGGTTTGAAGTTAGCCATGTGTGAAGCTGACACGTCGCACGAAATGTGGCTACATTCAATCAAACACACATTTTTTTTTTTTTTTGTAAATAATATCTTCTAAAAGACGTGTTTTCTCATTTACCATAAAATATTGTAAACTGAACAAATATGATGTGGTAATGTAAACTGTGTGTTGAATGAATTACAGAGGCCCTTACCATCTTCCCAAAGTCGGCATCGCTCCTGGCACTTTAATGAATGAAATACAGTGTAATTCAGTAAATGATTCAATACAGTGTTTTCATCAGCGGTATTTTAATGCGCCAGACCCAACTGCACAGCCTCTCTAGAGTTGGTGGTGAAGATTCAACAGGCTCATGACTGAAACTCCTGCACAACACACTTGAGCGAATGTAAACAGTAGAACAGCTTAATTGCTCCCATGAAAAGTCTTCTGGGAGAAGTTCATGATCCAGCTGACATCTAAACCTCTTCAACCAATAAGAGAACCTCCTTAAGAAAGCACAATACACCCCCCCACCACCACCTTTCCCACCCCACCTCATTTCACCTCTGACTGGAATCCATCCACACAAATGGTAGCGTGATTTTAAAGAAAACAAAATGCTGATCAAGCTGCAGGGCCTTCTAATCATAGTTCTTTGCCGTTTTCTTGTGTGACCGTAATTATCACTTCGTGACATGAAACACAGCTCACCTGAGGCCATTTTATTTGTCCCTGGGCGGTTTCAAAAGGTACCCCCTGGGCCCTAGTGTTGTAAAATGGCGAGGGTACTGTGCTCCGTGGGACTGCGGCATGAACACCTCTGCGTAAGGCCCAGCACATCATTGAAACGGCCTTTTGTGTTGGCTAGAGGGTGTGCCAGGGGCGTATCGCTAAAGCAAACACGGAAAAGGCACTGCATTGTGAAGGCGAGCGCTAGTACAACACACGGGGTACAGTAATGACAGGCAGGTTTCCAAATTCCCACTTAACGAACTCAGGTGTCCTTTCTGCGGTGAGATTCGCTTTAGTTACAGATGATTCATCGGCGAGTAGGTTGAATGCGAGTGTGAGAGCGTACAAAGATTCCGTAATTATATTTCCTCTCCTTAATTGGGAGGCAAACTGGCGGTTCCTAGTCCAACTTGTTTTCCCACTTGACTGCAGAACAATGTTTTTGATCTGTACCTCAGATATGCATACTGCTTATTATTTTGGTTTGCCTTTAATTAAGAATGTGTTCATACCAGGTTAATCAGGAGATCCTGTTTCCTTTAGCATATTGTTCCCTTCAATCAGCAATTAAAGAGGACTTAAAACAAATGCACCCCCTCATGGTTGAGGTAATGGGAGTGAACAGTGGCGACTTTATCTGCACTTAAAAAATCGTTCAGGTTCAGAGGTTATTAAAGCCGATCCTTTGCCTTTGGCACCCTGCATGGATAGGGTAATACACTGGGGTTGAATGCTGCTGCAGTGATCACAAAGTGTTTTTTTTTTCTTCATTTGTGTTCACCAAGATAAAATTCACAAGAGTGTTATGAGTCAAACTGAGGTTCCCATTTACCGTTTTAGGCAATTAACTGGTGCTTTCATCCTGTGTGACTTACACTTTTGTGTATTCAACAGTATTTACTGAAGCAGTTGAAGTGAAGTAAGTTGTTCACAGGTACAATGGTAGTGCCCCACCTGGAAAATGAACCTGCAGCCTCTCAGTCACAAGCCCATCACTCTAACCTTTTATTTTATTTTTTTGCAAAACTTCACTCCATTTTAAAGAAATGCAAAATAGAAACATGAGCTGTAAAAGTTAAACCAGATCTGTACTGAATTTTACATTCAGGGTTTGGCTGTGTAATTTTTCTCAGGTTATGAAAGGTGTTTGTAATCATTTGGGTTTGCCCACTCAAAATACTGGTGCGGCGGAGCCTGGTTGTTTCAAGGCTGACAATTATTATCATGTGAGCTGAAATATAGGCTTGATAAGGCGGCCATCTTAGATTCTCCACACTGTTTACTTTTCAGTTCCGGTGCTATATCATGTGTGTGGGCCAGTGTAGGAGAATGAATCAAAATCAATGTCTGATAAAAAATAAAATAAATAAATAAATAATAAGGTTTAATTTGTAGTGGAAAAAGTGTATTGGGGGCCAGAAGTCAGTCACATTCCCTGTGCAGTTTCTCTGTCCTTTTTCCCCCTCTCTCCTTGCGAACAGTCAGGCCTCTGAAGGGTTAACTGCTCTGGCGGAAAGGGGACTCTGAAGTTGTGAAGGCCGCGTCCTGACCTGCTGGAGTGTTTGCCCAGAGAGAAACACTCCTTTCTGAGAGAGGATACCATTACACAGGGAGACGAAGCCTCTCTCATGCAAGCAGAGACAGGGTCCCTAAGGCAACCTCAAGGGAAAGAGAGATTAGAAAAATAAGAAGGTAGAATGTACAGTCCTTTAATTAGGGCCATTGGAAATTGCCCACTGAATTACGGCAGTCCAAGCCGTTTGCGTCTCGCCCTCCTCCTGCACTGTAAACTATATTAAACCCTGCAACTTTTACTGTCAGGGAGAATAATCATGTTTTTGCCTGTGATTGGACTGCAGGTGAATACAGATGGAAAGAATTAGGTCTATAGGTCCCTGGAGGTTGTATAAAGCCAGAGAGTGTTTAAACTACCGGTAATTCACTCTTATTAGGAGGGTTGGCTGGCTGGCTTGCTCGCTAATCTTCGCAGGAATGTGCATTGTTGCTGCTGTAATCACTATATACCTCAAATAATTCCTGGGACTATATACGTTAAGCTAAGCATTTTTAAGACTGTGTAACGACACAGCAAGAACTCTAATACAGTGTATGCACTTTACAGTTTGAATTTGGTAACATTTATACCACAATCCTATAAAATATTTTTATTTTATTTTAATATACTCATAACTTGACTTTGGGTCAATTTTTGCGGGTTCCGATTCTGCCACCGGTAAATATGGGAAGCGCTTCTTCCGAGGTTGTAATTAGTGGCATTCAGCAGGACTTCCGAAGAAAGTGGGATCGCTCTGTTGCCCCAGCTACTGCTGACATCACAGTATGTATTAGCAATGCTTTCATCTTATCGGGATCTTTACCATAGATGTCACCGTGACTATTTTAAACTCTTCAAAGCTGTCGGCTGGAGCGGTGAAAGATATCCAGCCCCTGCTTCCTGTTTTCTCTCATTTCCTCTGTCCCAACTCTTGAAGTTGCTGCATGAAGGTTTAGCGGCCAACTTCCCCCGTTCCGAGGGGGGGCTGAATTTTTGTAAACTGAACATCAAATGCCAATGCGGGCCTAAATGGATGTTGACTGAGCGGGGGTGGGGGGGGGGGGTGATGGCACATTTGCAAACTCCAGGCTGTTTGTTAATCAGTAAACTCTTAAGCAGCCTCTGTAGAGATAGAGGCCTCTCTGGCCCTCTTGTGTTCTTACATTGAAAATAAATAAAAAAAAAAAAAACAAAAACCGCGAAACGATTTGGCTTTAATGCGTTCTAACATAAATGTATCTGTTATTGATTGTTTAAGCATTCGGTACGTGCCTGCATGCAGCGTTGGAGATTAAGTATCCTTCTGAAAGATAAACAATATCGGCGCAAATAAACCTCAAGTCAAGCTTACATCCATGACAACTTGTGCTAAATTTAGCGTGGCTGATTTCAAATGTTTTTTGTATATTACTTCATTTACAATGATGCAATGCAAGGGCAAGAGTCAGGGGTGTAAATATCCCTTGTGTTGTTTCCAAGGAGAGAAAAAACACACACGGAACAACAGGAAGGGTTGTTTTCGTTTTCCGCCGTGAGTGACAAAGGCTGGAAAAGGGCACCAGTAAGAAAAACAAAATGTACAAAAAAGAGGAAATTTAATTAGCAGTTGTCCATTGCTGGGTGTTGGGTTTTCCACGTCGCCAAATCGATAACCAGCATGGACTCTCCCTGGCCAGATTAGCTGCTGGTGGCTGAGGTGAAGACTGAGAATGAGTGTGAGATGGCTGCTTAGGGTTAGGGGTAGGAAACAGCCTGGATGGATCATATGTCCACTGAGGGTGTGTGTGGTGTGTGTGTGTGTGTGTGTGTGTGTGAGTAAATTTCTTTAAGCATCTTTGTGTATGTTTGTGCTTGTGTGTGCATGCATTGGTGTGTGTGCGCGTGTGTGTTTACTGAGTCAATGAACTGTGTGAGAGAGCATGTGTATGAGTGTGTGAATGAAGCAATGTGAGTGTGATTAAGTGAAGTCGATTGTACAACTGAGGGAGCGCAAAGTAATAGTGTGTGTGTGTGTGTGTGTGCACACAATTGAATGAATGAATGAATGAATGAATGAATGAATGTTTGTGACTAAGTGAATCCCAGTGCTGGAGGAGCTGATGTGTTGGGACCAGGACGCAGGTACATTTACAGCCAGCAAGAAGTCCTGTGGGACCCTCACCCTCGGTACAAGCTCGAGATGCCCTGCTTGCCCACACCAGACCGATATACGTGAAATAACTCCATTGTTTTCAAGGGGCTACGATGCAGGTTCAAGCCTTATTTTCCCTCGCTCTCCGTGTAGCAGTACTTCCTGGAGGAGATTCTGTGAGGACATGTTTAAGGACCAGTAAGACAATGTCACCGTCTTTTCCAGAGACTACTCTTGTTTGCACTTGACGTGAGTGCACTGCAGTTGAGAAAAAAAGTGTCACACAATGCTTTCGCTATCTTATTCAGCCATGTTAAAGATTACTTTCATATTGCAAACATTCCTTGTGTAAATCATGCTTAAATATCCCCTTAAACTACCAGCGTTAATGTTCTACTCTTCAAAGTTTGTTTCACCAGTTTTGAATGGCGATGTTTTGCCTCATGAAACGGTAATTGCATCAGCGCACCGATGTCCTATTTTCATTATTTGCGGCTCATTTCAGTGCCTCGCGCTGTACTCAGTCAGTGGCTGGGGTGTGCGTTGCCCAAACTGTGTTTATTAGTACTTTAAGAGGAATCTGAGGTCGGCCGTCATGGGTCTGCTCCCACTCTGTCGCCCACTACGCAAGGGGCAGGGGCAGACCTTTTTCGGAGGTGCCCCCTTGCACACATTCATGGTGCAACTCAATTGTATAATTTTTGGTTATGCAACGGTGACTGAATGGTCGCCCCGCATTGTTCACAGAGAGAGAGAGAGAGGGAGAGAGAGGGGATGGGAAAAAACTAGAAACTAGAATGAGGGAAGAGGTAAGGAGGGAGAATGAGTGAGTGAGTGAGGGAAAGAGGGAGAGAAAGAGAGGGGGGGGGGACAGGGACAGAAAGAAAGAAAGGGCTCTGGGAGCAGTGACAGCGCTTGCCAAGCGGGGGCACAGTTCTGAGCCCTCCTGTAGCTCCCCATGTGTTGATACTTTCTCTCGCTACTGTCTCTGAAAATGTAGGCCGGAGCAGCGAGCAGTTGTCAATAACTCCTGAAATCCTTTGTTTTCTCATTGTTCATGCACTGCTTGAACAGGAGAGATAGTAAACAGATCAGACATGATTAGGATATTAATAAAGTGTAACAAATAATGGAAGCCACTATTAAAAAAACACTTGTAACAATATAATTTGATTTGCTGAAAAACAATTTTATTGACTCTGATATAGATATTAATATTTTCAGAATATCTTGTTTGAATTCTCACAGACTATAATATCTGATTGGATTATGCCATGTAAAATAATTGTTATGTATGCTTTATGATTAGTTTTTTCACAGATGTAATATGAGTAATATGACAAACAATCTGCATTATTATTAGTTTTATGCGTAGTGCTATGAAGACTGGTCAAACTGGGCCTGTAGTGGGTGTGTCTTAACATTTGACTGAATGGAAGCAATGCATGGTATACAACATGATCCTGGGTTTAGGCAATGAGATCTGGATGGGTGCTTTTGAATACACAACCAAATCTGGCCTGTTTGCAAATCAAGTCTGTGGACCAGAACGATTCTTAACAAGATGTCCTCTTGGTCTCGAATGAGCAAAGTGATCATTTCTTTTCAGGGAAACAAAAGGGATCTCTCTTAAATTGGTAACCGCACTTGCTCAGTGTATGTTGATTCCACAGGTTGTGGTTAACTTCTGATATCAAAGGAAGGACGAGCATTTTTTGTTCACAGCACCACGGAACGTGTCGCCAAGCCCTGCAGGTCAGGCTTACCTGGGTATTGGCCGCAGTGCGTTTGGTTGATGTCGTTGATGTAGAGACCGCATTAGTGTCAGGCTAGGGCTGGCCTCAGTTTTCACGTCATCCGTGGAAAGATACACAATGATGTCATTGTTTTGGACGTGTTTTCACCCCCCACCCCCACCTACCCACCCATCCCAATTGAAAAAGAAAAAGAAAAAAAAAGAACAGAGAATGCGTGTTTCTCCCACAAGATTTCAGTGGGCCTCCTCCCATTTAGCTGTCAAACACAACATTCACACTTCTAAAAGCTCATGACAAGACCGACCGGCCACTTCATAATGGTCACTGCACATTGTTCTCCCTGCGGACAGACCCTTCTATTTATTTATTATTGTTTTTTTTAAAGTTGAAATCTCTTCAACCAAAAGCTAATGGGAGAAGCATGTACCCTTTTCTCTCAAGAGGGCGTGAAAACATGGCCATGTCCGTGCTTATGGATGTGTTTTCTTCAGACACCACATGTTTTTAGGGCTCACTCTGAACAGACATGGATGCCCACTGTGCTGCAGTTGTTGATTTTTTTTCTCTCAGTGACAACTGCACATAATTAAAACAATAATCCAAATAATAAAAAAAGGTTTGAAAAAGTGTTGATCTTGGTTCAGGGCTTCAGAATGTGAATCAGACCTGTGGGGTTGAAACTCCTGAAGCCTAGTCTGAAATTATTGGGCATTAATTCTGCACTACTTCACAAGACCACCAACGTGATTGGCACCTCATTTGTAGTATTCTGTACTCTGTGCGAGACAGAAAGCCCAGCCACAGGGATGAAGCAAATTATAAATAACTTTGGTAAATGTCAAGCCCTGTTTAAAACGCAACAAAAAAAAAATAAGATAATGGTGTTTGAGTATGCCTCGGAGACAAGCCACTCACAAACAGCTTGATTGTGGTTTTTCATCTGTTTCAATGTTCACTTTTGTTAAATGCTGTTGTTGTTGCTGTTGTTTTTCTGCAGATGAAGACTCAAAATCATTTGTTGTTGTGATTTACCTTTTTGAAGGGGTTCTTGCATCTGTCAATCCCCATAAGGTTTGCAGTTGCCCACAAGGGGCAGTTCACCAAATGACTGCCCCACAGAAATAGTGTTTGGCTCTGCTGAGATACACAGATTAGGGAGAATCTCATTCAAAGTAGGTCATAGCTTTTGCCTTTTGCAGCTTTTTAAAGAGCCAGCGACCAGTTTGTATTCACTTTTCTGTTTCAGGCAGGCTGAGCGAAGTTTGATGATCAGGAAGCCTTTGAATGACTTCCTTTTGTCCAAAGTGATGTTTTTGAGGTATTGAATCCAGTGGGAAGTAGTGATGTAAAAGGAAAGATGATCGTTCTTCTCTAGTCATGTTGGTCTTCCACCTATATTTCCGTTGACAGCAGAAGCCTGACACACGAACAAATAAAGCTGAAACACGTTACGAACAGATTCTGAGCTGCACTGCGGTTGGCCTTACTCAAATGAGCACACATGCAGGAGAGTTCAGGTAGAGACTTGTGAAACTGGAGGTGCTTTATGTGGTTAATAAATATTTCTCACATCTATAAAAATACTTTTAAATTGTAAAATAATGACCCCTCGGCTCCAGTAAAATGTATCCGTCAATTCTTAACAGCCTCTGAAGCAATATTAAACTGTGGAAGTTCTTTTTTTTTAAAAGAATGTATTCTCCCCAACCCAAGGACACGCAAAGTCCACTCTCTGTTCCTGCTCTTGCATCATTAGGTAAACTTGTTCCTCGGCTCAGACTGTAGCAACTGCGATTTTCAACGCTGAATGCATACAGTGAGTGACAGTTTGAGGGGGGTTTGGGAAGCAAAGTAGAAAGTGAGAAATATTTCCAGCACTGACAATTTCTCTTTCAAATAGATGAACATGTCCTCAAATAACACATGCATTTTTTTTCTTTAACTATCAGCTCAAAGTAGTTGATAAATCTGAGGAGAGTCATTGGTTGAATGTATGAATTATATATCTTTGCCACTCTTCCAACCACATAAAATTCATGATTGATTTTGGGTGAGAATAAACTTAATTAGGTCCATGTGAGATTAAATATGAGACAAATAGTGTACCTTGGTCACACTGTCCATATTTGGGAGTGGGTGGAGCTTGCAATGTCAGCATGTGGCCAATCAGGATGATGGTTTGCATTTTTGCAGAATTTCTGGAACTTATCTGACCTGAAAAAGGTGAACTGTCCCACAGTCAACTGTTGAAGAGATTTCATTGAATGTGTTGAATGCTTCTTTAGTCTTGATCATGTACTTTTTGTTAATTTTGTGCACTCTGTAGTACTGTTTACATGGTTGATTAGAATGAGCCTCCAGTAGAACAGACCTTGTTGTACATATAATATGATATGATGTTTCTGATGGCTTAATTTCTTTCACACAGTTCCAGAATCTTTCCAAAGACAAAAAAAGAATTGCTGGATTGCAAATGACTTCTGCATATGCCATATTTTCACGTTGATTGCATCTTCCTGTCTTCATTTTATTTATAGATGCTGTCGAGAGAATGGGTTAAGCATAAATAAATGTTTAACATGAAAGAGAATAAATTATTATGTTATTGGTCCTGTAAAATATTTTACATATGTCTGATGGATTTTTCAAAGTTTTTCAATCTACTTTGCAGAATCCTTGTTGGCTAGACATACATACTTCAGTTAACTCTATGTATGGAGACAGACAATTGAACCCCATCATTAAATGTGACTACTGTTTACCAACACTGAATAAGTGTTTAAATGGCCTCATTTTAGAACGTGTGTTTCTACCATTTAAAACTAATGCAAGCGTTCATGTAAGGTTTTCAGACACAATGGCACTGCAGGCAGCTACACAGAACAGTTAGCTGCTGAAATTGGCACCTCTTCCAGTCAAAGTGAGTACAGTTTGGGCTGTATAGTTTAGATGGGTGAGTTTTATGAGTGAGGCCACTGTAGAGTGTCTGTTGATATCCTGTATTGTATGCTATAGACAGCAAATTTTTTTTGATAGTTGAAACCAAGCCAGTGATTGACATCTTATTGAAGCTCCGCCCTTAAGGGGTCCATGAAGCATATGTGCTATGGAGTGCTTCATGTTATGATGTGGTCAGATAAATCCCCCATTACAATCAGGGTATTAAACATAATAATTGTAATAATTGTACTTTTTTTTGAAAAGGCAACATATGCTATGAAAAGACCTTATTTGGTGTGATGTTTAATGTGTGAATAAAAACACCCCTTTCCCAGTGCACACACTAAAATAATAATCCATATCATAGCATAAAGTGAGCCCAGAGAGGTTTTGCTTCGTGCAGGTAAAATATCTGTGTAACCTGGGGAATATTCATACTTTGGGTATACATTCACAAAACAGCAACCCCCCCCTCCCCTCAATGCTAAGGTGTATAGGTTAGTCAAGGCCATTTTAAACACCTTTTAGATTTTTTTTTCATTAAACTTTCATAAGCATGTTGTGTTAAAGAACATTTGGTCATTACATTATAAATATTTATGTTACGAGGAGAGACCTCCGAGAAAGGGAGAGAAAAGAAACTTGGCTTTTAAGTTTTGATGGCTGGGATTTATACAGCCTGGAGCACCGTAATTCTTCTAAGTGTTCAGTGTAAACAGCGGATAAGTGTGTCATCTAAATAGGTGCTAATGGTGTAGCCTAAACAAACCCTGTCACTGTTTCAACGGCGACGCGTCTCGCACGCTGTTTGAGGTCTTGTGATGCTATTTTTTTCTTCTTCTTCTTCTTCTTCTTCTTCTTCTTGGTTTTGTAATGGGAGGGAAAGTGGGCTAGCCGTCTGATCAAAGTCATGGCTTGGTACAGAAGCTCTGGCTCCTTGTGTGCAATTCCAGTTCAGTTGCATTCCTAGCTCTGCTGTCGGAGCGCATGAAACGTTATATGACCCCAATACTGTCATGCTATTTCTCTCTCTGGGAGACAGGTATTTTCCACTCAAATCCCAAGCGCCAGCAGTGCGGCAAGCTACGTGCTGTTTTGCTGTAAATATCTCAGGTGGAGAAGAGGAAGGCAAAGAGAACTTTCTGCCTTCTCCGCGATTTCCCCTTAGCAAATAAATAGTTAATTTTTGTGTTGGAAATCTTTTGATTATTTTTATTCAAGGGAATCTAAATAATGTCTTGGCACTCTCTCTCTCTCTCTCAAAAAAGATCTGAAAAAACCTACCACAGATAAGCAAACACTAAGGGAGAAAAGTATGCCTTTATATTTTAATAAACTGAAAAGCCAGGAGGCAACATAAAATTACTGTATAATAGTAGTGGAGAACCTTGTGAAGACTTAATTGCCTTAATTATACCAGTGCAGAAAAGGAGAGAGAGACTGTGAGAGAGAGAGAGAAGAGAGAGAGAGAGAGAGAGAGATTTGGGTTTTAATGGCAGTTCTCTTTGAGGTAAAGTGGAGAGGGTGGACTATCCGATTTATAATAGTGTGAAAAGAATGCAGAACACAGAAGCACAGTCTGGCCTAAACCCCTCCCCCCAGCCCCCTTGTTGTCTTTGCAGGTGTAGCTCAGTGCTCAGATTAAAAAGAACACACACACACACACACACACACACACACACACACACACACACACACAAAAGAACACACACACACACACACACACACACACACACACAGTCAAAAGCTCTGTAACATTAACAGGTTTGCGGTGTTGATGGGCTTTGTGAAGATGAGGTGGGGCTTCTTCTCCAGAGGCAGAGGTCACAGAGTACAGCATGTAAAACGTGTGTGTGCGTGCACGTGCGTGCGTGTACATATGCAAGAGTGTGTGCATATGTGTTATACACACACATGCGCGCGCACACACACACACACACAGAGACATGTACATATAGTGTAGAGCAGATGGGTGGTGGTGAAACTTGGGCTACTGACACACACACACACACACACACACACACACACACACACACACACACACACACACACACACTCTGCAGGGCAGGCGTGCGGGAGGTGAAAAGCAGGGTACTCAATCTTTCGGCTGCAGGGCTTTGATCCAGGAAAGCCAGCGAGCAGCCAATGGAAAAGCCAGGGGCTACTCTTCATTACTCTGAGGTAACCCTACAGCTGTCCTCCTAAAGAAGCATGTGTCCTCACACACAATCTGCCCTGAATGTCACCCGGAATACATTACACCGCCCTGCCCGCGCCTCTGCACTTTCTGCTGCTGCCATTTTCCGCCAGGACCCCATCTCACACAGCCTTTAGCTCTGTTACTTTACAGCTTGTAAATATAAGAAAATGGCATTGTCTGTCTTTGCTGTCAATCTTTTTCCTCACTGTGTTGCACTCAGGTTATCCTAAAGTGTATGCTGTAGCCCTTGCTGTTGTTTTTTTTTTTATTAACATTTTTTGCTGTACAGTTTTTCTTATATCCTACACTCTTGAGTGCATTCTAAGTTGATAATGTATTTTTATTAAGTACTTTTATGTAGATGTTGAGTGATAATGTATAAGGTAAAGATGTTTTTATGTGCTTAATATTATACAAAGTTTTGCAGGGGAAGTATGTAGTGCATTGGGCAGTTTCAAATCCACTTGTATTCAACCAGTGTTTTAGCTTCAAATGCTAATTCCACAAATCTCCACATTTTGAGTCTCTGTAACAACTTAGATTCTTATCTGTTGGCAATGCACATAACTTCAACCATGAGTTTACAGAGCCATTGTAGTGTTCTTAAAAAAAAAAAAAAAAAAACTAGGCTCTACAAACGCCCACCAAATAATGACAACTATAAATTACTCTCAACAATCCGAACTGCACATGTGCAGTGGACCTCAAAGTAGCTCCAAGGCCACAATGGATCAGGCAGTGAGGGGCTGAGACAGTTGAGGTCTAAAGACCGTAGTGGCCATCACATTGCTTCAGTGTGATTGAGATTATACTGACCGCAGCACATTGTGTTGATTTCTGTAAGGGATATGCACATTTGTTTCTCCCCATATGCATATATACATGTATAAATACTAACTCTGGCTTCTGGTTGACCGTTTTCAGGTGCGCGTAAGACGTCACTGTCATAAACACAGTTGTCATGGTCAGTTCTGATCGTATTTTGAACCCGTTGGTGGACATACACTGGCTGAAATGCTCTTTCATGAACCCTTTCACCCCTGTGAAATTAAGGAATGAATTATAAGCCAGGTTGAGAACCTCACCAGTGTTATTTTGGTTTTCATTCAAACTTATAGTTGATTGGCTCAAAAAAATTACCACTCCTCTTATTTTCCCCTAATTGGGTGAGTTTTGTGATGGGAGGAAAAAAACATTAATGTTATTGCATGATTGTTGTAATTAGTTAAAACCTTAATAGGATATACTGCATTAGTTGATCAATCTGAATGTTACTGTCGATTCAGTTTCTCAGAAAGCATGGAAGACCATTTTTAAAGATAAATGAGTTTATTCTACTCTTTACTATCTTGGACGTAGGTGGTGGTTGATATTGGCTCATTCAATCCACTCTTTAAAGGCAAAGAACTGACAAAATGAAAGGAAAAAGTTGTAGTGGATGTCAGTGGAAAAACATACAGTTGCCTGCAAGTGGCATTGAAGTAATGCCAATTCCAGATCCTAGCCTTTGTTGGATATTTGGTCGGGGGGAAGGCGTGCTGTTGTCACAAATTGATAAAGTCAGAATCTAACATGAGCAAGATATGTTGTGCTTCAGTGCCTTCATGTTGGGGGTTGGTCGGTTTTAAGACGGGGGTTGTGGTGATTTGTGGCCTAATGCTTGCCTGTAGGTACATTTTTCCTGTCGTCAGACAAGTCCCTGCATTGCAACGCCTGCCCAAATGCGGATTCTTTCTTTCTTTTTGAAAGCTGTTTTACCAAGAGCTATTAATTATTAACTAGGATTGCAAACATCAAAGGGGCAGACTCAGACATAACTAAACGGGCTACAAGCCTGGCATAGTGTAGCAAGAGGAGAGAGGGGTCAGCCCTCGCTACTTCTTTCTGATCACGAGGTATATCATATTAAACAATGAAAACGTTTTAACTGTCATAATAAAAACGGGTGAGGTAGTAACTGATTAAACAGCAAGGTTATGGAAGCATCCCCAAACGTGGCAGAAACGTACGTGTCGGGAAAGAATGTGTGGCTTATTTATTTATTTATTTATTTATTTATTTATTTATGTATTTATTTATTTACATCGTTTGGCTTTTTCGGATTTGCGAAATTATTTTTGCAAATCCCTCGTTTGGTAATCTTTGCTGCAACATGTTTGCCCGGCGATTTTAACTGTGAGTCGCCAGCTAAGCAGGAAAAGCAGATCCATCTTCACAAATAAATATCGAATGTTCTAAGCGGCGTGTTCTTTCCTCGAGAGCGTGCATTTGTGTGCCATCTGGGATTAAGTCGCCATGTGTCATTCCGGAATTTGTTTGTTAAAAGAGACAGGAACCGTGTCTCTCAGAATCATTTGGTTCTGATTATTACAGACATCGCGTGTCCTGGTAAAGCTCACGGTGTTTACAGTATTGTTTATGTCACAGATGTGGCATAAACTGCAAGAACAGCTTGAGCGGATTCGTCCAAACATATTTGGGGAGTTTTCGCTCAACCACACCAAGTGTTGCTGCGTCCCCAAAATTAGGGTCATACTCCTTCATGGAAATAAAATTGAATTGCAGGTGCATGGTGTTTTAAGGTACGCGGCATAGAGGTCTACATCCACTAAAATATTCTTATCTGATTTTGTATTTGAATGTTGCGCAGAAAACCCAAGCATGCGCACTTATCTTGGAAATCAGTCAGAACTGGCTGTATTTTACTTAGCTTCTTGTTCTTGTTTTATTTTCATGAAAATTTCCACAAATATTTGCCTGTGGTGAGATATTGTTACAGCGCTGTTGTGGTAGGACCTCAGTGGTTTCCATGAATAGCCCAAGGAAATAAAAAATATTATTTCTCCATTAGGAAAAAAGCCCTTGATCTTCTCATGGGAGTTAAAATATGACCCTTCTTTGATTTGAATGCCCATGCTCAGATATTAGTTTTATGTACTTATTATGTATCCGTTCTAATGTGCCCAGTGGACATATTCACATTCCAAGTATTTTTCCCTAAAGAAAGTGAAAAATGTCGAGTAATCGTTTGTTCTTGTAGGGTTCAAGTGACGCTCATAATTTAGAAGACAGGGGCCAATTCTGTTACCTTGAAATGGCATTAAACTGTTAATATGTCTTCTTTGAGGAATCGTAGAGTAGATAAAGCCTACTTCGGCCACCTGCATTGGGTTGGGTTGTCCATCTGCCCTGAATGATTATTCTGATAGTTACATGATTACCAGAAAGCATGCAATCGAAAATATTTCTGAAGATAGAGAGTGGCTGAGGTCAGCGTTTGATTTCATATAAATGTCATCATCCGATTTGATTTGCGGCTGGGGCTTTTCAATATTCCCCAAGAAGGAAAAATGTTGACTTGTCTGGGTCTTGGTCTGAGAAGGCTTGCATCGATTGATAAAGTGTCATTATAAAACTTACGAAACGAGGGGAAATTGCCTCTTGTTTTAAAAATCAAATCATTCAATATATGTCAGACATTTCAGACTTAGAAATATGTCTCACGAGGAGTTCAAAGGGTTCACATTGGTTTGTGAGATTCCCCTTGCCACGGTAGATTGACTGGGCACTTAGCTGCACCACAGCAACACTGGAGAGCTGATTAGAGACCCCGCATTAATCTAGGGTACCAGTTTGTTGACATTTAAATATAAAAGGGGTTATAATGGCGAGTATAGGCTGTAATGTGCTCGGTTATGAGGGAAATGGGAAAGATATTAGGTTTCCAACGAAATGGTACAAGTACCGCATTTGGCCCGAGGGTCCTTGTAATTTTTCGCCACATTGTTTTGCGATGCGTCACGTAGTAAACAGGGCTCTCAAAAAGTCGAGTCGCGGCGTTCAACGGGCTTTTTTCTCATGAATGGAACTTTTCTGAGGCGCCGTAATGAAACGTGACCAATGGAAATGATTGATTCGATATACGTCCCGACAGTGAAGCCCATTGTGCGCTGAGTGACGCGAAGCCCCCGGAGCCAATGCCCCGATCCGCGGGAACTCTCTCTTCCCCCTCCATCCTCCCGTGGAGGCGAATCGTTCCCTTTGGGTTAACTGCAACTCATTTAAACCTGTCCGTACAGTCGCGGAGGGGAAAAAGGGTTCCTATGCACAAATTGCTTCCTCTCTGAACCCTGTAATAACACAAATCTTGGCCTCTGTGCTGCGTTTTCAGACCACAGACTTCCTTTCGCCAATATTGAGGTGGGAGTGGATGGAAGACCGCCAACAGGCAGATAGATGGGAATCAGGATCAAACATGGCACAAACTATTTGTTTTCTCCTCTTTTCTTCGGTGTATCCCCGGTGGAGCTAATGTGGATCTCCACCCCCCACCCCCAACCCCTTTCAATTTCTCAACCTGTTTGTGACAGACTTGCTTCAAAGTTTCATATCGGTTTCACAGAAGCGGTTCCAGGTCGTTTAAGTGCAGGTCCTGCGTTTTCCTCAGCCACACCCTTGTGCACGGTATGCGCTTATTCTATATTAAAGTTAAGTACAGCCTAAAGCTAGTTCTCTATGCAATCCAAGCTATAGTAATTTCCTTTGGGGTTACCATGAATCCAAATACTTGATTGTTGGACAAAACAGCTTGTACAGTAACCTACATGATAATGAGCGTCTCGCTTGCAATCATTAGCTGGCGTTAAATTGCCAACAAACCATCATTATTTTGAGGTTCAGAGCATACGTTCCCGAGCTTCTGTAATGGAAAAAATAAATGGGTAACGCCAGCAACTGTGCATGCTGGGATTTCAGTGACGCTATCAGGGTATAAGTGTACATGGCTGCAGAACTGTGAACCTTGTGTTCTGTTGTCAAGATAAAGAGTATTGCAGCGTAACTACCCTGTCCCCAAAAGTGGCTTTGATTGGGCCTTGCAATTTTCTCAGCAACCCCGGTTGTAGCGTTGTGGAGAGTCTAGCACTGTCCCGTTTGATCTCAAAAGATGTCTTTAGTACTAATAGTGATTAGTGGGATGGAACCAGGAATCGCAGTAATTCCGCTGTACTCTTCATCCACACCTCGCATACTTCCAAAAAGCGACATGACTGACGCAGAAAAAAAAAGCTTAGTCTGGTTTTATATAGTGTTGGAGCTGAGAACGGGTACTGCAAAAAAGATATTACAAACTCGGTAAAAACCCATTTGGATTACAGTTATAGATATTTTTATTCTGCTGATTCAAGCATTTTCTTCTATCTGTAGCTTAAAGCGGAAACCAAGAGATAAGATTAGACTATATAGCGCTCAGTTTTTCTTTCTTGAAGTTTAGCTGGATCCCTTTAGCGTTTTGGCAAAGATAAAGGTTTCACACTTCAAACAATTTTTCCATTTTCTTGCAAAATTCCATTCGCAGCAACATCCTTGTTAATATCAAGGCAGCGGCAAATAACAGATGGTGGTGTGTTTTTTAACTGACAGTTGGTCCAATTTAATGTGTCATTACTGGTCCTGCTCTTGACTCGTGTAATGACTGCACGGTTCAGCTAGTGTATAAAATGCAATTTAATAGTTTTGCAACATGCCATTAAATGTAATGTACCAGTGAAGTTCTTAACGAAGTGTTTACCGGATTAATTTTTTGCATGTGTTAAACGAGGCTAACAGATCTTCTGGATCATGCTGTCACTTAGTTGGGACTTTCCTTAAACTGATGTATTTATATGACTGTTTACCGCTTACCAGTGACTATATTAAACCTGATCCACAGTTCCTTTGGTTGAGTGAATCCGGCTGCCGCTCGTTCCAAAGTTTGATCCGTGATGAGATAAGGCCCTCTAGTGGAATGGAACAGAAGTTCAAGACCGACCGAGAGCACACTAGAGTACTGCTATACAAGAATGTTATTCAAGCGCAGTTATTCATAATTTCTTAACATCCAAGAATGTTAAAAACATTTGGATAATTTTTTTTTAGACCTTGCTCTCTCTGATGCATTTTGGCACACATATGCAATAGTTTGATCAGACAGAATGCGTAGTATTAACCTGAAGTATATTAAATGAAACATAGCTGTTAAACAAGTGTGTATAAATCTTATTTACTTTGACTGTTGCTAATTATAATGATATAGAGGAGTCTGAATGAAGACTATTCCACTGGATAATTTTGTTATGAATGTGTGTTGGTTTTGCGCAGGTCTGTGTATGTTCAACCTTTTTGTTATGTTTGCATGTACTGCTGTTGTCCTGGGTGTCTAAGCTACTCTCCTTCCTCCAGGCAAAGCGAGCTGTTCAAAGGGGAGCGACCGCTGTCATCTTCGATGTGTCCGAAAACCCAGACGCCATCGATCAGGTCAGTGAATCTTACGGTTTATTTGATCAGTCTTATTTTCAGAAACCGGAGATTCAGATATTTTCATGCCTGTCATGTCCAAAGTGTCTGCACTCTTTGGCCTGAGACTGTTTTGTTAAAACCGGATTGCATGTTTGCTTTATCAAACCCAACAGGCACATTGCTATGGTTGGGGAAAAGATGCGTTCCCAGCATTTCCCCTTTGAATATCTATACTCCGTGCTAAATTGGTCTGCCCACGAAACAGAATGAGAAAGAAAGTGCGTTCCTTTGCTAACATCTAGGCGATATTTTAGACAAAACAGTGGTCCTAAATCAACATCTTCCATTTCGCAGATTTGGGTCTCTCTGGCCTGTGGGTAGAACTGGCCCGAGAGCAGGCTGCATTTTGGCTGTGGTCGTTCTCCAGGAATGAATAACACGACTATAAATGGATCTCTTCACGATACTCTTGCTAAATGTCCCTGACAACTTAATAGAGCTCCTGGAAGAGCAGAGTCTGCGCTGCCGATAAACACGAGCTCGGCCCCATAGACAGTTGATGTAGTGATGTGTCTTAAGTGCAAATTCTGTGCAGCCTTGCTGTAGGTTTCTGTGAGCCCACAGGAGAAAGACTGAGTTTAACTTCCTTGCGGCTTCGCAGAACGAAGGCCAAATTCTTTTCCGGGTGTTTCACCCACTGCAATACCAGGCCTAGACTTGTGCAGCCCCCCCCCCACCCCCACCCCCACTCCCCATCGTAAACCTAGCTCTGAAAAGATGAAAAGCTACTGTAAAAAAAAAAAAAAAACCCACATGAAAGGGGCATGTTACCACCATCAAATTTTCCCTCCCGAAACCCCTTCGGATCTGCTTTACAGGTCCTTCTGAACATCTGTGGAGATATGATCCCAAAGGCCGGTTCAGGGCATTCTGTGATCCTGTGAACAAGGGGGGGGGGGGTGGAAACGGGGAATTAAAATCCTTGGGCAAAAATCAGCTGAAAAGTTAATGAAGATTTATATCTCTGATATCTCCACCTCAGCCAAAAAGGGTGAAAGAAAAGAAAGGTGAAAAAGAAAAGTGTGTTGCTCCCACAGGATCGTGCACTTAGCAGGCTGGGAGCGTTGATTATCGTGCGTTTTCACAAAGGATCCAGTTGTGTAACACTCTGTCTTTCGTGCTAAGATCAGGTAGCATAACTGCTTAAACAAAGGCAATTCTGCAGAACTTTGAGAACTCATTTCGGATCCAAGTGTATATTTCAGTTGGAAACATGACGATAAAAAAAGAAACAGAAGTATGTATTTCTTTGGTATTTCCCGTGGGTTTTTGAAATTACAGACTCCAACACCAGACTCAAACGAGAGACCGGGGATGAGGGAGAGGTTGACTGCGTCCAAATTCAGAACATGCAATTCCTTTCCCATTTCTCGCTTCCCACTTGAAAACTGAGGGTAATTTCCCTGTCTTTAGGTTTACGTTTCACATGGTTGGCTGCGGTCGGAGCTCAGGCCGGTCCGTTTGCTGGCAGCGTAGATGAGGCACATTTTCACACATCTGAGCATGTGATATGGGCCCAAGGGGAGTAGAAGAATGGACGGGGGGACTTACTCCTGTGTGCTGGGTGTTTCTCTCAGCTGAACCAGGTTGCAGAGGACCCTCTGAAGAGGCCGGTGGTGTATGTGAAAGGAGGTGACGCCGTGAGGCTAATGAACATTGTCAACAAGCAGAAGGTGGCCCGTGCCAGGATCCAGCACAAACCACCCAAGGTAAGAGTGGTGTGTGTGTTTGTGTGCGTGTGTGTGTGCGCACACATCCATTTGGATATGTTGGTTTGTGGATTTCTGTGTGTGTGTGTGTGTGTCTCTGTGTGCGTGTGCGTGTCTACATTCATGTGCCTGTGTGGATATGTTTGTGTGTGTGTGTGTGTGTGTGTGTGTGTGTGTTCCCAGTGTTCATGGAGGTGAGGCTACTCCAGGGCCCTGGAGATCGTTTCTAAGCAGAGCTCAGTCTTAAGCCATCCCCTTAGAACCAGATAAGCCACACATACCGCAGATCTCCCAGCCTGCCCCTGAGGAGGCAACTGTGGGCAGGCTGGAGTGACTGAAGGCACATATACACTGAGCGCCACTGTCTCTCACCGACTGTCGAAAGCTCATTCGGCTCAGAATCGATCACCCTGCTAAGCAAGCTGAGCTGGCAAGAGATCAGAGCTGCCCCATAGCTAGCATCTAATCATTGGTATTGAGGGGGAAAAAGACAACTCCAGTGCTCATAGCTGTTTGATGAAGAACAGCTGTTTCCATAAGAAGCTGGCACTCACAGCGTGCTTAGGTCCACAGTCGATAGCATCTAGGAATTAGAGGAAATGTTGACACTGTTTTTGATCAGTAATGAACAACTGACCAGCTTTTATGTACATGTATATATTTGCTTTGTTTTTGGTGCAGTGTCTCTTCAGTTGGCTTAGATTTTATCCTTCACTCCCAAGCTTGATCCATCAGGCTCTAACACAAACCACAGCATAACCACATGGCCAGATTCAGCCCCCAGTTGAGTTCCTCTCCACTGATGGTCTAGAAGTGCCCGTGTTCCAGGAGTCCATTAAAGCTGTCAAAAAACGTGTCTGAAGTCTCTTTCTTAATGGTCCCTACTGCGAACCTCATGCGTTGTATGAGTGTTGTGTGGTTCACGTGGAAACTAACTCCCTCTTTTTATGTTGTTGACTCTGTCCCACTACAGCAGCCCACAGAATACTTTGACATGGGGATCTTCTTGGCCTTCTTCGTCGTGGTTTCCCTCGTCTGCCTCGTCCTCCTCATCAAAATTAAATTAAAGCAGCGGCGGAGCCAGGTGAGCGTCCCATGTGCGCCCAGGGAGCACTGGACCCCAATCAAACGCAGCAGGCGTTTCTGCAGGAAGCGCTTTCAAGGGCGTCCAAAAACGACTTCTGGTGGGAAAAGGGGAGAGGGGCCCGAGCCAAACTTTGAAAAAAAAAAAAAAAAACACTTGGATTGAGAATTTTTTTGGGAGGGGAGGGGGTTTGGCACGCGTAGTGGAGTATGTGAAATGAGCCAGTTCTTGGCCTCAGGTGCGCTTTCTCTGTGCTCCTCTTATATGAGGTCGTGTCTTATTGTGATGACATCATAAGTGTGCGACATTAAATGAATGTGTCCAATGGATAGAGATTGATTGGTCTGGAGGGTGTGTTTGGTAAGCCGATATGGCACACGGGAGTGTGTGAGAGTGTGTGTGTGTGAGTGTATGTGTGTGAGCGTGTTGCGTACGTGCATGTCTGAGCATATGTATCAGTGGGCTAGACTAAACCTCATTCCCTCACTCCCCCTCAGAGCTCCATGAACAGAATGGCGATCCAGGCGCTGGAGAAGATGGAGACGCGCAAGTTCAAAGCGAAGAGCAAAGGGCAGCGCGAGAGCAGCTGTGGGGCATCAGATTCGCTGAGCAGCAGCTCCACCTCCGACTGCGCCATCTGCCTGGAGAAGTACATCGACGGGGAGGTGAGGGCATGTCCGCCAGCCTGGCTGCTTATGTACGCCAACACGGACCTGTGTAAACCTGCCACACCGCCAGCAGTGTGCTTCACAAGCAAACCAACAGTCACTTACTACTCCTGACCAATCTCCTGTCTTGTGGCATAGGTACATGAAATTATGAAGTGCCCCAGCCAATCAAATCCACCATCAGACATTTGATGACACCAGTCAGAATTCAGGAAACCTAGGCCAGGAAATGTAATGCTCTGAGAGTGGTTGATCATCTGGTGTCAAGATTAGTCAATCAGCACAGTTGCAGCAGTACTGCAGACTCTGTAGTTGCACCAGATATTAAGCTCCTATGTTCCCTCCATCCTTGCTGCCTGTTAGCTACAGTAGGATCCACTCAACAACAGGAGCTTTCCGTGGTATTTGAATTATATGCACACACAGAAAAAGGCAGCGATCTGACCTTATCTGCCCTACCCAAGATAGCCTATGTTCTACATATCTGTTAATGCAAGGAGATATTTGGTGTCTGTCATGATCATGTTGAAACAGCTGTACCCCATCAGGGATTAAAACCTGCAGCCTCTCCATAACCTCCTGCTGCTTGTAACAGAGCCCCAGCATGGCGGCACCTCAGCGCAGGCCCCTGTATCAGATCTCAGGCCGTCTCTTAAAGCTGCCTGATGATCTAATTGTTGTTGGGCTGGTGTGGTGTTTTTTTTTTTTTAACGGGAGGTCCCGGAAGCTGCAGGAGACTCCAGCCTCGTCTTTTGTGTGGCTTTAACTGTATGATGTTGTCTACTGTGCCAAAACACCAAAGGACAAACGGTACTGCTCCAGGGACCAGATTATTCCCCCCCCTCCATGGTAATGTCGCCTTTGGGAGGGGGGGGATGGGGGTGGGGGGAGCGCAACAAAGAAAAGCGCCTGGACAGCAAAGAGGAAGTGGCTGTATAAAGGGCTGAATAGCATCAAAGAGATTTTAAGCGAGGGAAAAAGCACAAAAGCTTGGCGAAAAAAACAGGGAGATCAGATGAGTCATGCCAGAGGGCAGGGAAGAGAGCTCTCCAGCCAAGAACGCCATGCTCGCTCGCCCCGCTTTTCTGGAAATTCCCGGGATCTGTTGTCGGTGAGGTCGTAGCGGCCGTTTCCGAGAAACCGTGACCTCCCTGGCCAGGGGTGGGAGCAGCATCGTTGATCGGTGTGGCAGTAGCTTGCCATTCCGTGACCAACCGTGCGAGTTTCAGAGAGGGCCGTTCGGACGGTCGGTGGGTTGAGGCGGGCTCCCGGTGGTCCCTGTTCCCTGCTGTTAAGCTGATCTCATGTAAAAGTCCAGCCCAAAACAATGCTATGCTAACTCTCCAGTCACTAAACAGGGCTACTCAGCTCCAGGTCCTGACGGCCACAGGTATTTGTTTCAGGAATGTGCTACACCACCTCATTTTACTAATGACATTTCTTCCTGAAACAAAGGTTGAATGACTGAAATAAGGGGATGTAGTACAAGTTTGAGGCAAATACCTGCAGATACTTTGTCCGTTTGCACCGAGAATTGAAGAGCCCTGCAGAAAGGTGTTGAACATTCATCCTCCTACAGCGAGTGAGGTTTCTCGGGCCATACAATAGGCATTGTGCTTCATGTTGTGGTCAATAATTTAAACTGTTTGATCCAATCCAAATAATTTACACTTCACAACAAGCAAGATTCGTTTGAAGCTGTAAGCACATGATAACGCACCTGATTTTGGGTTTCTTGAAGCCTCATTCTCTCACCGCTGCATACAGGTGTGACATGGGGTATAGCAACAAGCAGAAACAGGGAGTGGGAGACAGGGAGACAGAGAGAGAGACAGATGCTGCTTCTCCCATAGCCTTGCTGCCACCTACAGGGCTCTCGAGAAAATGCATCAAGCTCCTTGCAAACGGCAAATCCGTTTCACATTCTGCTGCCATGTAATTCAGACGGCACCACAGAACAGAGCACACGGCCACAAACCCAGACTCCTGACAGGTCTCGTTAAGTACTACATGTTTCATGATTTTATTTATGCGCAGCTATTTTATTTTTATTTTCGGGAGGGTGAGCGCTCTCAAACAGGCGTGTAATCAACAGAAACGACAGGGAACAGAGAGAACATTTGGAACCAGATCCGACCATTGGTGTGGAGGGAAAAAATGAGAAATGTCTGACATAATTTAAAAGCCTACGATTTTATTTAGAAAAGATGCCACACACGCACAGGCAAAATCACTCATTGGACAGCTGTAAAGACACTTATCAAATGTCACATTTTAACTTTTCCCACAAGGCTACCAATATTAACCCTGACATCTGCTTTCATTGTACTCTTACGTCTTGCTGTGAAAAAGAAGTGTACATATCTTTTTACAGCATGATTCAACAATTTATGCAGAACTGTTATCCAGTAAATGTTATTGAAAAAATATACATATACACAATCAATTTTTTGTGTCACATGATGATTTATTATTTAATGAGGGCTTTACCATGGCGATGCTTCATTAACATACATTAATGAGGACTTTACCATGGCGATGCTTCATTAACATATATTAATGAGGACTTTACCATGGTGATGCTTCATTAACATATATTAATGAGGACTTTACCATGGTGATGCTTCATTAACATAATGTGTAGTGTACTTGCATAGTTATTTGCATACTTATATTATTTCATCTGCCAGTGTTCATGTATCTATGTATGTAATAATGATATATATGTGGAGTGGTCTCTGATTGATGTGCTCTTTTCATATTGTAGTAGATGATGATATATCAGTGAAATGGGGCTCATGGCGGAGCAGGCAGGCGTCATGGTGCATCCCTATGGCTTTGCTGTAATTGCTTGTGTGCTTTGTGATAGCATTATCGTCTTAGTAATTACTCCGGGCTGATATGGGCTGTGTCTGGTGAAATACGGCGCTGGGAATGCGCCACAGTGGTCTGGCTGGAGCTGCCTGTGTTTCTCAGCTCTAAATCAAAGTGTTTTTGCTGCTGCACAAGTGGTCCAAGGAGGATTACAGGACAGGTGGAAACCATTTAGCTCAGTTCCCAGCCTCCCCTTTAATTTGGGAAATCTCAGCTATGTCAGCAGCCCCCCTCAGCCCCCCTCAGTCCCCGAGCCCCCAAACCAGAGCCATGTGGAGATGTAGATTCACTGGAATTTCTAATTTGCCCCGTAAAGGAGAGAGTGTTGCCCCGACGATGTTAGTTGTATGCTAACAGCATAATTACAGCGTGGTTCTGAAAGTCAGCAGCCCTTCATCCGCCTCTTAATGCAGAGGAGAAGGATTTTGAGCAAGCCGGTCCCTCTCACTTTCAAGGGCATCTATGTGGCATACATGTTTATTTCTTCATTTTTGCTGCACAAGCTGGTTTTAATGTTTTTTTTTTTTATCTGCCCAAATCATATGACTTCAGTTAGATTTGAAATGTGATGGTTTGTCATGACTTGTTTTCTTGCCCATTTCACAGATGTGACATAGCCTGTCCTGTCTGTAAAGTTCTGTAGCAAATGGGGAGTGAAATGTTACTTTTCTAACTGGTTTAGCTAATATCTCCACCACTATCACCACTGTCTGCTTCTGTTTTTTGGAGTATCTTTCCAAGAAATCCAGGTGATAAACTTGGCTGGAAGGGGCCTTTGAAGCTCTGCTGCCTGTTCAGATGGGCGCCCAAACTGGAGTTTTTTGGGGTCATTAACCCCTTTCCGCTCTCTCTCTCTCTGTCATTCTTTCCCACAGGAGCTGAGAGTCATCCCCTGCGCACACCGGTTTCATAAGAAATGTGTGGACCCCTGGCTCCTCCAGCACCACACCTGTCCACACTGCCGGCACAACATCATCGGTGAGTGACCTCGCCCGACACAGGATCCTCTCCATCATCACGCTTACTGAAGTCAGGCCTACCAGTAGAGGGGCCTCAAACTGTATATACCTCTTGTAGTGACTGTGGATTTTCGAGGTTGTGGCTGAATTTGAAACTGGTCAGGCCGATGAACAGGCAGGTTGCAGGAGGAGAATGTTGAAATTCTGCGCTGGAATTTGCTCTTATTTTCATATTTCCTTACCCTGAAGTGAAAAAACAAAAAAGGATCCTTTCAAGAATCAGTGTGTTGAAGTTGTCTCATTTTTCTTTCATATTTCTTTTGAGTTATATTGAGGTTTTAAAGTTGTATTGATGTTCCCACTTTTATTCTCTCAAAGAAATTCCAGGTCCTTATAAATATTTTCAGGTTTTGAAATCCTGCCGTGTTAAATAGAGATCTGTTGCTCAGTTTATTGGTATAAATTGTTCAGCTGTTCCACTGGTTTTGAGGTTATTTACACATTCCCATTCTATCTTCCCAAAGCAAAAAAGAAAATAAAAAATTAGGAAATTCAAGGAATAAGAGGACTTTTTAACTATGCATCTCCACTGGTTTAGAGCTCTGCTCACGTTCCCCCCCTTTCTGTCTCCCGTTCTCAGAGCAAAAGAAGGGAAACCCAGGACCGGTTTGCATGGAGCCTGGGAATCCGGTCCTCAGCCGACAGCAGAGGGTGGTGCTCCCTGTTCACTACCCAGGACGGGTGCACAGGGCCGGGCAGGTGACAGCCTACCCCACCCGCACCAGCATGGACCCCCATGGAAACCCCATCACCGTGCTGACGGTGGATCAGCACGCCGACCAGGCCCTATACCCGGCCCAATCCTCGGCCTTCATCCGCAGCTACCCTCCCATCCACCTGGACCATTCGCTCAACCCCCACCACTGTGGGCTGGACCACCGGGCGCCCGCCTATCCCCATGCCCATGGCCACGCACAGCCCCACAACGCCTTCAAGCGGCCCAAGTTCCACGGCCGCAGCTTCTCCCGGGCGGCCTGCTTCTCGCAGTACGAGACCATGTACCAGCACTACTACTTCCAGGGCCTGACCTTCCCCCAGGCTCCCGAGGGCCAGCCGGGGAACGGGCCCCACCACAAGGGCCATGGCCGGGCTTTCCAGCAGGGGTTGCTCTACCCCACTGTGGTCCACATGGCCCCCGCCTCCACCTCGTCCCGTCTGGGAGGGGAGATCGGGGGCGGCGCATCTGGTTCTGGGTTCGGCTGTTACCATGGACACCGCTCCGTGTACAGCGGGTACATGGCGGACTGCCCAGGAAGTGACAGCAGTAGCAGCAGCTCCGGCCAGTGCCACTGCTCCTCCAGTGACTCCATGCTAGACTGCACCGAGGTCAGCAACCAGGGTGTGTACGGGAGCTGCTCCACTTTCCGGAGCTCGCTAAGCAGTGACTACGATCCCTATGTCTACCGGAGTAAGAGCCCCTGCCGGGGGTCGGCCGGAGAGGCCGGGCCTAGCTGCCCTGTCCCCGCCCCTCCCTCGTCGTCGGATGACCCGACGATGGCAGTTACCCCCGGCGGTCAAGACTGTCTCCTCCCCCCACGGGGGCTGGGATTGGGGCCTCTTTCGGCTCGGGGGACCAGTTGTCCAGCTGTAGCCTGGAGCCCAACTACAGCAGCCGTTCGTCACTGGAACCCAGGGAAATCAATGTCACTACCTCACCTGGGACCCTAGAGGGCGCCGGAGGGGACCTCCGGGTCAGGGGCAAGGCGCACGGGGGGGAGGAGGGGGGTAGCAGTGAGCAGCAAGGGGGGGCAGCCTGCAGCTGCTGTTTTGAGGTCCCTCCCCCTGTCTCGGACTGCGTGGGGCAGGACCTGGGCGGGGCCTCCTACCTGACGGGACACTGCGTGCGGGGGGCGGAGGCACGGCCTTCGGGAGCTCCCCAAAACTCGTATGGCGCTAACGGGGACCACCCATGTCCCGCAGGAGAGCAGGGTGGCTACGAGGGGCTGCCCTGCTGCTTCTACAAGGAGATGCACGTTCACCGGAGTGCCTCTGGGGGGCGCTATGCTGAGGACTATGCGGTTAACGTCCAGTACGCGCAGACGGATGCCGAGGTGGCTGGCGTGGCAGCAGTACAGGGCTGCCGCGATCTTGGCCAGCGGATACCCATCATCCCTGAGGACACAGACTGCGAGCTGGGACTAGGCCCTGGACCCCAGGCTAGCCTACTGGAGGGACAGGAGGGGCGGACTGGGGAGAGGGAGGAGCCCAGCGAGCTGTACTTCCCCACCTCGGGGTCATACAGAGGTCAAACATGTCAGCACGAGGAGGAGGCGCGGGCCCTCTTCCTCACCCAGAGCCCCAGTTTCCACCATGCACAGGGAAACGGAACAGCTGCAGGTGAGAGGGCTGAAGCCAGCATCATCTCCCACATGAGCTCACACTGAAACAAAATGGCTGAGAATGCGTTAGCTCTGAACGTTACTCATTTGATGCTGTTAATATAGGCTCTACGCCTCAGAAAAGCAAGTAGGTGGCATGTTAATTTTTAACAGGGGGGACGGCCCAATGGGAGCGCCCCCCCCCGCCCTCACACCACCAATCAGTCAACATACACACGTGTAAAATGGGGATGGCAGGTTAACAAGGGGGGATGCATTTCGGTCATTTTGCTAACAAGAGGGATGCCACCCCCCATCCCCCTCAAAGTGCCTACTGAGAATAGCTTATGCTGGTTGTGTGCATGAAAAAGGCTGCAGACTGCAATTACTGACAAAAAATCTAATTTGGGCAAACATTTTTCATCTCAACAGTATCAATGTTTCAACCTCCACTGTGTCTTTAGACATATTATTTATTAACAAAAACTGTTTTGACTTGTTCACATTGAACAAGATTTTTGTTCCCATTATTGGTCATTGTTAGTAACCAGCTTTTATTTTACTGTTGTCTAAACGGTTCAAGTATTTCAAATAATTATTTGACCTAGGTCTGACCTGACACACCCCTTTTGCTTTTGCTTCAAAGATTTGCTAACTGACCCCTAAAAGTCATCCTCCCCAGTGAATTTTAGATGGAATTCTCCAGACAAGCCAACGTTTGAAGCCGTTAACAACACACCCACAACTGCAGATTGAGCTCAAATGGGCGACACATAATTTCACCACAGATACGACAGGAATTTGGGTTTCAAAGTTGTCAGGGCAGAGGAGGCCAAAGTTATGCACTGGCTTGTGAATTCGCTCAGCTCCACTCCCGATAGCCTTTCACAGTGTCCCCTCCACCCTCCCCTGACCGCACTTCAGTATGCTGTTTATCGAAGCAGCATAGTTATTCATTGGTTACTCATGTCTGTGAAATTCCACCCACCAAGTGTCCATTTTGCAAATGAATACCCAGAAGGCATTGTTCTAAAGCATATCTCTGTTTTGTAGGGTCGGGACCATTGCAGCCCATGGAGAAAGACTGTGTAGCACGGCCCAGCTTGTGAGCCCCTCATGTTCGGTTATACGGGAATTGCTGTTTTATTTTTTTTTTTTTTTAAATAATATTAAGACTCCAGTTTGAGCAAGACTTTTGAGGGTGTTATTTTTTTATAATATATTCTTACTTATAAAACGGCATGTGTATACATGCATATGTATGTGTGTATGGTATATTAAGCTTCAACAAACAGAAAGAAAGTGGAAATATGGAGAGCTACCAAAACACAACACGTAGGCGCAACCCAACCCCCCCCCCACTGAACCCCCCACCCCTGCCCCCACATCGTCCCAAACTGCCACTTCCCAACTACTACCACTGCCACCGGCAATGATCTTTGCGATCCCCGTCAAACGGAGAACCGATTTTACGGGTTCTCTGTAATCGAGAAGATTCAAAGGCAACACCAGACTCTGCTCTGGGGCTGGTCTGTATTGGGCCTTCCCCTCTCTCTCACTCACTCTCAGGGCGACTTTTGCCTTAGTAGCAAACCAGCTTTTTAAGATGCGCGCTATTTTTTGTTTTTTTTTTTTTTTTTTTTTTTTTAAACTAGTGATTTCAGCACTGTAGGGAAAGAGAGTAAAGCTATTTGGGTTGAAGTGAAGTTGTCTTTGTGTTTTCGAGAACTTGACTCTGGCAAGTTTTTAGATCCTCCACTTTTAGATGGAAAAGCTTCTTCTGCAGCCTGCAATACCTCCGTTTTTTTAACTGATGTACTTCATACGGTCACCCCCTCAACATGCCCTAACCACGCTTTGTGTATGATGCACTTGTTCCTACATAGGCAGTTTTAGAAGGCAATTTTTACAGTATATGTGTCAGAAAAAGGCCAAAGTAAAGTAGTTGGAAAGGATTCAATTTCAAGACTGGATCGTTCCCAACGGTGGGTTTTGAAGCGAAACGAAACAAAAAATTATGTCTCCGATTTTGTAATCTCACAAATCTCTCAGATGTTGTCAATATGCCTTTTTGTTTGTTTTACAGACGGTTTTATACTGTTTCTATGAAATATATCCATACTGCTAAGAGTCTACCGTTTAAAATAACCCTATTTATATGTGGACAGTAACAGTGCTGTAATACATGAACATGAGAATCTAATCTTGCCTTTTCATATAGATCTGTACTGCAAATAACATTTTTGGAGTACTTGAGTCACTATTTAATTTTTTATCGTTTGTAGCACTTAAAAGGATTGTATAAAAGAAAACTTGGTGTACAAAAATTAATATTTTTTAATTTTCTAAATATAATTATTTTCTCCGTCATTACCATTTTACAATGTTTAAAAGGCTAGAAATCAATCTGTGTATATTTCTGTATCTGTATAGTAGCACATTTCATTTATGGAAATATGTTCTCTGAATATTTATTTACTAATATATTTATCTGTAAGCCATGTCTTATGTTCAGAGTGTATGAATGTTTTGAGTTTTTTTTTTTTTTTTTGAGAAATCACTAACATGAGACTTTGTAAATACATGGTAATTGCACACAAAGATTAAATATTCTCTGACCAAAAACTGATTTAAAAATTTTAGTACCATACAGTTTTGTAACAAAGTGTACAAAGTTCTGTAAAAAATATACAGTTTTATTCAAGTAAAATGAAAGTGTTGTGTCTTTTGTCTACCTTTTTAAAAAAAAAAAAAAAAAAAAACATTTTCAGGAATTTTACAAATACATTATAGCATGGCTTTTAATATATATTATGTGGTTGTGTGCTGAAAAAAATAATGGTAAATGGTGAATTAGCCTTCTAATACTGTGAGGATGCAATGGCAGACCACTCTGTCAGTACTCAGTTGTTGCTTTTTATGTTGAGATGCAAGCGGAAGTGCTATAAACTCATTGTCCTCAGAGTGACAAGTAGTCAGATCAGGTGAGCCGATATCGGCGTTAGAGTAACCAACAGTATCTAACGATCAGATGAAATAAACGGATTGCAGTAATTACAAGCTCTTATTTCAATGCACAGAGTTTGAGAAATTGGCATAAAGTTACTTTAAAACAAGTCAGATGACGATGAGAACACCTTGCATCATGTACAAAAAAAAAAAAAAAGTTTCAATTGACCTGTACGTTTGGATTGGATGAATCTGATCCATACCGCACCCTTCAGCCTTATACATCATGGGTCCAGTTATCTGCACTGAACCATTATTTGTGCTTGAAGCGAATGTTCCTATCATGATTGGGAAAAAAATGAGCATACGTACCATTTAAGAATGTATTGTTTTTATTGAAAAACAGGTGAGCAGAAGGATTTCACAGAACAGGAGTTCATATTGTCTCGTGGTTCCCCTCCCATGCTGTCATCTACACCAGCGACATGCAGTACTGTGCTTATTCTGCTAATCAATCCAGCCTCTGCTTTCATCTCACTATTACATTAATTTAGATAATACCGGAACTAATAAAGAGAGAATTTATTTGTGGCTGTCTGGACAACCGTTGCTTATATTCTGTGCTTTAACACGGGGTCACAAGCATATGGTGTGTGTAATTGGACCGATTAAGACAGCATTAATTAGCTGAAATGAAAAGCAGTATATACACAGCCCTCCACACCTCTGATCCCCCCATGCCACTGGTCCTGGAGCACCTCAGGGTACACTGATTTTTGTTGTCATTCAGCACATAACTGTGTAAAAACCTCTTGAATTTCGTTAATTGAATAATCTCACTTGGTTTCTTTGGTCTGAAATGGTTCCTGATTTTAAGGTGAAAAACACAAACTACCACATCCTGTAGCTCTCCAGGTCCAGTCTACCCCTATTCTAAACATCTTATTTGCTATTCAAGCAAGCCGGACAGAAGCATGACAGGCAAAGTCATTCAGGATCTCCCCATACAAGAACCAACAAAAATGGAAAAACACTGTTCACTTGAGTGTGATGGTAAATTTACTACCAACAACGCAAAATGTAAGGCTTTCCACATCAGAGCAATCAAAATAAATACATTTAAATGACACCAAATCCCACACATACCATTACTGGTACTCAATGGAACAAACGTTCCGGGTTGAAATTCGCACAGTTCAGCTGCCAGGCTACCATAGGTGCCCCCTGCTGTGCTACTCTGTCACATGACTAAACAGGCTTGGTGCTCCTCCCCTCTGGATACTAGATGGTCCAATCCCAGGCTGCAGGTGGGCCCTGTCAGCTGACCCTTATACCGGCGGCTGATTGGACGTCTCAGAGTTTGAAGCCTGAGTGAATGGCCACTACTCCGCCCGTCAGGTTGAAATATTGGACCCGGAAGAAACCGGCCTCCTCAATCATGGCTTTGAACGTCTCCTGGAAGGGGTGAAGCAAGAGTCAGTGCAGGTGCAGGGGTGAAAAACGCAAACTTATTGGGGTCATGCTATCTGCTATGAAAAGTGTGTAACTGTTGTTCTACACTTGATAAACTTCAGACAGATTTGAATGTCACATGACCTAACTGTGGGTGCACAAATCCAGGTTTGTATGGTTCTGGTACCTCTCTACCAAGCAGAGTAAACCAGTTAGCTAACCAGTTTCATGGACCGGGGGAAACCTGGTTCTGTTTCAGTGAGATGAGGTGTTCTTGTTTTTTTGGGAATGGGGAACCCTGACATGCCTGGTCTGGGAACCGCCGGATGCTCTCCACCAGATACTGGTAGGACTTCCAGTCTCCAGCGATGACCTCACCAAGCACAGGGATCACCTGGAAGCTGTAGGCATCATATAGGCTGGGGGAGAGATGGTACAGGTCACCGCCACAGACTAAAACACATCTGCACTGCTGCAGCACTGAAACGTGCCCAGAGAGAAACACTTCTGCATGCTGTGTAATGATATTAGGTTTACACCGTGGAGACCAGAACTCACCTGGACAGCAGGGGGTTTGACACTTTGCTGAACTCCAGACACATAAACCTGCCACCAGGTTTAAGAACTCGGTGGGCCTCCTGCAAAGCCTGACACACACACACACACACACACACACACACACACACACACACACACACACACACACACACACACACACACACACACACACACACACAAAAACAGAACCTTTATCTCAAATTGTTCCCCTAGTTTAAGCAGCTCAAAAACTCTCTCTTCACCTTAACAGAGGTATTTTGACAATTCTGCTATGAAATGGCTGCTGGACAACACCCAGGTGTGTACGAAAACATTGGTAACTGTTGAGGTGAGTCTCCCCCCTCCACTGTAACGAATTTTGAGATCATGAGATCAAGAGACTCACTGAATTCGTACCATTAGATGTCAGTTCACAGACTAACAATGCGTCTGAGGCCAACAGTCATCTGTGTGTTATCTTAGGGGTGGCAGTGCAGGGTTATGGTAAGGGA
Source organism: Albula goreensis (assembly GCA_022829145.1). Classification (NCBI taxonomy): domain Eukaryota; kingdom Metazoa; phylum Chordata; class Actinopteri; order Albuliformes; family Albulidae; genus Albula; species Albula goreensis. The sequence continues at coordinate 41,071,801 of CM040744.1, forward strand.
ACTGCACTTATAATTCAGAGGTTGCAGGATTGAGTCCGGGGTGGGGCACTGCCCTCATTAGTGAATACCTGGCTGTATAAATGGATTTTATGTACAGATGTGGGTCGCTCTGCATAAGAACTTGAGCTGAATGCCTAAAGAGTGAAGTGGCATGAAGTAAGTCTACCTGCTCGATGTGAGTCACGTTACGGATGCCAAACGCAATGGTGTAAATGTCAAACAGGTCGTCGTCGAAGGGGAGCTCCTCTGCGTCGCCCACCACCCAGGAAAGACCTGCCGCACGCATGCACACACACACACATACACACGTGACCTAGGTCAACTACAGAATTTTAAGTACTTTAACCCTTTAAACACCAATACATTTCTACTTACTGACAATTTGGAAATACATGTCAATGTCCACCAGTATTCAGAACAGCATTACTCTTAGATTTTGTGTTTTGATCAGTAACATGATTTTTTTTTTCCTTTTTAATTCTCAATCTGTGGGTGTTTTCATATTTTACTGGTATGTAAGGGCCTGTACCATTTAAAATGTGTTTTTGACCCCCATACAAAGATTTTTTCTGCTCCTTTGCAGCAACACCCACAATGAAAGCCCAATAACACTAATGAAAAAGCAACAAAAAAACAGAGCATCATTAAGTTGAAAATGCAATCCCACAACTTGAGCATAATGCCCATAACGTGGTTTTTATTGCTTATTGGGGCTCAATTATATTTGTGTTGACACGGAAGAAGGATACATGCTCATTCAGCTATATTAGTTCTTAGAATTATAGACCCCCATTTGCAGATAGTATAGATGAGAGGTCAGGCCTTTATATCTTCAAGCCTTAGACTGTATTATTGTTTTGTATTGTATCTATATTAGATGAGAATACACACTGTAACTGCTCAATTATATTAGTTAGAGCCAACTCGAAGGTGCCCTCAGCTTACTGTCTGCGAACAGCACTCTCGGGTGACAGCGATCACCATCGCGACGACATGCCAGCTTAGGCACCAGTCTAATTGTATGACTGCAGTTTGCTGTGATGTGTTTTCTGTGATGTTTTTGTCTGCAGTGTGATGTATTTTCCCCAAACACACATCATCTCAGCATAATTCCTGTCTGAATAGCTGGTTCGAATTGCTGCCCTTCAACTTCGGCCCATCCAATTTATAGGACTGGATGCATCCTGAGGACATCCAAAGGGCCGGAATATCCATCTGAACTGCGCTTTTTTTCCAAGATGATAAGGGAATGATACAAGCCAGGAACTCGGGGACAGACAGAACACTATAATTCTCAAATTCCTAAAATCTTAGCCCTAAAGAGAAAGGGCAGGAGGAAAGAGGGGGGACCAGAATAGTATGGGTGGAGGGAGGGAGGACAGGAAGGAGGTGCATACACCAAGGAAGGAGGGAGGTGGAGAATAAAAAGGGAGGCAGGCAAATAGACAGAGAGAAAAGAAAGAACAGAGGGAGGAGAAAGAAGAGGTGGAGAGCACACACAGGGAGAGGAGAGGGGATGGATGAACAGAGGATGGAGGAAGGTGTAGGTACCAGAGGTGTAGCCCAGGTCCTCCGCCTTCTGTTTCCCCACATTCAGCATCTCCTTGTTGATGTCGCACACCACCGCCCTGGACTCCACAGGCTCCGTCTCGTCCGACACGTAGCTGTCCGAGATCTCTTGCCAAGAGACAGTCTGGCTGGACCGCACCGAGCGCCGTTCCTGCCGGTCACGTTGCGAGCGTACATAGTCCAGGAAACGGAAAGAGATGTCGCCTAGGGAGACCATTTTGATTGGGCAGACTTAGGCTCAAGGATTGCATTGGCAAATCATAGAAGTCATCCATACAGTCAAAACCAAAACACAAGAGGTCCACTGACAAAGGGCTGCCACATACACAGCTCACAGTATTAGACAGAGCAGCAGCAGGAGGTAAGTGACAACCCAAAAGCAGAGGATGAGACAAGGGGGGCCCAGATAAGATATACAGTGACACATGAGTGATATCAACATAGACAGACAGACAGACAGACAGACAGGATGTGAAAGGAAGTTCACTGAGACTAACTTCCTATCACCATTCAAGAAGATGAAACAAGACCATGGACACAAAGGGAAAATGTGAAATTCAAAATGTAAAAATTATATTTTCTTTATATATAAGAATATAATGAGAGAGTAACCTGGATGTGGATTTCCAGACTAAAAAAAGGGAAAAACGTAAATACGCCTCAAGTCCTGGCATGAAACAAGTACCTGTCCAGCTGCCAAATGCAGATGGCTTGTGGCAAGCAATATAGCCTGAATCTACCCAGCTTTGTGAGTGCCCCCTGTAACATTCATACTGAGCTGGCGCGGAACGGTTTCGATTTAGCACTGACAACTCAATGATACATCCCTAAACAGAAATAAAAAAAATAAAAAAAAAAACTACAGAGTAGCCCATTTAGCTTTGTAGCTAATGTTGCACAACAGCACCGCCCTTGACAAGGTATCCCTTGATTCTGTCCCTGTTTAAGGGGTTCAGCACAGCCTGTAGGGGCCAGCTGCAATAACTGAAGCACAGGCACACTGACAGGCGAACCGCAAAAACAAAGATGAAAAGCAGCCACGGTAAATCAAAATATGATAAACGTTTAAGGACAAGGGAACATCACACGTTTTTCACGCTTGGCTTGGGGGAGATGTGAAATAGCGGCTCTGAATGTTGTCTGGACGGTCATGGCAGGCCCATAAATTATCAAATCACTGCAGCATGTGAGGTCTTTGCTAAATTAAGGCAGCAGGACCTTTCACGGTGCAATTTCATGAATGACCTAGCCAACGTGGATCTAAAGCAGTGCAGAGGCCACACACTGGTGTTGTTGTATCCTAATGTGTTGAGATGAAAGCACACGGTTGACTGACAGCTCAAGGTGGTTATATCATCCTGCTGCTTTTCTGTCGTAATGCAAGAAAACTCTACATTCCTGCTTAGCATTAAAATGTCATAGGGTATCCAGTTGCAAACTCCAGGTATATCCTGTTGTGAATGACTGTTTTTTTGGGTTATTGTTGTTTGTTATTGTTGTTTGTTATGGTTTGTTATTAAAGTTAAAACTGAACATTTCCCTTCCCTCCATGAAGATACCTCAGGCATTACATAAAAACTAGCACAGTGCACGCTGATATAGTTTAGTAACCTTACATGTACTAATAAATGAGGGCTACAAATTTGCCAGACTACAGGAGACATGTCAAAATACAAACACATAAACACCTATTTGTGGCTATGGGTGCTTATACTATTATCTCCTGTAGTGTCACTCTATTCAAGTGCCAAATAAACAGTTCATAAACATTGTTTAATGCTCTTGCATCCTTGTGTGCATGTTTTCTGTAAGGTGTTATGAATGTCTATGCCTCCGCCTTGAAGTACTGGAAGACCTCATACTTGAATGTTGAGATGTGGGGGACTGAGTTTGAAGACATGTTTGTCTCTGTACAAGTGTGGGGTTACAAAGTTAGAAAGATGCTGAAACCGTACCTGTTCCCCCGGCTGTATCCAGCAAGCGAGCCCCAGGCTGGGGGTTCATTATGTGCAGCAGAGCGTCCTTCCAAAATCGGTGGATCCCCATGCTCATGGCGTCGTTCATCACGTCATATTTCTGAGCCACACTCTCGAAAACCTTGTACACTGAAATATATATATACATATATTTTACACAAACTGCTCACAATTACTCATTTAAACGCATGAATCAAATACATGACAGTCCATCATAGATACATATGTGAATGCAACGTGGAGTAATGAGTAATAATAATGTTAGAAACGTCGACTGAATGTTCAAAGATTCAGAGAATGGTTAATATTGTAAATGATAAATTCAGACTATTTCAGGAAGTGCAGTGAGAATTCTCGTGACACATATCACCTTGGCAGCTACGTCATCGATTGCACGCTTGTGTAAATGCTTCACTTACCAATTATTCTGGAAGTTTTCATGACCTCACAGACGCTTAATTTAATGACTGTCTGTTTTAATCAGACAGTGTCATTTTTAACCTTACCACACGGATGTTCCTGCGCCTGGCCTGCATCTTTGATGTGGTTGCGACGCTACGGTTTCATCGCAGCGGTGTTTCCTCGCTATTTAAGATTCTGGCTCATAGCCTATGATCTTCCATTACTGGTGTGCTCTGTCGTCAAGCTGCACTCTCCCCCCGAGTTCTTGGCAGCCTGACAACACTAACCAAAAAGTACAGTCTACTCAATCACCCAGGAGTCCCTGGCACGCCCCTTTCCGCCTTGCTTTTCACGGCTCTCTAGCGCAGTGCTTAGCCAACAGCACTGAAGCCACTTTCAGCACAGCACTGTCACTGAAGATTAGTTATATGAAATTTACAAACTGCTTGAACGATTAACTTTGTTGTAGACAGGCACAATGTGATTTACTAAACAAAAACATTCGTGTGCACGAGTAGTGATCATGCACATGCCTTTCATGTAGCAACTGCGAATGTTACTGACAACGACACATACACCTCACCGTACTGGTTTCCGAAATCTCAGCACGACAGCAAGGTTTAAGTTCAAACTGAATCAGACTTGCAAGTAAATTATGACGGCTATCAAACTGACAACATAAAAGCTTGGTGACTAGGGACCCATCTAGCCAACCAGCAAGCTTACCTTTCTCCGCTTTCTGACCCTCGGGAACTGTTTCGAAACCGAAATGTGTGCTTTTGTCCTCCGAACCTGCATTGTAGCTACGGAATGAAGAAAGACAACTTGGACTCGATATTGCGATTCTACTTCTCACTCCTGCATGCACTACACGACAAGAACCACAGAACAGCTTGCCCGCAAACGTCCTAAAGGGGGCTGCCATCTTGCTCTGGACTCATCTTATTCAATGACGTGACGTTTTAACTTCGTCATTCATTTGCGACTTTACCCGGTATCCTTGTGTCATTTTGTAGTTCTGTGTGACTTACGATGGTTAAAGAAAATACTTCTTAGATCCAGATGGCTAATAGAGTTCTGAGTCATTATGTTGCTGATTATACCTGACTGAAATCATTCATTATACGTTTTTTTTTCACAGAAGCAATTTATTCCTTGAATTCGGTTCATTTTGTAACAGCTTGTAATCAGTTTTTAATTTTTTTAAATTTTATTTTTCTTTTTTATGACACGTTATAGGGATATAATGTTTATGTCTTTACTAAAGAGGCAGCTAGCTTCTGAAGAGAGACACCAAGAACACACACACACGAACACACACACACACACACACACACACACACACACACACACACACACACACACACACACACACACACACACACACACACACACACACACACACAAGCTTGGGAATACCATGACTCTCACTAGTGCCAACTTCGTTGAATTCTGGGAGAGTGACAGGTTTTGTTTTCTAGCTTGTTCATTGATTAGAAAGCCCTCATCCCCTTAGTGACACCAGAAACCCGGCACATTGTCACCATTGTCAGACTAATCACACAGTAGTTTGGTCTCCAGAAGGATAACCTTGCACCGCTCTTTTCTCATGGCCTTTCCTTTGGGGAGGGGGGAGATAGGGGGAGGGCGAAGCAAGAAAGGGAGAAGGAGTGAGAGAGAAAGGAGAAAGAGAGCGGAGAGGTCCCCTCAATTCCAATGGGAACCTGCGATACCAGTTTGGCTGAGTGAAGTGGAGGACTCGAAGGTCCCACCATTCTCTGTGTCACAGAGAGCGAGGAGCAGAGTCCCAAGGACTCATGTTACAGCAGAATAATGGCAGGCCCCGGTGGACAGGAGTAAAAGATCAGCCTTGGCCGAGTCAAAAGGGAGGGTGTAGTCTGCCCCTCTGAGCGCCTCTGTGTTTCCACCTATACTCTGGAAGCTATCGGCTCCTCTGCTACTGTCCTGAATTAACAGACCTTGAAGTTGTGCGCATTCGCCCGCTTGCTTTCATCAGCTCAGAATGGGGGATCTGGTAACCGGAGCGTCGGAGATTCATGGGGAACAGGGTGGGCGTGGGATATGGGCTGCGTGCCGCTGCTTTGTAATACTTACTGCAAAAAATAAAAAAACTGTAAGCGGCATTGATTGGCGTAACTTAATTTCCTGTGGCATTTGTTTTTACAAAATAATCAACTCAGCATCCACAAACTTGAAAGCACATATATTCAATAATGGCACCTTGATTATGTCTATTGATTGTATCAGATTATTTTGAACTGCACCCACTTTATAATAATACACATTGAGCACTCTTCTACTGCATAGAAAATCATGTGGCGTCCAAGTAATGTAAAAATACCACCACTAGGGGGGGTTACAGCACTGGATTTCACAGGAATGTTTTTTCCCCCCTCATAACTCAATACAGAATGTTTGCATGATTCCTTTTGTCATCATCTTCAGTATCATCTTCATCACATACCTAATAAGCATTGACAGTAACATTTTGATTCTCCATGAACTGTGGATTTTGGATCGACGTCACGCCAGAGCGAAGTAAGCTGATCGTTTTGGGATAACTCTTAAAAGAAGTGAGCAGGGTGGGGCGAAACCCTTCGCCGGTCCATCCGCTCTTGCAGATTATCAAGACAGATTTGGGATACAGAAAATAAGTCTCATATGCTGCATGAAAGAGGCACATGAGTGTGTGTGTGCAAACATCTCGTTGATAAATTTCCACATACAAGTGTTTTATATTAGAACACAACCTACCCATTTTTTTCCATGTTGTTCCAATTGAAATCCGGACCACATGGCCTTTGGTTCCACCCAGCCTCCAGCCTACAGGTTGTGCAGCTGACCTCAGCTCAAGGGGAAGCAATGCCTGCACATGGGCTTGCTCAAACAGTCAGATTGTTTGTGCATCCCTGGCAAGCCTGGGACTGATTTATGGATATCTGATAAGCATATTTCCAAGGAGGAATAAAACAGTTTCATATTCCCAAACTTTTTTTTTTTTGCCCCCTTAAAGAATACACAAACCACATATGCTAGACTTGGCTCCACTTCAGTATAAATCCATTAATGTATAACAAGTGTGCAATACTTGTAACTTGCGTACAATTACAGTAATTATATGAAAGTATACTATTACAGTCACTGCAATTAGTGTGGAGCACAATATAGAAAAGCTGAAGCTGTGAGTGAGACAAAGTAGTTTAAAGACTATAAAATGTTATTGACAATGTGACAATGCCATTATCCTGGTGACATTAGTTGTTTTATGAAATTAATTGGAATTAATACCAAACAATGATAATAATGCTATTTTCTGTTTATCAATAACCAAGAATGCCACTGATACATAAGAGCCAGGTAATACAAAAGAAAAACAGGGACAAAACAGACGTAAGAAACATGCATATTTATTTTACAGGACACGTTAAATAAAACTACAAATGCACTTCACTTATACAAAAGATAGATTATATCCCATTCACATCCAAAATAACAATAATTTACTGTATAAATTAAATTTTCACTATTTTATGTACAATTTCATGAAAACAATATTTTACCATCTCATATTCTCCAAATCATAGAGCTTCTTATCTTGGCATTTGCATATCTTTAGCAACAGTCTGAACATGTTCCCATCAGAAATGCAGAGACATCTGCGTTTTGATTCCTTGGAGTTCTACGGTATGCTCAGTTTGGCCTCACCAATGGACCGGACATGGGAATTAACAATATTCACTGTACCATTCAAAAGGATATGGCCTCATGAATTTTAATGTTCTGAATCTAGTTTGTCTTCCTTTAATTAAGGTTAATTTTTAAAGCTCAACTCAAAAGACACACCTTATGCATGGTCTGTTCTAAATGTAAAATGAAGAGTTTTTTTTTATTTAAATAATTGACATTTTAATAATTGACATACTACAAATGATCAGTTTGCCAAATTAAGACATTACACCACACAAACAAACCTGGACATACAAAATTTAACCTGGAATAAGTGTAACATCTTTAAAAGGTAAATGTGAACATCATATAAGTGTTTAGTTCAATTGTCTCTTCTGCATAAAAAGATTTATGTCTTTGTCGCAAGTGCACTAACACTCTGTATTGTGGGTAGTATGCGTCAAACATTTTCTGTTTGTCTTAGGTTTGCATGTTATATTCCTTTTCTCCCTAGAGGGTATAAATGACTTGATTCCACAAGACACATGCAAACTGAATAAGTACTGCTAATAGACAAGAAATGCTTTTTAAGTGCACGTGTTCCTCTGATCTTTATTTTACTTGCATAACAATTCAATAACAAATAAGTACTTACAAAGAACTCTCAGCGGTATGATTGCTTACAAATTACACTGTCATACTAGACTGCATAATTCGGTTTTGCGTCGCCACCGATCGCACGTTTCGCGTGATACTCTCCCCACGGCCCCAGGCTCCCGTGTTTAACTTCACGTGCTTAGTACGGTAGGAACGGCGTGGCTTGAGAAACTGCGCGATTTTTGAATATGCTCTCAGACGTGACTACGCCTGCTTTCTTGTACACACCCCAAACTGTTTACAGTTTACCGCTCCGTTGCCTCGCAGTTACCAAGCAGTGATGGCTCTAATGTGGTGCTAATATGAACCTCTTAATTAATTGAATGGCCTCCGATTTCGCAAGTCCATTAATTCCAGTGCGGTCTGTCATAGACCTCGAGGCTGAATGTTGGCATGTGTGCGGAGCTTTAGCGTGTTTAGCTCTGGCAGGGTTTTAGAAAATCAGGAAAATCAGGTTGCCAGAGATGAGAAAGTGCTTTGACACCTTAAGAGTATCTGCAGATACACACAACTTTGAACTTGTGATCATGTGATAAATCATTTTCAGAGTGTGCCGACGCCCTTGTGATGAAGTTTCCGTTTTTTTATGCACCACATTCAGACCTTGTGCATGTTCATTCATGGCTTCATTGCCAGAACATGAAATGCTAATGCTAGCTTCTCTCATACCTCACACAATATGGAGGTAAATACATCTTACTACAGTGGCATCAATATGAACAACTTAATCCTGCAATTTGTAAGACCAGATGGTAAATAACATAAGAAAAGCATTTTTACTCATGACCAGCCTCTGTTCCCTTGACTTTTTTTTTTTTTTTTTTTTTTTTTTTTGGAAAACAACTTCCATACAGAGGAGATGTGAATGTAATAAATTAGGAGACAAAAAGAAATTTCCCAATTCAACACAGAAAGGACAGACAGAGCCCCGTTGGCTCGTCTTAAGGCACTTGAACATGGTCCAACCAGAAAGATCAGAAACCTAAGCAGACAAGAAAAAAGTGTTTAAAGAAATCCAAAGGAAATTTAAATGGCAATTATTTAAGAACATCACGTAGCCTCTGGCGCTAGCTGATGTTCGGATAAAGAAGCATTCTTACCCTTGCTAGTCTTTTTAATTTGGTTATTTGCTCTGAGCTCAAGATCAGAATCTGTCTCTCTCTCTCATGTTTTTTATGCATTCATAGTCCTCATCCGAACAGGATTTTCACCTAGGGAGCACAGCGCGCTGCATATAAAATGAGAGCTGACCTATACAAGGAAAATTACTCAAAAAGGTCCCCTTTACTTCTGCAGGGCAAGTGTTTCAGTTGCCACCTGATTGTCCGTACTGGCCTTTGGAGAGGTATGTAAACAGTTTTTTTTTTTTTTTTTTTTAAATGTGAGATTTTATGTTGGATCATTTCCTCTTTTCCAAAAAACCAGGACACTATGCCCCCTTGTGGAATGTCTACAGTACGCAGCGGCCACAAAATCATGACCGCTCTCTTAGTGTTATACATCCGGCGCTGTGGGTGTCCTTCGCTATCCCTCGTACCTTTCCCGGTACGATAAGAGCGTTTTTTTTGTTACTTTTTTAATAAGCAGAGGAAAGCCCACTCCCATGAGACCTCCAGAGGAACCTGTGTCAGCAGTGTTGGCCCATGCACCCCAGACTGAGGCGCCAGCGTCGATGTGCGAGATGACGGGGGAAACCTGCACGGCCGTCTCCTCTTGCAGCGTCCTCGTGCGGTCGGTGGTCCGTGGTTGTTGGTCCGTGGTTCCGGGGTTTGGGCCTTGCCCCTGTGCCAGTTAGCTGTTCAGTCGTTTGTTAGCGTGCTCTTAGCTCCTCCTCCTCCAAATGTCTGAAGTTGTGGGCCAGCGTGGCCTGTCATGATCGCGCTCCCTTGCTGAGGACGTTTTACGGCGGGCGTTTTTCTCTTTAGTTGCCCACCAGGGGGCTGAGGTCTCCGTGGTGATTCTTTAGCTTCTTCTTGAAGAAGGATATGGTGGAGGGCCGGTAGAAAATAATCCAAGGCTCCGAGGCTGGACCCTGACTACAGGCCTCTGACCCACTGATGGAGGGAATTATGGGAGATCTGCCAGACAGACAGAAAAAATAAGAGTGAGAGAGGCAATGACAAACAAAAACACAGGGAGAAAGAAGAGCATGAAAACAGGAAGGATGGAAAAATGAATGACAAGAGAAAGAGGAGATTGAAAAGAACAAGGTATGGAGTGATAGAGAGGTAAAAGAAGAATATGATACCATAGTATATCGGCAGGTAGGGAATCCATGCAGGCTAACATATAGCACTAGAGGCCTTTAATGCAATTCTTTCAGGTATGTGACTGTATCCATTTCCTTACATAAAGGGCATCTTCAGCTTTACCATGAAGAACTGTCAGTACTGACCTTAAAATTGTAATTTAACAAGCACAAAACCATGTAGCTGAAGTGATCAGAAAAAAAGCCCATGGATATTTGCAAAAGCTGCCTGAAAGAAAGAATCCATTTGGTTGGACTAGACTAGTTACTACAGGTCTAGCAGTGGCCGAGTAGCTATTTCAATATTTATAAAGACATGGAATGTCAAAACAAACACTTTTTCCTGTTCTCTCCTATGAATATCTATTTTCCCCCCGCTTGGTGAAATTACCCGCACAGGCCAACAGCAGAATTAATCAAGACATTGCAATATCGTTTTCCATTCCAGCTCTTGAAGTTCACCTTCACAAAATCCCTTTACAAAAAAAAAAAAATCTCCTTCATTCAGTTCAAACATACAAAATCAGGCATACTTACTTTACAGTGATGTGCAGGAGCAGTTTGGCCACCATCGCTATGACTGTGAGTGTCAGAAGTGCTGCCAGGGCGTAGATGGTCCAAACTGTGGGACAGGGAGAGGTGATGTTAGGCAGAACCATAATGAACCCTGTTCACACATCCCGACATCTCATCACTCAGTCGTGCATAATAACCAACAAAACACAAGGGCGAAAGGGAGGAGACTGCAGAGCTTTCGTAAACATTGTGAGTGGAGTGCAATGAGCTGGCAATCAGTGACTTTTTAATCAAAACATTGTGGACTAAAAACAAAAACAACACAAAAGACTGGTGGAAAGTGTGCCACTATAAGCTTGGAGTAGCTCCACCCATTTTGGGGGTTCATGACCCCTAATTCTCCCATCAGTAGGGAGGACAGAAAAGGGAGTTGGGGGTGGGGGGGGAAGCGGGATTGTTGTCCAGACGTCAGTGAGAGCTGGTAGGACAACTTGCAGTTATCCTGTTTAAGTCACGTCAGTCGCGAATAGATGGCAGGTATATGGGAGGGAGTGGGGGGGGTGGGGGCAAGGGGACAGCCGGATGCCGCGTCACGTACTAGCTCTGGGGCCGCAGTCCCTGCAGGGGCCATGCCACTGACCTGGCATGTTCGGGTCCGGCTTCCCAGGGCTGGACGTGATGACGTAGAGGATCTGTGAGGAGCGGCCGTCAGCGCTGCCGTTGGACTTCTCCGTCACGCCCTCGTACTGGGGCTCCACTGTGCTGGCGTCCTCTTCCTCCACTTCTTCCTCGCCCGGGTCCTCGGCGGGGCGGGGGCCACCCGGGCCCTTCAGTGCTGTGGTGTGGGGGTAGAAACATTAGCGTTGTCCTGACGATGCTCGGAACAGTCGGCTTTACTGTGCCTTAGCGTTGTCCTGACGATGCTCGGAACAGTCGGCTTTACTGTGCCGCATTTATGAAAAATGCCATTAAATGTATGATAAAAATCTGGGATGTCGTATTTCCTGTTTGAAACATTTAAAGACCACAGAGGCCGTTCTGAATTAGTTTCAAGAATTACCGATTATAAAAATCAGGGAAGTCATTTTTTCCTGTTTAAAACATTTACAGACCAAAAAGAACATTCTGTATAGGGTCCAATACTAACAGATTATATTTATTATGATAATTATAACTGTGTGTATGTCAGTTCCTCCTTGAAAAGCAATGTCAGATTCAGTAGGGTTTTTCTGGTTAAATAACGGAAGGATGGATAGATACATAAATAAATACAGACCAAGAAGAAAATCTGAATCAGCTTCAAGTATCGCTGATGATGAAAATCAGAGATGGGATTTTTTCCTTTTTAAAACATTTATGAACCAAAAATAAAATGACTAATCAGGTCCAGGAATCACTTTCAGATGCTAAGTGTCTCTGGGGCTCTGGATGTGGCTTCATTGCTCAACATCCTCTGCCACTATCAGCTGTCAAAGAGAGCTCAAGCTTTTGAAGTGTGTGTTTATGGCCTACCAACGTCATATTCCGCTGAACAATGAGTGTGTGTGTGTGTGTGTGTGTGTGTGTGTGTGTGTGAGTGTGTGTGTGTGTGTGTGTGTGTGTTGGGTGGGGGCACAGTTAAGCATTGAAAGGAGCAGGTCCGCTATCTTTGCATCAAATCCATCCATTTCAGTTTGTTTATTCATTCCTTTTTTAAAAGTGTATACACAGGCACAGATGGATCTCAACCAAAAAGAAAGCTAAATTAATTTATGCTCTGAATAGCAGATTTCTTTTTTAAAAAAAAAAAAAAACGGGTGAAGCATTCGCAGATGTTATGCATTCACAAATAAAATGCAGCATTTTTCAAACTTGCAGTGCAGCGATTTCCAAATGTGTCATCTGAAAACGTTTATCTCTACTGAAAACACCACTGAGCAATGCAGCGTTCCATGAGCGCGTCGTGCCATCTGCTGTTTGTGTCTGGGGCGGCCTCGAAAAACCGTGGAGGAGGACCGTCTCCCTGTGCAGATCCTGGTCGAAAACGGATTTCCTAAGTGACCCGATCTTCAAAATTTCCGAGGCGAGCTCAGTAATCAAATGAAAGAGGAAGAGGAAACTGCTGGCTTGGGATTTCAAACCCTGATGACACCGACAATATAAACTGTAGACCTAGCCAAGCATAAAAATCACAGATAATCCAAATAAGTAGGAGACCACACCTACTTAAGCAATGACTGGCCGGCTTCAGTGACCATACACAGGAGACATTTGGGTATGTTCTCACCCACAACGTCTCCAAATGTCCTCAACTTTGGTTGGCTGGTTCCAGGATGTGAAAGCGACAGACTAATCAGCGGGTGGCTATCTGGCATCACAGTTTCATAACAAAAAAAAAACAAAAAACAAACCTATATCGACACATATTTTCGCACTACAGCGCGCTGCCTTCCACGAAAGTGGAAAAAAAGGGGGGAAAACATGACAAAATGGCCTCACACAGTGATGTACTGCCTGTGAGCACACAAAGAGAATGGAACGTTCCTTAGGGTCCCATTAGAGAGCTGTAAACGGAGCGATTAAGCGACGAGTTCTGGCAGTCCTGTGAAAGCATGTTAAATATTTCAGTTGCAACCAACCACAGATATGACTGTCACAGATGATTTCATCAGAGATTTATGCAGTCAGGCAAACAAATATGTCAGTTGCAACCTGAAACATCTTCAAGATACTTTAGTAATTTAACACCCACATTAAAAAAAAAAATACTTATAAATATATAATGAACTTGTTTGGTGGCTTTCTCATTATTCAGTGTTTCATAAGGTACAAAGGGTTATTTGCATATTTGCTAATCTGAATGCTTGGCTGCTCTTACTTTATACAATTACAAAGAAGTATTCATACGGCAAAGTTTCAGGAGAGAACAAAACCCTTTGACTCAGATAACCCGATCCCTCCTTAAAGATCCCGCAGTTGCTGTTCTTTAGAGATCTTTCAAACTCCTGGAGGAACTTTGTGACTTGCTACTTTATGATGCTCTTCAGATGAAGTTCCTCAGAAAATATATTTGAAAGGGATTTTTTTGAGTATGTAACATGAATCTCCAGGTGGTTTTATACCCCAGAAAAGGTAGAAAAGTTTGTGAAAAGAAAATGACAGCTGTGTGGGGTCTTGTCTGCCATCTCTTACCGAGCGATCAGATACGGGACAATGTGCAAACAATTTCACTCACTAACTGCGCGAGATGAACGATTACTCAAAGCTCATTATGTGCGCTCTCCAGCATACCTTCACTAACTCCTTTTTCTGATAACAAGAGGTCTGATTCTGACTGTTTGTGGGTTTATCCTCCGGGCTGAAAAGTGGAGAAAAGTGTTCAGTCCTTATCAATATGGCTGTACACAAAGAGATTGCCCATTCCAGTACTACAAAAAAACATACCAAAATAAAAAAAAAAAAACAAAAACAAAAAATAGGTCACTCAAGCAAAAAAAAGTTGAGATGTTAATGAATTGTTGTTGCTTGTTGTTGTTTACTTCTATGCACATATATATTCGTATCAGACTGGCTATGTTTTAATGCTGTCACTTTTATAGCCTGATGTTATGTCAGTGATGTGTTACCAGATGCTCATACCCACGCCCTTGTCTTTTATTCTCTAATGACAAGCATTTTGTGTATGTTGCCATATCGCTCTTGTCTCTTATGTATTGCTTCTTTGGAAGAAAAAGACCAGAGAGATTAATGCATAGGATACAATGACCTGAACTTCCCTGGATTGTTCTGCCACACAACAATTGTTTGCAGGTACCAAACATGAGATAAGCTGTTATGGTAGACTGTCTTACCTTGGTATTCGACGGCGAAGCCCTGTGCTTGATTGGTCCGGTCTGAGTAGAAGTAGAGGATGACGAAGTCGATGGTGATGTTGACCACCTCGCGGGGCGGGTTCCGACCATCGAAACGGGCCACCACCTGATTGGTGTAGCCATCCAGCAGCTCCACCATGTCTGCCTGGTCCACGATTTCGAAGAAGGTGAAGTTGAACAGGATGACCGAGGCGCCGGGCACCTGTATGGTCCAGTAGCAGACACGCCCTGTCCCATAGCTGTCTGGGAAGTCAGGGGAATACACCACGCCGGATGGGGAGGTGTAGTTACCTCCACAGGCCCCGACCCGAGCTGCACATGACAAAACAAAATAATCACAACATGGAAACAAGCAAACAACACAAGGCCAGACAATCACACAACACAAAAACAATCATTACACAAAAACAATGCAAAACAATCCATTCACAGGGCAACAATACAACAAAGCAAAAAATCACACAACACAAAAACAACATATAATACAAAGAGGAAAAACAAAGCACCAATAGTAAAAACAAAAACACAGTAATAGAGAAGCTAAGAACTTCCCCAGGGGAGGATCATCTTTAATTACTACATACTGGTGTCTGCCTGATCATAAATACAAGCCCAAGAGTACAAAAAGAACAGCCCTTCACTGCCAATTCATCAGTATCAACATTTATCGTGACAAATGACCGGAGATGAAAAAACATCTCCACAGCCTATGAGACTGAAGTGTCAGGAGTGTTTTGGCATTTTGTGGGAATCGATATCTCCTGGCCAGGTTGAGGATCAGGGGAGATTAACGTCAGGGGGCCTAGTGCCGCAGCGGGCTGTCAGTGGAGATGAAGGCTGATGCGGCCTGAATACAGATCTACCTGGGGGTGAGGTGGACTGTGGACAATCGGACGGTTCCCCCCTTTCCCCTCCCCACCCCACCGCACCCCAAACTCACTGTCAAAGATGATAACGCGGCCGTCTCCCCCGCATGGCTGGGTGTGGTCTCCAAAGCACACATGGTTGCACTCGGTGCTGGCCGCCTCGCCATGGTGACGGTAGTCCAAGTCGTTTCCGCAGAAACAGGCGTATCCGGACTCCATCCCTGCAAGCTTTTGGGGGGGGGGGGTTGGGAAGTAAAAACATGAGCAATGTCACTCAGGAATGGGCCTGGAATTCAGCGCTCGCGTTTGCACTCTGATTCACCTTAACCTCCATTTCCCCTTTCAGAGCAGCATGGGAGCAGACAACCCCCCCCCAACCCCCGAAGCACCCCCATCTTTAAAACCTTTACTTCATATGGCACACGTGGGACGTGATTGCAGACAGCCGTCATGTGAATGTTCTGAGCTACTTCAATTAACAACCCTTGAGAAAATATGGCTTCTAGTCAACTGACTTTTTATAATCATTTATTTAAATAAAGATTACTTGTAAATGAATGATTGATGACTTGGAAACATTTAAAAATTGCATGAAAGGGAAAAAAAGTCTGCTCTTCTGTCTAGAAACATTGCTGAGGTACGCCCAGCTGACCTGTTTATCTGATGTCGAGATGGAAAGGTCTATCTGAAGAGACAGCGCCCATGTTCTTTGTGCTCAAGCTTACGCAGTGCTTTCAGACATCTTTTAGATTATTTCTGCAAAATGTCTACAAGAGGATTTAGCGGTTCTCAAAGTTGCTTGGGTCACAAAGTCCTTATTGTCAAGGATAATTAGAGGACACTTGTGAAGTGTTGTTTACACATCGGAGATATCGGCTGAGAACACAATGGCGGTGAATTTCCTCTGTGGAATTGCCCTGAAGAGCTCAAGAGAAATATGCTGTATGCAGTAAACATTCCCTCTTTCATCTTCTGTTATCAAACTTTTCATGACTTAAGTAAAAAAGGCCGCAGACTCTGAGGACTAAACGGGGCTGAAATGTATCTCGACCTTTAAGTCATAAACACTAACTCCACTTCAGTACTCCACTATGGTAGGTGATTTCTACAGACACTCAAGGTTCAAGGGATTAAGCCAATAGACTGAATTGTGGCTATGATTTTGGAAATTACTTGTGTGCTCAGCTACAACCACACTGAAATTGTAATGTAATTGTTACTGAATTAAATCAAACCTGGATATAAGTATAGTATACGTTTATTGGATGATTATTGCTATGGAAACAGTTTATTCATTAAGTTTTTTTTTTTTTTTTTTACTACCTTGGTGCTCATGTTTTATACTTTACGTTTATGTTATGTGGGGAAGTGATAGGAGAATATCCATAATGGGTGGAGCTATGATTATGCTATCAGTAACCCACTGAACTGAAGCAATAGTTTTGTGTTGCTATAGAGAAGAAATATTTTGACTGGTTAAAGACTACATGATTTAGCATATTTTTTATCCAGTGTGACTAACACCATGACAACCTATCTAATATGAGCAATGATGCCAGACCCAGCAAACAAAATTCTCAGACCAACGAGCACATGTGTAACATCACTAAAGCAAGTTACCCGAGCTAACCAGAACATGAAATTCAACCCTGACTACTCGAGCCCTGCTAAGAAAAACATAACCATAAGGCACCATGAACAAAACCATAACATAACATTCCGTTAGTGCCAAGACGCAGTCTGATGAGGGAAGTAGTTACACGTTGAGTGTTGATCAGGGTTTTTGCATCATAGCAACTTGCACATAACAGAGAGACCTGTAATCTGAGTGTGAAAGAGATGGCGCTCTTGTTTAACTGGTGCCTCGTAATGTGAAGGGGATACCAGTCATGCTGCCTAGCTTACCTTGTATCTCTGCTTCCTGCAGAAGCTGATGCAGTTTTGAATGGTGAGCTTGTTGGAAGTCTGGCTGTGTCCGGTCAGGGTAGGTGGATCTCCACTGTCTTTGAAACAGCCCAAGTTTCCTGGCACTGCGGAGAGAGGAGAGAGAAGGAAGGGGGGTTAAAAGAGAAAACCCACAGTCTCGTCCTCAGGACAGCCTAAACTCCAGATGCTAAATCACCAGCAGACAGCTTCATTAACTTTGCTGGCCTGCAATCTGTTTCATACCCACATGTTTCTGAGGGCACCCCTGGTAGGCATAGGTGGTTTTACCATTTCATAGATGAGGTAAAAGACTCAGGAGTTGGAAGCATTGATTTATTAGGAAACAATGGTTATGGTTATGAGCCTGACAAGATGGGTGATTCCAATGTAGAAGAGTGGGATGACTATCAAACATGGCTGAATTTCAGAAGATTTTCGGCGGGCGTCAGAGTTTCGCGAGTCATGGCCATGCGCTTTTCCTCTGGTGGGCCTCCAGGGCCCTCCGCCTCAGCATTCAGTGACATGCACCGCCGGAGCCGGACCCGCTGAAACACGAGAGCAGAGCCGCGACCCGGGCCTGGCGTCACGGCGACGGAATGTTCCGGGCCTCAGTCGCAAATTTCTGTTAAATTGTCACCAGACAAAAGGAGGTCCTGGTGTGTGTGTGTGTGTGTGCGCGTGCGTGTGTGTGTGTGTGTGCGTGCTTTGGAAGAAGGGAGGGTTGGATGAGAGAGAGAAAGAGAGAGGGTGTTGGAATCCAGAAAATGCACATTGTTTGGGCAAATTCCCCTCTCGTGAGAGTTGCGTTGTGTGAATGGGGCTCGAGCTGGAGCTCATTTTTCTCCCCCCCCCCCCCACTGGTGCAGATGGTGGCTGGGGCCTGGAGTCCACTGCAGTGTACCCCCCCCCCCGAACCCCCCAGCCTTGCCTCTCTGCTGGAGGGGAGACAGATGGACTCCATGGGCAAGATGCCCGTGGGTTCTCGCACTGCCGCCCACGGCAAGACAGATATTAATGGGCGAGAACAGACGCTCTGCGCCGCCCGGCCAGGCGCGTCCAGGGTAGACGTCTGAGCACGGCAGTGCCCACACAGCGAGGCCCGTGGGGGAAGTGTGTGTTTGCCGGAGTGTGAGGGAGATTTAATAACCGCCCGTATAAAATGAGCATGGGCATGGACTTCAAGAGTGACCCGCAGGTCGCCTTTCCTGTTTCGCATAGATATAGTCGCGTACCAGGCTTGTCCTCTGCAGTGAGCCTAGCCAAAACCAGCGCGGTTCAGAGCAATAAGTTTGTGCCCTTCTGGGATATGAGCTATACTTTCTGATCAGTTGAGCAAAAACCAGTGAGTCTGGGTCTTAGGAGATAGCACTGACTCAGGTCAGCCATTCTAGACTTAACCTCAGTGTTGGATTGAATAGGGGGAGGACGTGGGAATCAAACACATCACACTCCTGCAAACCGTGAGAGTCCGAAGCTACAGAGTCCCTTGGGTGGCGATCGATGTTGAAGTAAGCGCAGTTTCCCAGGCAGTGAAGTGAAAGTGTCCTGACTTGTGTAGGTGCCGCTCGCCTGGGACATGTGCAAAAGACAGTACAAGAGGACACATGTCCCAATAGTCTGATACGACACAAGCTTGCTGCAATAAACAAGTGTGTCACAGATGGGGTAGAGAGCCCCTTTCCGAGCCAACAAGTTTCTGTGAGGACTTCAGAGCATTTGGCACTGAGCGCTCAATGGGAGCGCAAATTAAAGCTTCAATAAACACAAAAACACTGAAAGAGAACACTTTGCCCTTGAGCGTGTGTGTGAATGAGTGTGTGTGCGTGTGTGTGTGTGTGTGTGTGTGTGTACACAAGGGGGGGAGAGAATGTGAGGTCCTGACCTTCACATGGGATTCCAGACAGCGCATTAATATGACTTCCACTGCATTACCTTGATTTCGCTTTCATAACTTGGTGTACTTGAATGTCATGAATAAAATGAAGAAGAGTCACACCTACTTTTTATTCTCTGCCAAGCGCATACCACCTCCGGCTGTTTTTTGCAAATTTGCATTTCTGTGGTGCGAGAGCGAAGGTTGGGAGATACCTGATTGAATGAGGGGGGAATCGACGAAGACTGCCCAAACTGCCAACAGCAGATTCCAGGTAAGACTGTAATTTAGTTCAATACCTGTTAGAAGCAATCCATCTGTACCTCTGGGGGGGGGGGGTGGCCTACTAATTTTGACAGAACTCGTCAAGTTTTAAGCTCCAAAAACGTTCCCATGGAGGAGAAAATCAATCTCACAGTCAAAGGGCACGCAACCTGAGATATCTTCAGTCAGCGAGGGGGAAGAATGGGGCAAAATTAAATGGAAATCTTTGCTGCGTCTCATAGATATAATGGAAATTTTCTTGGCATCTGACGTACAAAAAGAAACAATACACAGATCAACAAACTTTACACACATACAACATTGAGAACACAGTACAGTACCAATGTTCAGTGTTGTTTCAAATTACATTTTGCCCGATAGACTGGCAGGCATTACTTTTAATTAATCCATTTTCCCCCACCCAAACTGTTATATATAACTGTTATCAGAATATTTTTCACACTGGTGATGAGACACCAATCACATATTGCCAATTCTGTCAGAGAAAAACAGAAAAACAGAATCAACATGATTTGTTCCGTTCACAAACCTGCCTGACCAGAGGGGGTCACTACTGAGTGATGAGACAGCTGACGATAACCAGTTTCTCCAGTTGTCCCCTCAGGCGATTTTCTGCCCCAACACTGTGGAGTTTCAGCCTTAGGATGTTATGAGGTCCTGCGACAGGAAGCACAGATGCACTATGAACATGTGCCTTACTCCATGCACCACTCATAGGCCCAGCCATGGCCTTATTTAAAACTGAGAATGCAAAGGGGATAAATGATTTCTCAGAGCGGTCTTTCTCCCAGCTAGCGCCACTGTGAGCCACCACGGGTGCTAGGTGAGCTCGAGTGTCTACGAGTGGCCGTCTTGTCAGCACTTGCACGCGCTCAGCTCTGCGCGCCTGGACGCGGACCACGTTTGCCGTCTTTTGTTTAGACGATCTCCGCCGACTATGACGAAGACCACACATGAGCCTCGTCTGTTAGCTGGCTGCCAATGTAAACCTCCGCCTGATACGGCGGGCCTCTTTGCGTAAATACCAGACGCAGCTGACTGGGGAGAGTGGATGAGCCACTGGCAAAAGGGCGGGTTCAAAAGGCCAACTACCGCGTCCGGGAGACACGCCACAGATGGACGGCTGCATCGGCCAATCACAGCGGCGGTTATTCCCCCCACCACAGAGAGGCGGATTTACGAGGGGGCATATACATTCAAATGATCTCAATTATGTCATTCATCACACTTGAAGCAACTGAACGTGACAGCCCACTCCTCTCGGTCATAAATCACCGGCAGCGGATATTGCTTTTTACAACAGCAACGTTAAAAAACAAGCGTTTTATGGGGGATTAATGGACTACAGTGCTTTCAGAGGTGACAGCAGCTTGCTGCGAAATGAAGAGGCGCAGCACACAAACACCACATCCGACAGGGGAGATCCGAACCCCTTGAACACGAGGCTTGTTTTGGGATGAAGCAGATGTGCAGACCGTTTTTTTTTTTTTTTTTGTTGGGGTTTTGCGAGACTCTGAGCCATTTAAGAGGGGGTAGATTTCATTTCAGACCAATGCAGACAAACACCTGGCTGAGAGGGAGCAGACCACCCCACCCCCACCACAAACCCCCACCCCAATCCCCCAGCCAAACAAGCAGGTTCCACTTCAAAAACATTTCCCCAGCGTTTTCAAAGAGGGGGAAATGCTACTCCAGGGCCCAAGAGAGATTAAAGGCACCAGGAGGTTCTTTTTTTCTTGTCAGGAAGACTTCACTCTGCTGTCAATTTATCAGCTTTCGTCCCCGTTGTTGTCCCGGAGGTCTCCCTTTAGAGGTGGCGGCAGGTAAGCGGCAAGATGAGAACACTGTGACTGACAGTGGATACGGCTGTGTAATAGGAGTGGTCACTACGCAAATTTTGCATTCATTTATAAATTAACAAAAAAAAAATGCTGCATTTGTTAAACATCTGTTTTACAGGTGTGAGACGCGTGAATACTTTCTGCCACTTATGGGGAAAAAAAAATCAAAAATTCCTTTCCCTGAATCAAAGCAGTAGCACCAAGTCCAAAAATCCCTACTTTGCAGCATGAGCTCAGTTTTAACAAGCTGAGTGCTGTGTGTGTGTGTGTGTGTGTGTATTGGGGGTGGGGCAGTAGGTGCCAGCTCTGGGTCTGCAGCCCCCCCTCCCCCCCTTCCATGTCGCAAAGCAAACTGGGAAGTCGGAGTGTGCAGTTCACATACAGGACCGCGGAAGCAGGAAGAGTTTTGAAATTCAGTCTCAGGTGCACCACCCATGCCTCCGTCATAACAGGGGCCAAAGAAGCTTCCGGAAACACCACGGAAAAAAAAAAAAAAACATAAATAGACCTCAGAGACCTGCAAAACAGATCAGAGAAGGGTGGGGGGAGGGGGAGATGGGCGGGGTGGGGAGAAAGAAGGGAAAAAAAGGAAAAAAAAAGAGAGCGGGGATAACAAACAAAACAACATCAAACACGGCGGCCTTGGCAAGTGCGCTTGGCAGAGCTAGTGGGCCAAGCATGTCTGCCATAGGCCTCCTCTCTGTATTATTAAAAAAGGTAATTACAGACATAAATTGTGATGACATCTGGAGAGAGTTTTTGCGGAGGGCCGTGGGTGTTTCTCTTTCGAAACGCATTTGCGCTAAACAAGGCGGCTTCTCTCCACGCCACGCCCAGGCAGCTCTTGCCAGGGCCATTTTTAGTTGGGAGGGGGGGGGGGAGGGAAAAAGATGAAAAACCAAAGAGGGAGGGGGTAGAGGGTGGGTAGGGTGGAGCGCATGGAGAAAGACAGACAGGAGGACTTGTTATAGTTCATAAAGAAGTCTGCATTCTGGACCTTCCAAAACAATACGTGTCCCTCTCGGCGAAATCGCTGACTGCTGACAATGAACCTTGGGCTCATTCAAGCATTGAAAAAAAAAAAAAAAAGTCTCTGCAGCATACAGAACAACATCGCAAAACCTTACTTTAATAGAAAATAAGGAAAGCTTGCTTAATGGTCATTCTCTGTGTTTATCTCCCCAGTCGGAAGTCAGAATTAATTAGAAGGCCAACAGAAAAAAAGGTCAGTTTACACGGCATGACGCCCGCAGAATAAATTTCACATAGATTAGTAAACAATATTTTCGGCGTGACATTGTTGTGTGGGTTCAAAGCCCAGCATGGGGGCCTGTGAAGCCCCAAGGTTCATTTACAAACAGCTTTTATTCCCGTGTTTATCCTTTCATTTGCACTTCTTCTGCCAGATACTGCAATATTAATGTCACAGCAACAAGCCATTAAAATTGTATCCCGATGTCATAAAAAATGCTCAATTCGTTTAAGACATTGTCTCTATACCACAAAAAAAAAAAAATTATTATAAAAATGACCCGCTTTGGGAACAAAAAACAAATACCAACACTAAAATACTGAGGATGTGTGGTGATCTACAGTATTTGCTGTGAAATTGTTATGGGGATGTTTGGTTTGTTCCTTGCAGTCTTTAGCATGATGCAACGCTTCAATAACTTTCGAACATGGCGGTGTTTACCCTTTACAAATTACATGTGCAAAATTATCATTGAGCGGGGTCTGATAGATGGAGTCGCTGCTGAATTATTGATGTGCTGTGAAATTCCCCTCAGAGAGTTTACTGCTTTGTGTAAAAGTGGGGCTTGCTTTATGCGTCTGTATTTGTTTTATACATGATCCACAGCTTTTATTTTCTGGAAATCAAAAGATGTTTTTTCACTTGACTGTTTACCGCAGTGTTCTGAAAGCTGCTTGCTAGATTTGTTACTGTTGAGTTCAGTCATCACAAGAGTCCTCTTAAATTATAAATGTGTGCATGTGTGTGTGTGTGTGTGTGTGTGTTTCCAAGGGCAAGACAGACACACACTTTTGTTTCAGACTGCTTCAAAATAAATATTAGCTCAAACAATGCTATTTTTACTTTTCATTGATGTTTCTGTCTTTCAAAGATACATGAATGAGAAGCAGAATATGTTACTTCTGAATGATCTGCTCATCAAATGTGAAGAGTTTACGGTTAAATCGTGACTTTTATAATTGTTCTATCCCTGTTCATAAAAACATCACCACCGCAAAAAAGAAAAGAGGAAGAGACATATTACAAAAATGTGACTATTTTCATTCTGTTCAGCTGAAACATTCTTTCTTCACCTTTCCTTTCAAACTGCGAGTCTCCACTGGTGTTGTGAAAAGAGAGCAGGGCCAGGCCTAGTGGAGGTCCACTCCTCTTACAGGGTAAAGTTTCAAAAGAGGCCCGGTCCGCCTGTGCCTCGCGAGGGCCGTGTTACAACATGATCAAGTCTGACTAGATCAATGGTCCTGCCTGCAGCTCTTTGGGAATGACTAACTGCCTAATTAAAGGAGGGGGGAAATTTGGCTTTAAATGAATAATTAAGAGCTTTCTACAGACGGGGGCCCTGAAACAGAAGCAATGAAAGCTGGCCCTCGGAATGGGAAAGGGCGGCGTTCCCTCGTGTTGCGGCCGGGGTCAGGGGAAAACGGAGGCCCAGGTTGTTTCAGATGAAAAGCCTCTCTCTGGCTTTCATCCCTGTAGGGTTAACAGCTTCTTAGAGTCTCTCTCCATCAGTCACCACATGACCCAACACCGCAGATACACACATTTGGAGCTTTTCCCCTTTCTCCCCTCCAATCCCCCCCAAAAAAGGAAAAAATAAGATGAATATGTACACTCACCCACACACACACACACACATACGCATGCGCACACACAGACACACACACGCATGCACGCACATGCTCACACACACACACACACACACACAAACACGCAAACACACACGCAAGCGCACACACACACACACACACACACACGCACGCACGCACGCACAAACAATGACGTTGAAAGACGGGTGCCCAAACCCCTCGCATGGTGAAAAGGTTGGTGGCGCTACATGGCAAGGCTAGTGGAAGCTTTCACACATGGTTGACTAAATGTGTTCCTCAACAATGGAAGACAGAGGTAACTTTCGGGTTTGGGGGGGGGTACGATACGCTCAACACACAGCTCCTTGAGATGACAGCCATTGGAATTCAGTCTCATTCCTGAGCTGCTTTACTTCTAATTCAGGTTAGCATCCAGGACAACCTGGTCAAACTAACTGTGGGGAAAAAATGTATGAGCACCCTCTAGAGGAGGGAGGTGTCTAAGACACCAAAGGGCACAGTGCTATTGTAGAGTCACTGGTTCTTTCAATAATTTACGCTGTTATGGCAGACATAAACTCCATTTGTATGTTATGTAAGGCATTTTTAAACAACCAAGCACAATGTCAATGCAGTTAGTCATCATTAAAATTGCATTTACCCAGCGTGGTTTTTGTGCTTATCTAAAAAACTTTGATCATTCCTTTCAAGAAGCTAAGAATTTCTGGTATTAGACTTTGAGTGTGCTTCACTCAAAAACTCATGTTTTTTCTATTGCTGCTCCCAAAGGGAGTCATAAATGCTCGTACGCATTACTGCCGCTAAAAAGTCATGTTGCTCTGTCAACGTCATGCCACAATCACTTAAATACAGTTGCGCAAGAAGGTTGAACATTGCCGGTGTTCAAAACATGGCTATTGCAAATGGATTGAGGTCATTCTAAGAAAATAAACGAGTAAGACAATAAACAGCTACGATAAAATAAATAAGCTCCCAGAGAGTGAGCACCTCAGTCGTCCCGAACACGGACGCTTTCAGCTCGAATGTCGCAACGTTCTCTGTTACGCTACCAACAGCTGGCCGCACACAAAAGGAACCTTCTAGGTTGTGCGTCTGATGTTGTCCCCTCAAGAGGTCCTCACTGCCCGTTTGTACCTGCGTGTAAACAGGAGGAGGAATTTCGCCCCCAGGGTGACGCAGTCAGGGGTCACAGAGGTCTGACAGAAAAGCAGCACACATCAGAGGGGAAGGGGGTGGGGTCTCTGACAGGTGAACGAGGCATGTTTAGAGGGCTCATATTCAGGTGTTGTGCTCTCTAACAACCCCCTCCTCAAAGACACACACACACACACACACACACAGCCTTGGGGGCCCCTAAACCTGTTCCGCCATGTTGAGCTCGGCCAACGTCAACACACATCAAGCAAGTCTGGATTGTCAAAGCAAAATGAAAATTAAGATAATTACTGCCCTAACACTCTGTAGGCTATGGGGGTGATCAACCGATATCAAAACCAAAAAAAAAAAAAAAAAAAAAAAACACACACGCACGCACACACACGCACGCACACACCAAAGCAGAGAAAGGCACTGGTCAGGTTAGCATGATCAGACAAGCACTTTTCAGCTACACCATGTTTCACAAATAAATACTGCCCCAAAAAAAAACTTTAAAGTCTCAAAGACCGTCCAGGAGCTGAGGAAAACGTGTATGATCATAGTACATTAGGCACAATTTTATCACATGGTGTTTTGAATACACTTTATTTGTCATAGAGCCATGGAACAATGACAGAGCACACACTTATGACGCAAGCTTTCCATTCATATATCAAAACTCTTTCAACATTTTTTTACACAATGCTGAATGATACTCCACTGGCATTACACACTTCACACACTTAACTTTTAAATAGTTTTTCCTTTCTTATTGACTCGGAAAAAAGACTTTATTTTTGATGGACAAAAGTTTGGGGGGAAGGGGGTGTGTTTGGAATAAATGGCTATCTGGTTACTTTCAGCTTGGGTTCGCAAGAATGAGCCCAGACCCCCCCCCCAACCCCCAAACTCCTTCTGGCCCCCCAAAAAGCTAGTCGCTGGGAGTTCTCAGATGTCGCATGCGGTGGGATTTAATGCGATCCGTGAAAGAGGGAACCGTTTCGCTAGCGAAGTGAAGGACTTACTGCAGGGCGAGGTGACCTGCTCCCTGAGGAACGGGGCTTGGCACACTCAGCCGATACCCCTGTAATTGAATTTCTCACAGAGATGCCTTATCTTGTCTGCGTACATCGCTGTAATGGAAATGAGTCGCTGTCTGGAGAGCACACCGCACACTCTAAATCAATCCACATTCAACCTTGAATATTTCAGCCCTTGTGCATTAATGGAGAGTTGTGACAAGATTTTTTTTTTTTCGATGCTTGTCATTTCTGCACGCTTCAGGTGAAACGACGGCAGTTTTCTAATGTTTGCCGTTCGTAGCGTTTGTCGGATTGGCTCCAGGCTTCCGTCCGTTTGAAAAAATAAACAGGAATGTGACAGACCTTTATAATGGGCCCAGGAGGTGAAATGAAAAATGGATAGCATGTCAAATTAATTAACCTAATTAATGGTCACATCAAGTGATAATGGAATACCCTGAAACTGTTTCCCTTGATTAAGTGTCCAATTTTATCCATCACCAGGATTAATGTTAAATAATCTAACAGCATTGTTTATTATTCAAATGTATCCACCAGACAACTAAAATAAAAGTCACCAGATTATGTAAAAATATAAAATATTGTTACAATTATCATTATTAATGACACATCTTGTAATATTTACTTTATATAAAGAAAGTATTTTCAAGATGTGTTACTACTACTACTAATAATAGTTATAATAATAACAATAGTCGTATGATCTTATTGATTGTTAATTATTAGAAAAGAGTGTTAGAGATTTAGTTGAATTATCTATTTTCTACAGCCAATGTTGCATCTTAGTTACTGTCAAACTCCAAAGCTGTGATTACGAGGGTAAAACCTGATACCTCACTCATGGTAGTACATGGCTGACCTTTGACCCTGAGACTACCATACTGGGCACTACATCACACACTGCTCCCCCTTAGATACAAAATGTTTTCTGTCTCCAGGACCCCGGGGAAAAGGTTAAGAAAGCCACATGCTCATGGAACAGGAACACAGATGTTCCCCCCTCCACCCCCACCCCTCCCTACCCGCAAATCAGGCTTGAAAGAATGTCCCAAAAATAACAAAAAAAAGGGTCTCAGTCACACACCACAAACACAGCGTCATGGAGCATGCAACATCGACCACATGCAAACAGGAGTCTAAAATGACTGTACACAGGTGTCACAGTCAGAATGTCACCAGCTGGATGTAAGGAGAAATAAAAAAAACAATTGAAAGCATAGCTTTTAAGAAGTTCAGCAATACAATCGGTCTGTGTTATTTATTACTTTTTTTTTTGTTTTGGGTTTATTTTTCAGGCATGACCAGAAATTTGCTCATTAATGCTGGAACAGCTTATTAAAGACTTATCCAAATTCACCATGGAAAAAAAGGATATAATTTAATGAAAATATGCATACAACCTGTTAGTGTGGACCGTAAAAACCATAAAAATAACATATGGTGGGACGGCCTTTATTATTCACAGGAATGTGGACAGGTAGATCAGAGAGGTGGTTTTGCAGCAGGGCTCCACTCTTTTGTGATTGGACCGCAAAAGAGATTGCTGTATTTGAGGCACCCTGGGGTGCAGTGTAGCTATCAACAGCAGGAGACCTGCACTCCACAATGAAACCCCCCTGTTTACCTTTTTAGTTTGGAATGCACTGTAGGCCTGCTTTTGTTGTTTTCCTCCTCTCTCTCTCTCTCTCTCTCTCTCTCCCCATCTCTCTCTCTCTCTCTCACTCTCGCTCCCATCTCCGTAAACACACAGAGTACTGCAATTTAGCGGCGCGGCGACCTGGAAAGACTCTGTGGGGATGGAATGCTTCAAACTGGCAAGGCGGGTTTTTCGCCTTTGCTCAGAGAGAGACGGCTGCAACACCACCCCCCCGTATCTCTAAAACTCTGTCTGTCTTCTCTCTCTCTCTCTCTCTCTCTCTCTCTCCCTCCTTCCCTCCCTCTTCTACTGAGGTGAATCCAACTGCCTTTGTCTTCTGTTATGGAGTTTTTCATGACTGGTGTCACTGATGTCACAGGCCTGTTTTACTGGCACGAGTCAGACACGGACACACAAGCCAACAAATACGACAGACAGACCAACAAATACGACCAATGCCGAAACAGATGTGTGGCAGCGAGCTCGTGGTCCAGGACAGTCCTGGTGACAACTCGGTGTGTTGACGAAGGCTATTCTGTGATTTTGGCTGAGGTGGGGGTTATGGGGGCGAGGGGGTTGATTTATCAGATGCATTCTTTACGCCCCATTACTCTCCGATGCCTGGCGGGAAGACAATCCAGAACCCTCCAGAAGAGACAAAGAGCTGGGGACAGCGTCCCAATAAATCAACCGGCCAACTGAATCATCCCTCACGGCCCACCTCGCGAAAACGCTTCCACCCCGCTGTGCGCTTCCGGCGTGGCCGGGCAGGGTGCCGTCCGCCTCAATGACCGGGAGTACGAGCGCCGAATCATCCAGCTGGGATCAAGCCCTGACAAACACGGGCTCAGCGGACTGCATCACGCTGGGCCAATTAGCACATGTTCCTCCACTTCCAGTGGGATGTTTGCGATCGGATTTGTGGCGAGACCATTTAGGTTTTGTGTGGGTGTTTAAAGCTTAAGAAAAATACTTAGCACGCCTGCTGTTAAGACACAACCTCAGTTTAATAACTGTGAATCTGACAATATCCTCACTTCGATGTGGTATAACTCCATCAATTGCCCAGGGGGATGTGCTTTGCTTATATAAAAAGCAGTGGTCAGTAACGATTTCAGAACAATTTCCAGTCTTTAAGAATGGAGTGACAGGACAATGAAAAGCCAGCCCTCTTCTTAAGACAACCAAATCCACCCTAGAAACTTGTGGGCAACAATCAGACAGCAGGAAGCACAGGGCACAGGCTGAGAGTCTTGAGCTTTTCCAACTGAAATGAGGATGAGAGGCGATGAAGAGCTCTGTGAGACTGGAGGAGGAGGAGGAGGAGGAGGAGGAGGACGGCCCTCTTTAGAAGAGGATAGGGGGATACAGATGAAGTGGGGTTCAAAAGTCTGAGACCACTAATGGAAGTGCTTCTATTTTGCATTCTCTTATAATTTAATACTACATTTTTCACTACAAATTATATTGACAAGTTGAGGGAAAAGTTTAATCTTTGAAAAATGTACACAAATTTCAGAATGTTTTCATTTTTGGTATGTCCCCCTTTTGCATTAATGACAGCGTGTATTTGAGATGATGGACTCCACAAGTTTGTGCAAAACCTGATGACCAATGTTATCACATGGTCCTCAAGTGCCTAAATCTTTCTCGGCCTTTAAGTGCCCCCATAAATTTTCGATGGGGTCTGACCGTTTTCACAAAGGAGTCAACAAATTTGCTTAAATTTGACCTAGAAATAGTGCAGAATCTTGAATATTTCCTTTAAAAATTTTGATCGTTTTAAATGCTTTAAAATCCTAAAAGTTTCTGTTTATTTCCAGGTTTACATGAAAACTAATTTGAAACCAAAAAAAAATGTAAATGTGCTCTTAGACTTTTGGACCCTACTGTACTTTCATGGTTTGCCACTGGCCCACAATGCCTCAGGGCAGGGAGTGAGCTGAGAACGGATGGTACAGCCCTGCTAAAATAGCCGAGCCACAACCCAACCAAGCAAAAAACATGGGACACTATAGGGACTTCTCTAAGCTCTTGGGAGTGGAAGTTTCGGAAGCCACAGGAGAACAAAAACAAACAAAGAGATGAGACAGAGAGCGAGAGGGCAAGACAGAAAGACTAAGAAAGACACGGAACCAAACAAACAAATATACATACATTCAACTGTAGGCTCTTCTTAAGCCAAAGACCTGGGCTAGGAAGACACCTGAGTACACCTGATCATCTTCATCCCGCCCTACTTCTTCAGTATGATACAATCCTGCCTTACTCCATGACAGAGGGTGTGCAAATATAACACTATAATGACAGACCAAAGGGCTGAGAAATGCAGAAGGAAGGCCTTGGAGATGTTGACATACCAGGCACAAAACAAACATGTTACAATCTTCTTCACAATACTGGCTGTGCAGCTTGTGGCACTTCTGTCACAGGCACTAAATCAAAGGGGCAAGGCAAATGTTGGGTTTGGTCACGACTTTAAGCGAAACGAATAGAAAACAAGCATCAATCAAGGCCAAGAGGAACGTCTCGATGACAACCAAAAAAAAACCGATGAGGCAGGTTGGGTTTTTTTTTAAAAACAAGACTTAAAGATGTGCTTTCATAAAAAATAAAAAAACCGGGATCCCTTGGAGTTTGGATACCCCCGCTCGGAGCGATCTCAGCTATTACAGTACACTTATACAGTAATACATACGGCTGTAATTGCGTGGATGAAACAGGAGCATGTGTCACATTGTATGGGGACGGGACGACGCTCAAAGCTGTCAGAACTGGGACACACGACATTGGGGTGGGTTACAGGGAGGGCGAGGACACTGCATGGGACCAGACAACAACAACAACCAGCGCATGGCAGTCATTCCCCCCGAACAATGGCTGGCCTCGATTCGCCGCTGGTGAGAGAACAGAGGGCCCGATCCGAGGGCGATAAGGTGTCCCGTGGAGCCCTGCTCGTGGGAGGGCTAACCTTGTAACTCAGACGAACACCAGGGAAACCGGCGTGGATCATGAAAAGGGTGCTTGTTCAAAGTAGGTCACTTGTAACTCTCAATTACCGGAGGGGCGGACAGGGGAGGGCCGTCTATGTGCTTTCGTTGCGGGCCCTCATTAGCGCTTCGCTCGGTCTTCCGGCCGACAGGTGTGGCGCGCATGGGCACCATCTGGCTTTGCCCTTCCCTGCTCAACAGCCCTGAGGAAGATGGTCAAATGACCTGGCCAGGTAAAGGGTGGCCAAATTCAATGGTTCCCAAACGTTCTGAGCTCAGGACCTACTCTCATTATACACATTCTTTATCAACCTTTATGTTACAATCATTTAGCAGAAGCTTGCATCCAGAGTGACTTACAGTGCGGGAGAACGTGAGCACTTTCAGCTGATTAAAACGAGCAATAGTGCCAGCCCCAGTGAACAACATTCCCACACCAGCGAGTACATATTAAACACCGCCGTAGCAGTAACCATGCTAACCAGAAACAAATCATACAAATCCTGAGTACAAACACTAAGACTATAATCACCGCTGATAAGAAAAAAAAACATACCATAACTTAAACCATAAAATACCATAACCTCAGACAGAGTAAATCATGTGAGGGAGTGGAGATGGGAAGGGAACCAAGATGCAGTCTGAAGAGGTGAGTCTTCATTCTGCCCTGGAAAATGGCCACTGATTCTGCTGCCCTGACCACATTGGAAGAATCGTTCTGCCACTGGGGAGGGCCAGTACAGACAGGACTCAAATTCAAGAGGCGTGACCAGGGCTGGGAGAGTGCAGTTAGTTGCCTTGAGGTGGCAGAAAGAAGGGACCTGGCCAGGGCATAGGGTTTAGAGATTGATTGGAGGTATGGTGGAGCTGTTCCATTCGCTGCCCTGTAGGCTAGTGTCAAGGTTTTAAACCTGATGCGAGCTGTAACAGGTAGCCAGTGAGGTGAAATGAGGAGGGGTGTGACATGAGAACGCCCGGGAAGACTGTAAACAAGCTGTGCGGCACATGCAGTTCCACCTCCTATTCAAAATCTAGCCCAACATATGCTCAAATTACAATGCTTTTAACATGTCAAAACAATTGCATGTATAATGCATTTAACAGAATTGAGTAGTGTTGTATTGACAGACAAAACAGCATTTTACTGCTGATGGTTGCACTGTAAAGCATATGATGTACAGGTTATTTTATTATATGATATACAGGTTATTTTGTTACTCATATCTTGTAAACCACCACAGCCGTTCCCTCCTTCTCTTGACTCATAAGTTAATTCTGACCATCACTTTAGGGGTAGACCTGTCAGGTTCCTCGATACGATAACATATGTGCATTCATGTTCAGGCCCTTCAGGTCATGTGACATCATCCCAACCCAATCAAATCCTGTGGCTTTTCAGGTGTGTGGCAGCTGATCATGTGATTGCTCTCACTTCCCTTATTCTCTTTCTGAAGTGAGCCAGGAAGCTTCCCCCAAAGTGCTGGACTGAGACCAATTTAATCAGATGCAGTAAAGCAGGGGACCTCAGGTGGAGGGATCTTGTGGGTGTTCCTTTACCTGAGCGAATGGAATTCAGGGGGGATATTCCAGAGACAAAACTCTGGGTGAGACTGTCTGGGCTCAGGTACATATCAGATTACAGAGAGTGGGTGCCCCATCCAAGTCCTACCCAGGATGAGACGACAATTATACGTGACTAGCGTAGAAAACACATTCAGAGTGACATTAATTTTTCTGGGTGGAAAGAAATCGAAGGCAGTGCTGCCAATAAACACACACACACACGCACACAGACAGACAGACACACACAAACACACACACACACACACACACCAACAGTGCACGTGCACGTGCACGCGCACACACACACACACACACACACACACACACACACACACACACACACGCATACAAATGCAAAAGCATCACCTTTCACAGAAACAGCACACCCCAACAGCTAATGTGCAGCACAGACACGTCCAGACATATCAGGAAGAGTAATTGCAATTGCGATAGACTCCTTTTTCTCTGCATAATAGCTCCATGACATGCCAGCAAAAGGTATATGAAAGAGCCATAATTCACTGAACAGGAACCCGGCAGAGCTAACACCTGTAGACTTCCATTTGTTCAAATAAAGATGTAGTGGTGCTTGACTGTGGGTGACAGGGCTGGGGTGAAGCAAGCGAAAAACACACTCACTCTGGCAGGTGGGGATGTCGCAGTACTTCCAGTAGATTCCATCGTCGTGATCTGTGATGTAACACCAGGGCCGAACATCGCCATCAGGGTTCCTGTGATGGGGAGGTCCGGGAGGTGGGGGTTGTTGGGGTAGAGGGGTGTGGGGAAAATGGAGACAAACACAATTATAAACGTGGAATTTTTACAGTCATGACAATAGGGACTAAGGTCATTTGATGGCATCAGCACTGTGAACTATACAAGGGGGCATGAGTGTTTATAAGTTTATTAGTTTAGGCTACATTACAAACTAATTTCAGAAAGGTTTTTTTTTTTTTTTACATAAAATTGTCAATATTTTTATGTTTGCTAAGTCATAGGTAGTAGAGGCAGAGACTTCTGGGGTGTTTGAGATTCAGTCAGTGCTGGTACTATCTAGACTGCAGGTAAACGGCTAAGCTAGATGGGCCAAATGGCTTGCCCTTGTCAAGATACACTGTTTTCTTTTAAACATTTTCATATCCTGAAGATTCATTTATGTGCTGTTAGCCATCCACTGAGGCCTCCCCCTTCCCACAATCCCTTGCTGTGGGCCGGGGACCTCCTACCAGGTCCTGGGCGGCCCAGCTAGTCATGTCTGCCGTGGGACACAAGACTATGACTGAGAAAGAGCAGCCACTTCACGCTGGGAGACTCTTTGTTCTGCTACCTTGGACAAAACAATCCATCTGTCAAAGCGGGATGCCTTTGACCTCATCTACTTCATTTAAGCATTGAAGATCAGAGGGTCCAGGCAGGTCCCCTGACACTGGAGCTGTAGATCTCACTGCGGGCGTGGATGGGCAGAGGTTAACCGCACAAGCTGCCAAAATGATCTTCCCTTGGACAGAGCTACCAGTAACTTATTAAATCCTACTGGAATTCATTACATCC
Source organism: Albula goreensis (assembly GCA_022829145.1). Classification (NCBI taxonomy): domain Eukaryota; kingdom Metazoa; phylum Chordata; class Actinopteri; order Albuliformes; family Albulidae; genus Albula; species Albula goreensis. The sequence goes on from CM040744.1 coordinate 41,106,277, forward strand.
GTTTCCCCACACACCCACACCCCCCCAATTCCTCAGCGCCATAATATAATGTAGCACCTCGAAATTCCCCCGCAGCCACTGAGATCCGGTTTCCCCCTTTTGTCGTGAAGAATTTGATGGGTGTTTCCATCTCTTTTCTTCGCCTTTCAAAAAACACTTTCCAGATTCTCTCCCTCTCTCTTTTTAAATAGAAAGGGTTATTGATCCAGATGTCTCTTTAAGAATGGCCTGTTTTTGTCGAGCGAAACCTAATCCCGTCATGAATGAAGTTAAGTGCGAACATTTTGCTCTTTTTCTTCCGAGGCAAATATTACCTCGTCTTAATCTTCAGCCTGATTCATTTGACGTCAGATTCGGAAATTTATTTTGTAAGGTGCAACAATACTCTGAAAAGTGTTATCATACAGAAATTAAAAACATTGTTGGCAGAATGAATACTTTGCAGGAACGCATACTGCTGCATACTACATAAACCCTCTCTCTCCAGGGGGTCGTCCCATCCATTCAATCAACACTGGGCACCCTTATAAGTTGCATAAGGGTGTACACTTTGGTAGGTGATGATGCATGCTGGGTATTGCCTAACATGCATGCATGATAACAGAATGCAAAAACAATATGGTACAAACGTAGCATCCACGGTCCCCTAAGTTACATTTGATACGTGTAGCAGCGGGGTGATCACCTTGAGCCTCTCCGCCTATTCGTCTCATTATTACCACCATAATTACCCCAGGAGGGCAAAAAAAAAAGACCAACACTAGAATAGAACTTGAATGACTCCAATCTAAAAGAGCAAATGCTTTGATCACTAAATGGTCTCCTCTCTTTCGCCTCTAGCCCATCGATGATGGGTTTCAGTAGGGAAGGGGGATCACGCTTTCATGTTGCTACTGTAACTGGCGGAACAGTCTATAATGGCAGAGTGAATAGGTGCGCTCAGATGAAAGGGGGAACAGTTTCTGCCCCTGGGTGCAGGGAGACACTTCATTTTGTGGGGATGACACAGGCAGGTCCAGATTAGCGGAGATTTACCTTGAGCGCTAGCGGAGAAGAAAATCCATCTTGTTTTTTTTTTTTTTTTTTTCCGATCCCTCATCACAGGTCAGAGGAGGGGCTTAAATGGGGGCAATTGAAGCCATGTCCAAAGGCGTGTGAGAGAGAAGACGCAGCCGCGAGGCAGGGTGCCCGAGCGGGGCACCCTACGCGCTGGTCCCACAGAACTGTAACTTGTGCATTGTGGGAACGCTCTTGTTTTTAGCCGCTGATCGGTTCACGCGGCTTTCATCTTTGCAGATCTTGAAGCCCGTTTGCTGACAGGCTCAGAAATCTGCGCTGGCCTGTCCATTTGAGCTACAGCAGGCCTTGTTTGAGCTTACATCTGAGAACGAATAAAACCAGCTGTCTGCAACCGGCTTTTTTTTTCCTCCCCCAGCAACATCTTAAATAAGCCATTTTCAGAGTGCCCTAATCATAAAATTTATGATTAACTTTAATGTCTCTGGCACAGACGACCTATAAAATTCCAGATTCTGAAACATTTAAATGCATATAGAAGAAAAAAAAGCTGGCAATATTGTGCTTCTTTCCAAAGATTTGCACACTGGCTTTGAAAAGGATGTAGTTTGAATGGCAGAAGAAACACTTTGGCAGCCATGGCAATAATTACAGTTACGCTAGATGGCCGTGTGAACGGGAAAACCTTGCCTGGGTCTCGGGCTCAGAGGCCAGCACAAAATTAGATTTCTTATCTGGGCAGAGTGATTAACTTAACCTTGTGCTGGCCCGTGAAGCTTCAACAAAACACTAAAGGACTAACAAGCACGTAAACCATAACATTTAATACAAAATTAATTGAATGAAGATAAGGGTACGCAATATGCAGGCGGCAAACAAACCACTGAAACACAAATACAAATTTTGTTTAATGTGGTCTTGGGCCATTGAGTACTGATTAACATTAAGGTTGTCTTCATAGAGCATGAGCGCACCCTAATTATGCAATTATCATGGCGGGACACCATTACAGAACCGAGAGCAATCTCCAGTGCTGAAACACTGATGTCACCGCTAATGCTAGCACTGCCAATACCGCGACCCCTACTACTGCTCCAGGCTTCTCACAGCAGGCCCCCTGTTAGATGCCGCAGGTGTTTTCTTCAAAAATAACCCAAAATTGCTGGAAGCTGGAAAGAATGGCACCATAATTAGACAGCTCAGCCACCTGGGACACAATAGCGGACAGATACTGTTTCGTTACTGAAACAAAGGAAAAATGACGTCACTCATTTGGCTAACACACATAGTGGGCAGCGCACCGCTGACTGAAGACTGGAATTGCACATATGCAAACAATTCAACCCCCCACGAACTAAGGACAACACAAAATAAATCAAAAGCACTTTTATTCTGTCCGAGTATTGTTCAAACATCTGTTACAATCCAATATCATTTCCAATATCTTTCACATTATGACAAATTTGTCATACTTAATTTGATTTGTGTGCGTATATATATATATATCACCAGTAATAACTTCGGTATCTGGAGAGAAAAGAAAGTCTCCTATCGGCTAGCTGTCAAATCAATCAAGCCTATCCTTCAAAGGCAAACAAAATCCACCCTCTCTGACTCTCGGCTTGCTCCACTCCCGACATGCTCAAATGAACCATGTCAGACCATGATCCCAAATGCCCTTCTGATGTGACACTTCTTTCATCCACATAGTGGCTGTTATCGTAGTTTTCTTTCCGATGATTGCCTCTTGATTTTGCCATTAATTTAAACACGCTTTGTGTACGTACACCTCTGAACAAATATAAGATGATGATTATATTGTTATGATTTATAATTTACAGGTTTTCAGAATGTCACAAATATATAATAATATTAAAATATAATTACCGTACAGTATAATTATATGTGTTACTTTCCTGCCAATTATCATTAGAAGCGTAATTTAAACCCAGCAAAAGAGGTCCTTGCCAGTAGCCGTCCACCGACCCTTTTCAGCAGCAGAGGACGTATTTCAGGTGAGGTGAACAAGCAGGACAACGCGGTGTAATTGGGAGCCGAAGGGGCTCCTGCCCTCACTAAGACTTGGCTCTGTTTTTGGGGCTTTAATGTGATTTTCTCCCCCACCCCCAGCCCCCGAGCCCCCGATCTCTCAATGCTTTCAGTTGAGTATTTTATGGGCTGCAATAAAGATGAAATATGAAGGCTGTTAGGCCCCTCTGCATTCTGCAGGTCTTTCCCTTTAGAGTAAGGCAGTGTGTGGAAAAGCCAACAATGGGATGTGGAAAGTTTTATAACCCTCTTGCTGGTAGAAACCTCCTCTTTCCCTCTGCATCCGATTTTGGCCATAAACGGCTGTAAAGATGCTGCTGGGGCTCGGGCGTGAAAAGGATCCACCTGTCCCTTGATCGCGGCCTTTTCCCCCCCAGGTCACACACCCCTTCTGGCTTTTTCTTAATGGAGGAAGGGGAAAAAAAACTGCTCTGCTTGAGTGCCTGCAATCTTGCACTGACTAATCGCACTGGGCTGAGAGCCTGTTCGTAGTAAACTATGATTCAGCAGAATCGGTAACAGAACAAAGCCAGCCTTGGACATATGCAAGCCGTGTGGCGCCGGGAGAGGCAGTGGGAGGAGCAAACCCCCTTGGCTCCTCCAATGAGATTACTGTCAGTTCCAATCCCCTCCCTCAGTCTGGAGAGAAGGCAGGAACTTGAACAGCAGTAGCCTCACAAACAGGCAGCCTCACCTGTGGGAGATTACCAATCAGCCCAGGTGTGAGCACTTGCCTTCAATTAGGCCACATTTAAGCACAGCCTTGAAGGCTGAGAGGGAGGACAATGCTGTCTTTGTGTTGGACTTTTTGCTTTTGCGTTTTTCATTGTTTTGACAGTTTTCCCCCATAAAAATGGTAAATAAAAAGACTTTGGCCAATTTGCATTCATTTTTGTTGGGTTTTTCCCTCCACTCACCACACCACACCTGCCACTGCGCCACAGCCATTACACATTGATGGGTTTCTACTTATCATTTATATCTGAAAACATTATTAGCAGCAAATAGTAGTGGAAATGCAGACTGTCATGGGTGTAGGGAAGCGGGGGGGTTGCACTCTTGCTCTGTCATTGGGGAGACTGGCATCTTGCTCAATAAAGTACTGGGGTTGAACTATGTTCTTTCCAAAGTTGAATGTGTCTCTGATAAATCAGAGGCAATAAATTACATACATGTCTCTAAATTATCATTTAGCGTTCATATCTAACTGGCAGGCACCAATACATGACCTGAAAATGGCAGATTTACGTTCGCCTCACCCAGCTGAATGTTCTCCGGGTTCTGCTCTCTCTCAAAGACAACAAATCTGCGTGCTTGAGCAAAAACCATACCAGGTCAGACATAACTGATTCTGCTGGAGCAGATGTGTACAATTTAAAAAAAAAAAAAAAAAAAAAAAAAAAAGGAAGAACAGTACTGTATAACTTTCACATTCTCCTCAAACACGTCCAGCAAGGTTAAGTAAGACAGTGGCCTGTGTCAGGGCTGGAGACGGTTAGGCTGCTGCATGGCCCCTAGAAGAGCAGCTCGCTGGCCTTGGGCTCTGCCCTTGGTGGGAATTCTGGGCAGAGCAGTCCCAGACTGTATATCAACACGCAGAGGTCCCCGGCTCCTGACCTTCCCATGCGGAAGGTCAACACAGTTGTGTTGCGCCATGTTAAGCCCCCGCTCGGCCTGATCTCATTGTTCCGCGGCAGGCCGGCTCGCTTTTCATCCTCTGCTAACGTTAATTCTGCGGAGTGCACACGGTCACAAAGACGGGAGGGAGGGAGGGGGGGGAGGTGTTTGGGGGGGTGGGGGTGAGGGTGGTGGGTGCAGGACACTTCTGTCCTTCAGCCTCACCCCCCCTCCTCCCTCCCCACCACCATAAAGCAGTGTGGAAAATACCAGCCAGGGAGAGTCGAGGGAAAGATAACAATGTCTGCAAAGCGCATACAAATACCATCTCAACTGTTTACCCCATCAAAAAGCCTGCGCTCGTGTTGAAGAGTGACCATGGCCCGAGGACTGCAGAAACTTATTTTATTTGCAAAGCTGCATTCATTCTGATGTCATTTGCATTCATTCTGATGTCAGTGTCCATCCAGTTTATAAACATGAGTACCAAGAATAATTAAATATATAAATATCAGTCACCAAACATAATATAAACCCATATGCTTTGAGCTCGGAGCCTTTATTTCTCAGTTTGGGAAAGGGCCCTTAGGAAAAGGACGCTATTTATTTTCTTCTGCACATACACAGACTACAAATTCTGCAGGCTGACCACATACACACACTGCATGCCCTAAGCTGTTAATACAGCCATATCTTTGCACAGTACTTTCTGGATTAAGACCACAGCTTTCCTACAGTTTTTTTTCTTTGGGGGGTTAATCTCTGTTCCTCTTGTCTTCCTGTAAAATCTTAACTATATCATTTCCATGCTCTTTAAGTCAAGGTTCCAGTCCTTCATGAGTTCTCGAAGGACGACCGCTCAAATTGAGCGCTTCTTCAAAGCGCTTCCCCTACGATTTATGAAGCGGGCTTTGCCGATTTATGTTAGGAGGACAAACTTTGCGGAGGAGTAATAATGAAGCTTTTGGGGTTATTAATTCCTTTGTGTCGTAACTTTGGCAGTAACTCTTACTCCTGGAACTTAATTGCTCTGACAATGTGTCTTCAGATGCATGTCATAGCAGCTGAGATATGGAGAGGGGAAGAGAGAGGCACATAAAAGGCACATCCCCTGGCAAGCGCAGTGGCCAGACAAATCTTGTGCTTTAATAGGAACTGGGAGGGAGCGGCAGGGATGATGCTCCAGGATAGCACTCACGCATAGCTAGCCCTTCTTCACGGCTGGCTCGAGCCATGACACTCACCGGCCTTTTCACTTTTTTTTATAAAACGCCTTGTGTCCAGAAGGGATTTCTCTGAAAGTGAAGTTAAGCCAAAAAATATACTCTTGCCTGACAAGCGAGAAACCTACAAAAACATCCAGCTCAAATTATGGCATTTAAAGCATGTGAGATTTTTACCACTGGGATATTTTCTCATATTTTTAGTAATGGTATACATTAAACCAAATATCTATCCACCCATGTGTCCATCTACCTATCTATCAATCAATTTGTCATCAGTCAATCAAACTATCAATCTGTCTATTATGTCTTTCTGCCTATCTCGATTTATTTGTGTATACAATATTTATTTATTATTAGAAATGATTGAAAATGTTATTTACATAACCACCTGTGACTGAGAGGATGGTGCTCGCAGTCCAGTGAGTACACACACACACACACACACACACACACACATACACCTCTATAAACACAAGGAAAAACCCAAGCTGGGCTGTGTTATCACCTGCAGTAGTTGTGACGGCCCAGGCCTCCTTCTCCATTAGGGTACTTGAGGGTGTTGTATGGGTGCTGGAAGGTCTCATTCCAGAAAAGGCACGGCTTTCCGCCCTGGAGGCAGGTCTGGTTCTGCCGACCTCTGTAGTCCTTCCCATTGGCTGTGTAACATTCTGGGAAAAAAGTAGCCACTCATTAATCCTGACATAAAGAGTCACACTCCATTACCTTTGCTGTCTCTGCCCAAGAACAGGAATTTGACTTCTAAGAACAGTCCCATGAAGAACACCTAACCACTCAGAAAACAGCCAGTGAAACGCTCTCAGCATCTCATTCGCTGCATTACGGCATCTAAGCAAACGCACTCGTATGAGCTGACAACTCAGAGCAAACATGTGACCACAGTATTTTACAATATTTTACGAAAGGAAAACTATATTTGTTTATATTTTCTGCCAGTACTTCAATTTCAGTTGACAGTGTATGACAGAGAGAGGTTCGACATTGCTTCAATTACTGTCCTCCAATACTGTACTTCTCTTTTTTTTAATGTCATAAAACTGGAAGGATGAAAACCACAAGAAAGGGGATGGTTTAACTTTGACATAAACAGTAAGCATACGGATGACTTCGGGTCATCGTTCGACGGCTTCCCCGCTTGATTTTGTCAAGCAAAACAAAACAACAACAAAAAAACAAGCCAAGTAAAAATAGAAATGAAGTAAATAATTGTGAGGATTGTTTGAAGAGCACTCAGTCTGTTCATGGTGACTTGGTGGGAGGTATTGTTTTTGCTCTGTTTTTTTCTTCAGAGTGAGGAGAAGGGAGCAGCTCTGAGTCACTGACAGAGCTCTCTCTTCTGAGCAGAGGGTCCTCCTCTCCCCAACAAGTCTGCATTCTATCTCCCTCAATCAGATTAAGGGTTTGATCGCCGTGGAACTGGATATCCCTGGGCTGTCCTGCTGCCTCCCTCTCTGAAGGACCCCAAAACTTAATCAGGAAGAGACAGACTTTTTTTTTTTTTTTTTTTGGGGGGTGAGGGATTACAAGCCTGCCGATCCCTGATACTAAATGCTGCATATTGTACGCTAAATTAATAACAGTCCATCTCGCGTGGATTCCGATGTCTCATTGGGTTACCCAGAAAACAGCAAAAAAAAAAAAAAAAATGGAGTCATCTCAAATGTCAAGAACAACTGACAGCTGAAGTTTGTAGGGTTACATTATTCAGCTGAGCAGCAGAAAAGTTCCTGATGCATGGAACTCCCTGCCTCTTAGATCACCTTTCAGAAAACAGGACTACCTGAACAGGAAAAATAAAACAGAATCCCAACAAACAGTATTGCTTGAGCAGTAGCAGTCTAGCGGCCAATACAATCTTTCCAAATGGCAAATTCAGTTTGTACCTCATAGCTAAAGGTTTAAAAAATATATATAAATTTTTACCCAGCACAAAAAAAAACATTAAAGAGGCAGATTCTTGCTTTGAGATCCTCCTCTGAGACGCAGGTATGCAAATATGACCACTTCCACACACTCAATTTCCTGCTATATTACTTAGGCACCTGTGTGAAGCCTTGTCATGGTGCAGAATAATCTGGAAATTTCTCTTGCATCTCTTCAGAAGTCATAGATTCGGTTCCTTTGGGAGGCTGTGCTCCTCCATCTCTGTCCTAGTGGGTTAGCGCCTAACCTGGCTGGTGGTCTTTGGTTCCCTCCCTCTGAAGCTAAAAAAAGGCCTTTCAACTTTATCCTGCAGGCCAGCTAGCCTTGCAGCACTGCTCCGCTTGTTAGCGGGCCCTGCTTGAAGCTGGCAGAGCGGACCACGCGAAGAGGAAGACGGTTGTCGGCCTTTTCAAGTCTGTTCCTGAGCCTGTGCGCTAGAGAAACGAGATACGAGGCAGCTCCAATTAGCCCTACCGACTTAAAAGGTCCCTGTGTTGCCTGTCTTCTCCGTGGGCGGCCCTTATCCTCCCTTCCATGAAACTGTGGGCTGATAAGAAAAACATTATTGAATACAACTAAGAAAGAAAAAAAAACAGTAATTATCTTTTGGAGTTAGTTTGTTTGGTACCAGGGACTGTGCCACAACCTTGGCTCGGATGCGTTCCTTGTCTTTGCCATGTCCAAAGAGAGAGAAAACGGAAATGAAACACAAGCAGGCCTTAGAAGAACCCACAGTCAAATCCAATTAAGAGCAACTTTCCAGGGTTTCCCCATCAGATCCTCAACGTTTCTTATGACTTTTTTTATTTTTATTTTTTCCTTAAGTGGGGAAAAAAAGAACCTATGTTCTGCCTCTCACTTTACCCAATCCTCAAGAGCTAGTCTTTCATTAAAACATAAATCAGATCACAACAAAAACTTTGGCTTTTGTAGACCGTCTGGTGTCTCCACCAGGATATGTTTTCCACCAACAGTTCATCTGAACGAGTCCTTGAAGATTTTAATTAAAGTCATTTAGGCACCCTCATTCTGTTTTTTTCTTCCTGATTCATCCCCTGCTGACAGGCGCGCCTCTGGGAAGGCGCTGGTATTGAATTTCCCTGATTATGACGGTCCTCCGTTTTCCGTAAACGGCTCTTCTCTTTTCCTGATTTAATTCCACCTCAATGCTGCAGCCAAGACAGGACGTGCTAATAAATTTGCTCGCAACGTGACACAGCTTCACAAAGCAGCAATTCGGCTTAATGGCAGTGCAAAAACGTGTCAGCCGTTCGCAGCTTGTGAAAGCCCATCCAGCATACGAACTGAATGCTGTCTTTCAGAACGCAGGCGTTTTAAATAATCCCATGTATGCCTGTTGTATCATGCTACATGCAGGACAATTGAAGGGCAGTCATGCATCCAGAGAGAATGTTTAATCAAGAGGTTTGGGGGCAGTCACGACGCCTCGCTCTATGACTCATACTACTCCTCAAGCCATTTGCCAGGCATTCTGGGTAATCCATGTAACCCCGGATTGCACTGTGCTGTGACAAAACAGTTACGATCCTAGCAGGAGTTTTGTCCCTTGAAGGGAACTGCAGCTGGCTGTTTTCTGAAATAAATTACCAATACTTTACCTTATGGTAGTCTAGCAGCATGGGTATCTGACTGAGGTTTGCTACAAATTTTAGGGCAAAACAGCAGTTCCCTTACTATCGGTTGGCTTGTGAGAGGATTTATTATTCATGATACACTATACATGGGTACTGTCAGCAAACTGAACAGTGCACTACAAGCATTCACTGGAATTTTGAAGAGTGCACAGTTTTGACATTTGTTCAAAAAAAGTCAGACTTCTTTGTTACACTTGCAAAGTTGGTCTGAGCTTGTTTGGGGAGCACTGTGAAGACCGATGAGTTACACAATCAAATGAAAACGAATCATCCGGGAAATGTTTAGCTGAACACAAAACAGGGAGATGACATCAAGTAAAAATCCCTAATGCATTTATACATGCCCGATGCAGTGCATCCAATCAAAATGTTTTCCTGAGTTTCATTTTTTCTCTTAGAAAAACCATAGAAACCATTTAAGTGCGACCACCTTGCAGAGAGTAGATCAGATGGCTTCAGCACTGGCCTTGCCGGTTCAGCACAACAGATCAAAGAGAGCTCCATGACTTTGTGAATGTTTACTCATCTTTAAATACTGCGAAACATTCTATTATGGCTTACGCAGTCCCGAGCTGCTGGCACCCAGCTTGCCTCTGTGGCAGGACCCAGCCAAGTCGGCTTGCGGCACACAGGAAGTCGACGATAAAAAAATGGGGTTATGGTGTGCCTATGTTTTGCAACAGCTGAAAACAGATGTGGTCCCAGAACCCAAAAAAAAAAAAGAGAGAGAGAGAGAGAAAAGGAAAACGTTTTCTTGTGGTGGCAGTGGCTGGAAGTCTTGGATAAAGGGAGGGAGGGAAGAAGGGAGGGGATGATTTAATGGTGACGATGGCTGATGAGAAGATCTGGCGGATCTCTGGGGTGCCCCCTTAAAGGATGGGGGCGAAAGCGTTCCCCCGGCGCGATAGAGGCAGAGGTGTTTTTGCGTCTCTGTTGGAGCTAACATGGCCTCCGACCATTCTGCTCCGTCACAATGCGAGCACTTTATTGTGGTTTGATCAGAGGCCCTGATTGGAAACAGAGCCTGTGCCGCATTAAAGGGCCAGACCTTGTGCTAAGCCCAGATCCAAAAATAATGTGAGGTCTGCTAACCCCCCAACCCTGTGTTTTCAGGATGCCACATGACCAGAAAGAAGGGCAAGAAGTGGATTATTCACCAAGACTTAATTCCACGGTAATTATGCTCACAGGGATCATGGCTAATTACTTCCATGTTGCAGCGTCAAATCTTCCGCTGCTGTATGAGGGCATACAAGAGGGCCTGTGGTCATGTGACCCTTTTGGAACACAAGACAACCAACCAGCAAGCAAGCAAACAAAAGGTGCCTGCCCTGAGCAATGTTGTGATACACTTCAGCGCTTTCAGGAGTTGCATTTTTACCAGGTGTTGACAGGAAATGCCAGCCCATGCATTTTAATGGTGAGAGTGAAATTGAGGCTTGATAACAGTACAACAACCTGGTGCTACTCAGACCGGTCCTGGGAAGACACTGGTTTTAAGAAGACTCAGCTGTGGTTCAACTGTTTCTTTCGTACATAAATTTGCACAGCTGGTAGTAGACATTGCTGCTTGGCAGTGAATAGATATTGGAGGCATGTTCAAAAGGCAGAAAGTGATAGACGTTTTTCAGCTGCAAGGACACTTCTTTGATGGTACTTTGAAGATTGAAACTAAAAGGTTTTAGGATGAAAAAAAAATGGCATTTAATTGTTGGCACCAATAAAACTCAGTACACAAATTAAGTTTTAGAATCATGATGCATTATTATTATTATTATTACATATTATTACTTATGCCAATTACATCTTCTATTGTTTGACTTTTAAAATCTATAAGAGTAAGACTTGACTGTGCAATAAAAAACAATAACAAAAAAACTCTGCAACACTGTGTCTTTTGCTGTGCTTGCAACTTTATTGAATGAAAATAACTTATGTTTCGGATATGTCTGTCCTTCGTCAGAGTTTTAGAATGAATGGTGAACTGTCTTGTGATAGTCACTGTTTTCATGAATGAATGGGAACAAACTCTGTTATAAAGACTTTCCTCAATTGGTCCCATGATTGGTGATCAGCCAATGGTATCCATCCAACATATTATATAAAAAATCACCATCAAATAGGTGTACAAAAGTGTGAAATTACTAAACAGATATATAAAATATAGAGAACATCACATAACAGAAGAGAAATTCATGAAAACATTGACTATCACAAGACAGTTCACCATTCATTCTAAGACTGTGACGAAGAACAGACATGTACGAAACGTAAGTCATTTTCATTCATTAAAGTTGTAAGCACAGCGAGAGACGCAGTGCAAAAATGTCTGACTGCTCTCCTTCTGCCTTTCAACCTAATTTGCAGTCAATAGTCTCACTGCTTGTAACAGTAAATGTCTATACTTTTAACACGTTGTTCAATTAAGCTAATGTTCTCCATGCTATTCTACGAGGTAGGTGGGGCCAAGCTATAAACTGCTGAAAAGGATGCCAAAGAGAAAATCAATGGAAAGTCAAAGAGTGATGGTAGCATCTTGTTCTGAGTATGTACTATACTTTAACATTAACAAGACCAATATAGTTTTACTATATAACAATGATTCTTATTCTTTGGCTCTAGTCCATAAGAGAGCTTTGTTTTGTTTGCCAGAAAAACGTATTACTTAGCTTGTTGAGTTCTTAACAAACATACGACTGATGTACATAGGTACGCATTCTCCAAGATTCCAGTTAGAAGATCCAATGAGTTCCTTGATTTTCTGTGAAGTTTAATGACTGGCTAATTGCTGAAAGCCGTTATCATTTTCTCTGCCATTGCTGCCCAGCAGTATTTGAAAGGACATGGTACAGAATGACAATCATTTCATTGCTTGGCAATTTTTTTCTGGGAAGCACTGAATTTCATGAAGCATTAAATTTCTTAAATGGGCACTTTACATATAATAACACCTTAAGCCGACATGCCCCTTCGGTGGTATGGCATGGAGCCAGAAGAGCCGATACTAGGGCTAAATGATTATGTTTTTCATCTGGAACTGCAAACCAGCCCAATCTAGTTGAACCTGGTTTCTTGTTTGGCAGTATAAAAGGCCCTCCAGGCATCCAGAGTAAATGAATGGGTTTAACTGTGAAGCTGATAGCGTACACACCGACCCTTTATCTGACATGCCACACAACAGTCAAACTGTCAGCTGCTCTCTTTCAGCCACGTTACAACCAGGTATACTGGCCTGCGTCAGTCTCGACAGACTATACACGTTTTCTCGACAGACTATACGCAAGTCTAACACCTAATCAGCCACACTGCACCCTGTGACATATAGTACGAAATTCCAGGCTCTATTTTGACAGTAACAAAGATGACTGACTGATGAAGCAATGTTTAAAAAAAACTATGTATTACCTTAAATAATTTGTGTATCACTCACAGGAAAACCCAGACATGTGTGATAATCTTTCAGGACAAAGTTCAGTTCAGGGAAGTTTGGAATGAAACACAGTGATGTCTATCACTGTGGCGTTCCTGTAGTTTTCCTGTATTTCTTAAATAAATACGAAATCAGTTTAGTAATTTAGTGCACTCCATTTTGACCATTGCTCAATGAGTTTCAACATTTAAAAAAAAAGAGAACCAGTCCCCCTTAAAAGTAGGAACTTGTGATGCTAAATAACGTTAGCGTGAGGCAATGCATGGGATGTTGTAAACTACGCCAAGGGGTAAGGTTACAAGATAACAGTGTTTCCAGTGAAAAGGTCCCTTACTATTCCAACAATAGATCCCAACTGACCAACCTACCCTAACCATCCCCCCCACCCCCAGCCCAACACCCCATGAACACAGTTCCTCAATCCCAGCGCCTTTTTCAGCTTGCTTGACTGTTGTCTTTGTGTCAGTGTTGCCCCAGGCCTTTTTTTTTTTTGCGGTAGCCCAGCCAAAAGAAAAGTCAGGTAAGATAAAGGACTAAAGGAAGAAGGGAGGAGGCCTGTGTGAAATAAAACACAGTAAAAAAAAAAATACATTTAAATCCACCCCCAGGTTTGCCACGAGCTTATGCCAGAAAATATGCCAAACAGTTCAGTAGCGCCTATTAAGCCTGGCTGCTTCTCATTTGGCCCTCATGCCCATCTCGAGTGGACTCATGATTTTGTTATCCTTGCTTTAATGGAGACAGAGACTCAAGTGGCCGTGCTGCTGTGCGTGAGCCAGTTTGCATTGCCAAAAAACGTTGAGCTTTTGAAGTCTTACTTTTAAAAAAGGTTGAAAGAACAAAACAAAGCAAAAAAAAAAAAAAAAAAAAAACCATAAGTGCCCTAAGGAGCTACGTGGCCTACAATTACAGCATGACTTGATTGATGTAGTCTAATTCATCAAATAAAGATCTCTTAAAAGGGAGGAAGAAAGGCATCTGAAAGTCCCTTTGGGCGAGCAGAAAAATATTGTTGTACCTCTTTGAATGCACCACACAGTTTGGCCCTTTGAGGAAGACTATGGACATGAAGAGGTGGAAGATGGGTAGACAGTAACGTTTCAGTCACACCCACGTTGTTTCAACCGACCAGCTGCCATTGAGTACAAAACAGGCACCTAAATAATAAACCTTTACTCAGCGTGCCAGCTTTAAAGCATTGTGTTGGAGAAGTAGAACGGTCCATGAGCATGGTGTGCCATTTGCCACACACACGGTCACCAAATATGCTTTTGATCTAAAATTACAGGATTAATAACCTACTGGGGTTTCATCTGTTCGGTTTATGTTCAAATGGTATTTTATAATAAGATGAAAAATGGAAAAAAAAGCCCAGTCAGAACACTCAAGCGATCAGCACTCGAGCTAAGAAGCGCTAAGCCACTGTCCCGTATGAAACTTCAGTCTGTACGGTGTTATGCATAGGCTGCTTCACAGGTCTTTAAGTAGTCAGGGTTATTGGGTTAGACAAATAAGAAGGAAATCCCCTGAAAACTCAGCACACGCCAACAAATGCACATTAAACCAATTCTGACAGAAAAGTAAACAGGCCCATTCAGCAGGGGGTAAAGGGGGGGGGGGGGATTGTGAACTCATCGAGAGACTTCAATGAAGTTGTCCTTTCCAAGGTACACAATTAGAGGCTTTTGGACAGATCCACCAGAAATCATAAACTCTACTAATAAAATTCCTCTAGACAGAAGAGAACGGAGGGGGAGAAAACATTTTAGGATCCCCAAAAAGCTGGGCTTTCTTTCAAGTCACCACAATTTTCTCAGCAATGGGGCTTTTGCCAGTGTAGTAACACTTGGTTTAATTTACATTTCCTTTTGTAATGGAAAGGTCATAAACCTAAAAACTCATAAAATTAACAGCAAAGAAACAGATAAGGCCAACACAAAGGCTGTCTCTAGATTTCCGTATCCATTCCAGCGGCACTCTTTTGTAGTACGACTCTGAACTGCCTGCTGGGCCCATACAGGAAAAAGCAAACAAACAACCCCAAAGCAGGAAAAAAACACCACTAATGTGTCTACTGGATGGAAGTGAATAAGGGTTCTTAGGATAGCAGAAAGCCCTATCAATGCCTTGACAACTACAAGACATATGGGTTATGATATACGACATAGTGGCTCAGCGTGGATAGTAGGTACTCAAGAAACACATGAGGGCGTTTTCAAGCAGCGCAATCTCTTAAAACGATCCTTACAATAACTACCACTTCAAGATGTCCTGATAGACACGCGTGGTGACAAAACACGCATTAATCGATGCCCACTGCATTCTTCCATTGCTTTTTTCTTTCTTTTTTCCCTCTCTGTGGCAGTTACAAACGATAGGGGGTTGGGGGTGGGAGAAGCGTCATTTTAATCAGAAAAACCACAGTTATGTTTTGAGATGCATCCGATGCCGGGAATGGCTAAACACAAGCCTCCATTGTTCCAAAGATCAGGCCTGTGCCATTGTGCCATTGTACTGGCTATTTTCGCCCAACTACCCCCCACCCCACGCCCCAACCCCAGCCCCCACCCCACTGACTGTAATTCATCAACGGATGTACACCCACCAGCTTTGTGTCATTTGGTTATTCTGGTCTCGGCGGTCTTGTACTGCCTACTCTTTAACTTGCTGTTGAAGGCAGCAATTTGAGGACGGCTTCAAAGAAACCCATTCAGCGCTCCCAGTGTCTGCGCAGGTGACTTTGAAGTTATCTGCAGGATCCT
Source organism: Albula goreensis (assembly GCA_022829145.1). Classification (NCBI taxonomy): domain Eukaryota; kingdom Metazoa; phylum Chordata; class Actinopteri; order Albuliformes; family Albulidae; genus Albula; species Albula goreensis. The sequence continues at coordinate 41,121,974 of CM040744.1, forward strand.
TACAGGCTTGAGAAATGCAATAAATTACAGGGCAGTGGAGTGGGGGGGGGGGTGGCAGTTAGGCCAATTGGCCTTGGTTCCAGAAGGTTGTACGTTTGAACCCAAAGTAAGACACTGGCTTTTAAGCCCTAAACTTATTAAATTGCTAGTCTCAGAGTCGATGCTCAAAAATAAAGAGCAAGGTATTGAACTATCCATGTATAAAATAATCAATTGAGCAAATATTTGGATTCTCTGGTGTTATAGAATGAGAATTTCACCCAATTCATATTGACTTTCACTATTGCATTGCATGCACAACCACAGTTGCGTTCAGTGCTGTTGAGTAGAATTCTGCATTCCCGAACACAATTTGCTTGACAAATAGGCATGCAATTCAAATGTAAAATATGTACATGGTTCGCAGCACAAGGAGTACCGAACACACAACTTCAAAGAGTTCCAGACACCCAACACCACCACCAGCAGTCAAATTCAACATTAACCTACTGCGCATTCAGCTGGAAGGCCCCCAAACCCTTCACTTAAAAAACAGCAGTGAGGACATTCTGTACAGTATAAAACGGGACAGTACCGGATCAAACACACCCGTCTGTTCGCCGAGACACCTCCTGCAGAGGTGAGTGGAGGAGAGAGGCCGTGTGCACGCGCACACCTGTTTTAGATCGCTCTGTTTGCGCTCAGGTTTTCTGGAATGCCAGGAATGTTAATTGTAAGTGGTTTTAAGCGGGTGTTTCGGTGCTTTTTGAGGCATGTGTGTGCGCGACGGTTGGTTCTCTGGATCCCAGGGACACAGAGATTACAGGACTGAGCACGGCTTAGAAAGCAGCATGGGGCCTGGCCCAGAGAAGACTGTCCAGGAACCTGTCAGCTCCATAACCTTACACGGGACTGGAATCAATTATGTGTGTATATAGAAAGAGGTTTTGTTTTCTCTTCTTGTTTGCCTATTTTTTCCTCTTTTTTTACAAGGAAGCAGTGGTGTAAAATATTTGGATACCGTTTGCATAACAAACATGATGATTCCAGTCCATTGGCACTCTAAATAAACTATATAAACAATTTCAGAGTTTCACTGCTATTTCAATGGTGATAAACCCCGACAGATTGGATGACTGGCTCGAAACACGCACACGGCCTCATCCACACAGACAATACTAAAATATGATGAAAAGGAAAAAAATATAATATGCTTTACAGGAAAGTTATTGTTAATTTTGATGCAAACTACTGCAGGACACTTGTTTCTGCTATCTTAAATTCATGGGTTAAGCAGAATTTGAATTTGATTGACTTGAGCAATAAGAACAGGTTATATTGAGAGTGCAGAATATAGGCAACTGCAATGCCAAATGAACTCTGAATATGAACTGTTATATACTATGAATTCAAGACACAACATTGCTGTAGATATTACACAAAACACATTTAAAGAGCATCATATTGCAACATATTTCATGAATAATGAGTTTGTGTCTCCTTTAATGAAACACATAGATCTAAACTTTCAGATTCTGATGTGCCTTTTAACCAACTGACGTGCCGTGCCATAAACCTTAGAAACATTTTTATGGAAAGGCATGGTAACCTTGAATACATTAGTGACTGAGCATTATTCATCTTTGTGTAGCAGTAGAAGAGCTTTGGAATATTGGAGGGTCAATAATTCTTGGTTAATGCTGAATTTGGCATGTTAGAGTGATTTTCTGTACTGAATGGTTTCTTGTTATGAATTATGTACAGAATTGAGAATATTCTGGCAATGCATGGCAAACTTAGAACCAATTCTACACTGGCAGGAAGACTGATTAGGAGCCATGATGGATATAGAGTTGCAGGAAAATTAAAATCAAAATGTGTTGATGGGGAAAAGACACCTTTAATAATTACATCTGATTTTAGCTCATCTACAACCTGCCAACCATAAATACAAGAGACAAAACTAAATCCACTATATTGCTCTTTGTTGACATCATCAAGCACTTATTTTGAATGATTAAAAATATTTAAATAAAGCCTGGATGTTTAATGAGGCCTTTATTTAGGTAGACTAAACGTAAAAGTGAGATCCAATATTTTTATGACTATGATTGATTACCTTGCTCCAAAAAGAATGAAAAAAAACCCTATTTACAGGGATCTTTTGGACAAGGGCAATAAAAACAATAACCACCAAACTAGAAAATGAAAACCATTACTAGGGACCATTCTGATTATGGCTTGTAATTGGTTGTTTTCATTTATATGCTTAGATATTTGTAACATGAAAGAGATGGAAGGCAAAGAAAGCACCCAGAGGGAGTGTTTCAGCACCGCGGGTTCAGCTGATTGGAACGCTTCCCAGGTTCTCACTGACAGATGTCACCATGGGAGAGTTCTGAAACAGTTGTGTTCTTCACAGCCAACGCAGAGCTAGTGTGTTTTTTTCACCCCACTGATGTAATTGTTCTGACGGTAAGATTAAAAGGACAGGCAGTGGGTTTTGAGAGAAATGTAACATGCTGTCAATCACATAGACCTGTAATGCTTCCTGCTGTTCATTTTGAGACTGATTTTTACATTCATTTCTTTGGGTGGATGTGGCAACGGTCTTTGGAAAGCCACCAAATGAACAGCCACCAAGATATGTTTCCAAAAGAATTTTCTCATCTTTTCCTATACTGGAATCAATGTGTAGTGGAGATTTGCACTGTACACGCTCCAGAAGTTTAAATGTTAGAAAGCACACGTTCACACAACGCAGTCAACAGTGCATGTTTGTTTTGTCTATCGCTGTAAACTACGGATGGAAATATCTGGCCTCCAAATTCCTCGTCTTTATCAGATTTCATATATATTTATTCTGATATCATCTGGGAAAGTATTTTCTTTTTGTCAATGCTCGAGCAGTGAAGCATTCAGCTGTTATCTCCCGCTTTGCAAAATTCTGCTTATCTGAAGTTGCATTTGAAACATTTACAAAAATCACAACAGCACACAGAGAAAGAAAAGCAAAGGCTTGCGCACTTTAAAATGGTTATCAAACTCCGGCGGGTTTTTGTGATTGTCTGCTGAGTGCAATTTGGATGGTTCGACCCATCTGACCTCGCCGTTTCAGATTATAAAAGAGACTGTAGATAGTGTTCTATGAGGCCGAGACTCAAAAGAATGAGTGAAAAAAACAAAGAGCGAACAAAAGGCAGCTCTCTCAGGGAACCTAAGCAATCGCAACTGCGCAGTCTCTCAATGGCAGGAAAGCTCCAGTTCTGCAGCTTAAAGAGGGTTTTAAATGAAGTGCAAGAGATACAGGAGAGGAGGCCTGGGTCTCATACAAACAGACTGGTCCGGTCAATGGGGGAGCCGTTTCTGTGAGGTCCATGAGAACTGGATCCGTTACAAAGATCCATTGAATGGCGGTATCTCCAGTTACACAGCATTGGCAGTGTGTGACCGACCTCCATTAGCCGGCATGTAAGCCACCTCTATGAGCCCTTGTTCAGGTGCATTACCCACAAGTACAGGACAGACAACAAATCAGCTATCCTGTTAGGTTAGGTTACACGCTCCTGAGCCAGGTTACTTCTATAGTGTGGAAGAGTTTTAAACTGCACAAAAACATTGTGCAAAAAAAAAAAAAGTTACATAAAAATATAGCCTGAGATGGCAAAATCTACTCCATGGAATTTGACTTCAGCACTCAGAATCAGTATAATAACATATTGTGTCATTGCTGGGACTTACTATTATTAATTGTGTCGTTTGAGGATACCTTTATAACATACAAGGTGGATTTTCAGACATGGCGATATGCCTTGGTTGAAATCTCACATCTGCATGAGGTAAAACACCAAATCCATGATACATCCAGGAGTTCCTCCAAGCCCCTGAAAGAGATTCAGTATGTTCTGAATTACATTATGAGCTCAGAGAACACCGAAATCAAGTTGCTTTCCTGCTTTTATTAAGTGCAAATTTTATGCGAGGTAACCAAGGTGAAAAGCTCGGAAACTCAAAAGCAATAACCCACACTGATGTCAGCTTCTAAAATTTGTGAACATGAAAATATTACGGTTGATTGTCAAACAAATGACTGATCTGATGTGCATTTCACTTAAGTGTTTGCTTGGAGAGAATGGCTCAAGCTCTGCAAAACAACACACAAAAACCCATACATTATACAATACTGTACACAATAACTTACAGGCAGCAAAGTTTCACAGAAGCAAAAGCCATAGCAGAGTCACTGGTGCAGTGAAAAACTCAACAAAACAAAGGACTTTCTCTGAAAAGGGTCCAAAGATCTTAAGCAGTTTTGAAGAGGATGTGCTTTAGTGAAGAGAATCTTTTTTTAAGCTTGTTTCCACGGGCTCTTGTCTCTTTGAGAATCGCTTAGACCGGGAAATTTTCAACCACACCACTTCTGTCCAACCACACCAGACGGGTCTGAGGAAACGCTTCACAAACACTAACTCATCTTTTCTGAAATACCTTAAGCCCATTTTCATTAAAAAAAAAAAAAAAATCCAGAGTGCTTCTCAACGTACAACAACAAAAATAATAATATTAATACTGATATTTTTGTCAAAGCACCTTACAATGACATTTTCAAACTGATTTCCATAACGACATGCCAATACAAGTTCTAGGCTCCTGAGCACAACCACAGGCTTAACGTCAACACTTTCTATCACACAGTTTTAATTTTGCACTGAAACAAAAACCTGGCCGTGATCCACATGCTGGCATGGGCATATTTTACATTAATCATGAAACAAAGATATACTGACACTAAATGTGGCACACTTAGGCGGTGAAAATCAGTTGGAATATCAATAGAGAAATATAATATCCCTGCTCTGACCAAATCATAATCCTGCTCATGTTAAGACTCTACCAAACCTCCCCAGTCTTTAGTATAAATCGTATATACAAATAAAAGAGTAATCAGTTCTCATGTTACAGCAAAATCATATTATTGCCAAAAACTATTTCGTTCAGGGGTCACTTGTGAGTTTTAGGTTAATCTAGGAGCATGTGTTTAGTTTAATATCATAGCGATTTTGACACAGCGTCTGTCCTTTCATTTCGCCTTTGAACAGACAGCCAATTAAAAATGACATGTAGAATAACCTTGTCAGCATTGTTTGCCAGGACCTGCTAACACCTGTATAAACATGATCAAGGACAGTAATGCCATCCACTAATGGGCCCTCACTGACGTGGGTATTTAGATCTACAAAGCTACTCATGTGTTCATAGCAAGGCTTCTATCTGAGACGCTAGACACGTAGACTGCCAGCACTGCCAGTATTCAGTGATATCAGTAAAGACAGACGTGAAAATGAGCCCTGGTCAAAACAAACAGCCTGTGTGCTAAAAATAAATAAATAAATAAACAAACTATAAAATAATATAAAATAATAAGATCCGTGAAAAGTCTAAATGTGAGATCCAGCCCTTCAGCCAAAAAACCGAGAGAAAGAAACTCCTCTCCACCCTCTGACATTCCATGGCTGTTCTGACAGAATCAGGGACAGTCTGAGTAAGAGGAGTTGGACAGGCTCTAAAACACCCCCTAACCCCCACCCAAAACCATCCCCCGCCTCCCTCCACCTCCCTCCCTTCCTCCGGTCCATCCCTGTTTCCGAGGCAGCGGAGAGACTGAACCATTTCACAGAAAAGGAAAAGGCGACAATTTGCTTCCTCAGCCACAAAGTGCCTCTGGACCGGGTTCAAACCTGACAGGCCTCATCTACATGGCTTCCCTTTATTTTGAGAACACGTCCTTTTTTCTTCTTCCTCTGTGTCCGCGGAAAGCGGATGGCCTGAACCGTGAATGGAGAGTAACCGTCATGCACAAAGTTCACAAGACAGGTCATGTCCCACACAGTAGCAATCCGATATCCTGGCATTATGTTATTGGTTATGGCTCTTAAAAACCAAGAGTTACATGCAAAACCACATAAATACACGTTTGCTCAAATGATTTAAAATTGGTCAGGTTATATTCTTGGACTTAAGATATTTCTACCAGATTTGAAAATGATGGTAGGGCTACACTTAATATTTCATTTTACGCAGACAACCTGAAAAATGAGGGAATGCATAAAAAAGGCAACCAGTCATAGCTAAATTAAGCATGGTTTGAACGCGAAAATAACATTTGAATATCAATGCCCATTCTCCATCTTTCAGGGGATTAAGATGGAGCTGTGCAGATGTGTGTCACATGTTTCCTGCCGCTCAAGCAGAAATCCATTACTTTGGGCCAATGTAATTTTCATATGCACTTCAGTCTTTCCTTAAGGCCTCAAATGTATTCTCAATTGATGTTATATTCTCAACAAAAAAAAAAAAACTATTTTGAAATCCAATTATTGTGAAAATAATTCTGTGTGTTGATAGGAATCAAGGACTATGGCAGGGGTCTCTGTTTTTTTCCATTAAGGTATTGAGCTACTTGAGTTTGTGGTCCGCGCTGGTTTTGCTTAGGGGTGAGGCATCGAGGGGTAAAATTCAGCCGCGACGACAAGATGGTAGGCCGGGCCTGGAGAATGCCAGTCGAAAATTGCTCCAGTGCATCTCCCGGCACAAATCTTAAATGTCAAGGAAGAAAAAAAGTAGGCCGGACGGCGGCGGTCATGCAGAGAGAAAGGGAAGCGTGGGGAGAAGAGGAGAGATGGAGAGACAGTGAGAGAGAGCGAGAAGAGTGTTTTTACGCACGCCGTCAAAAACTTGTGCCTGCTGACGGGTCGATATCTGGCAGCTCTCGTCTTCCAGAAGCCCTTGCGCTGGGGTTTTTCCATGCCCATCACTGCTGCTTTGCCACCAGCGCGTCTCCAGTGGTTTAGAGGCCGAAATAATTGAGCACACAGAAAATGCCACCGCGTTTATGCTGAGAGCGTCAAAAGCCTCTTGTTCCTTTAAGGAGTGGTCAAGGGAACTTTGACTACTTAATATGTAGACTGTCACTTCACTAGACCAAAGCTCTGCAGTGTACGATTCTGATGCCTTGCAGCTAAAAACTGGAGAGAAATAAAACTCTGGCAATCCCACGTGTGTACACAACCATCAACCAATGCCGAGCAGAAATAGGCCTGAACACCAAATCACAAACACAGGCCTCGATAATCCGCTCTGACAACTTGAAGGTTGTGCAAAAGATGATGTTGTCTATTACCGGGGCTTCATTCAAACAACGGCCAGGACTATCCACTGTATTGTCTTTGGGGCATCTTCAACAACAACAGCTGACGAGCCACTGACATTTTCTGGCAACGACTGCCCTGTCTCGCGTCAATAAGACTGGCATTATGTTGAGATGAGGAATGCATTTCCCCCAACAGCCATCACAGAGGAAGTGCTTTAACAGATAGTATTTCTTCTTTCCTTGAGTATATGCGTTACATGCAGGAGTGTAAAATCTTTCTGGATACGTCTTAACTGTATGGAGGCTTGACAGCTTAATTTCACGTTGTCAGAATGCGACTCAGTGGATCTCACTGGACTGACAGTCTAAATCTGACACCGCACTGTTTATCACACGTTTTTTTTTTATATATTACAACACAAGGTTTACATAACCATCATGTTTGTCATGTCCCATTACCCTAGCTGGCGACCATTCCAGACGGGAACATTTCAGACAACTACTTTGCATCCTGCTCCAGTTTACTCTGCCTGACCAGGTGGTGATTTGTATAAGCGATGGGAGTTGCTGGCTCAAACAAATGTGACCCTTCAGAGACGTCGAAGAATGTGTCAGGTCGGAATAACCACCCGGCGTAATTACTATGATCACGATCGTACGACAAAGTGTGGTCAGCTTGGCGGTCCACAGCGCAGCCCCCGCCCGCCGGGCGTTGTCCAAGGCAAGGGCCCTCTTGACCCTCCTCGGCCAACTGGAGGTCAAAAGGAAGTCTCTGGCCTCCATACTCCGAGCACTGGGCCAGAACAAATTGACGTGGAAAACCACACGACGTACATCGAGGTTTTTTTTTTTTTTTTTTTTTAACTCTACTCCCTCACTTGAAATTCTTGGGACTTTTCCTGCCAAGTAAATATGGATATTCTTCAAGGTTGGGTGGCCGTCGGGAATCCTGGCTGCATCTAGCGGCGCAAAGGCGAACAGAGGGCAGAAATCCGCTCTTTTGGCTGGTTCCTCTGCCCGTCGGCCCCAGCTGGTGCCCTGGTTTGCGTTAGCACAGATGTTCCGTGTGGTGCAGAGGGTGGGGGCGCTGGGGGGTTGTTTGGCGATGAGGGAAGTTGTATAGGGCCAAACGAGGGGGTGTGAGGGTAAAGGGCCCAGGGGAGGAAGGAAGAGCGGACGGGCTGTACTCTGGTGGTGAATGGAGGCCCCCCGACCACCCCCTCTCCATTTGCCAGGGGTGGGGGTGTCAGAAGCCATATGGGTGTTTGTTTCGCGGATGTTAACATCTTCCGACGCCGCGTTAAAGATTTATTCCCGCTCCATATGGGCCGCGGCACAGAAACTGATTATGTCTGGCAGCCGAGATCCACTGGCCCGTTTTCCTGCCTCTGTTGGACTGCTGCGTCCCGGAGCTCCTACAGACACCCAGCTCCAGCTACACCTGTAAACCTGTCCCTTCCACACCCTCAATAAGCTACAATGGATCTATTACCTTGGCCCTCAGTAGCAGCATGCTGTTTTTTACCTGGTCAATAAATAAAGTTCATTACAGCCAACCTGTTTCTTGGGTGATTTTCAGGTGAAAGCCAAACCGAGCCACTCCCTGTGGCTCTCTAGGACCTGAGTTACAGATCCTTGAAAGTTTAAGAAGCTGTAACTACTACTATGGTTCTTGACACTGATAACTTGGTATTGTCTCTGCTCTTTGTCTAAACCTTTTTGTTTGCAAGTCCATCTGGATAACAGCATCTGCTCAATTTTCCTGGGCAGAGCGGCTTTGATCCTCTGTCTCCACTTCGTGCCACGTATCTCAGGTTATCCAGCCAGGTCGGCCTTTGTATTGCCTCTCTGATCTCACTTCCGTGGAGCTACAGAGTTTGGAAACTCTGCTTTGTTTTTTTGGCTATCAATCCAGGCTGTTTATCAAATGAATGAGTTTACTGAATCAATCAGAGGAAGAGAGCAAGACGAAGACCAGGACTTGCGAGTCCCCAAATGAAAAATCGATACCACATAATGGACTTAACTTTACAGCAGAACTAAGCTCACCGGCAGCAGCATCACCATTGTAAATCTGCCCCCTCAAAAAAACACGGATATCAGCTGGTGCTGCTCAGTAAAGCCTGCAGACAAGACGTGTGTGTGTGAGGGGAGGGGGGGTCAGTACAACTCAGAACTGCAGTGCTATTTTTCATGAGATATTGTGATACTTTATTTTGTGATATTGGAATTTAATTGGGTTGCATTTCGTGAAACTTTTAATTTTCTTTCCTCATGATTTGTTTAATCATGTATTTCTGTGAACTCAATTAGCATGTCTTTTTGTAGTGGATTTTGATGGAATTTTGGTTTTAAGGTGAATGACTGTATTGTTTCCAATTGTGAAATTGAAAACAGCAATACACTGCAATATTGAATCACAATACATAATCATAATATTCACTGAATCACAATCCTATTCTTTCATTGCCTAGGTATCATGATAACATTGCATTATGAGATCCCTAGTAATTCCCAGGCCTGCTGCAAACTGGGTGAGATCTCGTTTGACCCTGACAGGATAAGATGGGGATGAAAGTGTGAGGAGCTGGTAAGCAGGCACCCTGCTGCACAGGTAAGGGATGGTAAGCAGGTAACCTGCTGCACAGGTAAGGGATGGTAAGCAGGTACCCTGCTGCACAGGTAAGGGATGGTAAGCAGGTACCCTGCTGCACAGGTAAGGGATGGTAGGTGGCAGGTAACCTGCTGCACAGGTAAGGGATGGTAAGCAGGCACCCTGCTGCACAGGTAAGGGATGGTAAGCAGGTACCCTGCTGCACAGGTAAGGGATGGTAAGCAGGTACCCTGCTGCACAGGTAAGGGATGGTAAGCAGGTACCCTGCTGCACAGGTAAGGGATGGTAAGCAGGTACCCTGCTGCACAGGTAGGGATGGTAAGCAGGTACCCTGCTGCACAGGTAAGGGATGGTAAGCAGGTACCCTGCTGCACAGGTAAGGGGTGACCCAGGCGACCACTGGCTTAACGCCTGATTCTCCCAGCCCACCGGAAGCCATCGGTAGCAGCAGGGAGAAAACCCTGCTGAAAATTCAATTAAATGAATGGGATGGGGACAACACCCACACCCTGCTGCACATATAAATGTGTGACCCAGGCACACCACTGGCTCAACGCCTGATTCTCCCAGCCCACCGGAAGCCATCAGTAGCAGCAGGGAGAAAACCTCTCAGTTCATAAAGAAAATTCAATTAAATGAATGAAGTTGGGGACAACACCCACATTCAACACAAAGAATACATACATATGCACATATAAATGTGGACACACACACACACACACACACACACACACACACACACACACACATACACACACACACACACACCAACAACACACACACACACACACATACATACACGCAAGCCCAACATACACACACACACACACACACAAACACATATAGGCAGCCCATCTCAGCAGCAAAGTAAAAACCACATCTAACCTCGCTCTTTGGGCCACCAAGAGTCCACACCCATTTAGGGGGTGCCCCAACCCCCCCCCCACTTTGCAACACCCCCCCCCAACACTCTCTTGCCAAAATCTTGCATTAACACACGCCTTCCCACAGTCCCTCTGGGGCCACTGTCCAGAAGCTCCACCCTACCCACAAACTCGAGAGACGAGCAGCGCACCCTCTCGCTCCAGTGACATCACCGTCTTTCAAAGGGAAGAAAGGGCAGTTCATATATGGCTCACTCTAAAAAAAAAAAAATAATGGTTTCTTTGATGCCAAACTATTTTAACAATAGCACAAGTGCAGTGCATATGGTGAAACTACGAATGTACCAATTCCTCTCTGCTTTTACATGAATGAATAAAAGAATACTTTGGCATCAAATAAACAATTCATTTTTTAAGAGTGAGAACAATATACTAACTGCTCTGACGACTGATTTTATTGGTTTCTGTGGATGATTGGAGGCATTTTTCTAACCCGCGAGCTGGTTGAGGAAGCTGGCCAGCTCTTTTTTAAAGCACTGCGTAAGAGCAGACAGAGGTTCAGCTGGGGGCAGACAGAACCTAATGGATCTGTGGACACGGGCGCCGAAAAAGCACCTGCGCTCAAAATAAGGGCTTCAGCATACCGCACGGGTCGAGCTTCCACTCGCCCTGTTCAAACAACAACAGAGGAACACCAGAGCTTACAGAAGCTTCCAGATGGCCCACTCACCTTGTCCCTTACTGAAAAAGTCCCTGTGTTAATATAAAAAAAAACCAGGTCAAGTCTCTGGGTTCCATCATACGGACAGAGGGGCTTTTACAATCCGTTTTCCTCACAAGCGGAGCGCAAAACTTCACCCTCTTTCCCTCAGAACACAGACACAAGGGAACCAGAGGTGGAGAGCTCATGCTCTAGGGTCAGGCCTGAGTCAGTTACATTGGCTGAAATACATATACTTTCACATTCAGTAAAAAATATCATCTTTCATGTGGTTCCATGTACTTGTCACGGCGCTTGATGCTGTGACTTCATGGGAGTGTTCTCTCAATTAAATGGGTGTATTGAACATTTGGGCTTTTTTCAACACCGACACAATAAACAGTTTTGTTCGACTGTAAACATCGCTCTCCTGCTGTTAAATATTTGATGGAACCCCTGACGGGCACCTGTTCATTCAACACGCACATATGTTTGCACGTTGCACCAGCATCTAAGGGGTTAAAATGACGTGGGATTGCGTGATTATGAGAAGGAGGCATTCAGCCCATCCAGACTCATCATTTTCCTACAGTCTGGAGACCACGCATCACTGCGCGTGTTCCTTGAGTGCCCCAGGAGGCTCTGCCTCCACATTTACATCGCATTTACATTCAGTTTCGGGAATCAAGCCTGCAACCTCTGAGCTACGAGCCTGGTTCTCCATTAAACTACACCGGCATCCCCCCCCCACCTGTGCCGTGCAGCTTAGCGATCGTTTCGGTATATCTGAGAAGGATTCCAAACACGTGTTTGACCCGGGACTGTCTGTGGATTAGTGGTCTTAACGGCTCTGCTGTGAAGGCAGTACTACAGGAGGGCCTGGGAGCTCAGGCTGGGACGCCCCTACTTTCCCTCCCCACGTAAAGCTCAGCCCACCTTGCTGATGCTACACTCCTGCCACACATTTCACCGTCGGCCCTGGCTTTCTGGGGGTGCGCATGCCTGTCGGGTGGGGGCGTGTGACTGAAAGCCAGTAGCGTGGGCGGGGGGCAGGCTGCCAAGACGACCGAGGCTTGGCCGGAGCCAGAACGACTCAGTGGGGAGAGATCGGCCCAGACCTTAGAGATGCGCTCATCTCTGGCTCTCCGAGGCTGCGGCGGCTCAAGAGAGACGGGGCACTGGGCCGCTTCCTCAGCTGTTCCGGTGCGGACGCCTGCGCAGACGCCTGCGCAGATACCCCCATGTGTGCAGGCCCGACGGCAGACACATGTATGAGTGAACCCACATGCATGCATGTGTGCTGGTGTGCCCAAACACATGCAAACACAAATCTGTGTCTTTGTGCACATGTGACATAGACACAAATACATGCACATGCATGCAAATGTGGACATATATGCAAAATGTACATATATAAGCACATGTAAAAACAAAACACAGATACAAACAGAGACACACCAAAGAAAGGGCACATAAAATTTGGAGACACACACACACACACACACACACACACACACACACCCTTCTACAGTCACAAACAAAGAAGCAGAGGTTCTGACAGCACCTCAAGAGTGATAGGTTCCTTCACCTTGCATTAATTTTGCATGATCCTTCCATTTTCAAAACTGGGGAATGGGAATGCCTTGCAAGTATCCACACATTGCACCAAAAATGCAGACGGTCTGTCACGGCCAAGGGTGAGATAACCCACATGAAAAGTTTTCTGTAAAACTTCAATTTGGCAAAACACCTTTCATAACACTGCTGAATATTCTGATCTCTACTTCAATGCCATGTGGGGTCTTGGTATAAACTTGGGGCTGTCAGCACAACCCCATCTTCTCCAGGTAAAATCTGTGGACACGGCTCTCTTTACAGAACTCTGCTGTGTCATTCTGCCTCTGTGAAAGAAATAAGCAAATTCTAATCCCAACATCCTGCCTTAAGCTGTCTGTGAAAGATCCTGATTTTATCAAAAGATCCTGAAGACATTCGGCTTCGCGAAATGTCATCGGTCGCCCTTTGTCCTCCCTCGCCCGGCACAAAATCCCAGGTTATTTATTCAAACATCTACACAGCCGCAATGGAAAAGATGCAGATGACAAGCAAACCGGCCTGAATTGCGGTTTTTTTCACTGCATGCCTCGCTGCTCTGGGTGTATATGCTTTTGTCTAAACGCCGCTCGGGGGGGGGGCAGGGTTGTAGTGCGGTCCGAATTCTACAGATTCTTCTGTCTCAGTGTTGTAGGGCCGCTAAACATCACTGATTCCCTACAGTTTTCAACGCATCGGCTGATGAGGAAGAAGATGTCACCTTCAAGACTGCTCAACTTTACCACAGAAATGTGTGATTATTGCAATCTTCTGTGCGAAAGGGGCTAAGCAACTTTGCTGCTACATCTGCAAAAGCGTTTTCAAACTCCGCCCCAAAGATACCAGGCCCCAGTTTTGCAAACATATAATAATTAAACAGCTGTTGTTCTTCGTGTCGCTTCCTTTCGCGTTGAATCCCGTAACATTCCTCCCCAGATTATGAACGGGAACGTGCGTAAGAACCGGCCTGTGTGGGACACTCATACATGAGGAATTCGGATGGGCCAAAGGCACACTTGACAGGCTTTACAGCCGTCTGCGGGCCCCTTGAATAGGAAGCCCTCTGCTTAACAACTGACGCAACCCACACCAAAATTCTAATCGGGTTTCTCTCTGGCTTGATCCCAAGTGCAAATATTCGGCCTGACATTAAGAAGCTTACGCCGCAACTCAATTACACATAATTGTGACAGTTTTGAGTTGGAATGGCTTCTTTTTTTCCTGTGGTATGTATGTCAAGTGTTTCAGCAGTGAAAGCTGTTGGTGGTTTTGTAGGCTGAAAGGGCAGGTTATAAGTTTGTTACCTAGAAGTCCACTGAGGTTCTCAAAGCCCTGACAGATTCAGCGGCAGAGGTTCAGTTAACACCAGCCTGGCAGCGAGGAAAACGGGCCCACAGGCACATAGCCCTAAGCAGCTAGCCTCGACCCCACTGGTGCTCGCTGAAAGGCGTTAGCGAAGGCGCGGCTGCCCAGAACAGGACGCCACGTCAGCCACATCCTCCCGAGGTGGAGACCCCGTCGGGTGATGGGAAACAGGGATCGAGCGAGTGCTGCGACCGAACGGCCCGGGAGCAGTCAGATGCATTCATTAATCCTGCGCTAACGATCCATCAGACCCTGACATCCGGGGTAGTGAAAGATGGATTAGAACCATTAGCTTTAGTTCATTATCAGCTTGTTCTGGTTAGTGGAGGGAATAAGAAAACCTGCATGGAGCGAGGGGTGGATGAAGGAGGGACAGCCTCCACTCTCAAACCTTCCACTCCACACCCCCATCAATTATCTCCGTCCTTTACCATTTCAAAAATCTCCCATTTTTAACCATTTTAATACATGTGCATAATGCTCCCATAATCACTGTGCTGTCTAATGTTTCGAGGCTCTTGGACCAATAAAGTTTATTCAAAACACTGTTGGACTTAAACTACTGCAGTGTAATGTATTGTAACAATAAAACAATACATTACATAGTTTTTTTCTCTCCTTCCCGAGGAGAGCAACCATTGCAAAGAACCAACGTCTCTGTGACACGGTCCACGGGTGTACACACTGACTCCATTGATCCCTTGGCAATAAAAACCCTCATAAGAATATGATCCCCGGTTTGTTGTCTCTTTCTATCACGCCAAAGACAGGTAGCGAGAAGGGACAGACAGAACGGATGCTTAAGGGGACAGTGGCTTTTCCTCAGAGCCCCAAGACGCTGAGCTGTCTGGTCTGTCATCTGTCTTCTGCCTCTACATCAAGGTCACCTAACACAAATTACACTTCTGCCCAGTCCTTTTCCATCAACGTTTTTTTCCTTAGACAGATGTGGTCCCGTCAGCCTGACACAGCTGTACCCTCTTTTAATGGATCTCTTTAACCATGTTTCATTATAACAGCATATTGGGTTTTTTTCAGCTGAGGAGCAAAGCAGGCATTCAGCTAAAAACATACTGCATAATTATTTTATTAGAATTTTCCAGCTGAACATAACTCCTTAATAAGCGTATAGCGAGTGACACCATGCATTCACTGGGTTAGTGATAGTGAATGAATGGGAAAGATGAAGCTCCTTCGCTGATCCGAAGACAGCTTTGCGTTTCATAAAGGGCATCTTTGTGCCGTTGCCAGAGTTTTAATTACAGACAATACATGAACATTGAATATAAGTAGCAGCGCACCACACAAGCCATCGCTAATTTCCAATTCTCTGTAATTTGACTGGTCTCTAATACGCCGCAACCTTCACTTCCTAACTTCAATCGAGAGAGAGAGAGAGAGAGAGAGAGAGAGAGAGAGAGAGAGAGAGAGAGAGAGAGAGAGAGAGAGAGAGAGAGAGAGAGAGCGAGCTTTTGAACACCATCAAAAATAGTGCAAAACTAAATAGGAAAAGTGACATAGTGACATATTCGTTTAGCATATCTGGTCTGCTGCGACAGTTCCTTAAAACCTGAGCCAAAACAATAAATGCATTTTCCATCTGTTAAGGGACATATTCAATCTGCTCGTGTTTTCTTATAAATATTTAGCAGTTTATGTAGGCTAGCGCAGACGGGTTTTCCTCCCTGACGTTAAAAAATGGAATGCCGTAGCTTTAAATACATTGTTAATACATAGGTACAGATGGCAATACTTACGCACTGCCCAGATGGCGAAACCTCTAATTTGAATCAAAGGCTATAATTAAGAAACAAAAAATTAAAAAGCAAAGCATGAGGATTTGCTTTTTAGACATGAAACACAACACAAATTACAGCAAGAGAAGTTTGGTTTATGTGGTCGTTATTAAATATTTAAATGAACAATTTCTTTCTTCTCTGAAAAGGCCTCGTTTTGAAACGAAATACGGTTCCATATGTGTAATTTAGAGACGGAGTTCCCCACAGAGCGATCCGTGTTTCTTTAGTCTGGACAAAAGATAAATTGAAGATGACATGTCGGATGTCTGAAAGCGTGGGACTAAGTGAACGCTGAAGGTCTGAAGTTCATCGTGTTGTCCGGATAAAGACGATTTATTATAGTATGTCGTTGTGTTGTGCTTCAATGTAAATAGTCTCAAGTGGTTTTCCAAAATACATCTGTTGAAGACTTTAAAATATCCTTTGTCTAATTGCTAATATTCCCGAAGCTTTTTGTTTGAATGAGCAACTTGGGGCGGTTCTAGCACAATGCGATGTATTGGAAAATCATGTTATAATACATGCACTAAAGCCCCTGTGCCTTATGCCCAGTAACTTACCATGTAATAACCCCACACGGGAGTCTCATTTTCCAATGCGGTCAGGTGGGTTGACAGGTAGCCCCTTTACTTCTTGCTACATTACGCTATTATTAGTATATTGTTGCAACTTCTTAATACGCACTTAATTATTACAACCATTAAACAGGATAAAATGATTAATTTGACTAAATTCACAAAACAATAGTTTTCCTAATTTAACAAATTGTTGCGTACATTGTCAGGCAAAGCGAAACATCGCTTGGATATCTGTTCCCTTCTTGTGATGGGTAAACGACACACTAAGGCAATGTTTAATATATAGTAGCGCAGTACACACAAACATATAAAGCTGAGCAACACAATGCGCATAGCACAAAAGTTGTCTTTAACTCAGGACTGCTTTCCAGAGTGTCCAGACTGCACCCAAAATACTCCGATGTGAGATTTTTCATCAGTGTATCAATACTAAGACAAAAGCACAAACAAAACCCCCGTCAAAAGTATTTCGATAACTTACCCGTCTCGAACTGCGCGGAGCTCAGTGCGGAGAAAACCCCTGCTACAAGCAGCGTAGCGATTGTCAAAGAATCCATCGTACAACTTGAGCCGAAGGGTTTGTAGTACAGTGTTCTTCCGAGCAGTCGGAGAGCTGGCTTGCAGGTGACTTGTTTTGGACACTGCTAACCGTAATGAAACGTCAAGTCGCAATCTGGCGGTCCCAGTTAAAGCCAGCTCTTTGAGCGTCTGAACTTCAAGGCAGATCCGCACCACACAGACACAAGAGATAGTAGAAAGCAGGGATCCTATTTCGAATCATGTGACAGGAAATCGGAGCAACAGCTTCAACCTGCAAAAATTGAGCTGAGAGCGAGTGCCTTACACATCCAGATTGTGGCAGGATAGACTTGTCTGAGCGCGATCTTGCGCATTGAATCGAACCAACTGAATTGTCATCGATCCAATTGATCCTTGCTTTATTTTCTCTCACTCCATACTACTTTTGCAATGGGTGAAAACAGATAGTTAATTACATATACTTCTGTCAATAAATGTATTTCCAACTCACATTTCTTTCTCAAATTTCCTTCTTTTTTATTAAATTAAATTAAACAAAATTTGAAGATAACAATGCATCTGCATTCATTCGTCATCTCTCCTCTTATTAACAGGGTATTCATATATATTTCATACAATCATATACACTATTTCTGCTGGATTTCTGTAAATGTTATTTTACACGACACATTACTGAACTGGACTCGTATTGCGGGACTAATTGCTTGGCATTTACTTTGCGATTGGACCTCCTGCAATGTCTTTCTACTGAGATACATAATTGTGTCGGAGAGCCTGCGGTGGAAATAAATGAGATGATCGGGTGAGTGAGGCTCGGATTTCGATGGTTTATTGCATTAACAATAGCCCACTGGGAGCGATTAATATGCTTCAAACTACAATTGATGAAGGTACGACGTAGTTAATAAATAAAATGACCCCAGACCATTAATGTCGTAATTGAATGGGAAAATATATTGCCATTATCAAACTAAACAATATACCATTACAAATGTTACATTGAATGGTTCAGAATTAATATGTAGCCTAACGCATACTAAGTCGGATAAATTGATATAATATTTTATCTGTTGGAAAACATATTGTCTGAACAGCTTGATGTACGGTTTTAATATCATGTATACGATTTGTAGAGGAAAATTCTTGACTTTTAAGTTTTCTAAATGATTTTCATATGTGCAGAATGGCGCCTTCTTGCGGAAGCAGTCCGTTGAAACAATTGTTTCTTGCGGCCTGGGTCACAGCGATAAAGTCACAGGAACATGAGAAATCATGTTTTCCATCACAGTAAAAAGCATACACCCTGGAAGCCTTACATTTAAGAAGATCTGTCCCTTCGTTATATGAGGATTACGTCAGGTTTACGATAATCGTCTCATCACCTTAAAGGGATGGAAGAATATTCTGTAATTATAAGTGACGTTGACATAAATGGCCTTTTGAGAGATAAACATGACGTGCGTAGCCGTTGGATATAGATTTTCACGAGGCCTTCCATATTGCATTAGGAGTGATTTTCTTTTTTGTCTAAACCAAGAAAAACGACTCTGGGTGTTAAGATATACAACATATATTTTCTTCTTTTTAAGCTCATTGTCCTGCAGATCATACAAAAAAAAAAAAAAAAAAAAGCTAGTAACTTTCAGAGTATATTTACTTCACGATTATGATCTAATAAACCTCTCCACCTTCTATTTATTTGCTTTTCCCTAAGTTTCCTCTAAATATAGAATGTGTGGAGAAAAATGTGTTCAATGATAGCTTTTATTTTTAACAAGGTACTTGGAGATGTATACATATAGTAATATATATTTAGATGTCATGTTGATATTGGAAGTATTTCATCCCATATTTTATTCAGGTAAAGAAAATAAAATATCTTTGATACACAAAGCCCATTGCTGAGTATCTTGTGACTCCCGTCCTGTATGGTGCTTGTCTGAGCATGTCGGAGAGGCGCATTCTTTGTGGCGTACTGCAGTTATTATACCTCTGTTCTTTGTCTTTGATCCTCCTGTTCCCTTAAATAAAACACAAATGCAAACTGCATGTTCCCCTATTTCCACCGGCTTAGCACTATTCCTCTCACATCATTCTTTTCCCACCAAGATTTATAGAATGCAATCAAAATACTGTATTTTGGTGGACGATTTTGTTTTCTTTGAAGCCTATACATTTATGGTGCTATATAAGAGATATGGAATGTTTGCTTTATGTTTGTGTCCATTGTTGTGCTGTTTTACATCCTGGTCATCTCCAGGTGCTGAGAGTTCAGAGTTTGCCATCCGCTTTTAAGCTGCATGGGCCTTAACCAAGTGTCCCCTCTGTTTGGAACCTGATAGCTCATGTGTTTAGACCCATATGCTGTGTTACCATTTTCATTTCTCATGTTTATTTCAGATTTTAACCCAGAATCTGCTCTGTGCTGTTACTGGACAGAAGGAGTCTTACTCCATCTCTAGTGTCATGGCAATCAACACCAAACCCCCGCAGAGCACCCACCAAGGAAACTCAGAGAAAAATATCACAACTGCAGACGAGCATCCTGATCCACACGAGCACTTTTGGTATTTCTGAGCCCTTCCAAGAAAAACAGCTCACTGTGAAGTACGCGTTGAAAAAGAAGTTCGAAAAATACATAATTCATACACACACAAAAGAACGGATGTGGACCCTACAGTGACTCATTGTTCATTGGAGGCTGCAAATCAGAAACTCACGTTTTTGGTTCAATGTTAATTTTTTGCCAGTTGGGTTTTTTTTCTCAGTTATGTTGAATCAGAGGGCAGAGAAGAATTCTTTGCACCCATTCCAATATTAAATTAATGTTTAACTGACATGAAAGGTCATATTTAGTCATAAAGGCTACATTAAATATTTGGGTATTGAATGTCAGTTTCGGTGAACAGAAGTCCTATTAAACAGAAGTTATAACCAGTCCCAGCTAACGTTTTGTTTTCAGACTCATGTTTCAACGTGTTCATTAGAAGAAATGTTAATCTTGCTTATTTGATAACCAGAATGGGAAGAGGGACAAAATGTTCAGAATGAAATAAAAGACCGCTCAGTCAAGTTCTGCAATCCCATGTGTGGTTTTTCTGCTCGCTCCCGCAACTTCAGAACTCGACATAAACATATCTGTGGGGTAAGTCACCACCTGACTCAGTGCTCCTGCATATGGTGACCTATTGCAACAGATTTAATTAATTTAACATAATCTAAAAGGCGACCAGACAATCGATGGCTTTGTGCTGGAGATGGAGAACAATGGTGAAAGGGGGAGAGGCCAGTCTGAGTTTGCAAGATATTTTTCTCACCCACGGCACAAACATGGCTGGAGATGCTGACTGTGAGTCAAGGCAGCCCTACTCGTGCCATCTGCTGCCGTCTGTACATTCAGACCGTACACTGTCATAAATCTGTCTCCCCGGCATCTCCTTACAATACACAGGCAGACGGCCGGGCTTGCCCTGTGGAGTGCATTTGAAGTCATTGGTTGCTGAGTGACTCTTGACCTCAAGTCATATTCCCTGCTCTCCACCTCCCCCCCCCCCCCCACCAGTCCAAGACTTCAATCACAGGCCCTGGAACGTCTCTCCTGGTTTTTTGGGTAGGATAAAAAGTTAACTTCCAGGGGCCCACCTGTGCTCCCTAAATCACCACCTCTGTCAGCCAGGTGAGTCACCGTCATCCCTCTCCTTCTGTAGTCTCTAATTAGCAAGCGTTGACACCCTTTGGAATGCTACTTTATTGTTAGCTGGCTTACTTTTCCTTTAAAATCAGGCTAAGAGAAGCTCCAGATATGACTGTATATCATCTGAGACAGGTCTCAGAGTAATTATCAGCAGTTTACCATATAAACATGCTTTGGACATCCACAACTAATTGGTGCTTGACATTAATTAGAAGTTATCTTCCAAAAAAAAAAAAAAGAAAGAAATCAAATCATTGAGAATTTACTGCAGGGTAGACAGCTTAAACATACACACTCTCCAAACACCAAATACTTTCCCTCAGTATGACAGAAAACAATTATGATGTTAACGAATTTAACAAAAAGAAGTAGATGATTATAACTTCATTGCAGCATCAACATGAATCCAGGGCATTCTAGACAATATAATTGATTTAAATAATGGATTTAAAAAAAAGCCTTCATTGTACATTTTTAATTAATTCTGCAAAAGACTGTCTAAAGTGGATTCATGTTGACACTGTATCAAAGTTATAATTATCTTCTCTTTCCCCTCTAGCTTTGTTATCACTATAATTGTTATCTGGTGCATGTGTCAATACACTTTCATCCAAAGAGCAACTGGATCAACCTGAATGACAGCATACAACGCTTGGACATTGTCTTTACATCTTTGAGCCCTCCTATGTTTATCTTTTCTCAAAACACTTTTCCTCAGTATCCTGTCTCATAGACCCACAGTGGATGCCTTGCGAACAGCACCACCGGCTTCTGTGTGCAGTACAAACCACTAATGGAGACAAGTTTCATAATGGGGACCAGAGATTAGGTCACTGTGGTTTGAAAGGGTGCTATGTTCATCTAGGAAGCCCTCGCCCCTTTCCTGATCCCAATAAAGGAGGCTTGGGCCAACACTATGGGTACTTTCGGGAACTGACATGTATGTATACACAGAGAAAATAGCATGGCACATTTTACTGTCAACAGATCCCAGGTTTTTTCTTTCTTTTTTTGTCTTGGCTGCATAAAGCAGGGGTTTAAAGAAAGCATTTACTAACACCTTTGGTGGGGTGTGAACGTGAAGGTGAAATCTGATTGGCCATGAGCTGACCTGGACCCCCACAGCCAAATGGAGCAGAAGGTCAACAGAGCGACATTCTTTGTGGTGTGTTTGAATGTCTTTTGTCGATGCCACAAAACCAAAGTGTACCAAAGCGCTCCGTTGCTCACTCTTCGGCTGTGACAAAATGTATCTTTTATGAAAAGACCACAACACAGTGCACTGACAGAAGGATCAAAAACAGGAATGTTCATTAAAATGCAGCTGTAAACACGGGTTTTCTGAGTTCGAAACGAGATGCTAAAATAGGCCCTTCGGTTTAAGATGGTTTTAAATAGTTTGCCTCACTTCCAAAATGGATCCACTTTTTTCACATACAAGGCCGCGCCATGTAATGAGCTTTTTTTTTTCAATGTTGCAACACAAGAGTCAGACCAGAGCTTATGAGTTTACACACTTGTTGAAATGCAACAGGATGCTAAATTGCTTTGCTGAAATGTTTGAGAGTGTTGTGTGAGAGAAAAGACTTTTTCCACATCTGGAGAGGTTAATTTCTCAAAAGCTGACTGAGATGTGGGGTTTGTCCCTTGTAAGGGTGGTAGGACACCCAAGAACTGTGCTTGAGTAAAAGTATTGCTATTTTTACATATTGCCGAAGGTTGCTGAGCAGGAGCAAATAAACTGACTATTCAAGGAACTGAAAAGTAACTACTCAAATAAGTTACTGTTATTTAAAATGACCTTGTTCAGATTAAGTGAGTTAGCTAAATGCAGCGTGGTATCATTGTTTCTTTCAATTTAACTGTCTGTAATGTGATTGGTCAAGCGTTGGGAAAGTTACATGCGTGATTGGCTATGTTGCACCTACCCAAATCGGCATGCTCCAGTCACTGAATGTCCCAGTGAACTCAGAACCAAAAATAAAAAATAAATGGCAAGAAAGTAATGCAATAAAAATCACCATTTTCCCTTCAAAAAGTTTTGTCTGTAATCTTCCAAGAACAAATGTATTTGAACCTCCTTAACATCTCTTCTCCCATGTCAGATCTTCAGTCTGTACAGTCAGGTCGTTTTCCACTCGCTCTTCTGACCTTGAGGTCTGATGACTGCAGTGATTTAACCAAGTGATCAGGAGGAGTCCTGAGTTGCAGCCCATTATCATTCACTCGGGCTATAGCTTATCTTTACTGCTGCAATGCAAAAACATAACAATTATGTATAGTCATTATCACACAGTAACAGTTATATAACAGAGACCAAATGTATGAAATGAAAGCTCTGATGCTGTTGCTAGGCAACAGATGCAGTATCACCCCCAAATATGAAAAACATGGGGGCATTTTAAATCAGTCTTGTTTCTGATTGGATGAGGCAAATATTTAGCTTGAAGAGAATCAAAACAGACTTGATTTCCTGTCTACCCCACTGATATGAATAAACGCAACCCAACAGGTTTCCCCAAACCTGATTAATCTTCCCAAGCTCTCTGACAGCCACGCTACAACATTATTGGAGTGAATGCTGCATGATAATCACAGTAGACAGACATCAAATTGAATCAGAAACTGTGACTACTTTGCACAGCAACGTATTAACTTGAATCATTGAGCAGCTCAGCCTAATAAGGTTTCTATTTTCTGTGTATCTAAAACCAATAAACATGTTGTGCTTTTACACAAACAAGCATGCCCCTGCATATTCAATACATAAAGAGATAGAGGTTTTCATCAATCTGCCAGAACTATATTACATTAATAAATAAACACACAAGGGATTTTTTTTTTTTTTGTGGCAGGCCAAAAACAGTAAGAATGCTTGAGAGACAAACACTGAGTGGGTGCTGTGGTCTACTGAAACTATGCAAACTCCTAGCTCCTAGGTGGCCCTGGCAAAGCTAACTTGTTTAGAGGAACTGGTTTCTGTAATGATAGACTAGGCAGCCAAAGGCAACTCATTTACACGTTTCTCTTTGATGCCTTGCGAAGGCAAAAATGAGACTATAGCAAGCATTTGCTGCCTTTCTGATCTTCTTCAGCAGCGTCCTGGAACCAAAGGGAGCCGGGTCATTTTCCTGCCGAGGACTCCGGTAAACATGGCAGCATTAATTTTCATAATATTATGGGTCACCTCCAGGATGTTAACTAAATCAATTATGATTTGAATGGAGAAGGTAAATGCAGAAGCAACAGAAGGTAGGTAACCTTTTGAACTGTGCTTTTAGCATTTAGAGATTTCCATCTATCTGGACGGGCTCCCAGAACCGGCAAAGCAATTTAGGTGTTATACTCCAATTAAAACTGAGTTAAAGTGAGTAAACAGGCCTGTTTTGCCTCGCTGCCATTCTGGCACTGTGGTTTCAAGGTGCCTCGGGATGGATCTGCAGCTCCCTCTGGTCCTTGCCAGTTTTTTATTTAAAGGGCACCGCTTTCGTGTCAAGCAGGGTACTGTTCTGGGGGCAGCAGGAGGTTGTTAAAACTGAACGAGCTCTTGCCCTGCGAGGTCACGGATCGGTCGCCCCTCCTGTTATGTCCGAGCGGGCCTTGTTTGAGAGAGCTAGGGAGTCCCCCAGCCTGAGTGGATGGATCTCGCGTTGGCCAACGGTACCGTGAAACACAGCCAAAACGCTTGCCCTGATCTGCAGGGAACAAAGCATTCCCACAGGATCACCCCAGCAAGCAGTGAGCATCGGCACGAAAGGGAGGACTTGCACATTTTGGTTTTTTGGCCCAATGCCACCACCGTACTTCTAAGGTCAATTTATTATGATTTCCTTAGAACATGTTCAGGTATGTGACCCCCTTGGACCACAAATTATACCATGCTTAATGCCAACAAACGTCAAGTGCATATAACAGGACCACACATATCTGCCCACGTACACACACACATGCACACACACACAAGCGCATACACACACACCAGTTTCGCTCCAGAGCTGTGTCTGTCTGAATTTTTATACATTTTTATATTTTTTCTTTCAGCCAACATGACACAGAAAATATCTGCGTGGCCTATGTTTAATCAAATATATCTCAATGGGTTACGGCTGGTTTCTGTATGAATGAATAAAATAAGTGTGCACATTCAGAAGCATGAAGCTTGTGCGTTTTATGTGAATTTGTGGAAATTAGTGCAGACTGATGTCTTTGAAGCAGGGTTTTGAACAAATAAGACTGGATTTACATTTACAACTGGTTCAAATTCCTCGTGCTCAACAGCTCATTCGCTCCTGTCACTGTTTCTCAGGCAATTCTTTCCCTCCGAATTTTCAACAGAACTTGTCAGTGGCGAGAGTCTCTGCACGGGAGCTTTAAACAAAACATTCCATTAAAAATCATTCAACACTAAAAAAGGTCCAGCAGAGGTCCTTGGCTCATAGTCATCAGGAAGCCTTTTTTTGGTGGTGTAAAGAACCACTAATGAACCATTTAAGAACCATTTGGTACCACAGAACCATCCAATATGACCAAAAGGTTCATCAATGGTTTTATACTGTAAAGAGTATGAAGGGTTCCTCTGTGATTACAGACAAAGAACCCTCTTATGGTCCAGTTTAAAACATTTCTACTCATAGAGCAGATTATGTTTTCTCATAATGCTCATGGCTAGGATATTTGGTAATGTCAAATATGCTAATTTCTGGTGGAGCCAATACAGAGGAACCATGGTAATCTATTCTAACCACTTAGTTACTCTGTGTGGTTAAAACTGAGCAGTTACTCTATCTGGGTGGAAAAGTGAAAGAGTCTGGCCCAGTTAGACATTTCACAGCTTTTTTTTTTTGCAACATCTTTCTAACTCACTTCACTGAAGAGAAGGCAGCAGCAGAGCTTTGGAGTGCTCAAGCTGGTCCTGATGAGAAACAAAACCGTCCTTCTGTCATCTTTTGCCCCTCTCCCTCCCTCCCTCCCTCGCTCCCTCCCTCTGTGCCTTTTACATGTTGTTATCCAAAAGCATAAACAAGTGGAGGCTCTTTCAGCTGCAGAGGTTTGGTGAGGACAGCCCTGGTCCCCGGCCCTTCTCGGGATCCTTTCAGACGACACCACAAACATCCTCTGATGAGTTCCCTTTCATTCGCCGAGAATGCAGCGCCCCGGCCCCCGACCGCACTGTGCCATACGAAGCGCCGAGTGCCTGATGAGAAACACATGTGCCAGGGACCCGCCGTGTCCGGGCGCAGCCGTTGTTTACAGCGGCGACATGCCTTGAGGATGAAAGACGGTCTACGTCGCATGTCAGGAACACAGCTCATACAGTATAGAGAAGCAGGAAGAAAAAAGAAAAGTGTAGCATTATCAAGGGGAACAGCAACTGGGTTTCTGAATGAAATGCCGTAAATTGTACATTTGAGCTTCAGAACAGAGTTCTCAGTTCCCAGGCAAGGCCCTGCTGTAGTGCCCCAGAACAAGGTGCTTCACCTGAATCGCTTCAGCAAAAATCCAGCTGTATAAATGAGTAGGGTAAAATATAAGTCATGTAAATCTCTCCGGATAAAGACGTCTGATCTGCTGAAAGGCTGTAATATAATATATGATGCACTTCCACATTAATGTACATCCTGAGTCACCCCGTAACAAACCACATCATTCCATACATAAAAATGTAATGTATCTACATGTGAAAGGTTTTTATTTAGTGATGTTAGCTGTCACTAACTTGCATGGGTTCACATATCTTCGAAATGTATCATCTGCTTACTTTAGACTATGTTTACACCTATAATATTTTGAAATAACTTACTAAACATACAATCTTAAACAATTATCATACTAAACATGCAGTTAAGCATTCCAATGCATCGCAGTCCTCATCGCATTTTTCCAGTGCAGAGCGAATATCATTGCGACAAGCCGATTGTTTGCACTTGAAGCAGTTTGTAACAATGTGCAAGCTCTGTATAAATGCATCCCTCTAGTGACATATCTGCCTCTGGATTCATTTAGCAACCAGATGGATATTTCCATTTAAAAGTCTTCATTTGTTTCTGCTCTCTTATGGGTTTTATTTTCCACATTTTTCAGAGAGCGGCTATCATCAGCCTTTTCTGGGGCATCCAGAGGAACCCGTCCCAGTTTTTTCCCAGAGCATTTGGAAATAGTACATTTTTTTTTCTCAGTATTTATGTCACTCACCTGCCAATGAGAGACATAGCAGGAAAACATCCACAGAAGTTGTTGGCACATAATTAGTTATGAAACTAAATATTACTCCCGTAGGGCCACTCAGATTTTATAGGATGTCAAACAAATGTCATAACAGCCTTTCATGTGAATCATTTATGGGTTACAGAGCTGAATAAAATCACGTGTGTTTCCAATATCAATACATACTTCTCCCCACTGCGTGGGCCTCCTTAAGAGCTGGACAAAACTTCATTATCCTTCATTATAACATCCATAGCTAGCTACTGTATACCAGGTTTGCCCTATGGATTGTATTTTGTACTATGTATATATATGCAGATAGCAGGTGTTGCTAGGAAACCTGAGCCCCATAAAAAGATATTCAGACAGGCCCCTCTACCCTATTGATGATATAGGTTAACATTTTTGAATGCCAATAATTGTAGATATTCACTTCTACTACTGCTTCTACTTACTACTGTTACTGCTACTACTTGATAGAGAAATTAAAAGTTTTGATTTAAAAGGTCAAGAGTTTCAGCTTTAATTTTGAAAGTTTAGCCTTGGCTGTAATTGATCGATCTGCCGAGAGCACTCAACATGCAGCCGCGTAATCTACAGCCCCGCAAGGCCTGGAGTACGAGAACTCCTAAAACTCCATTTCAGACTGGCTTTCGGTAATGAGGATATACTTATTTCAGCTCAAAGTCATCAAATAATAATAGGTTACAGGACTTTAAAGAGATTATATGGGGAACCCAATCTGTTAAGAGAGAAGCAGCACTCAGATTTTTTTTGTGTAATTGCTTTTGTGAAAAATGAGATTGAGAGCAGTGGCAGGATGCTGAGTTACCGTTGGCAACACCTGCGTGCAATTCAGGTACCCTGAGACACTACAAAGACTGCCCTCAGGGTGCGGTGATATCGAGGAGAGCTTGATATTTCATTTTTTTGAAAAGTGAAAGAATAAGATAAATAATTCAATGATAAATCATTTCACACAGTACATTTGGTTATCACGCCAAATACAAGTTACAAGTTTCCTACACTTGTACACTTTTGCTGACAGTAATTTCACTACCTACTAGACTATATTAAAAGCTTAATAAACAGGTAATGTATTTATTTGTCATTTTTAACATTACTACTAGGTAGCCGTTGGTAACTGTTATCCAGGGAAAGTGATGCATTAGTTAATATACAAAGATTTTTTATTATTCACGTACAAGCATAATCACCATAAGGGCATCTATATCTAAATCAACTATATGATAGCACATGGTGCCAAAGAATGAGCCATTTATATACTTCATAATCTTCTAGGCAGAAAGGTGTTTGACTGACAGTGTGTTTTTAGTGGCTGTCAGAGATTGGCAAGAGATTCTGCAGTCCTCATAGATGCAGGTCTCCCATTCCACCACTAGGGGATGGGGAGGAGGAAAAACAAGTTCAGAATGCAAGAACACATGGAAGAGTAACTGCCAGGTAACCAAGGGTTACGGCGCTGAGAACTTGTGCTGGTGCTGAATGCAAGGTCTGATAACATCCTCATATTACTGTAAGAGGGGACATTGCTGTAGACTGCCAAGTACACTGGTCTTCAATTTGATACAAGCTGTGATCAGAAGCCAGTGAGTTAAGACATGGTTGTGTGCATTTTTTCAGTTGTTGGAGAGCAACAGCGAGAGTTCTCAGCTAACCAAAGTGGCCGACAACCACACATCAGGACAGCTGCCAACAGGGAGCTGCAGTAGTCAAACCAGGTTAATACATGTTCAACCTTGGGGCTGGGATGTGTAGGTGGTAAGAAATGGATGGGTTGTTCAGATTGTTCTACTGTTGCCAAGGAATAAGAAAAAAAACAGCCGGAGAGGAGAACATAAACATACGCAAGGAGGCCGAAATGCCCCGTATTATCCCGGCCAAGACAAAATATCCTCTTCACCTTTCTTGTTGTCGAAACCCGCTAATGCATCACTGATGTTTGGCACCGGGAACCCAAAGCAGGCAATTAAATCTCTTTAATGGAAACAGTCCTGGCGGAGGAAAATATGTCTGGCATGCTTTTAGCTGAAAAACGGGTCAGAAAACAGATCTGCACATCATAAACACCAATCAACGTCGGGACATCATGTCAAAATCACGCTTGCTTAACACTTGCGTAATGCTCCTGGAGGAAAAGAGAGGCTGTGGAAATCAGAGGATAATGTAGTGTGCGTCTTTCATTAATAATTAAAGAGGGTCGGGGCGAAATGGGACGAGCGAGGACAGCCCCTCCGGCTGGGTCTCTTTGAATCAGCTGTGACAACTTAGTGATCCATAGAGGATGGGTCTGGCTATATCTGTCCATTCCGGTAGGTAAAACACCACAGAGGACATTAATTATGGATACAGCCATCCAATGAGGGCCCACTGACGAGAGCGCTGAATGTGACTCACAGGGGAAGGAACTACAGCCACAGATTCTTTACAGCCAACAGATACTCAGCTCCTAAATAAGGGTTTGTGTAGTTAAGAGGCAGGGAGGACTGCAGGAATGCAGGAGCTGAGTATTTAGTACTCCTACAGAATCTGTGGTTGTGTAGTATAATATGGCATTTCAAGATCCTCTCAACAAACAGAGGAGGTTTCAAATACTATATTACACCATAAACAGAGGAGGTTTCAAATACTATATTACACCATAGAACCGCTGATTACATAGAGCCACCAGATATTCAACTCTTGCATTCATTCCATCCTCTCATTATCTTAACTAAATAAGGTTCTGGTTCTACACAAGGGTTTAAAATGCTATGTTCCAGAGTAGAACTATATGCACTATAAAGCCACTAAACACTCAACTTTTGCACTTCTCTCTGTTACCTGACCACAGGAAGTTTCTGTTTGTTTCTGGTGCTGTTACCCTCATACTCCAGAGCATCCATTGCCTCAACGCTGTCCAAAGCACGCCCCTCAATCAGTTTTCAGGTTATGCGTCAGATTGGAATGTTTTGGCTCCAACGGTGGAGCGACAAGAGCTTTCAATGCTAAGATAGCCTTCAGTGCTACGATTACAGAGATGAGTATCTGGAGAGAGTCTGAGGTAATGAATCTTCTCTGAATCTCTCTGTCTGAATCTGTGCTGTAACCCCCTGCCCCCCCCCCCTGCCCCCCCACCCCCCCACAGTTGCAGACGGCAGCTGGTTTTTAAATCTGTTTAAACCAACCACAACCAGATACTGAAATTAAGAGAGCTCCCCACCCATGTCACATTCCAACCACACTCCTGCTAATTTCCCACTGCATAAATTAATGAGTTCATGTTTTCCACTACACTGACAACAACAATTAAAGGAGTGATAGTGCTCATGCTTAATTAATGGCAGGAGATTAGGGCACAGCTGAACGTGGGAAACTGTTTTTTTCAATAATGACATCTAATTCACACATTGATAGATGATAATTATGTGGTCTAAACTGAGCGTAATTGCAGAATTGTCTTAAGCACACATGCTTTTGTAAATGTACACAGATAACACCTGAGAGCGAGAGTATAAAATCCACTCGTCCTCAAAGAGAACAAAATAAATAGTCAAAAAAAATCAGGGATATCTTATTAATTCACTGAATCCCTATGCTTCATGAAAGGCAAAGGGATTCTCAGAACAGCTGCTGTCATCTTTGCAGAGCTTTTGGTTGCAGCAGGATAGTATATATACTGGTTTGACATTGTGTGCGCAAAAAAAGAAGGTTCTTATAAAGAGCTAAAATAGTCACTCTTGATCTGTGAGTACCAAACAGCCCTTTCCTAGTATTCTGCTGCTTTCTCACTAAAAAGGGCGATCTGACTCAGACGTCAGCGCGCTGGCATGACTGCGCAGACATCTTACAGGCGGTGAGATATAGATCAGAAGCTTTGCGTTCTTTGACACTTCAGTGGCAGATTCCCCGTATGTTAGGGAACTGTGAGATGAAATCACTGCATGAGATCACATTGTCGTTACTCTATAACACACATAACAACATCATGAAAAGATGAAGATAATGTTTCTTTTTCCTCTCTGAGGAACTGCATGTTTTCTAGGTTGTGGAGCACCAGCCATTGGTGTATTGGGTTTAGCTCTATCGCTCTGTGTGATCACATTGCATAAAAAGCACATGTCAAGAGAGCTCGGCAGAAACATCTTCATCAAGATACACATTTGAAATATGAGCAACTGCAATGAATGTTATTCCTTATAAGGAAAGCCAACCTGCGGTGCTATAACAACCCAGTGCTTCACTCTGGCAGACTTATGAGCTACCCTTATGAACTATATGAACAACGTGCTTAAATTATTTAATTAGTCAGTGAGTTTTTTTTTTTCTTTCCCCTGGCAACCTAGACTTGCTCTGAGGGGTCTCAGGGCTGGGAATTTAGAAAGCTGCTTTTTGACAATTTGTGTTGGAAAAATTGATGTATAAATGAAAATGATTTGAATTGAACACGCTTTACAATACAACTTAGTACAGCCTGTGTTGGCTGTGGCATAGAGCCTACCAGCATTTGAAAATGCATAGGAGGAAGACACTACCCTTCAACAAAAACTTCAATGTCTGACTTCTTTTGATGAAAGCAGAACATGCTTTCTTGGGCTTTGTGATGTCATCTTTCCAGAATACCCCATGACTGCCTGCCTGGGTTCAGATCTGTAGACTGAGAAGGCTATCAAATACAGATGATATCAGTGCAGTGTCTCTTAAACCATTGGTCAACTACTCATGCTCTGTGGGCAGTGGAGCTGCTATTTTGAAACACACCCTGCTCTGCATGAGAGAAATAAGACAGGGTGAAGATAATTACTCAGTTCTGTAAGTAGATATTGACATTGACCTTTGGATATTAGCTTGGAAACTGTGGCCAGAGAAGCTGGAACTTTTTTGAGCTCAATTTTTTTTACTCAAGAAGTAGAATGTATTCAGACTTCATGAAAAAAATGTTCATCTTGAAAAATGAACTCTAGGGAAACTGTCAGATTGCATTGGATTTACAAAGCAGATTTCAAGCAGTGAGCCATTAAAAACTCGGCTTGTCAATGCTATGATTCGTCCGGTGAAACAATGCAATTTGGTTTCCTATAGACCAGGGGTGGCCAATTCCAGTCTGAACAGAACTAGTGTGAATGTCAGCTTTTGTTCTTGCCCAGCACTTAAAAACCAGATCCAACCACTCAACATTCAACATTAAGGTGTTTTAGCACTGGGCTACAACAAAAGTCTGCACCCAACCGGCCCTTCTGGAGTAAAACGGGACCCTGCTGTTTTGTTACATCACAGTGGTCCTCACCACAATGTTCCGCTCTGTTCCACTGTGAGAGAGTTCTGCTTCGGGGACTTCTGGAAAAAGAGGCCTCCTAAAGAACTTCAGCCAAAGGGCACATTTCATCTGCATAAGTAATGTCCATCTTTATCAGTCCATCAAATGGAATTCAGTGGTATAATTTCGTAATGTATATGCAACCTTAGAGAGCTTCAACGGTTCAGGTAACAAATCATAAAATAAAATAAAATAAAATAAAATAAAGGGAAAAAAAGAAGGACCAGCACACCCACTCAAATGTAACTTTGAAGATTTTTCAGTCTGATTTTGGCAGCTTCGCTGTTGCCGGGCCATTACACAAAATTACTGCATCAGGTTCAAAGCCAAGGTGCATTATCTGTGATAGCAGGAACAAAGTCATCCCAGATTTGAAGGATTCTAGGGAGGATTTGGGAGGTGGGGGGCCCCAATCTAACAAGCCCTGCTTCACAACTTCACAGCTAGAACCCAGCAGCAGAATGACTGTGGCTTGACACTTTAAACTCTTCTGTACATATGCAGGAGCCAGACATCCAGGATTAACTGAATCTTTTTTTTTTTTTTTTTTCAAATTTAAGTGGATTTTTTTAATCCATGACAGAAACTACTGATATTTATTTCAATTATAGCAGGTTGCTACTCCTTTTAAAAAAAAAAAAAAAAAAAAAACATCTGTGGAACACAGCGTTTTGAATGTGGTTGTTTTACGTAAACGAATTAAAAAAAAAAAACACTCTAATCTAGTGATTTTGCAAGACCTACCCCAGACAACATTTAGAGCAAGTGCTTTATAGTGCACTGAAGGTGATAATAACAAACTCCAATGCAGCCATACCAAAGCAAAAACAAGCTCAATTGATATTAGCTGGAGCGTGCAACTTTCAAAGACCAACCTGTTAGAGTGACTTAAATGAAACATTCAAAAGCTATGCAAAACAAAAATGACTGTTTTCCTTGGCAGAATGACACAAACACAGCAACAAAACAGCAGTACAAAGCTATCAGCCCAGATCAGGGATAAGGGAGGGCGATATGGTTTAATTGAATTAGAGACCTACGGCTGCTTGCTGACTTCAAGCACTGTTAGAGGCAATAAATACTTAACCAGCTATGCAGGTCAATGGACAGGAGTGTGTGTCTCCTGAAGCATACACCTTTCTTCAGACACTTTCAAAGCAAAGCCAACAGCTCAAAGGAGAGAATTTGATCTTTACAAAAAAAAAAAAATAATAAATAAAAAAATGCTCCATTGAAAATATGTGTGTTTACTCATGGGATCTTTTTTTTCAGCAAAATATCTGAGCTGTGTACTGAAAAAAACTGACCCCTTCATGGAAAAATATCCAGAGAAAAAAGGTTGTTTTAAGGTTATCTCGTTGAAAATGTTATTTTCCTCTTTCCTACAATGATAGTGGAAAAAAGATGTTATCATTTAATTATCTGCTCTGCTGTTTTTGCATTTGTATTGCCGGGACCCCACATGGCGATGTTTTTCTTGAATTATTGTGAGTGGAATTTAAATTTCTGTGTGTTTACAGGAAGGGCAGTTGTCATATGTCTGAGTTTGTCATGCGTTGAGTGTGGTATGAGTTATGTCTGCGTTGTTTTTTTGTATTTCCTTAGATGATTTCTAGAGGGAAGTTTAGCCCTTTTAGTTGAAATGATCTGATTGATATGGGCTGTAATGGCACACACATAGTGAGAGAGACGGAAAATTGAACATCTGTCCATGTGGCCATGTAGGGGGCAGCCTATAGCCCAGTGGCTAAGGTACATGACTGGGACCCCTGAGGTTGGCAGTTCAAGTCCCTGTCCAGCCACAGCAAGAACACCATTGCTGTTGGGCCCTTGAGCAAGGCCCTTAACCCCACATTGCCTCCCCAGGGAGATTGGCCCTTGGTTAGTCTAATCAACTGTTAATTGCTTTGGATAAAAGCATCAGCTAAATGACAGTAATGTAATGTGGAATCAGTGCAATGCTCAGTGTTTTCTGTGTGTTTTTGATGCAGTGTAATACATTTAAAGGTGGAATCTGGCTTTCAGTTGCCCCTAAACTCCCCCTAAAGTTTACAAAGACAAAGACCCCCCAATAAAAACAGGAACAGTTACTAGTAACTGAGTTGGAGCTGAAGTGGAATCCTCTAAACCAGACATACGGTTGTTCATGGTGCCGGTGATTTTTTTCCCCTCGCTTTGTAACTCAGTTTTTAAGCAACTGCCACAATGAAAGACCTGAAGGGTACGCAAGGTCACTGTGAACCTGCAGACGCAGCTCCAACATGGCAATTTTATAATTAATAAAACAAACAAATGTGAAATTAAATGAAAGGCAGAAACCTTACACCTGCACAGCTGCGGCAGACATAACAGTCATAAAACAAATATTTAAGTAAACCCACTTTACAGGACCTTTCAGATCCCCATATGTGAGGGGATAAAACTGTGATTTTGACTGGAAATTCCCTTTAGGATAAAGAAAAAAAAAAAAACACGCTGCCACAAAAAAAAAAAAAAAAAACTGCAAGCATTAATCAGCATTTGAGTCAAATTCCACTAATTATAGGGACTAAAAGATAAGCACATGTAAACATAGCAGTTTAGAACAAGCACCAACAGCGAGATCAAAACGACCCCTTCATCCTTAAGTAATTAATCAGTATCTGACTTTCCTCAGAGGTCCCACTCCACGCTAGATTACATTTCTCATAAGCATCGGCTGTCACATGGAAGCATTTAAATTTTGCATATCATGAGAGATTTAGACGCACTGGCATTAGCACTGCGAGTCGTGCCTCTTGCTCGTTACCTCCCAGCTCTTAATGCCATGTAACTTGTTTGGAAATGCATTTTATTTTGAAAACAAATATCGATGTCTACCCGTGCAAATGAAGATTCATGGATTTGTGATCCTAGGAAGGGACCCAGTTAAGTTTAGCCTGTGGGCATACTGCCTGTTGCCAGGCAGCTAAGTCCTGGAATTACCACACGGTTCCATCAATAACATTTCATACTGCATCCAGTGTTGAAGAACTGTGTAAAGATATGATTTCTGCCATGATTTTGAGAGATGAATCATTGATCATTGTATCCATGTATTTATGTAAACAAAGGTGTGCAAAATTAGGTACAGGTTGCATTTTTTCAACCCCCTCCATTTTCCTAGCCAAATCAAACCTCCCATAAATCCCCAGCTGCATAAGGACCTGGAGATGCAAACATTAAAAACACAAAAAAAAAAAAAACAGTTCCCCAAATTTAGATTATACATGATGAAATATGATGTTTAAGTACACAGTGACCTTATCCAGGGAGCTCAGCAGGGAGCTTCAGAGCACCAGTTTGCATGGCGACAGGCGGCGAATGAATCAACAATCAGACTAATCACTGATTTCGTATTCCCTATGCTAGTGGAGTAACGCAAAGTTAACCTATGTTCTGCTAAAAAACCTGAGGGTTTCCAGCCAGGAGAGGCTGCTCAAGAGCGATCATTTAACTGGTTTTCTCCTGTCATTTTTAGCCAGTCGTGGCCTTGCCAATGTGGACCTCTGGCTGTAGCCAGAATCAAACATCCAGTCATGGGACACACAACTGCACCACAGACAGGCACGTTTAGACTGTGAACCACCTAAAGGCCTGGGGGCGTATCCTCATCTAAGATTAATTAGTACATTAATCATCTGCAATATGGGGTCATGAATCAAATAAGGTTGATTCACTGTGTAGTGCATTTTTCTTAAGATGGTTGCTGTAGGTCACAACATGTCACTGGGTCAAGGGCGAGCTGAATCATATGGCTAAAATAAAACATGATGAAGAACAGCTGTTACAACACTTCCCAATAAATGAGGAAATACGCAGATAACTTTTCAGATTTTGCAGTTGCTTTTACAGTATTGCTTTGGAATATATTCACAATTATATTTCCTAAGAAGTCCATATATTTAGAATATATATTGTAAATATATTCCAGATACAATATATTCAATTTCTATAAGAGGTACTGTCATATGGCCTGAGCCAAGCACTTCAATTTCTGTTGCTATGCAACTGCATTCAGTGTCAC
The DNA here is from genome assembly GCA_022829145.1 of Albula goreensis. NCBI lineage: Eukaryota > Metazoa > Chordata > Actinopteri > Albuliformes > Albulidae > Albula > Albula goreensis. The sequence continues at coordinate 41,158,436 of CM040744.1, forward strand.
TCTGCTTTCCTTCAGTGTTGGCACCAACGTCTTTCGCAAGATAAACAGACAGAACACGAGAAACTGAAAGGATAACTAAAAGGAAAAGGTGGCTACCTTCCGAGGGAAAGAAAACTTGCAGAGAGTGAAAACAGAAGAGGGCCTCCGAGAACAAAGTACAAAAAAACCCAAACGGACTAGGCCGAAGCCTGTTCCCACTTTCGAACCGAGCAGCTCTCATGATTAAAGGGACATTGGCATTGTGTTGTGTAACTCCACAGATGAGGAAAGTCTCAGAGATATGGATTGTGAAGTCCATAGATGAAAACCATATGCCCTTTGCCATTGAGCGGGTGTGTATCAAAAAGATTTCTGTGACATTGGTCTGGTGCTGGAAACAAGATGATGACCCCCGGGAAGAAGTCAAAGAGAAATAAGATTGCTACTGAGTGGGACCAGAAAACCTTTAAATTAAATACAAAGGATGAGTGTTCTTTCCCCGAAAGCAACATGAATGAAGGACAAAAACTGACTCTTTTCAGCTGGTGGAACAGGCATAGAGAACCAATTTTCTGCTTATAATTTTGAAAACTGGCAAACTGAATAGTCCTTAACAATATTAATTTTAACAAGTCATAAAATGTTTTCAGGTTGAATGAATGCCTTTGTCCTGTTCGTGAGATATAACACAGAATAATTCTGATTAGTAAACCAGTTGGTTACACCAACAACAGGACAAAAATCTGACAAAAGTGTATAAAAGTTTAGAGGAGGGCCCACAGGTCACCCCAACACCTGGTGCCCACTCAATGGGCTACCCCAAGGGTGAATTTGATCCAGAAAGCAAAGGACATGTATAATTCATCACTCTTCTGTACAAAACAAAAACATTAATGAATGCATAATAATGTGAATTATACAAAAGTTTCCATTGTCAGAAAGGACTGTCTATTCCCGACTGCATCAATAAATAAAAATTCAAGTGGCCCATTGTATTCCAAACATCTCAATGTCTCCCTCTGTAACCATCTCCAGTGGAGATGCATTTGGTTACAGACTCGATGATTTTCGCTCCCCACATATCTCAGTTTCTTATAAATACACATACATGAAAACACGCTTATGCCTTTCTATTTGTGCAAAGGACGTCAACATCTGTGCCGGTCCCCAGCAATGCGGGAGGGCCTGCCTGCATTCGGTCGTGCTCCTCTGGGATGCGCTAATGGATCCAGCATTGCACAGCTGGGTGGAATGGACCGTGCCCTAGCGCCAGTTGCGTAACTTCAAAAGGTCCACGTTCACCAGGGCAGATTATTTCAATTACCGCACGCGGAGGCCTCCCACTGGCACCCACCTATCGCTCCTGGAGATCAGTGGTGCTTCCCCTCAGCTCTCTGGTGTTTGTTTCCGAAAGGAAAAGTTATTCCAGTTCAAAGCCGTAAACTGCGGGGCTGCTGGTAACCGGAGCCCAGGCGACCGTTAGCGGCGACCCTGCCGTTCCCCCGCTCAATTTGCATTTTGTTTCCAGGATGAGTTTCCGCCCTGTGCTGGTGCACACCTGTGGTGTGTCCAGAGGTAAAGCTGTGTGGGTGGGGGGTGTGTGTGTGTGTGTTCGCGCAGAATAACTGTCACACAACGCTGTTAGAGAAGTCAGAACAATCAGGCATTTGGTGGTTTCTCTGTGGGTGAAGCATCTTGTTTATAACATTCCTTCCATTTGCCCCTAAATGAAAACTAATGACAGTGTCATGGAAAAAAATACAGAAATAAGAAAAACATCCATTTATCATTTCAACTCTTATTTTCCATTGTTTTGTTTATTGGTACCCAGCTTCCGAAGAACCATGTTTAATTTGAACAATTCATTGACAATCCAAACAAAGTATTTGTATGGCTTTAGTGAAGCATAAATTGTATATTTTGACAAACCTCTCCACAAACAACAAAAGTTTATTTTGAATTTGCTAATACAATCTATTTCAATAAGAACAGTCAAACAGAATAATGTATAACATGTTCAAATCAGAAAAGGCATGAGAACATTTTATCACATCCCACGTTTGCGGTGCGTGGAAACATACGCCCTCAGCTCGGACTTATTGACAGTGCGTAATAATGAAAGGCAGGACATGGAGGAGTGTTCAAAACATTGTTTTAAAAAACTGATAATATTGTGTGTAGCACATATCAGGTATTATCCCATATTTCACAACTAAAATATCCTGAAATAATGTTACAATTTGCTGTGAAATATGGACTTTGAGTTTCTCATAAATATTCAATGGGGGTCTGACCTTGACTTGTCAAAACAATTGACAGTGACAAAAATTTGCTTACATTTGACATAGAAATAGTGCAGAATCTTAAACATTTCTTCTTCATTTTAAATTTAAATGCCATAACTTTCTTTATTTTTTTTTTTCAAAATCCTTAAACTTTCTGTTAATTTCCAGCTTTACATGGGAAAAAAGTCTGAAAAAAAAAAAAAGTCCAGTGTGGTCTCCTCTGCTATAAATGAGAATCTATTCATAAAATATCAGCCTATTCTTTGAGGTGCTACGTCTCAATATCAGCCTTTTAAGGGAGATAATAAACACTGCAGTCGCATCCCAGGGAAAAGGGCTGCTTGCACACTTACGAAGCGTCCTTGGCTAGGTCAACGTTTGAACAGAAATTAGTGAGAGTTTGGGAAAGCAGGCCACACAGAGACCGTGCTCAGATAAAAGCAAGAGAAATACAACATCCCCATAACTGTCAATGGGGGGGGGGGTGCTGTCCAGCTGTTATTGTTGTCATCAATCTCTGAGCTACACATAGCCTGGCCGAGACCCACTGAAAAATACTATGGCAACTAGAATTATTACAATAACCCTGTCAAAAAAAGGTTAAAGTGGCTGTTTATTGATTTAGTCATTTAGTCAACATTTAGTCGATCCTTGAGACGGTAAATGATCTAAATAAAATACAGCATTTTAACACCAGCAATACTGCCTGGTGGAATATTTTTATGGAGCAAGCTTTTCAAACGCATATTTGGCAGCACAACAATCAGGGTAATTTACACCACCGAGGCACCAAAATAACATTTCTGTCAAGCATGAAAATGTATTCCTTGCACAGATAAAATAGTCATCCTGACAGCTTGCTATGCATTTCTGAATTCATTAACTCAGCTCCAATCATGGTGTGAGCTATTCAACTGCTTCCCTCTCCCTGCGCTTAGCTGTGAAAAAATGTGAGAACTTAACTTTTAAAAATTTGAAGGTAATGAACACTTTCCAGTTAGCACACAGACAAGCTGTACTGCTCTCAAAAAAAGAGAGAAAATGCAATATGTCCACTTCAAATTTTCACAACTGGACCCAGTACAGTAGCAGTTGTAGGACTTGCCAAGCCCTGAGCTGTGATATTAAAAATTGCCAGTTTTATTCGGACGCCAGATTTCCTTGGATTGCAAGGCACAGCGCCCTGATAAACACCGACTGGTGCCAATATCGAGTCGAGAGAAACGGCTACAGGCAAAATACAACAAATGCAGACAAGCAAGACATGCCGACCCGAAAGTTCGTTGGAACAGGGAATCTTAGGTCAACGTGCAAGCACCTCAGAAATATTGACTTTCCAAAAATGGAAAATGGGTATGACAGAGATAACAACACAACTGAACCTTAAAGTTTATCTCTGCCTCCAAAAATGATGTTGGTGTAATTGTATGGTACACGTGTAGCTGTGAAGTTTTTTGACACGATAAGAGACACCACTATGACTGCAGTGAAAGTCTGATTTCAGTGAGCTATACATCTGTATTGCCTATATATGAAACACTCAAAATGTGTAAATTGAACATATTTTATCACATGTATCGACTGAGTTGTAGCACTCAATCTTTTGTGCATTTTTCCAAGATTAAATCCAGGCATTACGGTAATATAATGTGATAATAATCAGTTATAATGATTGTGCGTCTTCAGCGACAGTTTCAGCAAAGCGGCAGACTACGTTTACGTCATCTTTTAACTCAGAGGTCACCTTTCACTTGCATCTCTGTCGCCTTCCTGAAAGACATGGAAAGAAAAATGAAGTAGTTCACACAACCGATTCTTACCTCAGACATCAATAATACATGATAAGGGTGAAACACCAAGGGTGTGACTGAGTGAACTGCAAGTACAAGCAGCAAAAGTGCAGCATATACACTGAAAAAAACCTCTATGAGATCAATACCTCTTCAGTGCTTAATCATTTATAGGGGTGAAATAACAATAAGAGGGTGTATTGAAAGATGAACCAAAAGTGAAACATACACACCTTCATGAGGTCAATGCTTTAAAATTTAATGTTTCTCTTTCCTCTGATCTGATGCCAGTGTCAGTTTCCCTTTAAAACGTGTTGGCGTGATATAAACACATAACAAACCTCTATGGGACCAATGCTAATTCGATGGTTAATCAAGACATGATGAGGGTGAAATAACAAAGGTTTAATGGATGGATGAATGAACAAACGAACAACAAGTACCATCCATACACCTTCATGAGTTCACTGTAAAAGTATACCTTTACATAAATACGTACATCTTTTTTTTATGCCGATCTGCATAAAAACGGGATGTCACAAGACTGGGAGCGTTCTCCACAGCCCTTGCCTTGACATACCGGCCACCCTCACAAACACGAGCCGCACCAGAGACGGACAGATGGGTTGTGACCTCTGCTTCTCCTGGGGAAAGCAACGTTCATCACCCGCCACACCCCAACTACCACCACTCCCCCCACGCTCCCCCTCCGGCCCTCTGCCTTTGATCTGTCGTGCGGTGTGTGAGGGAGACATAATAACGTTCCTCTGTGGCTTTAATGGCTGGGCTCCCCTGCGGTGAGAGGTTTCTGAGGCCTGTTGGGGCCTGCTGAGACACCCGATCGCGGGGAAACACCCTGCCGTCTGAGTCTGAGTCTGGGGCGGGGGCCGGGGCCGGGGAGGCCTGCTCCCCAAACCCACACAGGTGGGGTAACATGGAGGGACCGCGGCCGAGGCCTAGCTACTCCACTCAGCTGTGCAGGACCACTAACAGGCTTTTATGATGCCGATTATCAACATCTCCATTTTTGACACACGTATATAATGCTCAGTTATATACCACAATAATCCATATGGCAATGCAGGATACATGTTTGGGAGCTGGGCTTGTGGCTTGAAGGTTCAATTCACAAAGTAGTACTTCATTTTAATTGCTTCAATGAAAATGTTTATGTATATGAACTGATAATGTTCAAAAACATATGCCGATGTAAATGTTATCACCGTTGTTTCCTCAGTCTCATAAAAACGTGTCTCCATTTTTGAGTATGAATCATGAATATAAAAGCTTGCGTAGTCAGCTGTGTACTGGAAATGTTTCATGGCTCTTTGACTAACTTCATTTGTTCAAGACATCATGCGACTAAATACGGTCTGCTGTAAAATTATCAAACCATTTCTGTCATTTTCTGAAACGTTTACTACTTTGGACTTCCATGACCGTGCATGTACAAGTGCGTGCGTGCGTAGTGGAGATGGGGGCTGCCCTGTAGCGCCTATCGTTTTGTGACAGGTGTGGACCTTTAACTCTACTGCATTTTCTCTCTGCACTTTTCCTGGGGGAAGGGAGATGAGAAAGGGGGGGTTGGGGGTCATTTTAAAATGGGAACAGGTGTGCTAAATTTCCCCCCACGGCTGAAATTCTATAGCACGTTTTAATAACAGCAAAATGCCCCCCAAGCAGGTAGCGAGCAGGTAGCCTGAGTGACACTGTTATCACGCTTACGTGTGTGTGAGTTATGAAGGGGTTCGTTTGAAGTGCAGGGCCCATAAAGCAACAGGTGAGGTTCGTCTGTGGTCCCAGAAAACCACCTCTCTTCCTTCCTGTGATACGTGTTTATCTACAGGGCATGAGAATATTCTGATCTTGTGTGATACCACGTTTCAACGAGACCGTAAATTTCATTTTCATAAGAGTCTCAGAACGATTGGTGTTTAAAGAGAAGGACAGGTGGGGATCGTTTCTGACACTTCAGGGTTTTTTGGGAGATTTGTTTATACGATCGCAGAAAAAGGACCCCCTCACCCAAGTCTGGACTGGCTTATGTGCATGTGGTCTCCAGAATTTCCTGAGTTCAGCTGTATATCAGTATAATTAATGATGTCATGTTGATTTGTCATTGCAGTATAACCTGAAGGAGGATATGTACTGAAGTCTCTTCAAGTGCTAAAGAAGATACTTCTACTTTCTCAAATCCCTGAAAGTGGACTAATTTACCTTTTCTGCTTCCGGCTGTTCACCACAATGGCCACTATGACAGAAACCAGTGCAATGGAGGCGAAGACAGAACCCAACACGATTCCCAGGATGTTATCTGAAAAGCACAATCAAACAAAACTTTCAAACGCTTTTATTGTCTTTCAGAAGGAGCAGGAAGTAAAATTAAATACACAAAAAAACAATGCTATTTTATTCAAAGTATTAAAGAGGAACCCTGAGCAAGTCTGGTGACTGCATAACTGCTTATTCAGACACCCACGTTTGTAGGTTTGCCTAAACAGTGTCTTTGACATAAACGTGGCCATGTGTTCGGTTTCCTTGCTCTTTTCAGAAACCCATCGTAAAGGTGATTCACGGGACAGGTATGTCGAGGAGGGGCATGTAGTCATTTTTTTATGAGGAAATAAAATCCCAGGTAAGACCCTAAGTTTGTTTAAATATACCAAATTTTTAAAAACATTGGTCCTTTAAGCTCCCTTTCATTTCACTTAGATCTTCCAATTAACACCAGTTATATGAGCTCATTAACTGCTTTCCCTGGGGTTAATTTACAAATATTTACCTTTTTATTCCTCAGAAACATTCAAATTTAAATATCGCCCATTAAATACACAAGATGAATTAATACTGTAAAAATATGTTTTCCTTATGAAAATACATACACTTGATATCATTTAATGAATTAGTACAGCACAATCTGGACTGTAGACACTTTCCTTCAAGAAATAACCTCTTTGGTGTGATTTATACCCTCACTGTCACAATCTTTCAAATACCTTGTTAGAGGTCTGAATTTTCATATATTCTAATTTGCAGATCAGTTTTCATCTCATTACTTTCAATATTCTGTGACTGTGGCACTGGAGGAGCATTAGATAAGTTTCATTGTTATTTGCAAACAGACAGAAAGGGAGTCCCAAAACATCTCACCACTCACACTTAATAGGATTGTCATTGACATTCTCTCAAGCAAAGACATATTATTCATATTATACACAACACACTTTCACAAAACAATTCACACACAACGCAACTAGAGACAAGCTCCCACACACATACTGACACACACACACACACACAAACATGCAAGGAGGTATGCGAGCCATGCTCCAACGAACATACATGCACAAGTACACACATACATACGTACAACTCACACATGTGTGCACACACACACACACACACACACACACACACACTAACAAGCTGTCTTCAAAGATTCCCACTGATCCTAATGGAGTGGCTGTATAAGCTAGCTGTTATGTGGCTGTATAGTCACCCCCCACCCTTGCCAGCTGTCAAACCTTCAGCAAAGTGATCTGACACTGTCTACAAACACTGATCCTGGTACAGCCCTCCAGGGCCACAGATAGGCATTACCCCTGCCTGCTCATCTTGCGTTAGCCACTGGGAGACAATACCAAAAACATATCAGCACTAGCTTAGCGCTTAATCCCTCCAATCTCTGTTAATGCCTCGTAATTGTAATCTTAATTCATTACTGTCCATGAATTCTCTGCACTGCGGTCGGCAAAGTGGTCTGTGATGATCCCTTTGTGACAAGACCAGACAGATGGGTCGATCCACTGATGAGTAGGGCTAGGCCCTTCGCTGCAACAGACCGAGTAAAAAATATATATATATATAATAAAAAATAAAACAGATCTTGAGAGCTTGTTTAGTTGATGGTTGTTAGACTAATTCTCCAGCCACTTAAAACAGTTAAATCGGCTTCAAGCCCTTGCTGAGATCAAAGGCACAGAAACCATCAGCAATCCTCTCGTTTATCTGTCCACTGGGTATTTTTTGATGATGGGAGGAGGAAGATCCTTTCAATCCAAGAATCCCATTTTGGACTCACAATGTTAATGAAACGACAAGAGTATGAGCGAATGAGAACACCAAGCAGACCATCAACGCTGCAGGCACCTCTACGACCAACTCCAACGGCTCACAATGGGGGGTACATTTCAAGTAGCCCCCCTTTCCACCCGGCCCCCAACCCCCGTCCCATCCCCCTGCTGTGGCAGGGGATCAGCGGTCGGCTGGCCGGGCCCCGTCAGGGTTTCTCCACCAGTTCCAGTCTTTCATGACTGCCGATCCCCTCGGCTGCTGTCGACGCGGAGGCCTCAGCTCGAGCCGGCTGCTACCGCTGCCGTGCAGAGATTTCACATCAAAGAGGAACAGGAGCCTTTTAGCGGGGGGCGCGGGACCGCCTGGAGGTTCAGGGGAGGTGGATATGTCCGCCGCAATTAGGCTTGTTTACACAGCCAACCTTTCTGGATGCGATTGTTTGGCCCTGCCCGGGCTGAGAGGGCAGACAGCTGAACTAAAAGGGAAATCTCCAGCCATTAAGCTATTGTTTACCGTTCGCCTCCCCTCACTATGTGGGCACTTAAAAGCCTGATGAGGGCGGGCGGCTGTGTATCGAGTCCACAATCTAGCGGATGAACTTGGTGGCACGGAGATCAAAGATGAACACGCCTTTGCAGTTTCCCCCATTATTTTACACAAGGCCCAGGCGTGACCAACCCCCCCTTCTGGTCTGGCAGTGTGTCGCTCATGTCTCGGGTTTAAAGAGCGGAAAAACAAACAAGGGTGGGGGTTGGAGAGAGACAGGGAATGGGGAGTTGGGGGGGAGGGCGGTTGAGGGGGAGAGAGATGGCACAGCAGATGCTTCTAGGATGCCAGCGTTCCTCCAGGTGATATGAGGTGCCGCGATTCTATCTTTCACACGTTCCGCCGACGACATCTCACCTCAGGCCTGGTGTGTGTCAGCGCGCGTCACCCTCTTAGTGCGCGTTCATGCGACTGCCCTCGATCGGGCTCTGAGATTGTGTCATGCAGTCAAGCGCTCCCACCTATCTGGGCTGCTGTGTCACGATCGCTGTGGCAGTAAGGGGGTTGGGGGCCTTAAGCATCGTCCTTGCCCTCGGGAAGGCGTGGGGTGGTGAGTCACTGTGATATGCGCGCGGCTGAGAGGGCTCCAAGAGACTTCCTGTCACAATGGAGCGTGGAATCTGGGGTGACACATTGTGGGGCCATGGGTCAAACGGATGCACGTCACCGTGACGATAAGTGGCCCTGGCAGCTGTGGTTTGGGGGCCGGTTGGCTCTGTCCTCCCACATTGAGTCGCAAACCGGGCCTGATTCGTCTCGTCGTGACTCACGAATCCTCCACATGGATTGACAGTCGCTCCCTGACTCTTCCAAGACAGGATGGATCCCCACTGAGTCTTCTTCCTCCTAGGGATTTTTTACTTTCGGTCCAACAGTGAAGTTTTTGCTGAAACTGTCACGTGTAATGCTTGTATTAGCAAGGGGAAAGTTTAAGCCAGGGTCTACAGTAAAGCATATTGTGGCAAAATGTTCTCAGATACACACTCATAAAAATCAGATTGATTCGATTTCATGTATGAATCCATCTGAATTTGTGAGTACGGATCGGTCCACCACCACAGTTGGGGAATTTCATCAGTCTCTTCCCTCACGGTTCATCTGCAGGCTTACGGTCAGTAACTGATAAAAAAGGCGTGCATAAGACGTGTCTTTTTAACGTGGGACAGGGGTGCGTATTCACTACAGAGCATGCTCATCTGTACTGGGCTTTGTCACACAGACAGTCTCTTTTTCCAGCTCTGTGCTAATCCACAGCTGAGCTCTCCCCTGGCTTTGCGGCCGTCGTTTTCTCTTTGTTGCAGAGAGCGCAGGATTTTCCTCTTTTAATCACAAAGCCCTGTTTACCCAGAATTCCCTGGAAAGGGACCTTCCAGATCCCGTGCACCGTGGGGCTTTTGCACAAAGAGAAAGAGACAACTTGCTTTAAATGGCTCTGCCTCTTTCTGTTCTTTCTTTTTTCCCCCCATTTTCCACTTTTTTTTTTTTTTTTTTTTTTTGAACGCAGCACTGTTTCTGTTGCAACCTGTCTGCACCACAACCTTTCAGCTGCCTTGGCTTCCTCGGGGACACCTCAAAAAAAAAAAAAAAAAAAACCCAGACGCTTTTTTATCTCCTCTCTGTGTACTGCTGCGGCCTGAACCCCCCCCCTTCCCATTCCCCCCCCCCCCGCATTGCAACTTTTTTCCCTCCCCCAATTTCCCTCTAGTTCAGAATTCCATTAAAGAGTAATGCTGTTATCGCCAGCAAGCCTCCCTTTTTGATGCAATTATCTCCACACCAAAATATTACTTTCAAAAATAAAAAAAAAAATAAAAATGTGTGACTCACCCCGGTCCGAGGCAGTAAATTGTATAACCTCAAATTCAATCTCGCTCGCTCGTTTTATTTTCCGAGATTAAAAACATTCTCATTTGCCTTGAGATCGAGATCGGAGGAATACGCCGAACCCTGCATTGCGTGCGTATCATTTTCTCCCACTGAAGATATTAAAATTAATAATCAGTATCCATTACGGTCTCGTAAACCATCAAAAGCATATGCATATTGTTGCAAGCTTGGGAGGAAAATGCCAATGACAATAAACTGTAATTAAGGGGGGAATACTGGCTAGCTGTGCACCATTGTCGTCATGGCAAAAAATATTTGTTCAATAGCTGTCTCTACAGGGGAAACAGCATTTTATTCTCAACTTTATGTGGTCGATTGACAAACAAGAATTCTGAGAGAACTCTTTCGGAGCACAGAAATGACAATAAAACACATTTCCTATAATCTGTGTACATTACACTTCAATTGTACTCTTTGTATACTGTCGAACATGGAAACACCTCTTAGTATAAAACAGCATACAAACACCTAAAATACCCTTTCCAGTTCTTTTTATGAATGGCACATTTCAGTGAATGTTGTTCATAAGGTTACGCAAATGACATTTTTTACCCATATCACTAAGTGTGATTGCCCCTGGCAGGTTCTTGGAAGACTGACATTCAAATGGAAAAGAAGCAAATGATTAAGTGTTCATTTTTCTGTGAGCAAAGCTGTCACATAATGTACAAAATACACAATAAATAAATAGTAGCTATCTCCTGAGGCCCTTTCACATGGTGTTCCAGGCATCTTGGAGCACATTTTTCTTTGCGTTTTAGCAGAAGAGTTATCTGCATAGTTGGACACCCTTCTGGGAGACAGATGCTTCCAGAAACCACACCATAATGAGCAAATGAACCGGCTTTCAACAAAAGCGAGGATGGAACCACGCGCACTTTCTTTTCGGATTTATCAGAGTCTGGATCCAAAAGCCAATTTCACGGCCCCGTTTTAGGGAGAGCAGTACACTGTGCATAGATCTCCACACTGTGTCTCTACCCTGCCAGACTGAGATACAGCCTTTAAAATAGCACCTGTGACAACGGCTCTGGTGGTCTGCGCTTTAACAATACTTAGGGAGACCATTATCATCAATAATTGTTCACCTTCTGCAAAAGTTGAGAAACATGATTAAGTTACACCGACCATGGAGGCTTTGGGAACCCCAGGCCTGTCATATGCACTGTCTTATCCTACTGTCGATCAGTGAGCTCATGGAGAGCGTCCAAATCTGATAATAAACTGGAAATCCATCCAGTAGATTTATATCCAGAGGAAGTTTCTGGTTGGAAAACTAATAAAAATGAGAGGGAGTTAAATCTCGCATAGTCATTTGTGGCGAGAAGCAGATGGTGAAATGAGCTGGAGAGGGCGAGTGAGGGTGGATGAGAGACTGCATGGGACAAGTGTGGGCGCAACTCCAGTCCACCGTCCCTGGCTGCTGGTTCCCAGGGAAACACTGCCACCTGCTGGCCAGCAGGGGGAGTGTCGCAACAAAATCTCTGCACAAGGATTCCTGTTATTCTTTCTGAAGGAAACAGGTGGTTCCCATTCAGAAAACGCATAGACATAGGCCGGGCCGAGCAATTTTGTTTTATTTTTAATGATCCAACTAACCAGACAAGAACCCTTTGGAATACCCCTTAACCTTTCTAACTGCTTTTGAAAATGGGTCATTACAGCGTTTAGTGTTTTCTTTTTTTCTCCCTCGCACCGAGACCCTGGAACAGCTTAAGATATAGTCAGATAACGTCATGGGGTTATCAAGAGGGAGCATGTTGCCACGATGGCGAGGCGTACCAGAGACACAGTGGGTGGTTTCTCCTGACCACTTGCCGTCCTTCTGACAGCTGCGCACTTCGGACCCTGAGATGACATAGCCCTTGTTGCAGGAGAATGTAACCTTTGACCCCTCCAGATACCTTGTCCCTTCCTTCTTCCCATTCCTGGGTGGGGCCAGCCACCCACAAGACACAACTAAGGGATAAAAGACAACATTTGTTTGTTACATCCTTTTCACACAAACAGACACACCCATAGACCAAGCTGAAACAGTCAAGTGATATTGACTTCATCAAAAAAAGATTTGTATTCCAACATTTGTGTGACAGACTCATGAACTGCATCAATATTTGCATTAATAACCGATCAATAGTTCATGGATCTACCCGATACCTTAAAATCTGTCTTTCTGGACATGCAAAGTTTCTTTTGAAGTGGACAACATGCACATTTCCTAAAAGGAAGAAATAGGAGTAGCTCTCCAGGTGAACACGATAGGTCTGTAGTTTGGTCCTTACCGGGCTTCAGGTCTGTCACAGCGGCCGTGTGACTCTGAAAGGACACCCAGGTGGCATGTCCCATCATTAGGCTGCGGCTGGTGAGCGTGTCGTACTTGCAGAACCATGATCCTGAGCACACTTTCGCCATCTCGCCATAGAGCGGGTCGCTAGGGTCCTCCTGGACCGAAAAAGAAGGAACGAAACCGGGGTCGTGCTTCGGTGCAAAGTAGTACTCGTTCAGCAGGTGCTCGGTGTCGTACGTGAACAGGGAGGTCTCGTTTGTGATGGCCCCTTGGGGAGAGAGCAAAAGCGTGATTTATCTTAAGGTCAAGCTAAACCTTGTCTGGCAGCGCACTCCAAAAATGCAGCAGGTGTGCTAATCTGCTTTGAAGTGGTGACATCACCAGCCTGTCTTTACAGAACAATAAGAAAATGCAGCATTAATGAGGTAAAAATATTACCATATGTTCAGAACATAAAATGTCTAATATTAGTATAATGAGGGTAAGGAATCCTGCAGTGTACAGTATGGTGGCTCATTAGAGCCCCACATTTCTGTGGTTTTCCAAAAATAAAAAAATAAATAAAAACATCCCTGGAGGTAATTACAGCTGAGATAGCATCATGGGGTTCTGTGTTCTAATAACCAGTCAACTGAGCGCGCTCTGCAGGTGCCAGCACCGCGGCGCGGAGGGCTTGGGCAGGACGTTCTGCGGTCGGATCGCGGAGGAATGATAACGGCCGGGAGTCTGGCAGCGGTGGGAGTCTGGCGATGCGGAGTCGCTCCCACCTTCAGCTGCCCTTTCGACCTTTCGTTCAGCCCCTCCGACTCTGACCGGCGCGTTAATGCAGAGCATGTGCCTGGCTGCAATCTCGCTCCTGTCGGCCTTTTCCAGAGAGCTCGGCAAGGCAATCTCTTACAATCGAGTGTGGGGAAGGCTGATGCGGTGGGAATGGGGGGGAAGGGGGTTGTGTTTATGCCTTCCCCTAGAGATGGTTTTTCCTCAAACTGTACAGCCAGGGTAAATACCAAGTTTGACATCACTAAATGCTAAACGAAGACAAGTGCCAGAGAGCACAACACATTTAACAGCACACACTACCACACAACTCACAAGGATGTCAATTGATTTTGTTTTCTTTTTCCTTTGCTTTGCAGGGATTGTTTTGGATAAGTATCCTCTTTTCTCAGAGCTGCCCTGATGCTCATTAGCCCCTTAGCCCTGTTTATTCACAGCCTAGTCTTGACTACACACACTCAGTCTCTAAAAGATTGAATGTGTGTAGTCAAGGTAAAATGTATCGACTTTGCTGGGCTTGGCCGAGCTGTGATCTGATTGGTTCCAGCAGACTTCTGAAGGTGGTTGCGAATAAGGTTTATTAGTCATGCACCCATGCCATAGTGTTATCTGTGAGAAACAGTGAATGACTGTGCAGGTTTATCAGAAAAGCACTGATGGCTTCATCCCTGACACTGGTTTCCAGGCTTCCAAGCACTGTGTACACATAAAATGCTGAGAAGCACCCTCCAGCCAAAATAAACACTCATAAAACAGAGGCAGAGAGTGGTGAAGGAGGAGTTCAGAGAATTAATTAGAAAAGTTACAACACCCTCATTTCCTCAGTAACTTTATGAGAAGGAGAGCTGCATCACAACTGTTATATGTACAGGACAGTACATGATAGAACGTTGGGAACGATTTCATTAGGAGGTCAGAAAATTGACCTTTATTGTCAAATACCATCGCTTTCACTGACGTGTGAATTTTCTGGGTTAAATCCTTTAACAGCACCATTTTCATACCACTGCATGAGATAACTCAGCTGTAGGGCAGTCACTGCCACTGATAACCCTTACCGGCACTGCACCTTTTTTGATTTGCAAACTAAAATTACTTTAATACACTGTAAATTTTACATGATTAATGTTCACACCCTTAAAAACAGCAGCATGAGTTACTTCAATCCCTACGGAGTAAGAGCTAGCAGTGTGGCACGATGGCTACTGCCGTAGTACCCTTGGACAGCATACTTAAGCTTAATCGCTACAGTAAAAATATCCATCTGTACAAACAGTGTGCAGAGATGTAAAGTGTAAGTCTCTCTGGATTAGAGTGTCAGCTGAATGGAAAAGTGTATATGTAAATACCATAGAGGGTTGAGAACCTGGACTGGCTAATGGATATACCCTGACAGCTGAGGCTACTCACAGCCAGCTCCAAACTTGAAGAGCGTCTCAGCCCCACTCTGGTCGGAGGGAATGACCTCCCCGTTGCTGGACACGAGGTCGTCCTTGGGGTTGTCGTTCATCCGGCCCAGCAGTCCGAGCGTCTGGTCGGTGAACTCCCGTGGGAGGAGCACGGTGGTTGCCATGGCGCCCCCTCTGGCTCGGACCTCCACCCCAGCCCCCGAGGGGAACATGACCGTCACGTTCTGTGGGATGGAGGAGAAGACGAACACACCTGGAACAGGAGAATGGTGCCGGTTACAACAGACAGGATGTAGAGAAGAAAATCAATGACCACCAGCGTGCTCAATTCTATTGGAGGATCTCAAATGTCATCAAGCCACTGTGCTTGTCTCAGACAGTAAAAAAAACTGCTTTGACCAAATGTGGAGGCGTATTCAAACATGTTGATCTGATAAACTTTGGCATACTTGTCCTTGCCAGGGTTTGATATAACATATGGGACAAGTGCACATTAAATCTACAAGCTGTTTCATGTCATATCTCAGACCTGTGTCACATTGGAAAAACACAATGCAGCTTTAAAAGGTTTAAAAATGTGATCATACTCATTAAATCACATATATAAAAGTGATGGCTTGCACGTGGATTACAAGTATTTGCACGTGGCTTAAAATGAACAAACGTACCCTTGAAAATCACACTGGTGCCTATAATCATTTGATGGATGTTTATGAAGAAATATTGCATTTATGATCATCAAAATTGTTATTGTGGAGCGCTTATCTTAGCACTAGGCAAAACCGAAGATTGCTTTGTTTGCTATCCAGTATCTATGCCTTTGTTCTCGCCTCTATTGTGATATGCACTCCACTCAGTTTGGCATGATGGCACTGCCGCTCCAGATAAGAGACAATGACGATAATGAGGTTAGCTTCTCATTATCTCTTATGCTCGGCCGCACATCGGCTTTATCACTTGGGTATCACAATACAGCTCTGGCAAGGATCTAAAGGTTACAAGAGGATTCCACCTTGCAGAGATACAGAAGGATGTTCGCTAAACTTGCACTAAACCGAAGGCAGCTCTCTTTTGTTCAGAGATTTCATGGCATGGGCGGAAGGCCTCATGACGGTGAAGGTACTCGCCCTCACCTTTTAGGTCCATCCAGCTCTGCTGGGAGAAGGAGAGCACTTCCTGGTTCTTTAGAACTTCCAGACGGTCATCCTGGCCAGTGAGTCGCACCTCAATGACATCAGAGGCCTTTTCCCTCATAGCAACAGAGGACAGCCTGGTAGCGGTTGCCAAGGAACCTTTGAATTCACAAAGGCTTTGTAAAGGGCATGTACCGGCACATGAACATACAAAATTACATGAGCTGGCAAGCTGTTCCGAGCATTCACAACTCCCTCCAACTCTCTATGACTAAAACAGCATCTATGCTTGTCTAAGTTAATGCTGCTGTTTCCAGAATAACATTTAATTATTTTGTACAAGATGCATAAGTGTTATACCCTCTGAAGAGCAATGTTTACAAATTTTGCTTAAAACTAAAAGATTTCTCTAAGTAGCTCAGCTATCTGCCTGAACTGTTGTGCTAATTAAAATCAGCTGTTTTAGTGCTTGGATCAAACAAATACCTGGTAGTATTTTTACTCTCCTCTGTAAAAATACCTCTGGTCAACATTTTTTCCCATGACCATCTAACACCAAATCTCTTTAATCACTGAGTGTAAATTAACTTTTTAGGAATTTATTACCCAAAATGATAAACATAGTTTTACATTTTTACACACAGTTGATAGTGTAGGCAATTTAGAAGTGCATACCTTGCTCTTGTGTATAACAGATGTGTCAAATATGGGAATCAAACCTGCAATGTCTGAGTTACCAGTTTTGTAACCGCTGTACAATTATTCTACTTTAAAGGCCAGTGGTGGAAACTACTGTTTACTCATTATGGTGTAAACTGTAGGCTATGGCACAGGCAAAGAGAGGGATTCAGGGGTGGAGCTCACCGTTCTCCAGTTTCACACGCTCCGTCCTGCCTTGAACATGGAGGCCTTTCTCAGGTGCGGACACAAGGTGGTACTCCCCTTTCCCGTTGAAGGTGTAGTTGGACCCGTCAAACGTTATGAAGTGGGGGTCGCCGAACGCAATACCTGTGATGGATGAAAGACAAAATTACCTTCACCTCCATCCAAATACGGCTTAAGTTTGACCATGCCAATGCCGTAGGACTAGCCTGCAATCCTACTACTCAATATTACAATGCCATGTCCTGATAACTTTTATATCTTAAAAATATGTATCAGTTTTCATTTTAAAATAACATTACACATGTCTTGAAGGTGCTCACAAATCATTTGACATCGAAAACTGAAATTACAATATGGACAAGTAACAAACCTACATATTAAATATTGACTTTACATTTCCTTGATCCTCACATAACTCCGAAAATCCCACACAAGATGTATTCCATAAGAAGTTATTCTTTTGTAATGAAGGGACATGGAATTCAGACAAGCTAAATCTGATGTCTTATACCATGTGGCATTTACTCAGTTACGTAACTTTATGTAAATTTTCTTCCCTTTTCTCAAATGCAAAATCCCCACCTGCTTTTGGGGCCTGGTATGTTCTGCAGTCACTGGAGGGTCGGTGGGTGAAGTAATAGCGGCAGTTGTCAGACCACAGGCAGCAGTAGTAGAAGCTGAGGACATCGTACAGCCAATGAGACACTCCTGGGACCCTAGGGGGTTTTCGGTAGGGTGGGGAGCCCCAGTCATGGCCCCTGTCAGGTGTGCTCCCGCCAATGGAATCAGACGTCAGCACCTGTGTCCCTGTGCTGTCATAGCAACACTGCTGTCCTGCTGCATATTTGGGGCTGACAGCAGAAAGAGATGCGTGGTTACGGTTAGTACAGTCGAAAATTGATTTTCAGGGTAAGGAAAGACTCCGGTTTTCTCACCTGGCTTGTATCGCTCGCACACAGTGAACACTTCCAGGATGGTACGTGCACACACTACCCTTCTCTATGTCACACCCATAGTCTGTCTGAAATAACGAGGGCACCACGTATGAATCAAAAAGCAATCATAGGAATTTGGAAATTCTGATCATATCCACATCAGTAGTGGGGGGAAGGGTGGGGGGAGTCGTTGCAAAGGGGTGGGTGGGAAGGGAGTCTAGAAACAACTTGGTTTTATCCTTCACTTAACCAATTTTGGTTATTTTTTTAAATCTTTTTAATGACTTTTGGTCACAAAAAAAAATGTGCCCTTACATGAAACCTGCCCGTATCGGCCCTGGCCTGGGCGAGGGTGCAGGGGCAGTCGATGGTCTCGTTCAGGAAGTTCGGCAGGCTCCGCTCCAGCTCGTCCCACTTCAGACACTTATCCAGGGCCCAGGCGGCCGAGTCCTGCCTGAAGCTCTTCTCCAGGTGCCAGGCCAGGGCATGGTCCTCGCTCCACACGGCCTCAACATTCCTGAACGAGCAACACGCGCCATGGTTAATCTTTACGGGTCATCTCAGAGGGACACGGCCTTATCAGTACCTCAGATCGACCTCAGCTCAGTGTTCTCTCCTACATGGAGACTGAAAAAAAACTGCAGGGCACCAATGTCCCAAGATTTACCTCTAGGCAATCGAACCAACCATTATGTTTTGATCAAGTACAAGAATTCTTTTACTTTCAAAGCAGACAAAGAGTCAGGAAGCTAGGACTATATCCTAAAACAACAGTGGCAATTTTACCTTTCAACCTCATAATCAAAGTTGAAACCAAAATTGGTTTTTGGATCCAGAATATGCCTTCAGTATCTATTAGGAAATGTACACATTTGCACATTTGAACCAGACCTTGGGCCTCCAATGACAACAGTGAAATTATGAGATTGCATTGACTCTTCTATCATATTTGGCATGGACCTGAAGACAATAATTTGATGCTATTGCAAATAAAGGTCAGCAGAGCCATATCTGAGGTTGCAGTGCATTCAGACAGGTTAAACTCCTGACTGATAGTAACTGGAGACTGACATTTCACAACAACACAAATGGTTGGAACTATCATAGGTTACCAGCACTTGGCTGAGTTGGACCAATCATTGCACTTTGCCATGGAGAAAAAAACCTTTTCATTGATTTGAAAAAGTCAGTGACTAACTGCTCATTATAGCTCCACCCACTCTGGAGCTCATGACACTAGCTTCCACTATCCCTGCTAAATGTTAAAAACCATACACACCCCCCTCCCTAAAGATCAACCTGCAAGACGCATCTCTGAGTTTGATATCAGAGCATACTAGAAACACATTTGGATATCACCATGGACAAATCACTTTCATAAAGCTGGATGGCACTTAAGCTATTAACCCCAAGAGCACTCTTTGGTTTGGTCATTTATGACTGTCTGAGGGCAAAATATCATCAACTTCATAAAACTAAAACTTTTTATTTCCAAATGTTCTTTTCAGAAAATAAGGAAAGCAGACCATTTTTCCATCACTCTAAATACATTTTAATCACACAGTGTTTAGAAATTTAATTTGTCAGACAACTATGAAACCTTGACAACATATAATTGATAGGGCAAGCTTTCTATTTATCTATTAAGCCAAAATAAACAGGCATAAATGGAAATGTGATGTTTTTAAGACACCGGCAATTTAGTGTTTACCCTCGGGATAAACTATTTAGAGAAGATCCCAGGCCAAAAAGTGTGAGAATATATCAACGCATTCTGCAAACAGTGCCTCGCGGGATATTCCATGATATGCTCCAGAAACGCACGTACCATTTCCCATCAGGCTCTGTGCTACTGCTCACACGGACACTCCCGAGCTCCCAGTCTGACAGAGGCTTCTCAGTGGGCTGGGGGATGAAACTGAATACGCCGTTGTTTTGGAGGTCCCTCCCCAAGGTGTACAGATACTTCCATTCAGGCGTCCAGGAGTCCGAATAGGGTTCCCCTGTCCCAGGTACACACATTGTAATGGTACAAACCCATGATGCAACAGTCAAAACAGAATGCATTAGTAATTTCTGCCATGTTGATTTCAAAACTTTTGGCACTGATTTTGCAGAAATATAATTTGATGGTTGCATGGCAACAACAGTTACACCCCAAAGCATTACAAAAAATGAGCTTTCACCATACACAAATGTCACTCAAATCAGGGTTTTCAAATTTATGATGAGCCAATCATTCAAATGTAATATAGCACTTTCTTATCAAGAATTTCTGTGTTCTGAGTTCTGTGTATCTACATGGAATGCAGATTCCCTCCTTTAACGATACATTGTTTCACTATCTTCAATCAAATCAGTGATCAAATCTATTCATGTTCCCTACGACCTTGAGATGACTGTAAAAAGGAATGTTCAACTGATGAACATGACAGCCATAAACTGAGGGCATTTTCCAACTCACCTGTCTCTCTATATCCCCACAGCTCCACCTTGACTCTCTCCGCTTTGACGAGAGAGGTGTTCCAAGTCATCTTCAGAGTTCCCCCAACGTTCGGGGTTCCATAGTACTGCCACTGAGTCGCGTTCACCAAGGTGACTTTAAAATCAGAGGCCAGCTTCCCAGAATGCACTAGTTCAGACAGAAAAGTTACAAAGTGCAATGTTCCAAAGTGGTTACATGCACACCCACTGGAATGTTCTCCCCAAACTATCTCCATGTGCCTGGCTGACACCTTTCCTCTATAAGGCTGCAGGTGACAGCAGTGCAGGTGAGTGTGATTATCTCACCCACCGTGTGATATATAATCACTACTGTCTTACTGATCACACCAGAGTTCAGTAAAGTTGGGTCTTTGGTGCGGGTGGTGGTTCAAAAATAAACAAACAAAAATTTTCTACTATCTGGGAGATTATTAGTTGTATTCAGGGTACATCTGAAATATTCAACCTTCCAGAAGATTTTTCAAAGAAACACACACCCACTTTTAACCCTGACCAAACCTACACATATGTCATTATGCTCTTTCTTGTTTCAATAGTTGTGCTCTCACCTGACAACCATGCCCCTTGTCTATTGTATGTAACTCCATCAGTTGACATTTCAAACGGTATCCATCCGGTTTCATACAGCAACGGTGAAATGCAGTGACCTTGGCCTTCCCTATCCACGTAGCCCTCAGTTTCAACTTCAGCATTGAACCTGATATATAGACCAAAAAAAAAAAAAAAACCATTTTGACTGCATACTCTTATCAAGATCAACAATTTGTTATAACATTATGAATTGCCTTGAACTTACCTGCATTTTAGTTTAGAACTCTGCTCAAAAGTTACGTTAAGGACAGTTAAGTCGGTTCCCCCGTACAGTGTTCCGGAATATGGGGAAATCTCCAGACAGAACTGTCTGTAGTCTGCGCAGCAGTTCAGCAGAGACGTGCACGTTGCATGACAAGAACAGGTCTCTAATTTTTGGCCACACTGTCCTGAACATGTCTGTGCTGTAAGAGAAAAGCAAACAGCCAACATTTCTACTCTTACAATGCTCGACTAAACATGTTGCGACTGCAAAGAGATTTACAGAAAATGGTATAAATTGTCAATAATAAAAACAATAAATAAAGGGTTGCCAATGAAGAAATTCAAATGTAGGCCAAATATAATTTCACAACCCAGGACTGTCCACTTGCAGCTTTCGAGGACCATTAACGGTACTACTGTAGAAGGAATTGTCAACGCTAATCATTGACTCGGGTGGAGGGAAAACCACGAAGACAACATCAGCATTAAAAATAATGCATGATACTTTCCCGTGAAAATATGAAACAGAGATAGGTAGCACAGCATAAGGTAGCATGGTTCACTTAAGGCAACCGTACGTCCGTATTTGTAAAAAAAAAAAAAAAAAAAAATTACCATCTTACCGTGTACATTTGAAATGCACATGAAAATTAAAACGAGTTCCTTCCACATATTCGCCGCAGCAAAAAAAATGTGTTATGCTGGGTAGATTTTTACTGCCAATTTGACTAACTGTGCCTGCAGGACGAATGATTTTGCACCACATTTAGACTCCCCATCTATGCTTTATAGTTGTGCAACTGTTCCAAAGGTCCTTCTGATAACATAATAATCCATGACCACGTTTCTGGCAGGAGCAATTGGTCATAATTGTGCCAGTACCTCATGAAAACATTATGCTATTACAGCAACATTCTTTTCAGTTATTGTCAGAAATTTTGTTGACTCATACAAACATTCCGATAATACCAAAACAGGAAGTGGTCATCGACATCGGTGTCATACCTCCAACACTCGCAGATTACCGTGTTTAACATTTGTCGACCATTTGATTTCAGGCGGACTTCAAATTTTGCCTTCTATTTTACAGCGATAGAATGCATTAAAGCTGGCAAGTTTTCTCCCCATCACAACAGCAAAGATGCTTATATAGAAGATGTTACCACCACTTATTTTTCAATTTAAGTAACTGTCACTAAGGCGCTTCTGACTATGAGTAGGTAGTTAGTTACTGGGTGCACCATTTTGTAGCTGCAGCTTGCAAAAATTACTGCTAGATGCAACCATTTAATTAGCTCAGGACTGAACACCATTTGTGCATGGAGCAATAATTCACTTTAAAATTCTTTTTGGAGGCATGCATAGAGAAATAATTCACTTTAAAATTCTTTTTGGAGGCATGCTTGAAGAACCTTAAAGGAGAACTCCATGCATAATTAATCATTTATTTTTTTCAGTTTTACCCACAGAATAATGTTACCATTATTGCATTTCATGTCTTAAAACCAAATCTTTCATCTATACCTCCAAAAGGTCAGTTTGAATGATGATATCAAAGGAATAAACTTCCACCTCGTTTTATCATTTAGGTGAATGGGGGTATGGAGGTGTCCTTTGGATTTTAGAATACTTCATTGTGGTGATAAATCTGTTTTTTTTTCTCCAATTGCTATTTCTGAAATAACACCTGCACCCACTGCTTACATTTTTTAAATCCATCCCTTCATCTTGAAGAAAGGGGAGGCGTTATACTTGTGTGACATTACATTACATTAATGTGTTTGTTAGATGCTCTTATCCAGAGCAACTTACATTCATTGTTTGGGTGGGGATCTGTGTATTGCCTTTGCAGTGGGCTTAGGTATATTACATGTGGCATTTGAGAAACAGGATTGATCAATTGCTCTTAAACTGAAGACCAATATTTAATGATAAGTATTGTGGAGCCTACGGTGTTGGATGTGTGATAGGATTATGCCTCTGTCTTGCTTCGTCCATTTCCATGGGTACCTCCTATGTTGGGATCATAAGCAACAACTGGTTAAATGGTTGTTTCAGATGCTCCACCTTTACGGACCTCTACTGACTAGGCTGCCAGGATATACACAGTTCAATCAAACATAGATTTCACATTACAACATGCGTTTGAGTGTTTCCTATTTCATTGGAGTCAAATGAGCATGTTCTATGGAATGTCTTCTTTTCACTTTTAAACAGAACGGCATTTAACATTGAACATACTAAACTATGTTTCAATCAAACTGCATATGCCTTTAAATTGACTAAGTGCATTTGATGGATATCCAGGAAACGTCTCCACGGCAGAAATTAAATGCTCGACAGAAGCTGTCAAGTGAGAATTTAACAATTAAACCGCAAGAGCATGTCACGATGACTCAGGAAGCAGCTAACAAAACGATACATATCATAGAAAAGGGCTAAGTAAAACAGGGGCATCAATGGAAAATTAGTTAATTTCTTAAAAAAGAGTTTTGTAGGTTGGTTGGAGCAAACTGTATGCCATCAGCAGAAAACACAAATGAGATAACCATAAATGTGTCCATGTTTGTAACTCTGACTGCGTTCACGTTGTGAGACATATGGCCTCGGTATTTCAGTTGTCCTGATTTGACTTTGTGAAGCAATTCTCCATGTGATAGGCATCTCGTTGTATCACATCTTAACATTTTCCTCCACGTTTGGAGACCGATCCAAGATCAGCTATTCAGTTCCAGTCATAACGTCAACGGTTTTGGTTTCTGATCCAGGATCTGCTATAACAGGCAAACTAACGTGCACCAATGCGTACTTATAGTAAAATCTCGCGTGACGAGAATTAGCAGTGCACATGCGTAAGAGAGAAATTGAGGAACTCGAGATTGGTACTCCCAGCTGACAACCAAGTCTGCGCGTTTGGCAGCTGAAAATATTTAGAAAATGCTCACTGTTCACATTGATAGTTATGTTATATAGGTAATACATCCGTATAAGTTGTACGAATAGTTAGTCTGCTGCAGACGCTGTACTGGCTCGCAGGCGAGGGGAAAGTGTCATACTGCACTGAATGCTAGCATCTCCTGAATCCATATAGCTGGTTGGCTAGCTAATGTATCTGTTGTGTACAATCGCAGCTTCTTTGATTAGTTTTTTGTTTTTAAAATGGATGAAGACAAGGAGGTTTTGCATGGACATGAAAAGGCTAGACGGAAAAACCGTTCTTATTACAGGTAACGCAAACGTGTACTGTACACATTATTGTACATCTACACCTGGCTAGCGAAACGCAGCAGTCATTGTGAAATAGAATGGTGTACGGCTTGAGAAGACTTAAGTATGATTTGATTGAATTTGCATGTGCCCTAAAATAGAGCCCAAGTTTGTTGGATTGGGTCCTGGCAAGAATTGCAGACATCCCAGCTAACTGTGAAGGGCCATGGATGGAATACATATGTTCTTCACATATGACTTTGTCAGTGATTTGCTTGTTTAAATTATATCAAGATTTTGAGGACTTCGGAAAGTTTGCATTGCTTCCATGGGAAGTTAGGAAAACTTTAAAGGGTGACCTGTGTCTTTAGCTACTCCCCTCCCCCCAAATTCTATCTGTGAAAAAATATCACCGAGGTCTCACTGGTCCTTAACAGCTGTGTAACTTCTAACTCTTTAGCCGTGAAACATCTTAGCTTGTAAAACTGTAAAACTTTATGTCAGTGACAGTCCCTATATAGTCTTACAAGGTCCCATCTTAATATTGTAACGCCTCCAGTCTTAACGCCTTCGGACTCCTTTCTGTGTTAACCTCTATTGTCTGTATAAAGTTAAAGCAATAAACCATAATTGCTGGCCATCATGGACCTGAAAGCAAGGTGTCCTGCATGTCAGTCTTATTGCTAGCAGTGTTATTGAGGCCATGGTTTACAGTGTCATTAAAGCACCAAAAAGTGCAGGCTTCACATCATAAACACCTTTGCCTTCCTCTCTTCTTTCTCAGGAGGGAATTCCGGCATCGGCAAGGAAGCCGCCATCGCCATGGCAATGCGAGGGGCCCGTGTCATCATTGCCTGTAGGGACCCGGAGAAGGCTGAGAAGGCGGTCCGGGAAATAAAGACGACGAGTCATAGCTTAAACGTGCTCCACATGCACCTGGATCTGGCCAACCTGAGATCTGTCCGAGACTTCTGTAAGACCTTCTTACAGAAAGAGAAGAGGCTGGACATCTTGATCAATAATGCAGGTGAGATGTCTGTAAAGTGAAAGCAGGTACCATGTACTGCTTTTCATTATATTTGTTGAGAAATGATAACAAAGGCAACCTCTTACTATTATTGTGTAGTGCGAAAGAAGATCAGACATTTTCTGCAAGTTGAGTGCATCTGTGAAACAAAACCAGAAATCATTCCACAAATGGCAAATCTAGCAAAGAGGCCCTGCTGTGCGCCATTTCTGCAATTATCATGTACTTTTTTTTTTCTCAAAATGCAGTTGCTATGTGTTTTGTCTGCAGCGATGCCCAGTGTCCTTGACTGGACGGATGACAGCTTCAGCATGTGTTTTGGTGTCAATCATCTGGGTCACTTCCTGTTGACCAATCTCCTGCTGGGCCGCCTGAAAGAGACCGCCCCCAGTAGGGTCATCACCCTCACCTGCTCCGCCTACAAGTACCAGAAGCTGGACTTTCAGGACCTGAACTACAACCTGTTCCCGTTTTTCACCTACTGCCGCAGCAAGCTGGCCAACATCTACTTCACTCAGGAGCTGGCGAGGATGATGGAGGGGAAGGGCGTCACGGCCTACTCTGTGAATCCAGGTGAACCCACACAGTCTGCATTATCAGTGGAATAGTAATTAAAACAGAAATTAATATGGGAACACACAGAGTCAGATGATAGACCTTACAGCATAGTTGGAACCAAGTGACTAGGACTACATTAAGAGGTTACAAAACAAATAGACGGTTTATTGTGTTCGGCTCAGGTTGGAAAGGTGATATTATTTACTGGGATCTTAAGTGAAGGATAACCGAAATCAAATGGACAAGAATACTCGTATAGACAAGACAAACCAAAACAAAAATGAGCTGTTTAACTTTGTTTTCGGCTCACTAATTATACGAACTTTCTGTAGCCACACACTCCCCTTCACTCTTCCAACTGATGGTGGTGTCTGGCTTATACACCATTCCTAACCTTGACCGTTTCAATTCCATAATAATTACGAATAATACAGAACGCTTAATTGTGTAAAATCAAGCGATACATTTTTATACATATTTAGTATAAAGTGGATGAATGCATTTGCTACACAAACACGTGTAACGGGCCTGTAGCTCCATAACACTGGAGAGTTATTCTTTTGTTGCCCTCAGGGAAATAAGCGGCGAGCCAAGCAGGGGCCCATCATCATTTACATGCTGCCATTTAGCAGATGGTCTAATGCAGAGAGCAGCTCACAGAAGTGCACACAGAAAGGTCAGGCCAAGAGCAGGGACAGCGGCGGGTTTATCAGTGTCACAGCCAGTAGGCGTGGCCATGACATAAACCCACAACACGATGTTGAATGTCACGTCACCTGCATGTGGGAGACTGAGCCGAGAGCGCTCCACATGACACATGGGTTTGAGAATATAGTGATCTCATCTGTAAGCTTTGAGCAGGTCATTCACTAGCTTCTAGCAATAAATATGGCATCTACAATATATTTAAAAGAAAAAGGTTTTATGGTAAAAAAAAAGATTATAGTTTATGTCATATTTCACATTAGGAGGTTGTAATGAGTGACTTGCAAAGTGCTGGTTCTCTGCCACATCATCAATTGAGATCAGTATTTATTGCACTGGTTTTGTTTATTTGGCCGTTTCGTATGTTTTTTTCCTTGTTATTTGTTGAATAGTGTTGTCATAGCAGTATGGTTGGCACAAAAAAAACTTAATTAAATTTACAGTAAAATGTGACTCAAACTTCAGATATGTACCATACAGCATAAACAATTAATACACTGCATTTGGGTATAATTTATGGTTTGGCAGGGTGTGTGGGCCATATCAGCAGTGTGGTCAGCCACACAGCATGGAAGCCAAAACCAGAAGGGTAACGCTGGCCATGTTCACTGCCCTATGGAAATATGGATTCAAGTTTCTATGTGGATACATGGATTTCTGTTGTGTAAACGACAAATCTGCTCTCTCAGACGAGAACGTTGCAACGGCTGTCATGTCAAGCTGCAAACGCTGTGACTTATAGTGGGTTAAGAGCGGAATGCAGATCATAACTGCATATGTGCTGTCCTTTAGAGACTGGTTTTTGTGCATACTGTGCTCTGGTAGGGGTACAACCGTGACGTTTTGTCAGGCAGTTTCCAGAACATGCTTTTAGCGTGCGCGTTTATGTGGAGCACATGTTGGCCCCTGTCATTGCCCATGTGAGTGATTAATTACACCTCTGTAAAACTATCCATTTTTGCTCCACTGCTCTCTGAGCGGGGGGTTCTTACACAAGGTTTTTCATGTTTTCCTTTTTGTGGAGAGGCGTGCCCTTGGACCCTGACCACGAAGTTGACTGCCATTACTGGATACTCCAACAACCCCCTGTGATTTGCGCCGTAAACGAACCAATTTCAGCACTTTTTAGTGATGGGGTTGTAATTGTTCTAACGCAAGTGCTCTTTTTTTTCGAGCAGCGTAAATACATTTTAGTCCCACTTATGGGCATTTGACGCTTAAGAGTGCTTGACATGTATGATGATGAATTGGTCCACTTGATTTACAAACAGGCCTCTGAACAACACTGTTCCAAAACACCCTCCACAAACATGTTGATGTGGAGGAGTAAAAATAGCTTCCCAGTGTGTGTGCGTGCATGTGTGCACGTGTGTGTGTGTGTGTGTGTGTTTGTTTGTTTTTACACAAATTGCAGTCTGTGAAAACAACTACAATTTGTATAGATACTGACCCTGAATAATTACAAGGTTTAAGTCATCTTATCTCAAATTTGGGGCCCTAGTTCTCCTGATGTATAATTGCTCTTAAATAACTATATGATAAAAACTTTCTTCTTAATGGATGAAACATGTTCATGTGAAATAGTGTGTGTGTGTGTGTGTGTGTGTGTGTGAGAGTGAGTGTGTGTGTGTGAGTGTGAATGTGAATGTGCAGATGTGTGTTTGTGAATGTATTTACACAGGTTGAAGGAATTAGGAGCTAATTCCTTGTATAGGCATTAATGGTCAGTGAGTGTGAGGTGTGAAGTACCCCTAACATGAGAAAAAATTGGGGTCCTGTTTCAGCTGATGTTAAATGGATCTCACATAGAGAATTAAATGTGTTTTCAGGGTACGTGCAGAGCAACTGGACCTGCCACTACTCCACCCTGTTCCGCCTGGTGATGCAGGTCGTCATGTTCATGTTCTTCGTGTCGTGCGAGGCAGGAGCCCAGACGGTCATCCACTGTGCCGTGGCGGACGAGGTGCTGCCACACAGCGGGGGGCACTTCACCGACTGCCGGCACGCCACGCTCCGCCCCTTTGCCAGAGACTCCGGGGTGGCCAAGAAGCTGTGGGAGGCCAGTGAGAGGCTGGTGAAGCTTGCGTGAGGGACTTGTGTTCCTGATTTTAACAGGCTGGTTCCACAGTGATTCCTTGACTGAGGATTTCCATTCCTTTGTGACCGTATTTATTTATTTGCCTTCAGAAAGTATTTGTGTGTGTGTGTGTGTGTGTGTGTGTGTGTGTGGGGCCAGGTAATTGGTCTGGCCAAAAGAACATGAATCACTGAACTTAAGAAGGCCCCTGAGGTGGACCTTCATTCTGTACCTGCATGCTGCTGCTTGTCTGGTGTAGTGTGCACTCAAATCTTTTTGCATTTGTCAGAATGGTTTCATTGAATTGAGTTTAGGGTAGTCTGTGGTTTTATGTTTTTGTGCTGGGTTCCTTTCCTGTGAAAACTTTTTTTTTTAATAAATATTTTTGAAAAAGCAACTGAGACAATTATACATGACTAATCATTTCTCCATACAAATAAAAATGTTGGCTTGATGAAAGGCATCTGCTCACAAGGATCTGTGATTCACAGTACCTTGATGATAGTAATTCCATGCAGGAATGAAATAATTTAAAAAATCACAAATTTTCCACATCAGTAATGTGCAAAATCTGTAATTGCTTTCCAAGGTGAGAGAACACACACCGATATAATTGGCATCCGTGCATGAAATCAATGAAGGAGTCTTCCAATACACTGTGCTTTGTAGGACTGCACTTAGCCAACACATATCATTAAGGCTTATTCTGATACTTTATGTAAAGCGATGAAACCTTCAAGGATAACTGTCGACCAGACAGTATACACAGGTGCTGCTGTAAACAAAAAGAGACGTTCATTAATGAACAACATCTGTCACTTTTTAGTTGTGTGTGTGTGTGTTTGTGTGTGTGCGCGTGCGGTGTATGGGAAACGGAGGCAGGATCTGTGGTGAATCTGCTGTTGTTGACTTTAAAGATATTGTTGCAGTTTGGGGTCCTGCTGTTCTGTTCAGCTGGCGCCGCATGAAGCTGATCTAGCGTTTCCATTCCACAGCTGTGAGCATTTTACGTCTGAATTCTTCAAAAAAACCAAGATACTATTTTGGCTAAAAAAAAATTTTTCCCGCTGCCTGGATACGAAACCCAAGAGAAAAGTATTTATCCTCTGCTGCACAAGACATAAACAAGAAAGGGATCCACTTTGATGTCAAGCCTCCATAAAGAAAAAAAGTGGCTACGTTTTTTTTTTTTCTCAAAATTTTCAATACGACTTCTAGAGGCGAAAAGAAACATTTGCCAATTACATAATGTATTCCTCCCTGTTCAAACATGAAATGAATAACAAATAATGCCTTGTCCTGTCGTAACCTTCTCCCTCTCCCATTTCACACAAGAGCCACTTGATGGCAGAAAAGAAGCATGGAAGAAAACGGCAAATCTGAGTCCCGTCAGGACTTGAGAGCCAGAGGAAAGGAGTTGCATTAAAATGCAATTTTTTAAACTGCCCAAAATTCATCTGGTCTCCATGGGCTGAAATTTTGAGATGTGTGAAATAAACCGAATATTATAGATTAATTGGATCTTGCATAAGCTGCACAGGGGTCGATGGCAGAGAGTTACATCATGAAATATTGGTGATCATGTATAAAATATGGCGCCAGGCTCATCACCTGCTGATGTAAAATGTATACGTTCATTGGTTACTAATTACCAAGTGACTATGCAACTTACAGACCAGTGCTGAAATATGAAAGACCGGGGTCAATATTCACATTTGCAAGGACCTGTATAGGACAATTACATGCAAAAATAGACAATAAATGGGCGTTTCATATCTCATTGCACAAATAATTACAATAAATAGCCCTTCAGGTTTGCCCTTGCCATCCTGCCAGTTCAGTGTCCTTTCCTTTCTATGGCATGTCCCTCCACCGGTGATTTAAACCAAAATAAATCCCCTGCTGTTGTAAGTACAGCTGCTCTTCCATAATAAATGGACAAAAACATAATGAATCGGGCAAAGACTTTCCAATATGCCTTTCCGCTAGAGATGGCAGGACATAAATAATAACACTCACCCCCCCCTCTTTTTTTGGTTAACGGACCAAATTTATGTATTTCCATCTTTTATAGAGGTACTTGCTTAATATGAGGTCATAAATTATTGCCCATGTTTCCAGAGACATGTGAGAGGATTAGGCGTAAAAGGCTATGGGCATACCTCCAAGAACTAACGCCGTGACATTCTGTAATGACAACGACTACTAATCTGTTAGATGCAATGGGTTTTGTCTTTATCGGTCCTGTTTTTTGGCATCTTATTTCTAATTTTTTGGAAGCAGAATTGATGTTTTCTGATGCCTGGGCTACATTTCCTCTGGTCTGAATGACATTCAAATGATCGACTCCTAGATACAGGCCCTGGCAGGTTTATTCATTGTGAAAGGGAAATGTTGTGCCCGTTTTGACAGAGCGGACTCCATTTCTCCGGTGACAGGTCTGCGCACAGATGAAGATTAGAGCTTTTTAATCAGGTGGCACGCGAAGCAAGAAGCACCGAGCTGGGTGTTATTCATGCACCGCGTTTGTTTGATACTCATCAAATATTAAATATCTGAGAGAGATGGGTGTTTTAGCCCAAACCTAAGACTGTCAAATAAAGAAGTAACAAATCTGTTCCTATGGTAATCCATTTAGCACACAGTGACTGAAGGAATCCAAATTCAATTTTAGTTTCATGTTTGCACTTGGTGACAATGCCGGCACACTGGGGCCACTTCTCCTCCAATTTGCAATTAAAAGAAGCTCTGTCATTTTAAAGTGGAAACAAAACCAGGACTTAATATGGTAACCATGGCAACGAGAGCTGTCAGAGGTGTGTGTGTGCGTGTGTGTGTGTGTGTTTGGTGGACGGATGGTAGGGAGGGGTTGGACTTTGGATGGAGTTATAATTGAAAATCTGTGTTGGAATCGCTGGTGTGGAACTGATACGTGTCCAATATATAGGTTGTGTTTTTTTTTTTTTTTGTTTTTTGTCCAATGGTGTGCAGTGCGCCTGTGTGTCACCGGGTCACATGGCTCATTGCACAGCGTTTATGGAGAAGTGCGCGTGAGTCACTCACATGACTGCCATGGCGTCAGATCCAAAAGGACGCAGGACCGCTGAACGCTCCTACCGCTGGCGGCTCAGAACATCCCCTCTGCCCCAGTGTTTTCCCCTGCATGCGCTTTTCAGACCTTTCCTCTCGCCATGTTTACAAATCTCCATCCCACAGCCCCGGAGGCACCGCCTGGACATGACACTGAGACCGTAAATGTCATCAAAATCCTGCCATTTATTTCTGTATATTCTACAAAAAGAGACATGTCTAAATCCCCCTCTGTTAACGCGTTTACTTTTACACTGCTGCGTCTGAACTGTGTAAGGTTGTCGTAGATGAGCAAATTATTTTCAGTAATTCACTCCTCTTAGGAGGCCGATTCAGCTAGACTGAATAGATTTAAATGATGGTAGAAACTCAATGTACTTGCTGTACTGTTCTATCATGAATAAGTATTCATTGTAAATGAGTAAATCAGAGTAAAATGTAAAAGTTGTATATTGGATACCATTAAAAGGAAGATGTTCTCTCCTTTTTCTCTCAGATAGCCAAATTAGACTAATGGTTCTTTTATGTAGTTTCCCATTTGCTCGCAAAAAATCGAATAGACCTACATGGTAGCCAACTATGTATATAAATGAAAGATGTACTTTCTGTGTGCTAGTTACTGTAAAGTATAATTGCTCTTCTTCTGCATGCATTTCATGTTTCGAACATTTTTCTACTTTGGTGCTACTTTCTCCAATGTTCTCTTTCAAGTGGTCTGTGATAACTCCGGTTAAGAGTGCTTGTTAGTTATATGGAAACCTCTAACTCTCCTTCAACTGCTCTTAGTCTGGGCTCTTAGGGCTATTTTTAAGCTTCTCTCTATGACTCTATGAATGCGCTCTGTGTTGATTGTCACTGTCTGCCCCTTTAATTGAGTGTTTGTAACTGTACTGGCACCATTCTGCACATGAAGTTCTCCATAATGCAATAACAGTATTCGAATCAAATCTAATTGAATTTGGATGATGTTAATACAAAACATTCATCGTCTGTTTGCATTTTCAGCTTGTTTTATTTGGACTGGGAATGACTCCGTGTAGCTCTCTGATTTTGAATTCCATGTATCTTTCTCATCTGACATTGCACCGAAGCCATCAAACATGTTTCATTCTTGTGTTAAACCAAGAAATATTTAGGGGGAAAATGGTTCGTCACTGGCCGGTAACTCCTGTCTTCTTTTCTATGGGTCCCCAGGCAAACTGCTCTAATTCTGGTTCCTACTCCCTTTCAGAAGCCCCTAGCTGCTGCGTTCCTGAATGAAAAATCCCAGGCATAACAGGAAGAGGTGCAATTACTGACTCCCTGGTCATTCTTTTCCTGAGAGAACATGATTTAGTGCCCTGTGAGAAAAAAATAGTCAATATCCATTCCAGTATCTGGACTTGACATAATTTCGATGTGCTAAAAAATACAGACAATTTCATTTTTAGTTTAATTCCTCAATCTGACAAATATGAAATCCAGATATACCACACATATACTATCCTTGAATTGGCCAAATGATCATTTTGTAGGTACAGATACCTCAGTGACCCACAAGGTACTGTAGCACATCGATTTCCAAAGGTTGGGCTCTCTGCAGAGAAATGTTGTCATTCCATATTTAAGTGCACGTATGAAATTAATGACAGATGTGCTTGGAAGATGTACATTCCCGATATCTGGTATATGTTTCCAAACTGTATATAAAAACACCAAGAAATCTCTTGCACCTTTATGCCACATCATTGGGGTAGGCAAGACTGCTACAAGTGTAGTAGGTGATACCAGCAATTACTGAGTTAAGGCTACATTTTAGTGGTCTAAATTTTAGTGGTCCAAACTAATGGTGCAATAATCACAATAAAAATATCAGCTTGAGTAACTCTGATTGAATTTGTTATTTTCGAAATGATGGGCATTCTATGTTGCTCACGTAGAGTCTGACAGTCAGGTGGCTGTGGTTAAATTCCAAAGATACAGCATGTGATATCTATTGGACCTGTGTGATATTATTTGTTAGGGAATTCTCATTCCCCTGGCAATAGAGATCATTCAGATCTGGGTTTTCAAATAAATGAATATTAAATGTATTATTTAATAAACTAGTCTTTTTTTACCTGCAAAATAGAGACCTTAGAGTTTGACTGATTTAATGAACACTGTCAAATAATGATCCTGCAGGCATCCAATTCACTTAATTAGGTCACTCTCCTAAGTTGCCAGATGAGCAGCAGCTTACAATGACCTTCAGCCCATGTAATTTCAATCATACACCAATGAGTGCTTTTATTGGGGGAGCACTTTGGCTGACCTGCGCTGGTTTGTGCTGCTCAGACCCACGGTTACCCACGGTTACCCACGGCTGAAGGTTACTGAAATATTCAGCCTTTAAAAACAAAGCTGTGTGTTTATGAGATGTGCGACATAAATCAAAAGCAAAGGGGTCAGTTGGTTTAATTCTTTTTGGATGGCCCCCAGCACTGAGAGACTGCACCAAGGCAATATAAAAAAATATTTCAGGTTTGATATCTCATATTTACGACTACAGTAAATGCATAGTGAAAAACACACAGCCCTGCTTCATCAAATTTATAACTCTCCAAGGCTTGTAAAGACTGCTCCACTGAGGTCAGAATACACAGATGTTTGCACCTGAAATGGGTTGGAAGGAGAGCGGAGAGTTCGTACGTGTGTGTGCGTGTAAGTGTATGAACAATAAAAAAAGGAAAACAGTGTTTATATTCTAGTGTTTAAGATCTACATACCATGCTGATAGAGGCACTCTAGAATGCACATCATATGCTGTAACGTTAGCTTTTAGCTCATTTATCAGTAAGATCGAATCATTTACCAACTGCCACTTTAATTGATGGACGTGTGTGTGGGTTTGTATGTGCATTTGGGCGTGGTGAGGGATAGCGGTACATTAGACACCGTGGGCATTGGGGGGTTGGGGGGGACACTGGGACCCCCAGCTCCACTGAGAGACACTGCCACAGCATAAAATGGCCGAAATGACACATTCTCACCATAAATCTTCTTCATTGAAAGCACAGTTTTTACAAGCCCCCGTAAAAAGCCCGCTCCTTTGAGCTCATAGACCGGCAGGGTCCGGCCGCTTGTGACATCTAAGCATTGCCAGGCCGCACACTCACCTCACATTTCCGCACCTTTGCCGGCCAAACAGCCCCCCCCTCTCAGGGGGCAACAGAAACTCATTCTGGTTTCTGACTCAGAGCTTCCCGTGTTGGTGCTGAATTAAAAGAGCGAGCAGAGACCCCGGGGAAATATTTGTGGTGGCTGCACACTCGGCATCTTTTTCATTTCCACCAACAAGGAAAAAAAATAATAATAATAAGACGACAACAGCCAGACACAGATTTTTGAGGAAAACATGCATTTCCCTGACGGCTGGTTTCCATAATTCCTATCATAATTATGTTTCTTTCTCACTTTGTATACAAGGATGTGTTTAGTAGAGCAAAGAGTTTCTGAATCACGCATTGATTGAGCTGCTTGGAGATTTGCAATAAACAACAAGCAGCGGTTTCTACCCCTCTCTCCCCAAAAGGAAACAAAATGAAATGGAAATATGTTCTGACCACACTTATTAATCGCTACAGCACAAACAACCGAAAATCAATTTACAACCTGATATTATGAATAAAATTGATTGACTTTCTCTGTAAAGTCGCTCACAATGCTTTGTAGGTGGAGTTAATATTGCAATTATATTTTAATTGCTGGTTTCGATAAATATTTTGATCTGCAGGGTAATGGGAAATACAGAATTAATTCTGAAGATGTAAATTGCAAAAAATTTGCATTGTTAAGTATGAGATGAAATTTAAAATGCTGCAATTAAAATGATTAATTCATCCACTAGGGCCATTTTTAATTTACACTCTGAATGTACTATATAGTTTTCGTTGCAACATCAATCTGTTTCAGCAGTGCGCACATGCTAATTTAATATGGATATTAAATGCTTTGAAAATGTTTTTTACTGGAAGGAATCTAATGGAAAACTAGAGAGACACAAACCTTTTTTGGGAGGCTGTCAAATTAAAAATCTGGCCCACATGGTTTACATGTTATCATCCAAAACTATACTATATGCTATGCTATGCTATATTACACTGTATTGTACTATAATATACTATACTATACTATGCTATGCTATATTACACTGTATTGTACTATACTATGCTATGCTATGCTATATTACACTGTATTGTACTATACTACACTACACTACACTATACTATACAGCAAACTGTACGTACAGTATTATAATTATGGTACAATATCACCAGTGTGATGGTAGTAAATGGAACAGTTTCTCCAGGAATTTGGCCACAGTATTGCATGTCCTGAATGCATGTCCCTAAGTCCACTCATCTACTGGAAAAAAAAACAGAATACTGACCATATCTTAATTCATGCAATGAATATGATATGATTATGTCATATCTGACACTAGACTTAGGAAATGCACTGCATTGCTGGTTAAATATATAGTTTATTATGTGCTGTTCCATTGTAATATTTTTTCTTTTATATAACACACTATGGTTGGACTGATGAAAACATTCAGTCGAGTACAACTGAACTCCACCTCAACCCACCATGTCTCTGATCTCATCAACCCATTTTACAACAGAAATAATAAGAAAACAGTCAATTGTTTTTTTTTCTCAACTGTGAGCAGGTACAATTTCCACTTCCACACAAATAACAACAATGACTAACAGATCAATCTGCACAATATAATTTTAATGTCACACATACCAGTTTTGGCACAATATAATTTTCAATTCCTCACTTATTTTAGAAATGACTCCCAAGAGTTTTAATGAAACAGCATTTCTCAGTTCCTTTTGTTGTTCACAATGGGCATTGACAGGGAGAGTCTGCATCAGTTGCATGTAAAACTAGGGCAATCATAATGTAATAACCTCATGGTCTGCTTTTACAGCTGCTACACCAATGATGCAAACCATACTGTTTGCATGCGTCGTGACACTCCAAGAAAACTTAAGGTTTAACCTAAAGTTTCAGTCAAAGATAGAAAGGTCACAACATTCCATCACATGATAATTAGGTTGCTATATAGTTACAATGTAAACTGAATGGATTTGCCAACTCTGTTGCTCTTGACTACCAAGATAAACGTTGGCCTCCAGCATTTCCTATAGATTAAATTTTAGATTCCATTGAATATGCTGTTGCAGTAGTTCTTGTCTTGAAAATAACTTTCAGATTGAACAACGTAGCGCTGTGCTGCACTACACAACAAAGAACAGCTAGCAAGCTCAACTGTTTTTCTTTTCAGTTCATCTTCCAATGGAAAACACAGAACTATTATTTTAAGAGTTATTGCTCACTTATTTCTTTACAATGTGATGAAATATTTTATAAAAGTCTTTGATAAAGGCCGTGAGGGACCGAGAGGTGCGTGTGATATTGGCTCACAAACCCCAGAGCAAGAATCAGTGAATTGGGTGGGCTGAGATAAAGTTGTTTTCTGAATCAATATAAAGTTTCACAGCAGACTAAAAATGTGAAATCTTCAACTTTCACAGAAGCCCAGAAATCCCAGAATGCTATCTAATTTCAAACAAATTGGATGGAATAGATGATGAAGCAAGGAATCAAACTGTACTGCAATGATGCATCTGAAGCAGATTGGTCCACATAGTGACCTCAGTCAGAACTGTGAGCCTGGCAAAATACGGTATTCATTACTTTGCCCTTATTAACACCATCCAACTTCATCTATGTGCTTTGCTGTTAGACTGGTGGTCAGTTACTACCTCTGATTGTGTGTAGGTGGAACTCAGACTGTTTCCAAGCCTGAAAATTCTCTGGTGTTTCTTCAGTAGTAAATCTGCTCACTCCCTGGCACAGAACTATTCAGAGCCATATGCTGTGAACAGACCTGGTACAGTGAGATGTAAACAATAGCAGTAGACATTTCACTGCAGTGGAATTTTAAGCAACGGTGTGCTGTGGAAGGGTGAGAATCTACATTCTCCATTTTTCTGTCACATTTTTTCATCATTAACAACACATAAAGCTGTATACGTTTTACTCAACATCAAAATAAGTATACCTAATGAAATATGCATGTTCGGTCTAATTTCTAAGTGAAAAAAGACTGAATGTTGATTAAATTTTAAATTTCATGCAAGGTTTGTTCAAGGGAATTTGCAAAAGTACTACTTCACAGTGTTTAGAGAGGTAGTCTGTCATAAGTGCTAGGGTCACATAACCTGAATGTGAAGTGACTACACTGATTTAATTATTAAATGTTTCATGTCTGAACCGAGAAAGAACTCCTATGCAAATTCATAGCAAAGTTTTTTTTTATAATTTCCAGCCATCTATTCTCAAAACTGCTCTGTTTTGGTTGTCAGATTAAACAGTTGTTTTAGAAATGGCCGGTCCGTCATCATTAAATCAACCAACAAGCAATCAACCCATCATGTAGGAGGTTTTCCACCCAATATGCACTTTGGACGTTAAATCAACAACATCCAAACTGACTGAAGCTCTTCTGGGTCTGCCAAAGAATAACTCACATTAACAATATTCTCTATCAATAGAAAGAGAAGAGAAAGAGCATTTAATAACTGTGAAGACATGGCAGACTTCTCTGAGCAGTAATTAATCAATTCATACTTAGAAGACACAACTTGAGAACGGCCTCATCTAGATTGTCGACTAGTTGAAGTGGCAGGGGTTTAACTGATATGTAGCCATTTGGTCATGAATCTTGGTAAGGGACAGAACGGATTGATGTAGAGACAAGTACATTAATGAAGTATTACCTGATACATTACATTGAAGTATTACCTGTACATTACATTACATTACATTATAGTCATTGTGCAGATGCTCTTATCCAGAGCAACTTACAACTCAATGTGCATTGTGCTGGGGACAAGAGTGCTAAAGTGCTTGAGAGGGGTTAAAGTCCCAAGTGCCAGAAGGGATAGCATGGACTATACCCTGTGGATGACCTATTAAAGAAACAAAACGAGAGCCATTAGTAACATCGACAACAATCATAAGACAGCAAAAGTAGGTCGCTACAGTGGGACTGAGGCTAACTGGAGGAGCAAGGGAGGGAGGGGGAGATGTGTGTCCTGAAGAGGTGAGTCTTCAGTCTGCGCTTGGAGGTGGACAGGCTATCTGCTGCATCCCAGTTCTGTGATACAAATCATATCAAGCACATAAACAAATAAAACTGTGCAAGAGTATTTCTGAAAACACTACTGCCCTGTTAAAATGACTGCCATCCCCCAATGACATTAATCCTCCTGGAATATGTACCTGTATAACACAGCTCAGTATAAACCGCTCATTGACAAAATGCCCTGTTTAAAATTCATTAATCAAAAGCGATCTCTCCCAGAACAAAATTACACCTCCCCTGCAGGGAAAGGACATTGATCAGACTCAGAGTCTCTGCTGTTTTCCTCGCCGCAAACTATGCAAGATCAAAATTCTCTCGGCACATTGTAAATCCGTTCAATCAAATATGTGGTATGCACCAAAAAAACATATATATATATTTCAACAATCTTGAGTTATGTGTCTAATGTAATGTTATTACAAAGATGTATGAAAAGATATTAAATGTGATGACTTATGTGTAATGCTCTCTCTATGGTACATTTGTGAGCCGGGGCAGTGGTGTTTTATTAGAGAGTGTTTTGACTGACCGTTGTTTTGGTCGGAGCTTGTACTGTGCCACTCATCTGTCAATGTGGCCAATTATTTAACTGTGATGACAGTTTTGTGCTGTTTTCATGTTTGTCTCATTCTCACGCTCAGTTCCTGAGGTGAAAGAGTAGAACATCCTCAAGTCCTTCATGGACCTAATTACAATATCCAAAATCCTTGATTTCTTTTTTTTCTTTTTTTTTTGCTGACTTTATCCTTTCATCAGTACATCTGCTCATTTAATCTGTTGGCCTTTCAGACCCTTAACAAGAAACATTTTCCGTCGCACCGAAATGAAGGACTCGGATCCAAGTAATCTTTTTATGAAATGCTTATAATCCTCTTGAATTGGAATGGGCTTAATTACCATTAATTAGCTTCAGTGCTGTTGTGAGGGTGGGCTGGGGGAGAGGCTAATCCCGTTTGTTCTTCTGAAACTGGCGAGGCAAGAATTCTGAAGCAAGAGGAGCGGCCCATGTCTAAAAAGAAAATCATTTCCTCCTCTGTCTTACTGCATGTGGCAGGGGGGGTGCTTTTATCCTTCTGCGCCACCCTCAGATGCGCCAATGTTAGGAACATATTTATTTATTATTCCATGTTATTTTTTTTTTATAATTAAGACACAAATTAATGAACAAGCTGAAAACTTTGAAAAATTATGTTGAAATTTCACTGTAAATTAATTTTTTTCAAAAATTCTCCATGGGCTCCCCAGTTGGCTAGGTTTGGAGAGGCTCTTGCTACAAGCTCAGATCGGGCCCTGTATATCCCCAGCCTGCACAGAAGCAGTAGCACACTGTGACCAGGTGACTGAGAGCCCACAGCAGCAGGACATAATTGGTCTCATCCTGCCAAGGTTTGAGAGTTCAATTTGGCCTGAGTTAATGCTCCATTAGTTCCCTAAATCAATGTGTTAGCTTCCCCAAAAATCACCAGATGTCATTAAGGGAGAAAGAGAGAGGGATGTACATCTGCTCCGACTGACACTAGCTCCGCTGTTGGGCAGGTTCAGGGGCCATTCTTAAGGACTTACTCCACCCAGCTGCAGTGTAGGATGAGGGTACACAGTGGAGACTCAAAAGACACAAGTAACGATTCTGAATTGTGGATAATAAACAAATGAAGAGGTGTTTAAAAAATCAATACACCATGCTGATAATGGTATTTTATATATATATATGTGTGTCTTATGCTATAAGATTAGCTTTTCGCTAAGTCATTGGTGAGATTGAATCATTTACTGACTACTACTCCTTGAGATGTATGTGTGTGTGTGTGTGTGTGTGTCTGTGAGTGTGTGTTTTTGCATCTCCAGTATACAGAGATTGCATGTTGTATAGTTTGGAAAATGATGACTGGGGTTTAGGAAAAACATTAAAAAACATAACCTAAAAAAGCCGAGCTCAGATTCATTAGGGCATGACGCCAGTCCCTCAGCGGGGAATTGTGAGTCAGTCAGAGCCTGGGGGGTGGCATGACCCTAGTTAAGGATAATTCACCTCCCTGGGTCGCACTCCAATGCCAGCAACAGCGAATGCATTTCCCTCGGCGACAAGACAGTCCCCCCCTGCCCCCGCTCCATCCCTTGTACTCCTGACCTCTGCGCAAACCCACCCCCCCATCACCACCGCATATCGTGCAGAACTGAAACAAGCTGGACACTCTCAGCGTGCTGAACGCAAGTGATTGAAAGGCTCCGTAATGATATTCATTTAATGGAATTACGTGGAAGGTTCTGAGATAAAAAAAAACAAAAATGGTAGTGTGACATAATAATAGGGAGCAGCTGCAGGCAGGACACTCCTCCCTGATTGGAT
This sequence comes from Albula goreensis, assembly GCA_022829145.1. Taxonomy (NCBI): domain Eukaryota; kingdom Metazoa; phylum Chordata; class Actinopteri; order Albuliformes; family Albulidae; genus Albula; species Albula goreensis. The sequence goes on from CM040744.1 coordinate 41,199,917, forward strand.
GTGCTGTGGTGTGAGCCCAGGCTGCCCCAGTGGCTGATGGGAAAAAAACACGTTTTTGATTGGGGTGGTACAGGATGTGTTTTGATGGGTGATGCCATGCTGGCAAGGCCCAGTGAGATTCATACTCAGTGACAGTGGCACCAAGGACCGTCGATTAATCTTCCGCCCATTATGCTAATGTAAACATTGAGGCCTTTAGGAAAACGCTTCTTCAGCAGGATGGCAACCAAACGTTTGAGAGAAGCCCCGGGCTCCATTAACCCTGCATTGACCATGAAAGTCTGTTAAAGGGTAACTTTGACAGGATGAAGAACCTACAACAACACTGAGCCGTGGCTCGCAATGCATAAGAAAACGGCTAAAAGTGGCAGTGCTTCAGAAATGTGATTGTGTCCAGAGGGTTCCAGTGTCAAATAGGCCCATGCCGTATACTTTTAACAACAACACGACTACTACTACTACTCCTACTTCTACTATGACTAGTAATAATAATAATCAGAATTTATTCAGTGGATTATAGCAGGACAATCGATCTATGCTATGATGCTATGACAAAAGCAGACAATCCAAGATACAACATCCAAATTGGAACCTCACTTTGGTGATTTGAGGGAAAACAGTTTAAGGGCCTATGCTTGTGTTGGTACTTCACGCGTAAGTGGGACCCGCAGGAACACAGAAATGGTTATTATGCCCGTGCAAAGGCATGGAGCCACTCTCACGAGTCCTGTTGACAGCCTGTGCTCATAGGCCTGAGAGTAAGACTTTAAAAGGCCTCCAGGTAAACTTGAAAAACTTTATGACACAGCACTCAGCAGTTTTATGAAAGAAGAATACATTATTGATGTCTTCTGGAGACAAATGACACTCCGTTGCTTTTCTCTGCCTCGGTGTTTGGGTTACACCTTTGAACATGTTAATTTAACAGCCCAAAGGAGGGTGTATTTATGACTTCTCTTCCCTGAATTTTTTTTGACCGGGTAATAGGAGATGCGCCGAGTCACTAGCACCATTGATTTGGTGGTCCCAGCGTTCATTTGTCGAACAGATTATAGTTTCTCGTACGTTCCTCTGTGGATCAATAAGTGCATTTCTCCTGGACAAAGAAAAATTGAAGGACATGAGCACAAGTCCATTTGTCACAATACCTCATTAATAAAACAAGAAAACTTTTTTTTCTTGAAATTGTGCAAGTCCTCTCCCACTCACGGTCGATCTGGGTTTTAATTTACATAACATTCTATAATATGCATATGCTTATCATGTACACAAAGCTATGGTATCTCCTCGCGGTGCAATTTAATGAAAAAAAAAAAAACTCTTTCTGACACCGCACAACTTGCTGACCTCAGCATAAACACACAACGGCTTAATTATCCTCTAAATCTCTCCAGAAAGGGTAATATACCTGCCAAACCAATAAAGAGTGTGAAGCTGCATTATTTGTCCGTCTGCTCCCCTGAGGACGATAAAAGCTGTATAGGATTTATTTGAGAAAACACAGACGTAATTAAATCTTGAAAACTCTGAAGCTTGCCGTTTTATGGTAACAGTACCAGAGTCACATTATACTGTATTAACATGCATATTAACGCACTGGCACCATAAATCATCTTTCAGTCAAAAGACCCCCATGGTAAGATCACCTTATAGTGATGTTTGCACATATTTCTGATAATTGGTTCAAATCCCTGGGGTTTCTAAGAGAACTACTGTACGTCTCAACATTTCCTTGATAATTGAGGTGGACTTGGAAAAGGACATGCAGGAAATAAAGGCCTGTGCCAATCAAATGAATCAAAAGAATAATAGTCTCTTTAAGGGCCTATGCAATTTCAGTCAAAGCAGAATTTAGGATGGGACCCAATCAAACAAACTTACATTTTTTTTAAAGAGAGTATTCTATTCAATTCAACTTTTAAGGGCTATTTTAGAATGAAAGTAACACATTCCAAAGGGTCATGTTTGGTTGTCTCCAATAAGGAGAAATGCTCTGGGAAACTTAAGTTGTAGTGTTAAGTCTGCTTCTATTGGACATCTGATTCCTTTCAGGTCATAATGTTTTTATAGGGTTGAGCTCATCTCTTTTAGAATGGAAAGGATACATTCCAAAGAACATGCTTGTCACAAATAAAACAGAAAACACTTGAAGACATTATGTCATAAGGTAATCTGTTTCAATTGAAATGAATAAGTTTTTAAAGGGACTAAGTCCCAGGCAAAACTACTTAAAGCTTCAATAAGCCTTACATTTTTTATGTTTTTATAACATTCTGGTTTTTCTTCTACCTTTTTTTGGGCCCTCTTCCTTTGCATCTGGCTCAATCCTTCTGCGATGTGCAGGTCGACAAGTTCAATAATTCTAATCCGCTTGTCCGGGTTTTTAATCTTTTTCCACAAGGGCTTCCAGATGTTACTCCCTCCAAAAAATCAATACATCCTTTGAAGCGATCCCATGCTCTGCTGATGTCTCTACCATGTGATGACTTTCACCAGCCGAGACACCTGATCTTAAAAGCAAAATTAAGTGCAGACAGCAAAAAAAAGATCATAACCCCCTGTCAATAACCAGAAACAATATAGAATTACCTCCAGACGAAGTTTTGACTATGGAATGGCAACCACTTTCCAAACTTACCAACTGTTCCACAAACTTTGAGGAAGGTTTCACTTAGATTCCCATTTTTGTGAGGTTCTAGGAATCTTCTCAGAATGAAAGAACTAAGCATTGTTAGTTGGGAAAAGCCAAATAACTCAATGGCAGTCAATGGTATTCTGTTGCATGCTGTGTCATGTGTGTCTGGTGTGTAATATTATTTTCCTCTCTGCACTGATTGCATCTGTATGTCATGAATTGCTGATGAATGTTGAGGGGAAATGCCTATCTGACCCACTGACTTCTTGCCTTTCCAGCACAATCCCTTTTTGCACTATACAGTGGGATATCTTTTTGTATATTATGCCAAATAAATAAAACTAACTAATAAATAAAACTAATTGAACCAAAAAGTTCATATACATCATTCTGAACCCCGTAAAGACTTTCATTTTGACCATAACAATAAAACTGTCAAGAGTCTTTATGTTTCCTATTTGCCTCCAGCAGGTTATTTGCCAACCCTGGCGGTGACTGACCTACCCTTGGAATTTTTCCCATCCCTGGCTGGTCATCACCCCCGTACCCCATCGCCGCCTGTTCAAAACACACCCAAACAACCCACCCCCCCCCCGACCCCCTGCCTTCCAACACTATCTTCTGATGTCCTGGCCTATCAGGCCCCAGCAAACGAGTCAGTGGCATCGGGTCCCTCAGAGAGAATGAAAAAACAACAATGGGTGGGGGGGTGGTTGGGGGGGTTACAAAGGGGTTAGCCAAGGTCACGTTGATCGATTGCCCACCTGCAGAGGCGTGGACAAAGAGCGACCTGTGGAACAAGGGCGGCCAGTGCGGGGGCGTTCCGCTGGTCCTGACACCGAGACCCTTTCACTGGTTGTCATTACACGCTGAGAAAGAGGCAGGGGATGAGGGTATACTTTGGGCGTTTTGTTGAATGAGGCTATTCACCTTTGTGTACACCATGAAAAGAAAGTGAAATAGAATCTCTGACATGCTGTCTTTTGGACTTAAAAATACACCAGCATAAAGAAATTGAATCCTTACCGATCGTTACTTACATAATTTCCATCCTGTTTTTAAAAAAAAGCTTCTAAAATTTTGTGGAAGCCAAAATCAAACTGGCAGCAGAACAAGTACACACATTTTCTGGTTTTAAATAAAATACTATCCATATTTTGCTCACAAAAATGAAAACATTGCAAAATGCAAACTGAAATAGGAGATAAAATAGGAAATCTTTCAGTCATCCTTACCCTTTGTCTCACCCTCACAGCAAAGCATGGATAGGCTCTCGTATGAAAAACAGGTGAAAAAGACAGGTCAAGGAACTCGACCACATGCCAGTACTTTTCAAGAATCTTCACATTAAGAATGAAACATACCTGAATAAGGCCAGAAGGGTTTATCAAACAAAACCTTCCCGCATCTCTTGCTGAAAAAGCATAATAGTAGCTCAGTGGGTGATACATTTAAACAGATGTGCAGTTATGCACCACAAGGCTCAGAGGTTAAGGATTCCAATACACCTCCGATGAAAGCAAGAATGAAGATGTTATGACTTTTTATGAAATAACAATGTAACGTATTGCAGTCTCAGCCGTAGAGCAGAGACATGCTGCGAAGGCCGTTTGAGTGAAATGCCAGGAATTGTCAATGCTAGCTAAGGAATGGTTTCTAGTGTTTTTCTGAAAAAAAAAAAAAAAAGGGAGCTTGTCCATGTGATCAATACTAATGTTTTGTTTAATGACTAGAGCATGTATTTTAATTTGTATTCTGAATGTACAGTACATATAAAAATGTTAACTCACCTAGCGGTTGTGTTAGTCATTTCATTGATCCACAGCCTACCAGTAAGATCCACTGCAGTGGTGAGAGTACAATGTGCACGGAAAATGTATTATTCAAGTCATAGCTGCAAACATTGTGTCACTTCTCACAATGTCTTCCTTGCTTCTCATTAATTCCACTTTTAGAGAATCCCCATCAGACAGTGTCAATCAAGATGTTTGTTATGATGACAATGAGTCAGCACACTTTCCCCTGATTGCCTGGGCTTTACTTTTGGCCAATCAAACGAGTGCGCTGGCTCACCATCTTCAAACATTATTGGAAAGAGTTTCTTTCCTTGACTCAGCTCCAAATGTCATGACCAAAATCCCTTTTTATATCACACATGAGTTGTTTCCTTTGGGAAATTCAGGTCAAGTGGCAGATTTATGTCTTATTCATACTCATCTTCATTAGGCTTATGGGCAGGCAAGATTCAAAACCTAGGGTAACCACGGCAATCAGGCCCAATCAGAATCCAAGAATCATAAACAATAAACAGGCAGGAAAAGTCAAAACAGGCAGGCAGAAAATACACAAGGAGGAGGAGGGAGGGAGGGAGAGAGAGAGAAGGCTTGTAGTAAAATGAAAAATTCACTGAGACAAACTTGCAAAGAAACTAAGAACAAACAGGATATAAATACACAGACTAACAAGCAAATGAGATGCAGGTGAACAGCGGGACAGGTGAAACAAATTGGCAATCAAGTAACAGGTAATGAGACAGAGGGCGGGGCTGACACAAAGGGGCAATGGAGACAAAAACACGTGAACAGGAAAAACAGAAAAAGCAAAACAAACACTCAAACACAACTGAACAAAACCAAAACAAAAATGTCAGAAACCCACATCACAGGGCAGCATCACTGACAGAAATATTTCTGACACAAGCCCCTAAAAACCTCCAGAGAGCTGCTTTAGCAATGAGAAACAAATACATCTGCCACATTCAAGTGGGGAACTGCAAAACTATCATTAAGAAAGACAGGAAAATAAATCAAGGACGTTTTTAAAGATAGATGACTCTTACTGCATTATGAGGGGCTAGGGCCAAAACCCAACTTCTCCCTTTATTGCACTTGTTTCAAACACTAGCAAGCCATTATTTTAATTAGTGGTACCTCTATAGAGTGGTTGTCAATTCAACATGCTCTCGATTAGGGCTGGAGGAACTAAACTGAAGCTCAGCTGCAATTGGACAGAAAATCTAGTGCCTATACCTAGCCACTTCTAGTCACACCTCAGAAAAGCCCCTAGCCTGCACAAAAGCGGGATGAATAATTCATACTGGGAAGATGCCAAAAGATCCTGATCACTGTTATTGGATGTAAGAAGAACAACCGGATACGGTGGAGGCCGAGCCTGTGAGAGAAGCAGCAGAGGGAGCTAGCCTGATCAAGACAAGACTAAGCGAATGAAGAGATCTCCACGCAATGCCAAATGCTCCTCTGAAAAGGTCTGCATACTCTGTCCACTCTGAGCAGGTAATGCAAGCAGACAGATTCAGAGAGACTGGAGCGACTACTGTAGTTTGGCGATCAAATGGAGTTCTTTATGTCTCCTCATCGCCGTGGCAACGGCAACAATGGTGACAACAAAAAAAAAAAACAGTGGGGGGTGGGTGGGAGAATGTGGTTATAATCTTTTCTTTCCATTTCTGTAGCAAGCTTTGAGTACAACTGCAGAGGACAATGTCGGGAGAAGATGAGCGTCCCACTGAGATGGAGAGCACTTTAGCAGAAGTGCTTTATGAATACGCGGGCATGGAGAGCCATAATGGATAACATGCAAAGCATATCTGCACACAAAGGTTTCATACCAGACCCTGGCTGGTGAGCGTTTTCATTCGCTTTCCAAAATACCCCCTCCCCCAAGAGTTCATTTGGTGCAGTATCAGAACCCCTGTGTATGATATACCTGTAATTACCAGTAAAACGTATATTGCATGAGTATAAACATATACAATTCGACTTCTTAGCTTACTTGTTGTAGCATTAATATCAATCATATAAACAATAATTTAGTTACATAGTATGTATTTACAAAGGCATGTGAAATGGAGCATGAGCAATGGTACAGACCTTCTGCATTAATTATGGCAGAAAACATTTCCTCATTTGAAATTTGGAGAAGAACAAGGATGAAGCCCATGTTTCCGGGTTGGACAGAAAGGAAAACAATACCAAATTAAAATTCAGGACCACCCCTAGGCGGCTGCGTATGAATGATTCAAGGTTAATGTTGGGGCGGTTTAGTAAAACGAATTCCAGTCCTGTCCTGCGGCTCGGGCTTTGCTCTCTGGAGATAAAAATATGTGCTGCCAAAACAGGTAATGTGCTGCGTGCTATCAGTTTGAATGAGCAGACTTCAGTTCACCAGAAGGAAGGCATTTGTAACGATCAGCACAAAACATACAGGGGTGTTGAACGGGCCCCTAGTTTTCCTCAGTGATTGGGGGTAGCGTTGTGTTTTTTTGGGGTATGCACCTTACTGCAGGGGTTCCTCAGCAGTGGGTCGGGCTGTCGGAGGGGCTAAGGTAGACCATGAGATATGCAAAACAGAAATAACTTACTGTGTGTTGTGCACTTTCCACTGGCATTCTCCCCTGTTAAATTACAGATTTCAGCTGTTACATTGACTGCACCAGTTAAAGTCAACATGCAGTATGTATGACATGCTCCATTGCAAATGGCAAAAATGTATCAATTAAAACATTTCTGTTTTCTGTCAAAACTGTTTGATAATTTAATATTTGCACATTATATTACATTTTGGAACCTATACTAGCTACAGTTTTGATAAGGGCAAGGTCACAGATATTGCATTTGACAATTGTTAAAATGTTGTTGAAAGAACAAATATAAGCCAAACACCAAGCAGAAACTGAAGGAGTGAATACTTGTTTTCTCAGTTTTCTTACGGCCAGCCTGCTTACATTGGCTTTTTATAGCCCAGCCATCCGTTCTCATACAAACATCAGCAGTTGGTGCAAATCTGCTGATTTTTATGCTGGGTTGTCACTAGCATGGATATATCAAGTTGACAGAGTTATTGTGCATACTTATTGCACACCAAAATAAAAATGTTTGTCATAGTTTACACTCAGCCACTCTCACACCAATAAACACACACACACACACACACACACACACACACACACACACACACACACACACACACACACACACACACACACACACACACACACACACACACACACACACACACACACAGCACACAGTTGTTTATGGTCTTATGATGCAGAGGACAGCGGTCCCTTTAGGCCAGCCATTAAAAAAAAACTTACCTCAGGGGACACCAGGTTCCACAAGGACACTGTGTTGTAGGAGGTGCTGTCTTTTGGATGAGACATTTAATTAATGTCATGACTCATGGATGTGCCTGAAGACCCAAAAGCAGTTATCATTAAGTATAAGGAATTGTGATTCTGTGGTGTTCTGGCAAAATTCCCAATCATTTTTTTTCCCGGTCTGGCCATCTAATTATCATCCAGTTTAGTTGCTTTATTAAATTTAATAAATCCGCCCTTCTCTACCTCAGCAGAATTCCAATGAGTTGTGGTGCTAAATGACAGCAGTGCATCACCCATGTGGATGCTTGGCTAAGGCACCTCCTCCACTAACACTCGATGTATTCCTGTAATTAAATAAAGTGGATATAAGATGGAGACAAAGGTGCACATACACAAGCATGTGCACACACATGTACTGTCTTTGTGTGTTGTTATACACTGTGGTATTTTGTAGGATGATAGAATAATTTTTTGATAATTCCAGAGTTGGGAAATGTATCTGACTATTTCAAAGATAATGCAAACTGTACTTATATGAAAGTATAAAAACAGTACTGTTTCTAAATTGTAGCTAAATTAGGAAAACATATTTCACTGCAACATAAACTGCAAAAACCATGGAGTACTGAGTAAGCAGCACTGGCTAATTAGGGTATTGTATTTATTTATTTTTTAAAAAATGCATTAAAATCTACAGCTTTTTGCTCTTGTTTGAGCATGCTGTCTCCTTTTTAAATACCTACATAAATCTGTAGGTTTTGCACATTAAATAACCACAAATGCATCATATGAGTATCACAGTAACCCTGTACAAAACATTACTGTTCAGGACATGCACACAAAAAAGTATAGAGAAGTCAAATATATTCATTATTTTTAGGAACAGATATTCTTTCTACCCTTGTATCACTATGTAAATAATAATAATAATAATAAAAAAAATATATACAATATATTCCTTTGCAACATGTATCTATAGTTTAGAGTGTGCACACATCTATTTAATAATAGGATGTAATATTCTATCTGTTCAATCTAAATGAATGCTAAGTTAAAGTCTTGAGATTATGATAATTGAGGGATTTAGTTGGTTCACATCATCACTATAAAAAAAAATCAAATATTCAAAAGGATTGGCTTCTGTGGAATGTAAATGGATTTCAGTTTGAGTCCGCTTAGACATTTCCAGAAAACCACTCTGTGGAATTGCGCTGGGGCAGCTTCGATCGCGTTTTCAAAAGTTACTATTCCCTCTCATGGAATTCACCCTGAAAGGGCCTGAGACAGCCATTTAGTGGAGATAAACTCAATCTAAGTTCACTGAATATATGGTAAAATCCACTCAAAGATGTATAAATGTAATAATGTAAATATATACTGCTATAAAACAAAACACGTTGGGATGGCTGAGGATCGGAAGATTAACCCATAATGCTTGGAGTGATGCACGTGAGTGACTGATAGATTGGTCTGATTATTTTTCTACTGTGCCCACCCCTTCCCCACCAAAGCCCCTCCCCCAAGCTTCCAATCTGATCCAATCACATCTGGCCATGTGTGACCGGCCTTCACTATAACAGCTCTTCCCCTTTCAAACCAGCTTCCCTTTCATATACACAGACACATACAAACACATAGAGCATCCTGGCCTTTATGGACACCATTCAAGAAGCAGCCTATTCACTAAGGGAAACAGGTGCTAACACTCCCACAATGCACTGTACCCACTCAACGTGATTCATGTTCCCCTGGTGGGCCGAAATCACAGGGAGGTTGATTTCCCAGGTGTGCTAACATAAAAAGGCTGGGGGGGCCGGGGGTGGTGGGGTGGGGGAGTGGGGGTTTCAATGCTGGCGGTCGTAGTCTACCTCCACACTGGAGAGCCTAGCACAAAATGTGATGTGTTTCTTCATGGTCCTGTAGGGCGCGAAAGCCATTAGCCAAGTCACAGCCCAGCTCCCTTGTCTCAAAGTGACTGCTGACCTCTCGTGGGGACCCAACTGATAAATAAATAAACGCAGTTTGGATTTGCAGACGCTGTTGGTTCCGCAGCGGGGTCCACCGAGGCTCAGAGCTGTAACCACGGCAACCGGGGCAAGCCTGCGTGAGCGAGCTCCATCTCACATGGTTGACAAACTCTTCATTTAGTAACCTGAGTATATATTTACCTTGGTGAATGTACAGCTCTGATTGCTTGCTACATTCCTTGTTTAACCAGGGAAATTGGTCTGTTTATCGATTCAGAATTAATTATACATTATTAAATAGGGGGGTAAACACAGTCAAGGAGGATGCAGTCTTGCAGTTGCTTACAACACCATTATTAATAATTAACTACATGTTTATTAAGCATTACTGAGCAATTCTTTTAACATGGGTGATAAAGAAATATCATCAATGTCATTCCACCCTGTTTCTTGCATCTGTGGCTACAGCGAACTTGTTCTAAAAGCAAAAGGCAGGACATTGTTTTCCCAGTACTCTCCATGAAAAAGTGTGTAGTACTGAATAAAGGAATCTTTCATTTCCAGCCTTTGACTGCCATGTGTAATTACAATTTCAATAAATTTTATTCAGTCATTTGATGCTTATTGTCTTCAAAAGAAGCAATCTAATTGATTCCTTTTTTATTTTTATGTTTTATGGAAATGGCCATAAAGAATCCAGGGTTACTCATGGCTGGAGTGGTCTATTACTAACCCTCTGACTTTATGATAGATATAAAATAGAGAGACACATAAAAGTGGGATTTGGGAAGGGACTGTGGATTTACTGCAGGTGATCTGACATGGTATCTCAGTGAAAAGAGTCCATCCATATTCCGCCTGGCCCCTTGAAATACGAACAAAATGACAGGTAAATGACAAGTTGTACAAGTTTTGCTTGCATAAATCAAAGAAAACCAAAGGAAAAAGTATGAGCTGGCAAGTTCAAAGACTTAGATATAAGTTCAAAAGAATATCTATTGTGCAGGTTGTGCTTGCAGAAATGACACATTCATGATATATTTCATTAAAATGTCATTTTTGGAAAGCTTTTTTCCATATTTTTTCTAGACACAGTTTCATAAAATAATATTTATGGGTATGGAATATTGAAACGGTGTGCTTGGCATGAGGTTACTCAGACTGGCATTGATATGCACTCCCTCTCGGTCTCTCCAAGTCAATTCAATTTGAAGTTTTGTGAACGGTGCCTTCTCAGTCAATACTGTAAAACACAATGAAGTAAGAGAGATATTGCAAAGCTGCCGAAGGTCTGGAGAACAAAGGGATTTGATGTCTCTCAAAGGCTGCAGAGCAGCTTACAGATTCCCCCTGTTTGACTTGGTGCAGTCGATGTGAATAAGGTTATTTCGGATTCCTACAGTGCAGAGAAGAATTAGATTGGGTAAAAAAAATTCCCTCCAACTGAGATCCATCAAGCCTACCCATTAAAAAGATCCTTTCGCCCCATTCTGCCTTCCACTCAAACTACGACCAACCACAAATGTATTATCGATCATCAAATCCATACTGCTGTCGGGAGTCCAGTTGCCTTGGTAACCCCTGGGGGCAAAGTGCTTCTTGACAATTCTGAGGTCCCCACGCTCCTCTGCAAACGTAAATCATCTCCTGGGTAAAAAAACAACACGGGCTAAAATGCGACGCCTTTCTGATTGCTTGTCATCACAGCCTCCTGATGTCTAAAGTAGTCTAAGTTGGTGAAGGCTTCATTTTTCTCACACAAAGTCACAGAGGTTGTTTAGGAGGTTCAGAAAGTATTTGCATACTTCACATACTACATCAGAGCAGAACAAACACAGTTTTGGTCTATTAGGATATAGGAATGTAACAAATTTTAAAAAATATATGTATACAGGAGGTCCTCGGGTTATGACCGTCTTGAGTTACGACGGTTTCGTGGTTACGACGCACTCCCATAAATTACTTAAAAAACCTAGTTTCGACCTAAGCAGTTTGGTTCGTAAATACGACCACAGAAATAAAGATAAGAAATTGTTTTTTTTTTTTTTATTAATGTTACATTTAATTACTGTATTTTACATGTCCTTCATGTGTAGTGTGTACAGTGTGAGTGACTTAGGGTGTTAATTTAGGTATAATTTAGGCATAAATTCCGACTTACGTCAAAAATTGGCTTATGACAAGTCGTAAGGATGGACCTCATTCGTAAGTCGAGGACCCCCTGTATATATATCGGACATATATGAAGATCGGGTCTTAGTTTTACAACTAAGAAGCAGAAACTAATAAAACGAATCCACTGAAACTGCAGGCTTCCATATGTGGCTTCTTTTTATTTGGTTTCAGCTCACTGGAGAAGTCATTTAACCTCATCATGCATATAAGACGTGTAAAATGAATGACCCAACAAGGGTCTCTGAATGAGGAGGCAGAAAAAAATAATTCTGGGGAACTGGGAAGTGAGACAAATTAGACAAAAACACAATCGATACAATAACTATTAAAATATACCTCTGCCATTTTGCAACTTATATAAAATTGTCTGTTATGTTTAAGAAACCCATTCCTAAACTGAATCTAACCAATCAAACATATGTTCAAACTCTTTGGCATGCAGGATTGGAATGTAACCTGAATGAAAGCTCAAACACAGCCAACAGTTAAGCTGGACTTCAAAGAGAGGGGAAACTTTTCGTCTTCGGACAAAGAAAAGAGAAGACCGTCATTTTCCTTATCCTGCAAACTCTCTCATCCATGAAACATCAAACTCAGGGTGACAACTTCATCATAAATTACATGCAGGGTGCTTTTCCGCCTAACTTTGCTTTGAGTAGCCGGCAGGTAGGAAGGTTGCGCAGGAAAGGTCTCCCGCTCCGTCGAGCAGCCTGGCCTTATTGATTGCCACTCATGTTTCTTTTGAATCAATCTCCATCACCCATTGGCCATTTTTCCCATTATATTTCGTTTCAAGAAAGACAGATGATTGTGTGCCCTGGGGAGGCACAGCGATGGCTGCGGGGGAGATTCAATCAAAATAAGGGGCTTTGTTCCTCCATACAGCGCTGGCTAATAGAAAAGGACAGATGTGTCACCAGATTCCCCCTCCTGAGCTTTCCAAACAGGGCAGTTATTATAATTGATTCAAACCGCCATGGAAGTAACATTACTCTTATTAGTTGGATGCCTTGTAAGCCTTGTTATGGCAGTATATTTTTTTTCCAGTTTTGTTGATGTCATTTTTTATGGAGTATATATGTTTTAAAATAAGCAAAAAAAAGTACCTTGTGGGATATGAACTATCTGAGGCATAACATTGCATTGGATACAGTTTGAATAAAATTGGTCAGAATTGTTTCTTACGTTTATTGTTTGTATCTCCAATGATTTTGAAAGACCAGTCAGACACTTCACTGGGAAGCCAGGACAACTTAGACAACTAGCGCATAGCCAGAAAATACATGAGGATTCGAATTCCATTTTCCGTAATATGCAATGAAGAGGAACATGGCTTTATTTGGGAGGCTTTTTGTTTATTTTCTTGCACAAAACATAACTGATATTTGGCTGTAACAATTGATCAGCATCAAATGTAGTTATTTATTAAGCATTATCATCTAAGAACAATGTCCCATGTAATTGGGTGGTGTACCTGCAGTGTGAAAATAAGCAAGGGTGTGTTGCCATGTGAATTTAAGTCATGTGCCGTGGAATCAGTCCATGGAAGCAAGCTGCTGCAGTTTGGGGAGGGAAAAAAGGAGGAACCTACATGTATCCCATCATGCCTTGCAAGCCATGAGTTTTCTGCCTCGGCGGGTGCGACCTAATGAACTGTGTCCCGGGGAGAAGGGGTCACAGAGGGTCATTCTTCCTCGTGAATCTGCCTGTAAAATGTGGGACGAAACGTGAACTGTCTGTGATGGAGGTTTTTCTGCACAGCGCAGTATAAAGAGGTAGCTGGCCCGCATTAAATAAACAGTCCATGTGTGTGACCGCCCTGAATTCATCCTTCGCTGCTGTAGGGGATTACTCTGTTTACCGTGTGGTAATTGCCTTTCTTTACGCCGTTTTCCTGGAAATTCAATGTGTGACCGTGTGTGTGCACGCACGCGTGGCTAAGGTTCCCTGCTGAAAGGCCAGCAGGTCGCCTGTGGGGAGAGCTCAAGCGAGGAGAGACAGGCAAAGTCACCGTCAGACTGTAGCTGTGGCTTCGGCTCTGACGAACCATGCAAACCGAAAGCTGGGCTAACTTAGTTTCACATGCATTCCTGAACTCTCTCAGCCCCATGTAGACACTAGTGTGTGTGAATCTGTTTTGCACTACCTGTACTTGTGTGTATGACAATGACTGAATGCAATAGAGTCATTAAAGTGATTTCATACCAACCAAAGTACGGTCATGAAATCGACCTCAGTAATTTTTAATGGGCTGCCACACTGTTCTGTAAGCATTTTCCATATGCAACTTATACATATGTATTTACCTTACACATATTCTCTTACATGGATATGTAAGAAAATATCCTAATCAAATAACATTATGCCCAATACATTAGGATGGCATCCAATGGACATTCAAAAGACAGGGAAAACAACAATAAATAGATAAATAAAATCATATTATCCATTCAACAATACAGTTTTCTAGTCCCATAGTACATACCTGGGTACATTCAATCAAACGCATTCACTCTCTCTACAGTCATATGCTGCTCAATCAACACAGATTTTACATTACAATAGAAGTTTCTCTAAATGTACTCTACCGCATTGCAAACAAGCATAAACGTTCTTTGGAATGTGTTCCTTTCATTCTGAAACAGAGTAGCATATTCCAGTGAAAGGACAAAAGGACATTTGATAGAATCGATCGGGTCCTCGGCATCGTCTTGTTGTCTTACCCAAAATAACAGGAATCATGACATTTCATCTCATGGCTAGTAAATGAATACCCTGCCGCACCTCTTATCTTATGAGATTTTCGGAAGCGCTAAGGACTGAGCTGACTGGGAACAGCAGGGTTCTGGCAGGATTGTATCGAGCAGTGAAACCTCTGGGCTATGACTCCTTCCATGCCTTGTAGGTAAGGGCTGAGTCCTGATGGACAGATAGTGAAGAACAGGTAGGATCAATGATACGTGCTTAGATTTTTTTTTCGTGGAAGCTGGAGTGAAGATAGGCTGTAAAGTGTGTAAAGGGCAATTACGGCTGTACCCGCTTGCTTTCAACGTGCCTCATTGTTACAGATTGCAGAAATAATGTCCGCAAGGTCGTAATCACAGACAAGCTTTTTTTTTTTTTTTGGCGGTCGTTTTAAAACTATAACCTGGATGCTCATTCAAGTTGAGCAAATCTGACTGCTTGCTGATCCATCTGTCACAAGATATTTTAGCGGAGCTGTTTTTTATTAGCAGTTTAAACGTGCTTAATTCAGCTTCAGTGTGGAGGGGGAAAACGGAAGGGCAATTAGAAAGTGTCCCACAAGTGTGAAATCCATAGGCCTGAGTATTCTCACCATCTCATGCGATCCTTTTCCACGGCTGAGTGTAATTTCTTACAGTGTGTTTTTTTTCTTCATCTGGTACTTTATTTCTTGTCTGTGTTGGAACTCTGTCTGTGCCTGGGTTTGTCCCCCCCCATTGCTCAAAATCTATCAGATCATCAGGGTTGCATGCATCCTGCAGCACACACACGGAGAGCCTGAATCAACCCCCACCCCCCCACCCCACCAAGGCGGCAGAGCCATCGACCGGGTATGGATCTTTGTCCTCTGGTGAATTCAGAACTATGTTTTTTCAGTGAGGTATTCGATTTTCCAAGTTAAAAAAAAATGTATAAAAATACAAAATATCCATGATGATTTTTTTTTTTATTTGAAAAAGTTTCCTATGATTGGATTTGGTTTTCCCCATGGTGGGTCCATTGCATTTCTGTACGTCAAGCTAAAACTTTTCTTCCCTGCTGGTTAAATCCTTCAATCCTGCAGTCCTTGGCTGTTTCTGGTATCTGTATTCCGGAGTTTCAGGCAAAAACAACCTCAGTTGTTCCTATTCCAAAACTTTAATACTTCTCATCAATTAATAATTACCATAAACACAAGTTTATGTTCTGGAATCCAATCGCCATCAAGTTATTTATTGCCAAAAATTCTTTGGCAATTGTTTGTTCGTTCACACACAGATTTACAGTACTAATAGTGGCTACTAGAGTAGCTCACGGTCTTAAATCTGTCATCATTTTAAATTAGAATCCATAGTTTAATCCATAGTATCTGAATGGCCATGACTGCCTCCTGGCTCATAAGCCATGCAGAAAAAGGAGCACTACACTGAAATTTTAAAACCAGAAGGTCAATAAGCAATATACAAAATGTCAGCTGAGACTGTCCCTTGTCTTTCGATGTAAACCATAAAGCAAAGTTAGCGCATCATTAATGCATCCGCACATAGGCGAAATGTCATGAGGGTTTAGTGTTTATGAAGGCATAAAAGGCTCTGTTTTAATGGTCTTTACCTTTCATAGATGCTGCAGTTAGGAGATAGTGAGCTACCAAACATGTAGCTCACATGTGACACACATTTTGTGTGCTGTTCTGGGTCACGTGCACTGTGTCCAAGAGGTGGTGACACTCACCTGGGAAAAAGAGCAGGTAAAGAGACAATTTGAAAACAGTTGCGTTGGAAGAAACTAGCAATATCTTTGTAATCTCTTCACAAACTCTTGTTTGTTTGAAAAAAAAAATCCCATTAAATCTTCATCCCAAATGAATTGGTCCAAGAGAATGGAGCACACCTGTACAGGTGATCTGAAGACGGGTCTGATGAGGGCACAAGCGTCAGCTTCACCAGGTGTGGCGAGTAGTTCTCCCCTGCTTGGGTGTTGGAGGCACACATCCGTGTTTAAAACAGTAGGCCATTATATCTCACACCTTGGGGCCTTGGGAACTGGGCTGTAGCACTGCCAGGTTATATACTGCAAACCTGTGTGGTATCAGTTGAATACAAGCAGTTACACAGCCTGAACAGCTACAGCAAAGAATGCTGTAAAATCAACTCTTCCCTGGTACAGATACGGAATTAAATGGAATAACCTGCTGGCAGTTACGGTATTCTGTCAAAAGAACATAACCCAGCAGATCACCTGTGGAATTCTCTCGAATGACGCCTTTGATTCTGTTTTCCGTTTTCGTAGACTAGTGGCATCATATTTCTCCTGCTGATTTGCAGATATTGACAGCCTCATATCACAAAATGCATGTATACCACTTTAGCCACAAGCTTAATCTTTTTTTATTATTTACTGAAAAACATCTCTAAATTTCAGTAAGAACACACTTTCTTAGCTCATATAACTGCAGATTTATCGCTACAGAAGTGTTATTTTTCTGTGAGGTAATTATATCACTAAACTGATATCTACTGCACCATTTTGGGATGAAAATATTTCAACGCTCCTATAAAGTCTTATGCTGTGGAATAGAAACTGAATTATGGGCTGTTTGGCATGTCACATCTGATTTTATGGTTTTAATGCTTTTGCAGTTGCCTGGCTTATTACCAACAATTCACCGACACAGGTGGGGTAAAATTATCTCTCCAACTGTATGTCAGAAACATGCACACACAGAAAGAGAAAGCGAGAGAGTGCAATCCATTCTGATTACGATGGTTTCTCATAAAAGTGTTACATCTACAGTAATAATGAAACACATTCCATCCCATCAGCTTCTATAGGCCAGATTTATCTCTTCAACCCACCTGGCCACAGCGCAAAGAAGAGGGCCCGCATCTGGTGAATTTCAACTTTGAGACAGAGCTAGAAGGGTATGAATAAGTGACAAGAGCAGAGACACAGATAAGTGCAGAGTCTCCCTCCCCCCTGCTGTTACTTCTTATGCTTGTCCTTGCCTGTTTAATTTCGCTCCATCATGCAGAACTTGCACTGCCTGTGTGCGCAGGGGTGTTCTTACAATGCTTACAAAGTTTGAAACCTGGACTGCTTCCTTGTTTGCCATAGGGAACCACAACCCCCCCCCCCGATACACACTTTTGAAGCCATTTCATTCCCTCCGACGCCCAGGAGCGAGAAGGCTTTATAAAGCAGAGAGTGAGAGAGAGGCCAAGGTGCTCAGAGCCGTTACTCGATTTCTGGTGCATTATTTATCTCTTCATTAGAGTGATTTCCAGCCCGAAACCTTCACTTCATGCTCAGCCGCAGACCAGTTGGAGACCTATTAATCTGGCACCTCCATCAGTGGGCAGGGCATGTGTTTACTTAACATTTTCACCAACGCTTCCTGATAAATTACTGGGCCAATAACACTTATTTGTTGGCTTCGTCTACTCCAGACACCTAATGGCTTGTGTAAGAACCCATTGCTTTTAATTAATGCACTGTGCTTACAAGCAAGACTGCCAGATGGGGAGAAAAGCACTGGTAAATGTCAAAAGTCTAATTCACAAAATCCTTTTTTTTTTGTCACCGACCTGGATATTCTATTAGGTTTGCACTGAAATCAAAAACATCAACGATCAAATTACACTGGGAAAGCAAGATGAAAAGTCAGGGAAATTAAACGAAAGAGCAGCCGTGGTGTTGGCATTAGATGCAGTGAGTTTCTTTACACCATGGACAAATCGGGAGGTGTGCCATTCGTTATGAAACGCACATCGGGAATCAACCTCAAATCACCCCCCCCCCCAAAAATAAAAAAGATCAATATAATGTCTGTACTGGGCTTCCTCAATTCAGAAATTCATACAGTCAAAGCCTTCGAGCATCATAAAATAAAATATTTAAAAAAGTGAACGCTGATGACATATTGCTTATCACTGTCCTCTAGAAACAGCTGTGATAAAACCCCCGGCTTTCAGCCAGATTTACCTGGCTTGGCTGTGTCATGTCCTTTTTGTTTTGGAAGCTTTCATTTTCTTTTTCTGATATGGATTCGTTCCCTTGTCAACTCATAAGTACCTCAGGGGACTTCAACACTCAATACGTTTCCTCATAAGCTCTTTGGCACAGGTCTCCTGGTGTCTATACCTCGGTGATCTGTGATGCAGCTCAGAGGTTTTATTGACATCCCACATGGGTTACAGGGCAAGGCTGAGCTTGCAATGTACAAAAAGAGACTTTCTTTCAAAAATACATTTCACAACTTACCTGAAAGTAAGTGTATCATTGATTACAGACCACATTCTGCCATATTCTTTTGCCCTAACATTTGAGTATTGAAACTAGCTTACATTTTCATTTTACTCATATTCACTCTACACTTTTTTTTCATTGCAAAAACTAAGAAGAGTAAAAGAAACCTGTAATTACAATGAACTAAACCACCAGTCTTGTGACACATCACACATTTCAGGTTTTCACACAGGCTGCATAAAGAACCACAGCTTTATAATAAGCAGAAAATGAGCATAACTGCAAATAGGCAGTTTTTTTTGATTGTACTCTAAAAAAATAACTAACTATATATTAACTCTAAATAAAAAAGGTTATAAAGAGGATCAGAAGAGGATCCCTTTCCCTTAATCATATGGGCCTTTCTGACACTGTGCAGAACCATTGACAAACGATTACATTACAAAGCATTGGGTTCTACAGAACAAATCCAGCACATATGTTATGCCAAAAATTGTGGATATGAGCAAGTGAGACGTGACATTTACGTATTTAAATGACAGATATGATGTGATGTAAATATATAACATGTAAACATAAACATTGACAGGATAATACAAACCCCAGTCAAGTGAAATAAAACACAGCACAGTCCACCAGCTCTCAGATTTCTCAAGGCTATCAGGAATTTTGACACGCCAACTTCGTTCTCATCTCACTTCAGTTTTTTTACACATCAACGTCAATCCATGAAAGGGGAACAGTAAAACAGCTGACAATGATTAAATGTAACTGCAGAACTTACAGCGCTGGCCTTTCTCTGTTTTAAATGTTTGACATTCACAGCTGCCCCTGTTTTATGTAAATTCAGATAACAGATTGTTTTCATTTTTTCACTTCATGATGTTTTTATCACTGTGGAGCTGCTTTCTCATTTTAAATCAACATTTCCCTTCTGCTCAAAGGAAAATTATTTTACATTTTAATTTATTGCCACATTGACTACTATTTTACATTTATCTTATTTAACCTTTGTTTAACCGGGTGAGTCCTGATGAGATTACAGATTTTGACACGTCAACTGTCTTCAAGATGATAAACACTTTTTCAATTTAAGTTTATGAATGATACATTCACTTGTTTGCAAAAACCCACCCAAAATATGAATAATTGATATATGGTTCTACCTCTTGGTGGACTTGTTCTTGGAGTTATGTTATGATGTAAGAATTAGCATCCTGCCATGTAAAATCGTCCAATCAGCTGTCAGAGTTTCAGTTCTGGGTGTTCAATACAGTGTTGTTTCAATTTATACAACAGAAGACTATCTGTCAGTGTCATTCCTCTCATAAATCCTGATTTGGTAGGAATTGAATGAACATCTGACTGCCACAATTAACTGAAGGATTGGAACAGACGCTCTGCTGACCCCTAAGTGGTAGAAGACTGAAATACATGACGTAACTTCCACAGATTCACCGAGCCCAGCCCACACTGAACCCGGCCCTATCTATACAGCACAGAGAATTTGTATGGGTTAGCTAGGGTTTCCATTCTACAGAAGCAACAAGGCAGTCTGACCACATTGCTCATCATTAGCTACGGTTCTGTGCTTGAGGAATGAGGAGATGACTGCTTTCAGAGAGATGCTTGTAGCAGGTCGTAGCTGGGTTGTTGATTTTGGAGTGCACATAGTTCCAACAGTGTCATGGTCAAAACTGGCAAAACATTGTGGGGTTACAGATTACACTCCGGTTGTGTAGTGTGAAGTGCCGATTTACTGAATGTATTGGATAGTGCATAACAGCTGTCATTTAAAATGAACAATTACTGATTCAAGTGTGGGCCAGAAGCAGGAAAGAAGGTACCCAGATAACAGTAATCTCCTGACTTTCAGAAATCTGAAATATTAACATAATACCTCGGAGTGCCTGACAGTGTTACGTTCTCTGTGTTCTCTATTTTGTATCTGACACACTAAGGTCTTAATGTTACAGTTTTAAAAATGGAAAACAAACTGTATTGGGCATAGGCTGTTTCTGAGCTGAAATTTGACAAACAGAGAGACGTGCTGTGGCATTTTCTCCACAATGAGATAGAAGTCCTCCATTATATTCATGTCGTTATTAAGCCATTAACATGTCCTTCTTTTTCTCCAGCTTCATCATTTGAATTGTCATTTATCTATTGTCCACAGTTTTCAGTTAACTGTTTCTCAGATTCGCCGGCATCTCTGACGATTTTCATGAAGTTTTGCATTTCAAACGACGTTAGAGCGTCCCGTTGTTTTTGAACTCGTTAAGACTTTTGGCAGCACCAGTGCTTGAGGTCTCATTAAAATCGAAATCACGGCTGCTACTTGTAAGGAGCAACTGCTGTACTCTACAAAATCCTTGATTAAGGAGCAATCAAGCCCTTTGTTTTGAATGAGGTATGCACAGGAAACATTTCAAAGACAGTGACTTAATCTTGCTCTTTTGCGGGGAGTTCTGGAAGGAACTGATAACCACAACAGATGGACAGAGGCCAGAACTACAATCCAGTCCAGCATGTTTCTTAAATGACTCTATACAATAATAACTCTTACAGAAATTACAGAAGTTATGGAAAACAGGGTTAGGTAGTTTATGATGTAAGGCTGCAAAAAAGGCTTTCGGCAGTGCAATGGAAATTAAAGCAACACCTTTTCAAAATACATCTTAACTGAAGGTATTGTTATTTTAAAATCCAGGTCATATCTGCCTGTAGAAGCATAATTTTCAATCTTGGTACAGTTTTCAGTGTTATAGCAGCGGCATCTTTGAAAACCCATTCATAACATTAACTAAAAGAGACAAACAAATGAGCAAATGCTAAAATGTATGAAGTAGGTAGTTTCAGGTTGCCAGGCAACTACCATAAAGGAGTCTGGAAAGGTTAGTTTTAGAGGGAGGTAGTGCACAAAGACAGTCTTGCTACAGCTGTGACTATAATTGCTTCTCCTCCTCCTGTTTTTTTCATTGCAGTTTCTATAGAATGGGAGTTAGTCACATAAAGTAATTGCATGTGTGGGTATAGAATGCCTTTTTGTGTCTTAGTCATATTTACCATGATGTGTCTTAGTTGTATTTACCATGACGTTAATGTATCATTATGGTCCACATGGTTAGATATGAAATTACACTGTTTGTAAAAACACAGATACAAACAAAAAAGATCATATGAGTGTGAGAATATGTTTTATAAATATTCCAACAATGTGTTATTGCCCAAGTGTAAAGTGGCAATGCCCTTATTTGGAATCAAACCTGCAACATCTGAGTTACTATACTACGCTGCCAGACCATTGTGATATTTCAGCACTTACCACCAGTGGGGGCAGAGTTTGAAATGTGAATAGCACATACAGAGTGACTGTGCTTTGCCTCTGGCTTGCCTGTATGTGAGACAGCTTTGGAATTCTGCTGCCTTGTTTGATGACATCACTGGAGGATTATCCGCTGCCTGGGCTGCTTGTGTTGCAGCTGTAACTCTGTTGAGCCGAGAAGCTGAATTTAGGTTTTCAGGCCTGCACTGAATTCCGAGTGACAGTAGGAGGCCCTCTTCAGCTATGCTACAGCACAGGCAGCAGCAGAGAAGGCCTCGAACCCAGTTTCAGCTGGCGTTCTAAGGGTTAAGTCATCAGATTCAAACGAGCCTCTCAATCGCACTTACATTAGCAGCTCAGTTCCCTATCCATTTGACTGTGATGCGCCTCAGGTTTGAACGGGTTTGCTAGTACCTGCAAATGAGTCACATCAATCAATCTCATTTTTATTTGGAGCTGCACCAGTTACAATCAAATTGTCATAGAGGACATCTTACAGAAGAAATTTGAAAATGTTATAATATGGAAAATATGGAAAAAAGTTGTAAAATGATTGATCTTGAACAACCAATCAAGTTAATCTCCAGGCATTACAGTATGATGGTAAAATAACCAATTAATGAGGACATGAACACGTTTAAGCAAATGAACAAATCAATTATTGAATATATTACAGTATGACTTCTCTGACAAATTATCAAATTAATGTTTAGGATCAAAAACAAAAAATAAAAACTTGATCAACAAGCAGTTTCTGTATGGTACGAATCCTTTGCAAACTCGTATGCACAAACGCACAAACACACACTTACTGCATTCATACGAGCAGAGCACCTCAACCGGAGTCCTGGACAGCCGCAGTGCCTGCATTTAATCGGGTCATGCACTGATTCAACCTGATTCAACAAGTTATTGTGCCGATTCCTTTCGCATTATTCCCCAGTTCTGCTCACATTAGTGTTCTGTTAAAGGGGCAAGGCTGTGAAAGCCAAGGGCTATTATCTCTGAGGCCATCACCACAGTAATAATATAATATACAGAATATTATTGTTATAAAAAATTCACTCCTCTCCTTCTTCATATATTGGTGGATGAAAACATATAATATACATAATCTGACAATGTGTGATGGCCTTGCGACATTTTAAAGTGTATCTAAAATACTGTGTGACTACAGCTGACATTTATGAAAATACATGTAATAACACTTTTTATTCCTGTTTGGAAATTCGATGTTTATTATGATGCTAGCACGGTCTGCAGCTCACTCTTTGCATCGTGTTGTCTGATGTTGTTTGGGCCTCGGTGAGACTCAGTGTGAGTCAAATCCAGGAAGGTGTCTGTTTATATGAGTCCTAGCTGCTATACCTCATCCCAGCCTGTCCCGGAAATGTTCTCAGGTACGGCTAATAGGGCCATCCATGAAACAGCTGTCACATTCCCGCCTCACAAGAAAGCCTCTGTCACATGGGGCTGCTCGGAGATACCTGTCGCACCACTCAAATGGAGCAGTGGCAGAGTCTGTCCACAAGAGCGACAGTCGCTGATGGCCCCAGCCTTCATCAGCGCGGAGCCCTGCATTCATTCTGACATCAATCACTAAAAGTGGAGTTCTGCAGCGACTAGTCCCTCCTGCCCAGTTCTGGCTACCACACTTGGGTCTCCCTACCGATTGGTCCGTGGCACACAACAATTACGGTGTTGTTCTCCACATCTGCCCGGCGATTGCGGGAATCCATCAGAGCAGTCTGCAGAAAACCTTGATTGAGGACTTTGGTCCGTAGCTTCCAGACTCATCTGAGGAGTCGCAGTTAGTTATGGTAGAATGAGGATTCATGAACCCTATAATCACTGACGTCTCTGAGCCAATCACAAGGTTTTGCATAGGTTCAACTCAGTCAGGTACTGGAAGCATATGGTAGCTCTATTTGAGGTCCTGCTCCCATCATGGCCTGGGACCGCTATCTTGTTATTTATTGTGTAGAATTTCTGGTAGATCTTTCACACAGATAGAGCAGTTGTGACCCTGTGATAGTGCATGGTGGAAATGAATTGTGAAGAGTAAAGCACAGGGTTGAAGGTATAGATGTGTTTTATACCTGAGTTCACATCAGTTCATTTCTAATTGTTGTACTTAATGATAAAGATGCAACTCACCAGTCACTACTAAGCTACCGAGGCATGAAACTCAGTGTCCGAATGGAGTTAAAGCAAATACAATTGTAATTTGTATTAAAACCCAATATTTTGGGATTTATTTAAAAATATAGTATTGATTTTTGACCAAACCTGAGGTTAGCCATCTTAGTTGTCTTCCCTTAAGAACCATTACATTGTGGTTTGCTACAGCATTATCTGTGGATGTTGGTTCCTTGGGAAGGTCTGTTTCCTGGTTTCCAACTTGCCTGTAGTCACATGATTGAATCACTCTACCACATGCACTCACTCATCCAGCTGACCAATGCTTCACAGATCCAGAATGAGTCGCACACCAGTTGAAGTCACTGGAGAATATATCAGTGAACCGCAAAAACTTATATGACTTATATAAGATTTAATATCCACACTGTTTATATTCATGTTTCTGAGAAAAAAATACATATAAATGCATACATCAGTTCCATGGGTCTTTGATTCTCTTTTACTCAGCTGCTCTTAATTTTCCTGAACTACACAAACCACAGAAGACATAACAGTGTGGGTTCAAAGACTGTAGCATGTGGAGTCTCACATATTGTATTTGCAAACTACTTCTAAAGCTTGACTTGTTTGCATCTTTGACCTCATGTAACTTCTAATTTGACCAGACTGGATATACGTGTGCTTCCGTATTTATCTTTATTTCCTGATTCAGTGTGACTGTGATTTACACATCATCACTGCATTGATATTGAATGCAGTCAGTTAAGATCTATACTTGCCATAATTGACTCGACAGGTTGAACCTAGATTTACACAATGTGTCATGACAAAGTACTGCCTGAAAATGAAAACCCTGAAGATTGTCTGTAACTGATAACACAAGCCCTGTATGAATGGAGTCATTACGTTTCATTAATGCTTTTCATATAATAATATTCATGGCAAGTTACTAACAGTGAATTGGTTTTTATTTACAGCACACTGCCATTCATATTCCCAACAGCAGGCTGCGGTATTCTGGTTACCATGACATTGCATCATACTCTTGCAACTTGACTGTGTCAAATATACATATATTATCATTATCAGTTTGAGACTTACAAGCTGAACATACATATGAGGGGCGCACCATGCTGTGAAACTCGTAATACATGGTTGACTTCTGCAAGCCGACTGCATTCATCAATAATGCGGAGTCTTACAGTGACTGGGTTTCTATGGCTGCTAAAGTAAATCAGTGAAACTGAAAACAATAATGGAGGAGGTATTATGCTCTGTGAGGTCTGTTTTGCGAGATGAAAAGACTCCTGAAATGTGAGATGTTTTTTTCTACCACCAGGTGGGGGTAAGTAAACCCTTTCGGCTCAATAATCAGAGGAGTAACAAAGTGATTGATAGAGTACACCCATAAACAGCACGGAGAGGAAGACGGATGCCGTTCTGGGGAGCGCATTGATTGTGAGCACGGCCATTTTCAATTCAGCCAACATCGTATTGTGTCCCCCTTTCGGAATATTTGATTCCGCAAGTCAATGGAAGTATTCATCTGGAAAATCGAAACTATTCACAAGTAATTCAGCCCATAACGAGAATTTCTCTCTCCATTTCTGTCCTGGACTGATTTCTTCATTCATTTTCTATTCCATGAATGAAAATTGGGTTGGCTATTTGAGCCCAGGAAACCTGTCAGGTAGCATTAAGGAAGTTCGCTCTTGGATATTTGTCTAAAGTGCTCGCATAAATGAAATACTGTTTAATTTAATAACCATAAGCAATTCATAATAATAAACAGATGACAAAGTCAGCTCTCAAACAAAGGGTTTCTCTGAAACTTGCGCACTTATAAGCCGCTGGTGAGCCTTCTCTCCTGTCTTCCCTTTAGAGAAAGCCAAATAGACTTTGGGCTATACATAGGAACAAAGACAGATGAATAAGGCCTGTATTCAAATGCATGTCCCTTACTTTGATTCAGTTTATACCCAAGTTCACTAGGTTGTACACAGTCAGTAATTCCTAAAAAATATCCTACCAATGTAGCTTGAAGCAAACACTTTTTGTAAGTGTAAATTAAGCACACACTATTGTTGAATCTAGGCGGAAATAGTATCGAATATGTAAAGGAAAAGAATGGTTTACTCTTATACCCTTATTATGCACTTCCTCAAAATGCAGCAGCTTGCCTTTTTGGCCAAATGTCTTAATGAAGGATAACATAGAATTACATAAAGTTGCTGACTTTGACAGAGTAGGTATTTAAAATGTGATAGAGATAATTTATTCAATTAGAGAAGAGTGGAGAATTGATATCTTTGTGTGAAATCATGCCATTATGTTTTCATGGCCAAGAAAAGGTGAGATTACGAAACAATTCTTGAAATGAAATCCTTAATCGTTGCCTTCAGTTTTCAGTTTGTGAGTAAGTCATAAACAATAGAGGTGTCACAAAGGCAGTGTGAAGCAAAATTCCGAGCTGAAGGATTAGGATTTCGTCCTTTAGAGGAACTGCTGCCTGCAGCAAAGAAATAAAGTAAATGTCTGTTTGGAAATTTTTATCTAACCGCTACATTCTCCCGGCACTAATTCTTCAATGAAGCTTGTCATTCAAAATAATTCCCTTTTCTTTATGACCCAAAACTCTGATTATATATTCAGAGTAGGTCCCTGTTCTGCCTTCTTTAAACTTGAGAATTAATTCATTTTCTAAATATTGAGTGGGTTACATGTCAGACTTTGACTGTGTGGGGTGTTCTGCTGCAATTTTAGGATATATAAACTTACAATTCAGCAAGCTAAGTTTACAGTTATTCATGAATTTTGGAGCTGTAATACATTTTCGGTGTAAATCCTCCTCTCTCAACAACCTTCAGACAAAATAAATGTAAATTTGTAACTGGAAGGAGAAAATTACTTATGGGATTGCAGGAAAACCATCTGTCAAGTTTTGATTGGGGGGGGGCATAATCCATATGCATTGTAGGGCTGACTTTGGCACAGAAATTTTCACAGAAATATGGCAGTGACCACATAAGTCACAAAATTACCTTCTGGAACCATCTGAGCAGACAGAAATGCAGAGAATTCAACTTATGCACACTTATATGCAGCTACACAGTAAAGCCCCAGACTTATTTTATGTTTCATAATTTTTCCAGTTCCACATGGCAGAAATTACAGGTTTATGTCATTAGAGGAAAGTGAAGCCATCATATGACCAGTCTGTAGTTCCCTTTTCAGCCAGCAGAGGCCACCATAGAGCGACAAGGGTAGGGATTTTAACCAAATGATCCTGGTAGGCATCGTCACTGATTCAGCCACATGAAGAGGTGGGTCAACTGTTTTTCAACAAATGTGACTGCAGCATCCTATATGTGGTATTATTGCAAATTCTGTGTCATTTTATGCACATTCTGTTAACATAATTAATCTGCCTCCAGCAACCAGGTGTGAAACCCAGGCTCTCTATCCAAAGAGACATTTTCTATAAATATTCAGTGTATACTGTAGAGATGAAGTGTACAATATTTACTTCAGCATTTTACTTAACTATCCTTATGCATCGAAATGTTAAGATGGTGAAATATCTGGGACTGCTCTTCTGCAGAGTATGTTGCCGCGTACAAATCTACTGAATGGATATTTGAAAAGGAGTCAATTGGTGGCCCGATTCAGTCCCTGCTCTTAAACAATTCCATAATAGTGCACATTGATTCATTCATTTGTTCCTCTCTGTAACAAATCTGATTTTTATTATTGATCTCAGAGCCTTGCCAAGTCTGTACTATGTGCAGATAAAGCGCTTTTGGTTCGAATAAATTGACACCAATGTTTCGTGTATCATAAACAATGGGCCTACTGAGGAGATCTTCATGTAGCGTGGTTTTGTAATTATCAAATGCTCATAAAATCAATGCAAGTATTTTCTTTCAGAGAATTACATTTCCTCGTCTACTTGGGAGAGATGACTCAAGACATAGTTGCATGGATAGTCACAGTGCAGTTAAAAAATGTACAGGGCTGTGAGACTGCAGTTCTGGAGGGACAGAGTAGTTGTACCTCCAGCCCCATTCCAGAATGCACTGTATGAACCAATAGGGTTCAAGGTTTTCTTCTTCTTTTGCATGTAATTATCATGCATTAAATTGAGCTGTATTTCACTATTTCAGGCTCAGAAAGTGGAAATGATGGCAGGCTACTGCCATTCATCAGCAAGCTGCTTTGCATTCCGCATCCTGATTGGTTGGTCCACATTTTTTCTCCAAGAATTCCGCCAATGCGTTGGCATTAGAATAGTTTTGTGTGTGCCATAACATTGATTCCTGCAGGCACCCCTGGTTATTAAGTACTAAACTAACAACAACCACACACACACCGGAGCTCTGTGGGACCAGGAATGAGGAACAAGTATATAGGGAGTAAGTTTCACCACCCTTTGGCTGAAGACCCCACACACACATATTTCCAATGCTTTAATAGGCTACTGATTGAAAGGATATCACAAGAATCCACAGTGGCCTCCAAGGTTTGAGACTATTTTATAGTCCATTGCTGTTGAATCCACAGAATATGTCCTGGCGTACAGTAGAAATGTATGAAATGTGAGTTGTACAGCCACATTTCAGCAAATTTGTGAACCGTAGTGTCTAATGACCTTGAGAAAAATGCAGGGTTCATTTTCACCAAGAGCAGCTGCATACATTTGTATTCATCGCATGTTAAACTGTCATGATATGTTAATGACACCCATATGTTCGTTTTCCCAAAAATAAATACCTGTAATATAGCACCATGGTCACCTGTAACTGCTAATTATTTATTATTACTTTATTAATTGCTTGTGTCATTGTCATGTCATATAACCAAGGGTGGTAAGACCAATCACACACCTGGTGGTAATTTTAATTAACCATGGTCATTTTAATTAACATTTTAATCCAGATGAGAAGGAGAGGCTGAAGGGGAGAGTATTTGAACTTGCACATATGTTGTTCCATGATGTACTTGTAGTAAAAATGAAGTGATGTATTGATTTTTTACTGCTGTGCTTTTGAAAATAGTTGAGTGTATTCCATTTTGCAGAGCTCACTCTGACTTTAAAACTACACCTCCCATAATGCATCTTCTATGTCTAGCCTCATAAGCGGGATCTAGGGTGCAGTTTTGGTGTGATGGGGTATAGCACATGTTTTGGGGAATCAATCCCAATCCTTTACTGAGATGGAGAAGTGTCAGTGGAAGACAGGATGAGGAAACTTTACACATTTTGAGATTATTCAACAAGTCATCTGAATATACACCCCTCTGATTAGCATGTGACCCATAGTGCCTAGCAACCATGATGCATTGTGGGTGTTGTATGCCAACAAGGAAAAGCAAGAGGTAGTGTGTGCGCAAATTTCTGAAAGTGTCAATGCAACATAAACGGATTGATGTGGGCAGGATGAGTGTGTGCTTGTATTTTTTTGGGGAAGCGTTGTAATCATGAGGTTTCCAACAAATTCCAGATGAAGTTCATTTTATATTCTGTTTATTTCTATCTCTGAGCTCCCAGAATTTCAGCATGCTGCGTCACAGTGGTGTGAGATTTTGTAAAGCACACTTTGGCAAGTTCAGTAGTTTCAATCATGAAAATGAACTCACCAAACTACTCTTGTAAAGTAAAAAGCATGACACTCTAATTTAATTGGAGACGTTAAGAACAAATGTTGCTTGAATCTTGGCCGAGGTGAAAACAGCCTGTATATTGTGCCTCTCTAAAGCCAGGACTAAGGACACGGAAAACTTTGAAAGTTATGACCTGAAGGAGTGCACAGATTGAGCATAATGAAACTGAACTGTTTTGCATGGCGTGGCCAGAGAACAAAAAGTGTATTAAGAAAAATCTGCACGTATAAGAGCCTGTGGTGCTTGGCAGCCATAAGGCATGAATTACAGGCTTACTGACTGAAAAGTATTTCACACACAGCTGGATGCTATGAACGCTAAATATGCCAACTCAAGCAATGCTGCAGAAAAAGCAAAAATTATTATGCAAAAATCATATTGTGAATATGGCCATTTACAGCCTCTGATCAAGACTCATTTGATACGTTATAACGGTGCCAAGTGTGATAGCAATAAATGAATGCAGTGAAGAGATAATGAATAAAAAACATATTATGTTGCCACATTAGCTGTGTAATTACTAATAAAATGGCCAAAGCAATATTTTTCCCTGAATTTAATCAACACTGACTTACCAAAAAATGCAGATTTCTTTTTTCTTCATTATTCTCTTCATTATTTTTCTATTTAATTTTGCAGGTTTCTGAACTCTACTCAGCTGTGTTTGTAAAGAAAACAGTGCAATTGTTTAAAAGTGAAAGTTAAGAACAGATGCTGAAGTCATGTTTTTTGGTCTTTCAGCTGTTATGGCTTTGAACACAATCAATAATAAACAAACTGAAACACAACATAGTGTGTTCAGACACAGTGATCATTTTATCCTACAATTGGTGGTGCTCTCTCAACGCTGCATTATAGACAGTCCGTTTCTGCAGTTTTACTGATGGCTGAAATTGGGTTTCAACAACCCCTTTAGGGCGGAGCTAAACTCACCTGTCAATCTTTAACCTCCTCCAACCAGACATAAATGAGTCCCTCTCCACAGCCAATGCGGTCATTGGTCCAAATCACTGAGTCACTGATGCTATGTGGTAGCTTCTCCTATTTTTGTTTCAGTAAAACATCACTCCCCCTTCATGAGTATGATTCATGGGGCTGTTTGTTGATGTTGCTCCTAATCTGAACTCACTCTTGCAGCTTCCGCTTAGCCCTAACGTGTCAGTGCATTTGACTTGGAAAATGAATGGCTAATCAATTATGTTAAACATTGTGACAAAGCTGCTGATTGCTCTGAACATTAAAATGCTGGCCAAAGTCACAGGATCCTGCTTATGTAAAAACATGCACAGTTTATTTGAATGTTATTTATGGTAATTCATTTTCTTATTCATCAAATATACATGACATGTGTTATTACATAAATAGGTTATGCAAATACAAGAAAATTATTTTAACATCTACTTTCATACTTAAATTAATCTCTTGTGAGGCATTCAATTTATAATTCCCACACATTTTCTATTAAAACACAATGGGATTCTCTAAAATAGAAAATGTAATCATAAAATGATTAGTTGGCCTTTACTTTGTCTGAGATCAAATCAATTTGCAGTCACTGAACTTGCACCTCCACTAAACATTTTGAGAGCATAACACATTTTTCTCAACAAAACTACAGTGTCGGACTGTAACCTTTGCCAGAATTCGGCCATTATTTTTCATCTTTATTAGTAAGGAAGGAGGTGGTTTAGAACATAGCCTAAAGAGGTCAACTCATAAAAGCAGCTGAATGAAAAGTCATTAATGTGAATTATTGGGGTATTACAGAAGGCCTCAGAGATCTTGTTAAAGCATAGCTAATGTTTGTGTTTGTGTGGAACCATAGTGTACACACACACACACACACACACACACACACACACACACACACACACACACACACACACACACACACACAAACACAATAAATTTAAATTCCCCCTTACATCTGCATTGTGATCTTTTTGTTGAAAAAAAGTTATTGTATGCATTATTTAGATATTATATCCAAAATATAATATGTATCACAATGTTTTTAGAGGTGAATCACATTTTGAGCATTTTCTTTTTGCATGAACAGGAGTTATTACATTTTTTCAGTATCGTCTTGCTTAGCTGTCAGACTTGACATGGAGTCAGCATATTTCAAATGCAGTGATTCACTGGGGGGACCGAGCAGGCTCTCATTTTTATGCTGTGTCAAACAGCCAATAATTTAATTAACCAGCTGGACAATTTTCCAAAAAAAGTTCCTTCACTAGCAGAAGGTGCAGAAAATTAATTAAACAATTACATAATTCAAGCAGATCTACCATATGCAAATTGTTATTACCTGCCACGTCGAACAAATCCAAGCTCGCTGGTTCACAAAATACTGCGAATGGCGGAGAAGCGACAGTTATTATTCATTCTTACAACCTCTCTCATAAAATTTCATATCTTCTTTCAACAGGACAGAAATATATGATGTGCTTGCATTGGTGAAGTAGGCACTTTTAGGCATAAATTTTGGCAAGCACACATGAGGTTTATGTGTGAGAATATTAAACTGTGTACCACAACTGGAAATAATTGAGAGGTTTATTTATTTCAGGCTTTTAATTATTTCTAAACTCTTAAGATTGATGTAAGTTTTCATAGTTTCCACTAGTTAAACCGCAGGTACGAAATAACTTTCTTTCTTTGTATTTTGAAAAATGTATAGACATGGCATATATGGACATGCAGATAAATGTATGCACATGGCATATATGGACATGCAGATAAACATATGCATATGGCATGTATGGACATGCAGATAAATGTATGCACATGGCATATATGGACATGCAGATAAATGTATGCACATGGCATGTATGGACATGCAGATAAACATATGCACATGGCATGTATGGACATGCAGATAAATGTATGCACATGGCATGTATGTACATGCAGATAAACATATGCACATGGCTTGTATGGACATGCAGATAAATGTATGCACATGGCATGTATGGACATGCAGATAAACATATGCACATGGCATGTATGGACATGCAGATAAATGTATGCACATGGCATATATGGACATGCAGATAAACATATGCACATGGCATGTATGGACATGCAGATAAATGTATGCACATGACATATATGGACATGCAGATAAACATATGCACATGGCATGTATGGACATGCAGATAAATGTATGCACATGGCATACATGGACATGTAGATATACGTATGCACATGGCATGTATGTACATGCAGATAAACATATGCACATGGCACGTATGTACATGCAGATAAACATATGCACATGGCATGTATGTACATGCAGACATACGTATGCACATGGCATATATGGACATGCAGTCTCATCTCAGTATCACTTCAAGTCAATGTTATACTTTAAGAAAATGCTGGTAATTTATCAAAATGATAGCTGACCTTTCAGTTTCTAAAACTGAAAATTCTAAAAGCTCAAATAAACAGTAACCTGCGTGGCTATAACAATGCCACATCTGGCAGACAAGAAGAAGAGGAGAATTTAAGATGCATACAAACTTTGCACATACATAAAATAGGTTCATTCCTCTTATAACAGACAATGTGGTTTGCTACTTGTATAATAGATTTACATTTTTGCAGGGACACTTTCACTGTACATAAAATTTAAAGGGATTCTTCACATGCCAATAAAATTGTTTTTGGACAATTTTCTAACATTTTCACAAGCATACCGTATAATTTCAGTACATATCATATAATCAACATCTGTCACATGCACCTCATTAGCGTTCACATTCCCATGAAATTCGTGCGTCTTTTCTGTAGATTGCATCATGTGTAATAAACGGCACATTTGCCACGGTAAGCACGGAATGGAAAACGCAGTTTTGACATCAACAAATTGATCAATCAGTGAAGTTGTGTTTGAAACAGCAAAACAGTGTCACTGAGTACGTGCTTTGGGGACCAGCGAGGGGGCCGCAGCTGCAGGAAATAAATTAGCCGGGATGGGGAATAGTAACAGAATGAATGAGATGTCATCAATCCTGGCTTGATTTGAGCGCAAGACGTGTCCTACTTCCTGTTTTAGCTGATGCACGACAGAATTGTGTAAACCAAATATAGCAGGAGGCCCCAGTGCCCCACGCAGCTGCTGACAAACCCACTGCAGACTACTGAGCTTGTCTCGTCACCATAAATGCCATTTCTGATGTAAGACTTGCCCACAGGACAGAAATAATTGCTCAGTTGTGGCACATGGAGGTAAGGGGGAAAAAGGGGGCATTTTTTAGGCATTCATCATAATCAAAAGGTGATGCTACGCTCTTGCAAAATGTTCACAGAGCAGTTTTGTACAGGAGGAATAAGGACATTTTGTGAATTTGTTTTTACCCCCTCCTTAACCAAAAAAAGGACTAAATTCTAACAAAAAATATTCACTGACTAGCAAGAATGCTGGCTAGCAAAAATGCTTTTGGTGCAGTTTAGGCTCACTATTTCTTACAAGGATCATGGAAGAGCATTTGGTAAATAAATAAATCATAAATAAATAAATGTAACTAAACGGTGAAATACATACAGATGATGCTAGGCTAGGTGAAAGAGTAAGATAAGCGTTTTGCAGAAATGTTACCACACTGCAGTAACACTGTATGTGCTGAAACACACTGTGCCAGTGGAATGCCTGAGTGAGGCATGAACCACCTCCGGATTAATATAATACAATGACAAAAGACAAGGCGACGTGGCAGGCTGCCCATGGTTATTCCGAAAGGCCCTGATAAATATGACTGGGGCTGCATTCTGATGAAATAACGGGTCTGAACAGGGCCCAGCAACCGAGAGGTTTAATGAGGTAAGCTTTTCATCCCAGCTCAAGGTGGAACAATCTATTTTTTTTTTATTATTTTGACGGCTAGACAGCGGCTTATCTCCATGGAGCGATCTTGCTTTGAAAGAACTCCAGCCACTATGTGTTTCAAATTTATACTGCTAAGTGCAATTTGATAACACCTGATACCGGCGATAGTAATTTCACTCCTCTCCACCCCTGAGGCTTTGCCTTGTTGTCTGTTTGGGAGGGAAAACATCACACACCATTTTTTCCCCCCCTCCCTCTCTCCATTTCCTCTTTCCAGGCACAGAGAATAAACAGGGAGTGACACATGGAAAATGACCTGACGCGAGCTGGTGACGGGCTGACCTGGCGTGGTAAGCGGTAGCGGCCGGTGGGGTGGCGTCGGGTCCGGGGGGGAGGGTTGTGATTGGAGTCCAGGGTGCCACAGCTCCAGCAGGGGGCTCATTTCTAATGGATTCCCCCTAGCGTGGGCTGCGGTAATGCGGCTTCTCTTCCCTGAGAGGGGGCTCTGAATGTTCAGGCAGAACCGTTCCATTTTTAGTGGCAGTGAGTGTGGGCCGGTAAGCATTAGCCGCCAAGGTTATATATTATTTTGAATCACATTCTCACAAAAAAACCACTTTGCAGATGCTGGAAACAACTCGTACAGTATGCATTCACCTAATTACAGTCACAGAGTACAGGGATGAAAAGAGACTTCTCTTTATATGGGAAATGATGGCGGTCTGGTAGAAGCGAATGGGCCATGAATGACTACTTTAAACTCATAATTTCATTTTGCTGGCATCACAGAAAAACTTGTTTATCCACTTTTGAGGCACATTAGCGGCAGGGAGGCTAAAATAATCAGCTGTGAACAACCAGCTCCCATGAGCCTCGGACAGAAGCTTTTTGAGGACTCATCTGACTAAAACCAAAGACATGTTTAATGAGACTCTAAATGTCTCTACTACCACTAGTCCCTCTCACTTCACATTGACATTTCCAGAAAATACGATCACAAGAGTCACAAGATAGGCCATAAGATACTGTCCCTGTACTCCTATATGAGATAATGAAGAGTGTTATTATTTACATGATACGCATGGTAGCTTGGTATTCACCTTACCTAAAGTGATCGGTTAAACCGGTAAACTTGGCTACTTCCCAAACACGGCCCAGTGTACTGCACTGAACAGCTCAGGTCTTCAATAGACATATAACAGAGAGGTACACAGTAAAATTATCAGTGTTAGGGCAACAATTTGAATAGAGTACATTTGGTCCAACTCTTATGAGAGTGAGCTCATGCGAAATTAATTAGAGTTAAATTAAAACTGAGCATAACTCATTATATTCATAACACAGTTATAACTCATTTTGCTGTGTATAAGCCTTGTATGTATAAGTAATTGTGATTTAATAACAAGTATGATTTTATAATATTTTTCTAATTTCCTGAAAAGTATATGTTTTTGGAGATACAAAAGTGTGCGTTTTTAATGCTGTAATTATGTTTCACAGAATGAAATTCTCTTCAGTCATATACTGGTTACGTCAGCACTGTGCAGAGACACTGCCTCGCGGTTTGCCAGATCCACCAGCACAAATGCATTGTTGTGCGGTGGTGTCCTCATAAAGAAACAACATAAAGAATTCATAAATCCAGAGGCAACGTTAGCAAAGCAGCAGGTATTATTTTTCCAAGGCATAATCTTATGATGCACTTTATATGAATATTTTGCTGATTCATCATGATGCACGTTGTGGATTTATTTGAGTCTGAGGCCAGTCGGGCTCATCATTTGTAAGCAATATTCTCTGCAAAGACACAGGGGAGTCTCTCCTCTCTCCTCCTGTCAAATTATACTGTTAGTTTGCTGCCTTATCGGAGGGAGAGGGCCTATGAAAATATAATCAATGGAATCCTACTGGTATTTTTCTCAAGGGGAGGAAATAAGCACTACACCCCAGCTTTATCTGTGGATCCCTTTATCAGAGGAGAAAGGAGCGCAGAGATAAACATTATTTCCTCTCTTGTTTATGCTGCATACAAACATAAATACTCGAGGCAGGGGTTACCAGGTATTTCAATTATTATTCTTTTTTTTGTACACAGTGTACCTGATAGGTCATGATAAAAATGAAACAGTAATCCGTACCTTTACCAGAAAGAATCCTGAAAAACAAAGGCATGGTGTTTTGGTCGTGCCGCCTCTATTGAATACAAAGATATACACCAAAGCCACATGGTAAACTTTCCTTTTTCCGACTGTTTAATTGTAACATATTTGTAACAGATCACTCACATGCTTTGATGTGTTATGTAAATGTTTCAATATCATGTTACCATTATAGAAATGCACTGTTTAACCTTTTCATCAAAGACCAAGGATGGTAGCGGAGGAGCTAAAACTCAAACAATGTATTCAGTCAGGTCTAATAAACCACCTAAGCAACCCTTAAGCACTGCTAGGAGTTTCTTCACCAGGTGACAGACAGTGATTTAAAAAGATGACCCCAGAGTAGTGATATGGGCGTGATTGCTTTCTGCCCTTAAAATATAACATGGGTAATCTGAAGTGGTGTTCTGAGCATAGCTGACCAAAAAATGAAATGATGGAATGTGAGAATGTGCAATTAAATAGACCATGATTCAAGTAAAGAAAAGGCTTCAGTTTTGGATCAAGGTTTTTCACTGCTGGGTAAAACTAATTTCAGGTTTGTCAGCTTTTTTTTTACTATAATTTATGGTATGCTTTTTCTCTAGTTATGATGAAAGCTAAAACAGAAAACAAAAATCCTTACTCACAATAACAGCACTGCCTCTCGCAGTGCTCTATCATGTTTCTGCCTCCTGTGAAAGCACAGAGAGTTCAGTAGCATTTTAATGGAATTGCTCATATTTATTAGATGGAATTCATGCATTTTTGTCTTCCATAATCTAGAGATTTAAGATGTCTTTTCCCTGTTGAATCAGTGCTTAATTTGCACTATTTTTCTCTCAAATTCTCAATTGGCTTTGTGCTCATTCGTATATAATCTCCTTCATATTTGTATTTTTGGAATGCAGTCCCTACTTTAACCTTAACTAAAAGTTTATTGCCCTTCACTTTCACATTTCTTTGTACATTGATACTTGTAATGAGAGGAAAACATTGTGCAAGGAGAATTTCCCTCTGTTCGCACTTGGGATTGTTTATTTAGCCATATTAAATGTTGAGAGAACACATCGATTTCGTTTTTCTTTGTGGTGCAGTTGTGTTCACCTCAAAGTGCCGTTTATGAGCACGGCGGTGCGCTTACTGCCCATGTAATGAAACCATTCTCATGCATTAACGTGTCATCAGGTGAAATGTTATGGAACTCAGTGCCAGTGAGGCTCTCCCACCTGGTGCTCCATGGATGGAATAGAAGTGCTTGAATAGGCTCAGATTGGAAGTTGGTCGATGCAAAAGTTAACCTTGTCTGGTGGGGTTATCTGGAGACGAGGAAGACTGCGGTATACCGTGCAGCATCTTCTGACCTGTCCGCCTCTGCATAAGCCCTGGGAGGCTTCTGACCTGGCAGAGTTCAACGAGATGGCACAGCAGAGCAATGCGTTCAGCCGTGAATGGCCCATATCTAGTTTACCTAGTGCTCATGTGATGTTTAGTGTTGTTGTTTTGTGGACTCGCTCAGAAGAAGAAGGAACTGAAATGTTTGTGCGGAGATGCCGGGCAACGCGGGGCCTGTCCGTGTTGGTTAGGCTGAGGCGGCCTCCCCGCGGGGGGTTGGGGGAGTGAGATTTCCCCCACCTCCTGACATGGGATGCGACGCGTCGCAAGCTCTC
Organism: Albula goreensis; assembly: GCA_022829145.1. Taxonomy (NCBI): domain Eukaryota; kingdom Metazoa; phylum Chordata; class Actinopteri; order Albuliformes; family Albulidae; genus Albula; species Albula goreensis. The sequence continues at coordinate 41,238,555 of CM040744.1, forward strand.
CGTGCCTGCTGGGGCGAGGGCACCGATCTGGAGCTGGAGAGCAGGCAGACGGGAGTCCCTCTGTTCGCATTTGTGAGGGGGAGTCTGATGTTAACCACCTCCCGCCCCCCCCAAAGCACCGAGGCGCTGTCATAAAACCCTCAAGACACGAGCCTTCTCGGGAATGCTGGGAAAATCCAGCTCTTTGCCACAGCGCTGTCACAAGCACTCATGTCTCAGAGTGCCACTGAATGCAGAGCAAACTTTGGGTCAAACCGCACCTTACTTACTCACTCACCAACACAGCCCGTTAGCCCTGTAAACACACCCAAGACCTCTGAGTGACAGAAGAACAAAGCCAAGATGCAGGTCTTTTTGTAGCTCAGATTTACCACAACATGACTTTGTGTTTTTGTGTCGTGGCCTATTTGAATAACGAAAGGAGAGGTACTATGTTGTGGTTTTGGATTATGGCTTACCTAAATGTCACAAGAACAGCTGACAAAGACAATGTACACTTGTGTGACCACACACACACACACACACACACACACACACACACACACACACACATACACATACGCATGCATAGATGAACTGTATTCACACTTAATAAAGAGTGTTATAACCTTTAAGCACTGTGGTGAAACAATGTTGTGAGAATGAAAGACTCAAAGGTGACCTTTCGAAAGGTTATAAACATGCTCAGCTGTGTGTAAAAAAAGAAAAAAAAATCGGCTGGAATATGATAGTCCTGATGTTTAAGAAATCTCTATTTTCTACATTACTATTTTGAGAATGTATTAGTTTTGTGTTACATGAACTTTCTTGAAATGTGTTACAGAAATATTTCATTTTCCTTGTGTCAGTGAAGGGGGACAGCATGACCGCAGTTTTTAATACTGCATATATTTAAATAGGAAGCAGAGGTAATACAACATTAACAATGAAAGCATTAACAATGCTTTAATTTTAACAATTTTTACTGTGTACTGTGTAAAAAAACATTTTAATTAAACATTAGAACACTGGATGCAAGTAACCCTGATCCAACATTACTTTATTTCTCTTATTCTTGATATTTTTAAATAATTTTAATAGCTGAATGTGCTTTAGGTGAATAATAGATGAAGAATAGTCAATGCATTGCTTCTAGTTCAGATTTTAAAGCAGTAAAAATTTTCAATTCAATATAAGGTTAAAAATATCTTACATAGAATGGGGTGCGCTTGAGTTCACTTGCTTTGTGATTTCAGAAGACATATCAAATCCTCCCATTATGTATTTTTACCCTGGATATAAACAGAAATACCACTTTCCATAGTTTTACACCGCATCGGTATCCCCTGGTACACCTGCAGTCCTTGTGTCTCAGCAATGGGAATCAATACATTCGGCAGGAACGGCTGCGGAGCTTCATGGAAGCTCTTTTCCCCGGTACCGTCGTAGCTTGGTTCAGCTGCCAAGCAAAGCAAAACAAATTGACAGCTAGTGGTGAGATGGAGGAAGGAAGTGATAACATCTCAGACCTAATTGACAGCAAAAGCAACGGTGGGCCTGATTTTGATGGAGCAAAAAGCAGTTGGCAGTTGGTTAGAGCAAAGATTCCTCTGTACTGTCTGCAGGGATAAAATGGAAAACATATTTTTGGGCCTACAGTCCAACTATAAGCTAGTGTGTACCGACTGTGTAGTGTGCAAGCCATCCGTTTGTTATGACGGGAAGATGAGGTGAAATGAAACCACAGATGGGCACAGCTATTATATGGTATCTGTTATGCAATGATTTTAATCTACATCCATGCATTTTAAATCAGATTCATGAAACCTAATTCTCGCATCACTTCCTGTATGTCAAAACCAGGTCCCATTATGGAACATTTCTGCTTCAAAATTCAAAACAAAAGCAAAACGCAATTATATGAATAAAAGCACAGACAATTCTGCAGTGCAACTGTGACGCTAGGATGAAAGCCCAGGATGAAGGAGATGAAATATATGAAATTAGATTTCAATACAAATTTACCTTGCAGGAAGTCATTCAAAGTTCAAAGAATGGGTTCTTCCTCTGCACATTAAGTTTGTTTGAAGTACATGTTCCCTTGATACGAGAGGTGTGTGTGTGTGAGTGTGTGTGTGTGTGTGTATGTGTTTAACAGTGCTCGTGGATGAACATATCGTGATTTTTAAGTGCATGTGCACACAGCGGCAGGAGGAAGCGCATGCGTGGCATTCGTTTCAGTGCACTGTGTGCTTTGTTCATTGATGTGTGGGCAGGAACCCCGTCTTTCTGTTGAACGATTGATTTCCCTATCCTGTCAGTGTTTAAATATGGGACTATACATGTATGGGACATCATATTCATCCTATATGGCACAGTCAATGTTCATATGCTCAACTGCATTTTCAGTTCATATTAAATATTATAAGTACAAATAATAATAATAATAATACTGAGATTATAGACAGAATTACAATCTCTAATATTTCCTAATGCCTAAAAACAGTAATGGAAATGCAGTCGTAATGAAACAGATTGGAGAGTGATGAGGGAATGACAGGATGGCGTGGGGAGATTATGTGGGTGGCACGTTCGGTGAACTGGCCCCGATGAGCGGAATGCATCCAGGGTAATCCCTGCGCCCAATATGGAGAAAACCCAAACAACTCACACTGCTTTAATCTCCGCCTTAGGAGAGGCTTCTGAAAATATCAGTAAAATACTTTCCAAACTTCATTTAACCCAAATGTGTCTCAGCCCTGTTTGGTCTGCTTATTATGGGATGGTGCTTGGGATGGAGATTATTTTTGTCTGAATATTACTTTAAAAAACAACCATTATTTGTGTTTCAAACTTGATCTGCTTTCTGTGGAGGGGTTGGGACATTGAGTAGAACACCTGATCTGTACTGGTCATGAGAAATGCAGGTGCTGTGATAGGTACTGTTGGGAAACATTGTAATCGTTAAAAGTAGCCAACAGTGGTTTTGTGCCATGTTTTTTCAGTTACTTCTTTAAACTTTTGGGATTACATTACATTACATTACTGTCATTTAGCTGACGCTTTTATCCATAGCGACTCACAGTTGATTAGGCTAACCAAGGGCCAATCTCCCCTGGGTGCAATGTGGGGTTAAGGGCCTTGCCCATGGGACATTTTGAATATGATTTATGGGATGTGACTTACATTTAACACATTTAAGCACATGCATATTCAACACAAACATATAATCTTAAAATTCATAATTCCACAGTTGTACAGATGCCATTGATCAACTTGTGATTGAGAACTGTTTTGACTTCACAATGTAGATGCAGATCCCATAGATAAGAAGGTTTGTGAAAAGAACTGTTTCAGTATTTTTTTTATGAACTGAACAGGTTCAAAGCAAATCCGCTGCATAAACAGATAAATACAGAAAAAAGTTTCACACCGCCATCGGCCCACGGGCAGTTTTTTAATCAGCTCTGGAAACTGGCGCTCCTGTGAACTGTCATATTGCCACCAAGCTTTTCACACGGCCTGTGCTGAAGGATTTGGCATTTGGAGTGGGTCTCTATCAGCGTCAGCGTGCCAATTTCGCTGTGTTTTGAGCGACTGCTGTGGGAGATAACAGCAGCAAAAAAAAAAAAAAAAAAAAAGACTGCCAACAACAAAAGTGTTCCAGTATGTTTCAGTGCTTCATCCCCCCCCCCCCACCATCCCCACCTCAAATAATTACACAAATAATAAAAGAAGATATGTGTTCCAAGTGTGCTGCTTAGTCTTAAAAGGGCACCGTGTCTGCACTCTCTTGCTTGACAACAGATAATTAATGGCTGGTTTTTGTTTTCCGTGATCAGGAACAAAAATATTCCTCTTATTAAGTGAATGAGATGCAGATTCTGAGACTCTGATTAATGGTTGGGGCGAGCTGACGGGCTCAGACACAGACCAGGGTGGCTCTGTGGAGGGGCTCGGACAGCTGCCAAATTTTTACGGAGGAGCAGAAATGACAGGCTGCAAAACCACAGCGGATACCGTCTTGTCTGAGTTTACTAATGGTGCAGAATAATTGCATTTATTCATTGCCCCCAGGATCCATATTTTGCTGGAACTAGTATATCTTAGTTGCTAGATCCAAATGAGACGCAGCACAGACGAACCCCAGCAGCATTGGCAAGCCCTCAAACACGCAAGAAAAACTAAATGCTTGGCTAAACGGTAATAAAAACAGAGAGTATTTTGTTAACTGCTCTTGATTAATGAATGTATTTTGAACATTTTAGACATATAGCTGGCTTGGGGGGTATGTATAGACATGTCAAAGCTTCAGCTGACTGTTGTAGTATGACAGTGTTCAATCCTTTATTTATCGCTTTAAGTTAGTTAGATCTTTTTTTGATTTCAAAAATTATATTCTAGGAACTTTAGTGATCAAATCCAACACGTCACATTAAATACTATACTACAGCTCCAGCACTCCAGTTTAAATACTCTACTACAGCTGTAACTCTTAACTTCAAATACTATACTACAACTTTCACACTTATCTCTTTAAATACTGTTTTACTCCCTCAAAAATGTAATGTAATTTTCCGAAATTCAAAGAGAAACTGGAGGGGGAAAAAACCCATTAAATCCAGCCGTCTAGGGCCAGGATCGAAATCCCCACTTTTGAAGTATTTAGAAACAAATTAGATGAGTGACTTTGTCTCAACTTCCTCAACGCTTAAAGTGGTGCCATGAATCTTTCATAAACGACACATCAGGAGCAATACATCTGAGTCTGTTCCCAGACTGACGAATCGCTTTGTGATTCCCTTTAAATTATTTACTTTAATGAGTTTTAGAATTTTTTTTTTAAATAATGGAAGCTTCACATCTGGTTTTCTTTGGGGTCTTTGATAAGTAATTCAAAACTTTATTCCCTCAGTCTAAGGACAGGATTTGTGTCCTCTAGGACAGGGATTCACGCTCATTCTTATTTAAAATAGCTTTTCACATGGAAAAAAACCCGGGCTCTATTAATGAAAACAGCTGCATCTTCGGATGACTGAGATTCTCTCTGCCAGTCCCATTACAATTAATAAGTCTTAATGACTTTTTCGTTGGCTGCGAAGAATACAAATCATCAACCGCCCCCTCGAAAAAGAAGCTTTGATTAAAAATACAGAACACTGTCAAACAAACAAACAAAAAAACGTTAAAATGAGCTCAACAGTTTAGGAGCTGAACTCCCTGAGGCCTATTTGTAAAGTATTATTAGTGATTTGTCACTGAGGTGCCATGTTTCCTTACCTGCAGTTTTACTCCCCTGAGGAACAAAAAAAAACACCTGTCTGAACGGAACATGCAAGACGTACAAACATTCTGCCTCAACAGCTTTCCAGACGACTCCCACTTCACTTGCACTGCGATGTATCTGAATTAATTTGTCCATATTTATTTATTTATTTATTTGCTATTTTTGAATTTCAGTTTTAAAGTGCTTTGTGCACAAACGTTCTACCGTGCTTTTTTTCCCCCTTATGACATTAATCAGTCTATGTGAAACATGACAAATCTGTTACTGTTATGTCAAGTTTACATATGACATACATATGTCAGGTTTTCAGAATATATTATCTTATGCTTCATCTTCCAAGAGCCTTGTAGTCACAGATATCATATTTCGGCAAGTTATAGTTATATATGCGATTTATATGTATGGTTTATATGCTTGAAATGATTTATGTGAACAGCTTAATATGAGTATATTTGACACAGCTGTGTAAAGCTGTGTATCTGACATCACTGAACTGCAGGCAGACTCCCCATTTTGGCGTATGAATGTGTGAGTATACCTGTCTGCGCTGACACATTCGCCTCTGTCCTAATTAATCTGTATGCACAGGACGTGTGGAATAGATTCCAGTGCTATAACATATGTTAACTTACAGTGTATCACAGAATGGCTCAGGGTGTGTTGCCTGATATGCACACATATGTAAATATAAATTTCTGCTGTATCAATACAACAACTATGTACTCATTGTAGACTGCGGTCTATTAATGAAACACATTATATTCAAATAAAACTTAATAATTGTACATTCTCATTTGCAAGATGAGGTAGGTTTTTTTATCCCTTTAGGATGGGAATACACTGAATATGCAAGTCCTCTTATAATTTAATGCTAATAAAATCGGAGTTGGAGCTCTGTGCATAAGAGCACCAGAGGAAGCTTTGTTTGTGCTAGCTTTATGCCACTGAGAAACAATTCAACAATAAATCAATCATCGTCTTTTCAAAATTAATGAATTCTCAGCCTGCCTCCAGGCTTCAAACCAAATTGACTCATTGTTAATCATACATCAATGTGTAATTACGATGTTTGTGATAAATGGCCTGTAGATTGCTGGATGAAAGCTTGACACTGCACCCGCAAAACATCTGCATTTGACTCCACGGTTTTCAGATTATTTCTGTGTCAGGAGACCGGCTTGCTATTAGCATGCTGGCCATGCAGCAACGTGGCCAACCTCAGCAGGAGAAACAAGTGGGTAAGCTGGTAAAACTGATCAAACTTTAACATTGATCTGCCAGGGCTGACTGAACATAGGAAAACTCTCACCAGTCCTCCACCTGGATAGACTATATGTGATTATAGTGATGCTTGAAATGAAGTTTCATGAACCCTGTTAGGGTTTGAGCTACACTCAGTCTCCAGTTATTGACTTGTTTGAACCAATCAATAACATTATGTGATAATACAAGTCAGTTCTTCCGTTTTTAGTTCAAGGAAACCATCAATGCCCCATCGCTTTTTGATTGGTGCTGAATCAATAATATGAACACAATATGTTGGGTGGGGGGTTGCACTGTGAGGCTTTTCAATAGTTGAAATCGAAAGGGGGAAAAAAATTAAAGTATAATTCACATAATACATGTCTATCAGTACAATACAATACAATACAATACAATGCAATTCAGGCAGCCTGTAGTCTAGTGGCTAAGGTACATAACTGGGACCCTGAGGCTTGGTGGTTCAAGCCCCAGTCAAGCCACAGCAAGAACACCATTGCTGTTGGGCCCTTGAGCAAGGCCCTTAACCCCACATTGCTCCCAGGGAGGATTGGTCCTTGGTTAGCCAAATCAACTGTAAGTCGCTTTGGATAAAAGCGTCAGCTAAATGGTGATAATATAATGTAATGTTTTCCTCTCTGCCTAAAGAGAAAAGGGCCCCACTCCAACACTATAGGACTGACTCTACCCTGGTTCTCCCAGGGGGCTGTCCATCTGCATACCGAGAGGTCCATCCACACTTAGCCTCTGCGCTAATCAGGCTGGCAGACGCTAGGGGTGGCCTGGCTGCCGGCCAGACGCGGAGCATCATTTAAGCTCCTCTTATTCAATTTCATCAGACTTTTCATTAGACGCTATTTCTTTTTTTTTTTTTTTTTTTTTACTTAAGTGTTTGGGTGTTTTCAGCCAAGCTTAGCTGTCAGGAGAAATTCACTAACACTAAATATGCATATGTCCCAACACGAATTACAAACTGGCAATGGTAATGCAGAAATGTTTAGTTCTCTATCATATTTTATTAACATTAACAGAAAGAAGGTGTCATTTTTTTGCCCATGTATTCTGTATTGCCAGTTTAAAATCCATGTAAAGCAAAAAGGTGTTTCAGAACAATAATTAAACTAAATCTGCATAACTAACTCATGTTGTTTTTCTAAGATTATAACACTTCAAGCATACAGTTTTTGCCATCAGCCTTTGAATCATAGAGGCAGATGAACTGAATTTTAGGCCCGGAGCAAAAATGGTAGGCCACAACCTTTTGATGATGCTGCCATTACGAAACACATTATTTAATGGGCAGTGACTCACCAATGCAGGGCGACACTCTCTGTGCTTCCTCGATGTGTTACAATGGAAGAGTCCCAGTAAGACTGAAGTCATCAGCTGGATTTCGGGTGAGAGTACAAGCCAGCTGACCTTTGAAGGAGAGGACCTCTGGAACAAGGACTAACCTGACCAGCTGACCGTACAGGTGCTCAGCGGAGGGACACCTTTAGGCATCGTGTCCGGACGTCCCACACCTGACGAACCGCCAGGTATACCTGCAGCTGATATACCAACTTCTGTGAAATATCATTGCTAACAAATCTTCTGTGTCTTTTGTAAAAAAATAATTGTATATGTTTTTTTTTAAATGTTGACTCTTGATTTTAAGTGGGCTCTACTGATTAACACAGAAATGTGTATTGGTTCCTCTTAAAGACAGTTCTTCTAAAGTATTATTAACGGTTCATGCTGAACTGAACTGGATTCCTGGTCTGGGAAAAAAATAACATGAATTCTCTGAGGTAAATAATTCAGAAGGACAGAGGCAAAACGACTACATAATATATGCAAGTACTGTGTATATATTTCTTTATGCATTTTAATACCCACATTTGCATTTTATACACGTGTGTATGTGTGCACACATCGATATACGACATGCTGTTTTTTTATCCTAGTGTTACCAGCCATGGCTGTCAACATAATGGCCATTTTAATTGAGAGTTACTCAGCTACTGAGAAACATAAGCATTTGCCTGTTTGTGGATTTTCTTAACTTACACGTATATTTGACATCCTTACTCCACAAACAATGACAAATAAACAAGCACTGTAATCACTGCTCAATTAACCTGACAAGCTTCATAAAACTGACGGCTGTTAATTGAAAGAAGCTGTCATCGACCAATTGCTTTGATTTGAAAAATAAATAGAAGCTCTTAGTACGAAGCTTGCCTTCGTCTTTCAGCAATCAGTGTTTTGAAATATATATGAACTGGTATGCATAACCTTTTTTAAAGATAGAATGTCTTGTGATTTATAGTATTTATATATATATATATATTTCTTTATTTACTTTACTCATTTCGGTTGAGAAGTAGAAGAGTCACAGGAGGTGTTTGGTTCTTTAAAGAAAGGAGTGACCTATGAATCGCAAAAAGTAAACATTTATTTTTATTTTTACCGTCAGTGCAAAAGCTCTCAAAAATCAAAAGAAACAAAACGGAGTCTCTGTATAAAGCAATACATGTGTACATGTTGTAGTTCAAAGGTTTATGCTGACAGAAGCTACACCTGTCAACCTGTCTGAGGGAATCCTTGCTTTCAGAGAAATGACATGCATCAGTCTGAATCCTGGATGAGCAGCACATTGCATGCTGGGTAAAACCTGACATGAAGCATGAAAAGCACAAGATTTTCCATTAAAGAAGTGTGTTTGCAAACTGTGTGCTTGACATATCAGAATCTCCTAAGCCAGCGGAATCTTTACTGTCAGCTGACAGATAACACATCTTAATGAATCAGCGCGTTGTTGTTCGAACCACTGGTGGCAGATGACGGCTGCATGATTCTCTCATCTAGGTCGCTCAAAAATCACAGAAAATGCAAAATGGAGACATGATCTGTATGAACCAGTCAACCTTAGCCATGTTAATCTCAGAGATACGGATGCTTTCATCAGAGGCTGTGCGTAACTCTGAAAGGTCTTGGCTCAGAATGAGTCAAAATAAGCCTATTTTAAGAATGTGAATCCTTTATTGGTTGCTACCATTGCTTGCATGATTCCCTTATTTTAACATGGGATACTCTCAGTCTGTAGCAACCAGCAATCAAACCAGTTGCAGGGTTTCTTGTCCAATAATGTATGCACACATATTAAATACACAAATATATTAGTTGCTGGCAGCAAGAAAAAAAAACCATCCTTTAGCCTCAGAAATGTTTTAGAATGTTTTTGAGAAACTGGGAGTTATTATGAGAGAAAATTGTTAGATATAATGTCATATGTGGAGGCCAGCAAGGCGAGAGTACAGAATTTAGCTGGTAAGCAGGGAACTTGTGTAGCATTGACGCATTAAAAATGTATGTTTCATTTTACACATATAGTACACATGGTTGCTGTCTGCCTTTCAACAGACTTCTACCTTCCTTACGAAGGTGGAAGATGCCCAATAAAACTAATTTGTGCAACCATCAGAAGACTTTCTTTAACTATTAGCCCTGGCTAGCCAGCTATTTGACTTCCTCAGAGTATTCTTTTGCATTGAGAAATGTCCCTTTGTGTCTTATTTTGATTGTGTTTTTCATTCTTTCTCAACAGAAAGCAGGGCAGCAATTCAGTTTAATGCATCTTTTTCACAGTTATGTGAGATTGTATCTGAGGTTCCATACTACACCTGGTCGCTCCACAAAAAAGAAGACATTCTGTTTTACACCTGTGCTACGTTAAATCACTCTGTTTCTAATTACATCGTTCAGCATCATTTTTACATCATTGTTTCTTCTCCATGGTATTCTCTTGTTGTTGTACCAAGGGCCAATTAAAAATTTATCATTGAGGGATGGAACAGGCCTAGCTAATGCAATGCAATGCTTGACTACTAATTTCCTCTGAAGACTCTGAAGTTTAATCTTCAGAGTCTGTTGTAGGTTGCCATCAAAGTCTTAATTCCCTTTTAAAGATCGCTTCTCAGAAGTAAAAACTTAGGTTAAACCTTTGAGAAGACATTTAACCAAATCTTTCGTTAGTTAATTAGTGTAGGCATTAATGAAAGCTGGCATTTTAATTGGAGTGGATCAACTAGACTTTAAGACAACTTCCAAAAAAAAAAAAACAATACAGGAGAAGAGTAGTCTATGTTTCACACTTTTTTTTGGAAGAGTACATGTATGCGATCTAATACAAACATAGGGTCTCACCACCACTCAGAAATAAGACAGAGATAACTAACACACAAACAGAATGAAAGTGTCGTCTTAAATGCTTTATGCAATGTCATTGACAGGTTATTGCATAGACCAGTAACAATGGAGCAAAACACGGGCCCAACTTCAAAGCAAGAGTGTTTATCTGGTGAAAATGTCAACTCAGTATCAGCGAGCGAACATTCCCTTTCTTATCTCCAAAAGAGAGATGGTATCAGTAAGGTAGCCTGGAGAAGGACAATCCATCCATCATAAATAAATAACACATAAAAACATAAACAAGTTAACTCAAACTTCTGCCATAGCAACACAGGCCAGAGCACTGCGCTGCATGCACAAGATACAGTCTTGGCGAGAGTATCAAATATTATATTTAGAGTTGACACATAAGAAATATACAGATATGAGGAAAACAAGTCTTACCCGATTCCTCATTCAGAACACTGGCAGATCTTTATTAAGATCTTGGATCCATTTAGCTTTAGTCCCCTCCAGAACTGTAGTCAGCATTTTCTGAGCCCAAAAAATAAGACATTCCTTGGTGGTGCTTTTTTCTGCCTAAAGTGAGTGTGTATCTTTGCATTTTGTGGAGCTTTTGTATTCATTAATATGCTTAAATGTCGCCAGTTTTGTTCTATCGTGGGGACAAAAACAAGGGGATGGGGACGGGGTAACAGGTACTGAAGTCTTTTAGTTGGATAGTGGCATCGGTGTGACAGTTTTCAAACGATTTGCTCTTTTTTTTGACTAGGGGGTAAGTGGAGCAGTGAGCCCGGGGGAAACAGCCTGACAGGGGTGGTGAAGAGCCTACCTGAGTTTGCACACGGGCCTTTCAGTGCATGCTACGCATACTAATTTATCTCCAAGATTAGTATTACAATGCAATGCAATGCAGACCAGAGCTTCTCTCCGAAAAGATCATGGAGCTGTAAGAGGAAGCTTATAAACTTTGCTGCCATAGAAGCTTTAGCTTCTGTTGTGCATCGAGGAAAGTTAATGGACTGTCATCGGCCTCGCTTGCAGCATCAAAATTTATTCATCATTGATCCAACCATATAGGTTGTGTATAAAGGTTCAATGCAACTGCACAACAGTAACATAAAATTAAAGATTTACATTCTCTTCTGTACTAGGTTTATACATCTATATAATACCCAAAAAACCAAGCATACATGGCTGCTTTTCAATGGACTGCAATCTCCTAAATCCCTTCCAGGTTTAGCATATGTACATATGTGTATATATATATATATATATATCCCAGTTATACATATGCATACGAAAGTAATACAGATCAAGGACTAAAAGAGAAAACCGCATCGCTATCTTAAAGAAACTCTTCTTAATTCTGAATGTGCGTATTAAGACCAACTGGTAAATGACATGCTTTTTTCTTTGCCTACACCATCCCCCTGTAGTGTATTTGTAAATGCTGCCCTCAGAATGTTACAGACAGAGTTTGTGAGAGTGAGAACCAGAAGCGGTTTCAGCTTCAGCAGCAGGGGTACTGATACAGTGGCAGTCGCATTTGTCAGTACAATTGGGAGAAAGTTTGGCTGCCAGCTGGAATACAGATGCCATTTTGGAACGGCACGTCGAGCAATTTAGCCAGACGATCCGGAACTGGGAGCGGGCCAGGGAAGCCCGAGGGAGGGACGGGTCCTCACGGTGGACGTCAGGAGCAGACTGTCCCTCCAGTTAATCCGGCTGTCATATCCGGTGTGTGTGTGTGTGTGTGTGTGGCATGAGTGTGCGTGCATATGTGTGTCTTTGTGTCTGCAACTGTGCACAGGTATGTGTGTGTGTGTGTGTGGTGAGTGTGCGTGCATGTGTGTGTCTTTGTGTCTGCAACTGTGCATATGTATGTGTGTGCATATGTGTGTGAGTGTGTGTGCATGTGTGTGTCTTAGTGTGTGCAACTGTGCATATGTATGTGTGTGCATGTGTGTCTGTGTGTGTAGGTGTGTGTGTGCATGTGTGTGTGTGTGTGTGTGTGTGTGTGTGTGTGTGTGTGTGTGCATGTGTGTGTGTGTGTGTGTGTGTGTGTGTGCATGTGTAGGGTACCTGTCTGCATGCCTCTGTGTATGTGGATGGTGAGGCAGAAAAAAATCTTTACAAACCTTACAATATATTATGTGTAATATATTTTAGGACCCAAAAACTATATACCATATAATGTATTCACAGTTGTCTAGGCCAGAACAACTGCTACCACCATGTCGGCAATGAATAAATAAATAAGTAAACAAATAAATAAATAAAACTTCAAAAGCACATCACAGGCGGATCTTCGCTTCAGAGAGACAAAATACCATTTTAAGGTCTGTTATTTTGAATCACTCGTTGTCTTTCACACTGATAAGACACTGTCTGTCGTGGGTGGGCTCTTTTAGTCTTATCATCAATCAAATTCAGAAAACAATTTGCTCCTTGTCGATAGCTGTGTTATTCAAGGGTATGTGATGGACATCATTTTCAAATATGAAGGAAAAAAATGTGGAAGATTTCACCTCGAGGAAAAGTGGCATAAAGGCAATCATTTTAATTAACACCCTCCCGTCCACCCCCTCAGCTCCTCCCCCAGTTCTCCGTTCGACCTTACACAATCTCTGCATCAGGTGCTCCTGTGACTTTCAATGGAAGATTCCAGGATGCTTTTAAAGTTTTTGTCTCTGCATTTATCCCAATAAAATAGTTTTTCTGGATTGACAGATCACTCATCATGTTAAGGCACTGCTCCAGTGTGTGGATAGGCCCCACAGTCTGCATCCTGTTAAGGCACTGTTCCAGTGTGTGGATGGGCCCCACAGTCTGCATCCTGTTAAGGCACTGTTCCAGTGTGTGGATGGGCCCCACAGTCTGCATCCTGTTAAGGCACTGTTCCAGTGTGTGGATGGCATCCCCACAGTCTGCATCCTGTTAAGGCACTGTTCCAGTGTGTGGATGGGCCCCACAGTCTGCATCCTGTTAAGGCACTGTTCCAGTGTGTGGATGGGCACCCCACAGTCTGCATCCTGTTAAGGCACTGTTCCAGTGTGTGGATGGGCCCCACAGTCTGCATCCTGTTAAAGCACTGTTCCAGTGTGTGGATGGGCCCCACAGTCTGCATCCTGTTAAGGCACTGTTCCAGTGTGTGGATGGGCCCCACGGTCTGCATCCTGTTAAGGCACTGTTCCAGTGTGTGGATGGGCCCCACGGTCTGCATCCTGTTAAGGCACTGTTCCAGTGTGTGCATGGGCCCCACGGTCTGCATCCTGTTAAGGCACTGTTCCAGTGTGTGTGTGCATGGGCCCCGGTCTGCATCCTGTTAAGGCACTGTTCCAGTGTGTGCATCCTGTTAAGGCACTGTTCCAGTGTGTGGACTGTTCCAGTGGGCCCATCCTGTTAAGGCACAGTGTGTGGTCTGCATCCTGTTAAGGCACTGTTAAGGCACCAGTGTGTGGATGGGCCCCACAGTCTGCATCCTGTTAAGGCACTGTTCCAGTGTGTGGATGGGCCCCACAGTCTGCATCCTGTTAAGGCACTGTTCCAGTGTGTGGATGGGCCCCACAGTCTGCATCCTGTTAAGGCACTGTTCCAGTGTGTGGATGGGCCCCACAGTCTGCATCCTGTTAAGGCACTGTTCCAGTGTGTGGATGGGCCCCACAGTCTGCATCCTGTTAAGGCACTGTTCCAGTGTGTGGATGGGCCCCACAGTCTGCATCCTGTTAAGGCACTGTTGGGCCCCAGTGCATCCTGTTAAGGCACTGTTCCAGTGTGTGGATGGGCCCCACAGTCTGCATCCTGTTAAGGCACTGTTCCAGTGTGTGGATAAGGCACTGGCCCCACAGTCTGCATCCTGTTAAGGCACTGTTCCAGTGTGTGCATGGGCCCCACAGTCTGCATCCTGTTAAGGCACTGTTCCAGTGTGTGGATGGGCCCCAGTCTGCATCCTGTTAAGGCACTGTTCCTGTTGGGCCCCCACAGGCACTGTTCCACTGTTCCAGTGTGTGGATGGGCCCCACAGTCTGCATCCTGTTAAGGCACTGTTCCAGTGTGTGGATGGGCCCCACAGTCTGCATCCTGTTAAGGCACTGTTCCAGTCTGCATCCTGTTAAGGCACTGTTCCAGTGTGTGGATGGGCCCCACAGTCTGCATCCTGTTAAGGCACTGTTCCAGTGTGTGGATGGGCCCTACAGTCTGCATCCTGTTAAGGCACTGTTCCAGTGTGTGGATGGGCCCCACAGTCTGCATCCTGTTAAGGCATATTCTTTGATCGGTGGGGCCCCATACTTTTCCAACAAAAAGTTTTGCATGAAATATCTTCCAGTGACTCACATCCTGTGCCCTGTATGCGCAGACCGAGGTGAGAAAAGAAGCAGGAGCTGAATCACGTTTTTTGAGGCGAGCGTGCCGATGCTTCACGATCGGACAGCAGAAGATGTGGCAGTGATCACAGCTTGCAGACAGGGTCAGGCATTCCAATTTAGCATGAAAAGTCAAAAGAGGAGAGAAAAAATTCTTTCATAAATATATAAGACCCCTCCCCCCCATTCGTTTGGTTATTCATGTGGGGTATTCGTCACAATAGCACAATTGTATAAGCACACTCTTGTTTCAGCCTAATATCATTTTAATACATTCATGAGATAAAGATATTCATTAAATGCTGTTGCCACTTCGCTGTTATTTTTACCAGCCATTAAAACAAAACAGGGGGTGATTCCTCCTGGGGTGCCATGCAGTGTGTATGTGTCTCCAGAACCATTTATTTTCATCCTGAAACATGGCTCATAACGTTCTGACAGAGTTTTGAATAAAAAAAAAAAAAAAGCAAACAAGAAAAAGCGAGGGAACAAAATGAGAGTGCTAGGAGATGGCTGGGAACCCGCTGCGAAAGATAATGTTATTTTGTCTCCAAAGATTCACCCACAATCATTATCTATTACCAGTTAGAGGAGTGAAGTCTTAATTGAAAAGTAGCATGCTGGGTCACCATGGCACCCCTCCCCCTCAAATGAAGCAAAGCAGGAATATGCAGTAGCTCAAAATGAGACACAGCACAAATTCAGAAAAAAATATGGAAAGACCTACATAAGGTATGTGGACGTGAAGACGTTTCCATAGTAGCCAAACAGCCAACCTTCTCTGTGGCTTAACTGATGCATTTACTCGCATTGCATGGCCCTTAACTGGCCCACTTTCCCCTTTTCTGATATTCATTTTGAGTGCAGCTGAATTACCTTCGTGCAAGGCTATATGTTGAAATATGAAAAAGATATTGAATTTTGAATGGTACTGTATGTGATATCAGTATTTGCATGTGAAAAGATACCCTTGCATCAACATGAATAAGTCATTCTGCAAGCTGTTCAAAACTATTACACATGCAGGATAAACATAACATTTCCTTTGTTAAAAGCGCTCTGCAGGAGCTGGGAAAAGGAAGGCCTTATCTGCTTCTGTATCCCACTCCAGCTCCTGCTCTTAATTAACCAATCAGCTGCCTGATCTGCCATCTCAGCTGTATTCCTTTATCTCGTGAATGGCGGATTATCCTCTTGTCCACTTATGAAAGGTTTAACCAGGGACAAACGGATGAGTGAATCAACAGTGGTATACGGATCTACAAGGCTAACTGACCCCATGCAGGTATAATGGTAGAAACAACAGACAATACATGCAACCTACTCTTCCAGCCCTGTGGTAAAGGTTCGATACCACACCACCTATGCATCCATATCAGTTTGAAGGAGGGAAGAAGCTGCTATTTACCGGATAATAAGGGAAAAAATGTGCTGTATTCGGGAATCCTGCATCGATGAGATATTGCAGCAGTCATAAATTACCCCATTAAAAAGTAATGCAGGCATTGTTAAAATAATCATGGGCCGCTCTGTTTGGTCCTAGCCATAGAGATGAAGTCTGGATTAGATGTGCCCGCATATTAAATACTTCATCTGACCAGTCAAAATTCATTAGACTCGTTGGGATCGGAGTAATGTCTCTATGCTAGAAATAGAACGTGGCGTGGCCTCAGAATGAACCGCGTCTGCAGGATCCTGAGCGGTCAGCAAAATTAATAGTTGGATTTTTTTTTAAAGACCGAGATTGGAGAGAGAAACTTTCAGATGGCCCCTAATGCTATTTTCTTAAACGGCTAAAACTAGTTATCCTAACATGTCTAAATTGCCCCATACCTCAACTCCTATTGTACTTTGTACCTATTGTACACTGTCTGAATACGCTCTACTTCCTCCTACATGGGTCAATAACCTCATTCTCATGTCCAGGTGAGATCTCACCTTTGGTCCAAGACTGTCAAATGTCTCCAAAAGAAGCGTTCCACTTAGTTTTCTAAAACTCCTTTCTGTTGTAAGGATGTTGTATGGATGATTATTCAACTGAATGTTTATACATGAGAGAAGTGCATTGTGGGTATAGAGGTAATATCTGAATACTTCACTTCCCCCTGATTTCCCACCCGCACTGAGCTGTGTAATCAGCCCCACCTCGGCTCACTCTAACAGCAGTTTACTCCACTGACGTCGCAGTTTTCCAATGATTTATTGCCATATTGAACAGCGCAAAGTGAAAATATTATATTCGGTGTTCAGTTCACAAACCTTCAGGGCATTAGGCTGGCCAGGAGAGGTCGCTAGAGAGCAACGGGACTGATGTCCTCCCAGAATGCACTGGTGCACGGCAAAGCGTGTGGCTCCACTCTGGGTGCCACCCAAATTAAAGATCTGAATACTTTTAATTACTTTTTCTGATCCCTAGGCTGCCTCTAATAGAACATCTGTGTGGAAAAAACATTCAAGTATGACTAGAAATTACTGCATGGGTTACTAAACAGTTGCCTACTTTTTATTGCTTTTTTGTTTTTGTGCTGACTGCATCGATGGTATCTGGTTTACAATGACTGAAGATGCTCAATGATTACTGCTGGTATGGCTGACCAAGAACCACCTCATGTTTTTTTTTAAAGTAAAGACAAGTAAGTTCTTACATTTAGATTGATATCGATGTACTTCTTCTCTCCTGTGTCCCTTGGCTGTAGGGTAAATCTGTTTCTATCCACTAGTGGGGGGTATGGCCTAAGAAATAATCTCAGATGTACACAAAGTGACAGGAGAAGTCACCTTCATGAGACAGAATATTACAGGGACAAGATAAAGTTACTGATTTTACCTGAGATACAATCCATTTTCAAACATTCACCTTATCGCTGTACGATAGCTTTCCTCAAACAGTGCAGGCAGGAATACAACACCTTAGCATTCAAGAGTACTGTCTGAGCAGACAGAAATGTTACCACACTCTATTCTGCAGGAGCTGTGGGAGGAGCAAATACCCACTGTGATTAAGGCACAAATACAGTACCTACGCATTCAGGTATACTTCATGACCTGACAGGAATGTTTACTCACTCTTTAATCTGCATTCAGTCTGGGGGGGGGGAGTGAATACCCACTGTTTTTAGCCAGCAAGACAACTTACTGACTCATTTTATGTTTTGTAACTCAAAAATTCTATTAAACTTCTTTCATAACTGCTCTGGTCACAGAATTGTAAGCTACCAGAGGATTAACCAAGAGGCTGGTGGTTTCCTTTAGGGTATGGTGATATGTCTATGGTGATAAGAAACAAGTTAATGATAAGAGCCGTAATGGAAAAAGGGACTTTTATAGTGGAACATGGAACACTTGATAAAGCATTTTAAGCTAGAGAATCTGGTGTCCTTGAGGTCGAAAGCAGAAATACAAATTTCCTGCGTTGGGCTGACTGATTTCAGATGACCTTTATTTGTTTGGCAATGTATGATGGCCATACCTTCCATATCTGCCTCATGTTTACATTTCAGTGTTATTATAAAAACCATTGAACATTGCAGTGCTATAATACAACTTGCTCCTCATAGGATATATTACAGATTATTCAATGATTAGCATGAAAATGTAGCCTGTTTCTGCAACTAAACTGAAGCGATTTTGTTACGTCATAGCGCTTCATAAACCAGCGTCAGAGCCCAGTGCTGAGCTTGTTTGTCTTTATCTGGTATGTCATGGTCTGTCATATTGTGAGTTGAAATGAATTTGTGATGAACATGTGTTTGCTGTCTGCTGCACATATTTCTTGAACAGTTTTGTGAGTGTGCTGCTACCACTTAAAACAGTATGCTCCCCTGCAGAGAATCTTTCAGCTTTCCTTGACAGTATTTCAACATTTCCATTGTCACAATCTGTTGGTCCAATATGGACTACGGCTGCTAACATGACATGTGTCCGGCCCCTTAAAAACCGCAATCTGCCATTGACAACCACCATTCACAACAGTTCTCTTCCCACACGTTCTAAACAACATTAAGCACTGCATTGATTATGCCAAACGGCTATATTAATAAACCATCAGCTTTCCCATCAGTGCAGTTATACACTACATGATGTATCTCATATAGGTCATACCTACTAAACCAAGAAGGCTACATTAATCTCACACCATTGCAGTAAATACTGTATGAATTACTATGCTCAGAAGTGGCATTTCAAACCCAGGTACAAAAGACAGCCGTCCTGAGCCTCTTTACGCCCATTAAAATACTCCAGTCTTAGTCAGCAAAATTAATAGTTGGATTTTTTTTAAAGACCGAGATTGAGAGAGAAACTTTCAGATGGCCCCTAATGCTATTTTCTTAAACGGCTAAAACTAGTTATCCTAACATGTCTAAATTGCCCCATACCTCAACTCCTATTGTACTTTGTACCTATTGTACACTGTCTGAATACGCTCTACTTCCTCCTACATGGGTCAATAACCTCATTCTCATGTCCAGGTGAGATCTCACCTTTGGTCCAAGACTGTCAAATGTCTCCAAAGAAGCATTCCACTTAGTTTTCTAAAACTCCTTTCTGTTGTAAGGATGTTGTATGGATGATTATTCAACTGAATGTTTATACATGAGAGAAGTGCATTGTGGGTATAGAGGTAATATCTGAATACTTCACTTCCCCCTGATTTCCCACCCGCACTGAGCTGTGTAATCAGCCCCACCTCGGCTCACTCCTAACAGCAGTTTACTCCACTGACGTCGCAGTTTTCCAATGATTTATTGCCATATTGAACAGCGCAAAGTGAAAATATGTTCGCCGTTCAGTTCACAAACCTTCAGGGCATTAGGCTGGCCAGGAGAGGTCGCTAGAGAGCAACGGGACTGATGTCCTCCCAGAATGCACTGGTGCACGGCAAACATGTGGCTCCACTCTGGGTGCCACCCAAAGGCCCAAAGATCTGAATACTTTTAATTACTTTTTCTGATCCCTAGGCTGCCTCTAATAGAACATCTGTGTGGAAAAAACATTCAAGTATGACTAGAAATTACTGCATGGGTTACTAAACAGTTGCCTACTTTTTATTGCTTTTTTTGTTTTTGTGCTGACTGCATCGATGGTATCTGGTTTACAATGACTGAAGATGCTCAATGATTACTGCTGGTATGGCTGACCAAGAACCACCTCATGTTTTTTTTAAAGTAAAGACAAGTAAGTTCTTACATTTAGATTGATATCGATGTACTTCTTCTCTCCTGTGTCCCTTGGCTGTAGGGTAAATCTGTTTCTATCCACTAGTGGGGGTATGGCCTAAGAAATAATCTCAGATGTACACAAAGTGACAGGAGAAGTCACCTTCATGAGACAGAATATTACAGGGACAAGATAAAGTTACTGATTTTACCTGAGATACAATCCATTTTCAAACATTCACCTTATCGCTGTACGATAGCTTTCCTCAAACAGTGCAGGCAGGAATACAACACCTTAGCATTCAAGAGTACTGTCTGAGCAGACAGAAATGTTACCACACTCTATTCTGCAGGAGCTGTGGGAGGAGCAAATACCCACTGTGATTAAGGCACAAATACAGTACCTACGCATTCAGGTATACTTCATGACCTGACAGGAATGTTTACTCACTCTTTAATCTGCATTCAGTCTGGGAGGGGAGAGTGAATACCCACTGTTTTTAGCCAGCAAGACAACTTACTGACTCATTTTATGTTTTGTAACTCAAAAATTCTATTAAACTTCTTTCATAACTGCTCTGGTCACAGAATTGTAAGCTACCAGAGGGGGATTAACCAAGAGGCTGGTGGTTTCCTTTAGGGTATGGTGATATGTCTATGGTGATAAGAAACAAGTTAATGATAAGAGCCGTAATGGAAAAAGGGACTTTTATAGTGGAACATGGAACACTTGATAAAGCATTTTAAGCTAGAGAATCTGGTGTCCTTGAGGTCGAAAGCAGAAATACAAATTTCCTGCGTTGGGCTGACTGATTTCAGATGACCTTTATTTGTTTGGCAATGTATGATGGCCATACCTTCCATATCTGCCTCATGTTTACATTTCAGTGTTATTATAAAAACCATTGAACATTGCAGTGCTATAATACAACTTGCTCCTCATAGGATATATTACAGATTATTCAATGATTAGCATGAAAATGTAGCCTGTTTCTGCAACTAAACTGAAGCGATTTTGTTACGTCACATAGCGCTTCATAAACCAGCGTCAGAGCCCAGTGCTGAGCTTGTTTGTCTTTATCTGGTATGTCATGGTCTGTCATATTGTGAGTTGAAATGAATTTGTGATGAACATGTGTTTGCTGTCTGCTGCACATATTTCTTGAACAGTTTTGACGAGTGTGCTGCTACCACTTAAAACAGTATGCTCCCCTGCAGAGAATCTTTCAGCTTTCCTTGACAGTATTTCAACATTTCCATTGTCACAATCTGTTGGTCCAATATGGACTACGGCTGCCAACATGACATGTGTCCGGCCCCTTAAAAACCGCAATCTGCCATTGACAACCACCATTCACAACAGTTCTCTTCCCACACCGTTCTAAACAACATTAAGCACTGCATTGATTATGCCAAAACGGCTATATTAATAAACCATCAGCTTTCCCATCAGTGCAGTTATACACTACATGATGTATCTCATATAGGTCATACCTACTAAACCAAGAAGGCTACATTAATCTCACACCATTGCAGTAAATACTGTATGAATTACTATGCTCAGAAGTGGCATTTCAAACCCAGGTACAAAAGACAGCCGTCCTGAGCCTCTTTACGCCCATTAAAATACTCCAGTCTTAGTTAGCCATATAAAAATCCTGCATTATTGTGTGGTGCCAAACCGTATGTACAGTAAACATTACCAGAGAAAATGAGCTACAACAAAACATTGCAAAACATCAACCAAAATTAATAACTCATGTAAACTGGACATAAAAACATCATTATCGTCGATGTGGGCTGTGTTGGCAATGTTAATGAGGGTGGTAAACTCTGTCCAGAGAGCCATGATGGGACACTGACTGCAGTGAATGAAAATGATTTTGTGTGATAGCTAAAAAAGTGTATCACCCTTTATTCATATCACCAGGGTAACTGTTCTATCGCGTAGAATTTTTTTCCCCAATTTGGACGCTTCTTATTAACGATATCCATATATTCTTTATTATAATTGCTTATTTACCATAATTATATATAAATACACCATATATATATAATTTATTTGCCACAAGGTTGAAGTTGTGACTATAAGGCATCTCTAGCAATACAATACGATTTTCTCAGCATGTCGATGAATTTGATTTCAGCGGCTGTCTGATAATGCATATTCGTAACATTGTGGTTACATGAGAAATTGATCCGTGGCGGGGATGATAAATGGAAAAAGCCTTTCTATAGCCGCTATAGATGTGTTTTTCTGCTGACTGCTTTTCAACAATATGACAGCACAAATAGCCTGACTACACATTGTCATGAAAAAACAAGCATGGTCTTAGTGTATTGGAAAGAGGTAAAGAAAAAAAAACATGGCTGTGATGAGGAAATAATGAATTGTATGCTCAGACACTGAGCATAAGGGAAGGGATAAAAACTGTGCAAGTCGAGTTCATTTATTCCCCGGCAGAAAAGGACATAATCACCAGTATTCAAAACAATATGTCAGTTATATTTCCGCTTTGAATAAACATTTATAGCTGTCACAAAAGTAAAACCCCAGTGAACTAACCCTGCTTTCAAAAATGACTCCTTCTGATGTTTTCAGACAACTGCAGGAAATGTCCTATGATTCAAAACCCATTAAAATAGGCCATGCAAAAGTGTGAAAGTAACTATGTGTCCTCAATTAACTCCAGAGTAAAAGCCGGCTTTCCTTATAGCGGGCAAGGGATGGCCAATGAAAGCGATGGTGAAGCATTTGAAGGCATCCATTAGAGCCCTCACGTCATTTCTCATCCTGTGAATATTTGCATGCGCTCTTGTTCTCGGGTTTGCGGGGCAGATACCAAAGTAATTATGTTGATTTATAAAGCCATAAACCATCAATGTAAATATCCTGGCAACGTAGCTGTTCTTTTTGTAGCAGGGCCTCTTCCTCTATTGGGTACGGTAATCTTATATAAGGGGACACTTGCAGAAGGTTTGATCATTTCTAAGAAAACTGAAAAACAGGAATAATCCACAAGCTGAAAACCCTGTGAAATTTTGTTCTGTTGCTTAGGTAAGTGGTTCTTGTCTCATTTTCACCAGAGAGCTTGCGGACCCAAAGATTAAACAGTTGTGTTCAGGTCCAAGGACTTTGTCACAATTGGTTTTTGGAACAGAACGCATCCTCTACATTCCTTGGCTAGTGTGTTTTCAGTGTATGTATGCATACACTGTGAATGATGGGAGGACTAAATGCAAATGGGTACAGCAGATTTCTCTCAATCCTGCAATGTAAAACCTGTGTTTTCCTCTGGATAAATCTCCTCCAAAATGTAATGAATAGGCGTCTGAGATTTACATTAATTCTGCTAAAGTGGAATTCAATCGGGCAGAAAATGAATGGTATATTCACTATGGGTTGAATGAATTTACACAATCATTAAACAGCATAAAATGTGCAAAGATCTGAATCAGGATATGGAAATATGAGCAAAGGATTCTTTGCGATACTGTGTGCAGTTTTAAGTTTCACTTTGAGCACTTTGCTCTCCAAAACTGCCAAGATCCAGCTGCACTGCAATGTGTTTCATTCTGCAAAGGATTTTATGTAGGTTTTATGAATCACTGAATTATGAATTACTGCTGTAGAACACAGCAAAATTTTTGTGGAACAAAATACATTAAGACCAGAAATATTACCAATATTGAACATTCTAAAGAAAAATAAAAAGAGTAACCATGAGAGACAAATTGCTGTGTGGTTGAATTGTGCTGGGCTCTTTCGCCTCCATCTTGTGCTGTAACACAATATGCTTTAACCCATTTAAACCCATTTTAATAACCAGCCATGGAGGCCTCTTTAAACTCTCTGCTGCAGAAACATGCTCAGGGGGTGCAAACGCAGTAGTGGGCCCAGGCCAAATTCACTCAACTCCTGCTGGCTTCACGTTACAGTGGGCAATTAGCAACAGACTCAAGGCAGTAATGACCAAAATCACTTAGCATGCACGGCTTTAGGGGTGTTAAGATGCACCGCTATGAAGAAGAGGTATGTCACCTGCTAACACCAGAGACAACATAGAGGACAGCGATAACTACAGTCGAATGCAACCGTAATGTCTGTTTAAAACCCAGGATAAATTACCCTCTGATTAAAGAGAGTGGCTGTGCCTTAAAAAATACAACAGGGTGGTGAATAGCAGTCTCAAAGTGACTGCATATCTAACTTATACTGGGTATTGATTCCTTACCTGAAATTCTGTCTTAAGCAACAGTCGTGTCCTCTGCCAGTTCCCTTTCACATGCATTTAAATATTCGTAAGGGAAATTTGCAAGGCTGAAAAATTTCATTAATGAATATGGGAATCAGAGCAGTCATCTGAGAGAAGCAGAAAGTGCTTGCTCTGGAAAATACAAACTGTTTATGAACCCAATTTAATCAAACTCGTATTATTTAAACAGCAAATGTCTCTGAATATTGCAGGTTTCATTATTATACATACGGCCTTGATTGGGTTTGGTGGATAATAAATGCAAGAGATAGACTGCAATAATTCCTTGTGTATTTTGCAGAAATGCAAAAATGTTTTTTTTGCAGAAATGTTGCGCTGGTTGACTCAGATGAACAAAAGGAGGAGGGCCATCATAATGACAGCCGCCATAAAGACAGAGGCGAAAATAACACACTCCAGTCCCACATTTCATATGCAAAACTATTTTCTTGTCTGTTGAATGATTTCTTTTTTTGCATGAAAAATACATAAACAACATTTTGGCCTCCATTAATTCAAGAAACAGTTTAAGTGGTTATCTTTGTTGATGCAAACAAAATTTCTTCCCTCTAACTATGCAATTAGTCTGTCAACGGCAAATGTTACGGGCAGACATTTTGCCCTTCTGATGAATATGTGTTTTTTTTTGTTAAAAAGTCCCACGCATTTTAATTTTTCCTCCAATTCTGTCTGACTAGAAAGCACAAATTCCAATTTCGGTTTGACAGAGCATTAAATCGCCAGTAAACACATGCTGAATATAAAAATAAAAACCCACAGTGGATGTGCTGTCTGACATTCAGTTATTTGGCAGAGTGACCCACCCCCCTACCCCAGGGCCAAAATGTTAAATCTATAGGTGAAGCAGCAGAACCTCTGGAGTTCCTCCAGCTTTCGCCTAAGGTCACGTTGTCATTGGAGAGAAGAAACAATGCCAGGATGAATCCATTAAGTTAAATTATACATAGTCACGCTGCCCTTTTTATGTTTTTTCATCTTTTATGGCTGAGCTTTTATGAGCTTTGAACTGCTCTGTAGCACTGGTCATTAATATAGATCTGCCTACGATTATCAGTCTTTGTCCTCTCACAGAACTTGAGAACGAGTCAATATATTTTCCCATTTCATTGCAGCGGTGCTGCTATTTTCTTAATGTGCTTGGGAAATGAGTACAAAGTGAGTTCTGCTGGACTGCTTTGTGGGACTACTTTCCATTGTAGCTGAAAGCTGGAAAAAGGTGTTTCTTTGTCTTCATTTTTTTCTGGTTTCTACCAGCTACTTTACATGCAGCAAGGCCATTGGAGGACATCAAGTGTGCACTTCCATGTGTTCACTTGACACACACCAAACAAAGAACTATAACTGCTGTTGAACAACTGTTGCCATTAGCTTTGCTATTTGCCATTAGCTTTTATTGAGGCCCTAAAGTGTTGAAAGTGGCCGTAAATATCTCCTATATAATGTTACATTGTTACACATGCATGCATAAATTATTTGCATTCCACATGCAAATGTTATTTTTTTCACAAATGAGAAATGCTTTTAACTGATACGATATGGTCCATGGTTCTGTAAAAGGACATGTTTATGCAATCCACTGAATACTCCTCAAAATGCAAGGACAGAGGTCGAAAGAAAGTGGAGCTGTATTGTGGTGCAATTATTTATGTATTGGACGGCCTTCAAAGTACACCCCGGTAATCCAGACTCTTTGAAGAACTTTTTAGCTGTCACTGACCTGTGGGTCTGCCCTTTCAGAATAAGTTCTTGCCAGTTTTGTGGTTCCCTGAAGCCCGTGGGCAGTTCATCCATCTCCTGCTTAACAGCAGGAGTGGAACAGGAGCCTCTGCAGGAGGGTGCTGGTTGGGAAGGGCCAGGCTATAAGCCTTCTCAGCCGGATATGGAGGCCCGCTCTGCTCCCTGATCGTCAGCTGGTTGGGGGACTCCGCAGCCCGGCTAAGTCTCCAGCTTCATCAAAGCCGAGGTGTCACTTTGCTGGGAGAGGGCCTTGAGATTCTCAGCGGGCGTCGCCTTTGAGAGTAAGCCCTTCTCGGGGTTCGCGGTCACTCACAGGAGGCTGCGTGCCGCTCATCCCAGCCGAGCTTAACGGTGGGGATGAGGCCTGGTCTGCAGGGGGAGCTGAGCGGGCCTCGGAGCACAGGTGACACTCACAGATACGGAGCCTGCTTTTGATTCAGGCCCAGCACTAAGGTCACCATTTGTGCTAATCCTGGAGTGCATAGGCTTTTTTTAACTAACTTTTCAGACACCCTCTTTCATTCCTAAAAGACCTCGGCTCCAAAGTGCCAAATAAAAGTTTTTGAAACAAGTTTCAAACATTTTATGCAATATTTTTATGTTGAAAATCAAAAAGGTATTCTGGTTTTTTCCTCAAGTACAATATTAGCTCGTGTCTGTGTTCTGGAAGTGCCAGTGCTGTATACTTAACTAGGCTAAGCTGATTGCAATCAGACCTGTATTAACAAGGCAATCCTCTGCAGCTTCATGATTTTTGAAATGAACGTTTCTAAATAGCATCAAAAGCAACTCAGTCGATTAATCATTAGGAAATTTCTATTTAATAAACTTAAAATAAGAATTATGTGAACATGCATTATGAATTGTATTATATTAAGACCTCAAACCCTTCTCTACCTGAAATTCATGTTCATATGCAGTTGGTTGTTATTGTAATATTGAAGTTAGGGAAACAGAATGGGATATGGAAACAGCCCTTGAGATTGTTGCAAACTGGAAAAATCGAAACGATGCAGAAATATATATCAGTCTGACAAATACACTGCAGTATAAGTGTGTGAATGGAAAATAATAGCTTATTATGATTAAACTAACCAATGAATGAACAATTCAGCTACCATTAACGATATCCCCAAAAGGTAATCAAGGATCGCAAGTGATGTAGTATTGTAATTTAATTCAACTTTATTTGTAAAGTGCTTTTTACAGGAACATTGCCCAAAAAGCAGCTTTACATAGATCCGGGGGGGGGGGGTGTTTGGTTCGTTACATAGAGACCCCCCCAGAGCAAGCTTAGGGTACATCACCTCAGGAGGAGAAGCAGTGCATGTGACAAAACGAGTAAACACAGTGACAGACTACAGGCAGTATATCTGAGGGTTTTATTCCCACCAACTCTGACAGTCACTTATAACAGTTAAACTCGTGAGTTTAATCGCTCTCTGCCATCCTTTCCAGGCTGGCCTGGCTTTCGCAGGTTTGTGTGACTTTCACTCTGTGCTCCTCCAATTTCATACCCAATATGCAGTATGTGTGACTGGAGTCTTATCTGCAATGTGTGGAAAACAGCAAAGGTTAGACGCCGCATGACGTGCAGATACTTCCTCCTGAGCCCGCGGGGGCTTTTTGCAGGGGGTTTAAAAGCATAGCTCCAATTGGTTGTAAAGTTCTCTTTTTAAAGGAAGACTTTTTTTTCAGTTGTGCAACAAAGCTAAGAATTAATGTTGATTGAATTAGTGCTGATTGCTTGAAAATGTGCAATCAAAGTTGATTGTTTAACAATGTGCATATTAAATTCAGGCAGTGTCTATTTTCACAGTAGAAACAAAGGATCTAGTTTTTATTATATTTTCAAGGCAAGATATTCAAAGCCCAAGCCCAAAATTACCCAGTGTACTGTATGAGAACGAGCTTCATGAATCTTCATGAAATATCTTAAGTGCCGCTGTACCCTCTGCTTCCGAGAAGAATTGTTTGAGCAAAAAAATGAATTTTTTTTTGTAAGGCACTCCCTAGACACTAAATAATGAGCCCCTCAAAGGATTAATTACTTTTTCTTTCGTCAGCAAACTTTCCCGTTCCTCCCTGGTAGCGCGCCTCCTGTCAGGGCCTGGCGGACTTGCAAGTCTGGCAAACGTGGAAGAGCGTTGACCACAGGAGTTTCCGCACCCGACCCGCTCCCCGCAGCACGGAGAGGAAGTGACATATGCTCACGCACACGCTCCCAACAGAGACGCACTGTCATATGAGAATAAAACGGATTATTTACATTCTTCATCACCAAAGAGAGCTCTTTTGGGGGGTGGGGGTGAGCCATTTTACATCCCCCAACACCCTCTACCGGTGTAAATAAGCCGAACGATTATCTGGGAAGCGGGGTTTCGAAAATCCCACCCTAACGGCGAGGATTGCAGGGTGTAAATCGTAACGCGGTGCTGTTAAACTGGTGGAGGGGGTGGATGGAGGAGTAGTCAGGGTATGGGGGTGGTGGTGGGGGGGGGGGGGGCAGAGGGGGCACTTATCAGAGCTCCGCAGGCAGCCGTGCTGAGAGGGAATCTTTATTTTCCACGGCCTAATATGCAGAGCTGGAGCCTGGGCGAGGGGCCTAATCACTTGGCTGGGGCCTCCCGGTTCAGCCGCATCCTGCTGGCTGAGTCTCTCTCTCTCTCTCTCTCTCCCTTCCTTTTCCCTGGCTCAGGGGTTCCACAGAACCCTCCCTGAGCTCAATGGCTCAGCCTCTTTATTACGGTCCACCACCCCCCATCCACCCCTCACCCCCACCCCCATCCCCCCTCCGGTTTCCAGAACCTTGGAGACCGTCTCTCGGGCTGCCGGTCACGGAGTGTGGGCGAGAGCCGCCCGTTTGCAACGTGTTACTTTACTCCTGGCAAGAACCAGGCTATAGACACGCTCTCAAACAACATGGATATGATACGCCACCTGACTCCCCCACTCGCCCCCACCCCCCACAGCTGAGCCGACTCTCAGCTCTTCAGGTTTACACCCGTCTAATGATAGCAGCTGTGAAAGGTTACTTTATGACATGCTGGTGTCAAATTCATTTGATCCTAGTGGAGGACCGAAAAGAAATTATATGTATACATGTATATATTCCTCTCTTGAGGACAGAATTTCCACCTGGAAAGGATCACTGGATGATTAGAGTGGAATAATCAAGGCCAGCCTACTTGTTATGTGACTTTTACAAACTGCTAAATTCAATTCATTGCATGCCGCTATATTGTTATCCTCGCCGCTCAAGCACAGTGACAATTAGGCAGATGACAACCAAATGATATCTAATAATGCAGGAAAAAAACCCTGCACAACTTACTTGTTGAAATGTCCACCGGGGAAATCGCAATATATTACCAGTGTCAGAGCAACTCTGCCTCTCTTTTATCTCATTAACAGAGAACTGTCAGACAGAAATAGAGTAGAACAGAGCAGAGCCTCCAGTGTTTCCAAGGGGAGAATTCATATCGAGGTATTCAGAGAAAATTCAGGACTATAAAACCGTACAGCTTAGCATGGCCACACATCATATAGAATAAAAGAACCAATCACATCCAGAGCTATTGACCAGCCTATATTCTGTTCACTGCACCCATTTACCATTATAGACACCTGGGTTCCTGGCAACCCTACTACCCTAGAACTAACATTTGTCCCTATTCTTCTTTATTCCATTCACTTTGCTCCTTATTTTGCATTGAATAGGCTGTCTAAGATTCTTAGGCAGACATAAGAAGTATTTTTTAAGGAATTAGTATTTTCTCCCATTGCATTTGATGTCTGGTTTCTGGAAGTAAGGGAAGAAATCTGATAAAATTGTGTTATTTTTGGTATGTATGTATAAATCATTTTGAAAAATAAATGTTTAAAAATGATTAATGAATGGTAGTATTGACATCCTCTCATAGGGCTGATGCTACGTAATGTTTGAAGGAACACATATACACAGACAGGTGAGAAGCTATAGAGAGGAAGTCAGGGGGACAGGTAAGGCAGTTTGGCCCAGCAGGACCTTAGACAGCACAATAGACAGTACAGCATTTTCCCTGTTAGGGGGCACAGGAAGGGGAAATGAATAAACCGATCTATCCAGGAAGGTAAATGTCCTTTTCATCTCATCCCTGTCCTCCCCTCAACCCGCAAAAAACAATGACCTTTATCATTAATTAAAGGTATTTTCCATTATGTTCTCTCTGATGGAGCCCATTGTAAATTATTGAGATTGATCTCTTCCCCCGTAGAGCCGAGCTACTCTGAGGTTTTTTTTTTTGAGCCTCAGAAAGGATAGACCCTGACCCGCTTGAGTGCAGTGACCCAATTTGTCAGCAAGCCATTTCGATGAGAGGTTTCATCAGAGGGTCAAAGGCCACAGGACAAACAAAAGATTTTTTACGCACTGTGAGGGGGAACCTGGCTGTCCCCTGCCTCTTTAAGCTATCCATGTTTGATGAGGATCTGAGACGGGGTAGAAGCATTCAGTGCTCCACTTGATTTATGCATCCGTTTCTATCATTCATATTTATGTTTTTACAGAATACAACAGAGGCTTTGCTCCCATTTCAGGACCTTTATTTGAAAGTCACTCCTATAGTGTGCCTGCCAAGCTGACTTTCCTTTTATAAAACCAGCTGAAGCTGATAAATGTGTTCTCAGAGATCCAGGATTCATGAGAGCCCAATGACAGACTATTTACTCGACTCAAGTAGGACCATGAAATTAGTTTTGCCTGCCCGTATCAGTAGCGGCAATGTAGCTATTAGTGCAGGGCCCTGCCAGAATAAACCGCGTTTTCCAATCATCGGTGATTTATCGTTTGTTTGTTTCCATCAGATGAAAAACGCAACCTTTGTTACTTGCGTCCGAATGGCGTACTGGAGTTCCTTTCCGAATTGATTCTCCTCTGTATCTCCTTGTGAGACTGCACTAACTCATCTTCAAAGATCAATTGTTTTTTTTTTATTTTTTGTCCCTAAGGTGCGCCCGAAAGATAAAAAAAAATAATAATAAATGCATAGACATCATGGGGGAGGGGGAGGGGGAGGGGGCTACGCGAGAGGCAATTCAAAACTACCGTTAGCTTTTATTTCTCATGTTGGTATATATAATTAGATTTTGCAGCCTGAAGGAAGTAGCCACTTTGTGGTTTGATCCGCTATTTGTGAACACAGTAAGAGGATTACTGAGTTACCATTTGTGTAGCATAGGGTGTACTCAGAGAATTTACAATTAAGAAAAGCAGAAATAATGCAGAAGTGATACACTAAAGTAAAAAAAAAACATATATCCTTGACAGCAAACCCCTCAGGGAGTGTAAATCTTGATCACTGCCTAAATTTGTAATTATTATTTATTGTATTGCATTCGAAATGCCATGCATATTGGTATAGTAGCAATTACAGTCTTAACTCAGGGGACAAGAACAATGCAGCGACAAAACAGTAGTGACTGGGTCAGTTTAATTTTATTGCTTTTTCATTGCTTTGAATATTGTCTCATGTATAACATCAGATTCAGGTATTTGTGTTCACCCTTTTTCCCTGTGTTACTGCCCAAATAGCCTGCTGGCTATAAGCCTTTTTCATGAAATTAGTATTCAAGTGTTTGCATTTTTCTTTGCATTTTTCCGTTTGATTGTGTTGATTGCTGAACGTAAACTGAAAGTTGCCACCTTCCCCATGTCTCCAAGATATTCTTAACTTCATAATAGTGAACCATATTTGAAAAACTAATCCCTGGACAAACAAGGGGATTTGTTTGATAGGCCTATTTCCGTTAATTAAAGTTTGCATATATTATTTGCTCATGACGATTGTTCATTGTATCCTCATTTCCAAAGCATACCTCCGCTGACATTAAAATATCTCTGTGTGTTGTGGTAAGTGGAAATAGACATAAAGGAATGAAGTGAAGCTGTTGGACTGAAGGCTAAATCAGAACCACATGGGTGGGAGCCAAGAGAAAAATTAATCATGACAAAAGTCATCTCCAGTGAGTCAACAGAAATGAGCTCTTAGCTTACATAATTATGACTTTACACTACTAGCATGAAGATATGAAATTCATAGAGATTAAAAGTATTTTGTATATGTAAAAAAATCAACACTTCTGTTGACATAGAAAGCAATATCAACAGACCTGATGTGCAGTTAACCTCAGGCATTTGATGTGATATTTCCTCAATTTTTTTGACATGAATTTTTGGTGTAAACGAATCATTTGCTAACCCAAAGTGTAATTACTTTTAGGTTGTTCTCCATTTTTTAAGTTTACACAGATTAAATTAAGTGTTGGCCATTTTATATGTGGTATTTGTTTCAGTGTCATAATGGATTTTTAAGCCAAAAAAAGAAAAAAAAATTTCAGTGCCTCGTGAAACCCACAGAGTCATTATTATTCAGCGTTGTTGTTGTTTTTGTTATTTGGGCTCCTAAACAGATTGTAGTTCATATTTATTGCATGACTTCCTATTATCAGCACCTGTCTGACCATTGTTTCTGAGAATGGGGGTAATGTATGGGTATGCACGAGCCCGTCGCGCAGCATAAATGATGGGCTAGCGGTCTTTGATGATAATAATCTTCCTGGTAGAGCAGAGGAAAGGTGATTAGATGTTGATTTTCCATCAGAGGAGCGGCAGGTGATATATTTTATCTCACTGTCCCTGAAATCTGCCCAGGGGCTGATTTTGCAGGTTATCAGTAAGCAGATGCAGAACACTTCCCCACCAAGACCTTGAGGATCCTTCTCCTACCCTTCTGTTTCAGGAAAATTTTCACCTCTCGGTTAACAAAAAAAATAAATAAGAGGCTTCGCTTCATGTGTTCTGAGTAGAGGTCAATTACTGCAGTGGTTTATCTTGGTTTAATCAAATGGCCCATAACTAAAGGAATCTGCTCAAGTGGATGAGTCAGTGAAATGTGCCCATCTCGAGTGCTGTATAGGCCCCTCCATTGCAGGGTCCAAGCCTGGGCCTCGGCTATGCTGTCAACCGAGTGTGGAGCCCCAGCGGCTGGATGCTGGACGCTAACCTCCCCCCGCTAGGAACAGTGTGTGGTTTAACTGGATCAGTGCTCTTTGGGTTCCTACAGCATTAGCACCCACCAATGGCACATGCGGTACCCTATGGAAAGTCTCACCTCTCCTCCTATCCGCAGTGGCTCCATAATAGACTGGGGATGGTGTAACATGTACAGTGGACATCAAAGTGAGTTGGACCAGCAGAGAATTTTAAGGCTCAGAGTAACTGAACTCCCCACCTACTCGTGACCAAGATTAGTCAGAAGTAGTAAATAACCAATGGCTCATCTCTGAAGTTTGGGAGGGTTGTACAGGAAAAGAGAGAGTCCTTTCTTAAGCTCATAGTTTGAGCCTGACCAGAGATGTTACCATCTACATTACAGCCGTTTGATTGTGGTGTTTTTTTATGGTCATAATTGCTGATTGTTTTCTCAGGTGTATACAACCAGGGTCAGAAAATATACCACGAGTAAATATTTCATATGATTGTATCTGCATTCATTGGATGTGAAGGCATATTTCTTCTGGATCTGTATGCATG
The DNA here is from genome assembly GCA_022829145.1 of Albula goreensis. Classification (NCBI taxonomy): domain Eukaryota; kingdom Metazoa; phylum Chordata; class Actinopteri; order Albuliformes; family Albulidae; genus Albula; species Albula goreensis. The sequence continues at coordinate 41,272,364 of CM040744.1, forward strand.
AGTGCCCTTTGGCAATATTTAAATGAAAGATACTCATGTGACCAAGATATTTTTTTTCCCTTTGCAATCACTTGTTAAGAAATTATGAGAATGCAAATATTTTTTCTATTACCATGTGAATATATACTAAAGTAGAGAATTTTTAATTTAAACGATAAAAGTAAATGTGTTGAATAATGTATGCCCTCTTTTCCTGAGTGGAATTTAAATGCATTACTTGATTATGGATGAATTATTTTTTAAACATTATGATTCCAATGATAGTATTTCAGCGCTCAGTTACTTAAAGCCTTTCTAGTCTCACAAACCAAGTTCAGTAATTACCAAAAGGTATAAAATAAGTTCTATGTAAAAGAATTATCACTTACTGTGAAGTTGGAAAAGTTGGAAAATACATCATTACATACATCACATTACATACAATACATCATATGTCCATGATTCAGGTGGATGGGCTGTACCAGACACTGAGACTGTAGGAGGGCAAATGCAAAACTCGGTCAATAATGTCATACTGAAGCAAATATTTTATATATATCTTACAAGTATTACCCAGAAATAGGAGACCCTGCTCTTGGAATGCCATAGACAGAGTTTCAGTCAGAGTTCATAAGCTTATTCATTTTTAAGCTAAACGGGTATCGGTGACTGTGTGCTGGGGCTGGAGGAAGTTGGAGTTTCACCACTCGGACTCACAAAATGTAAGACTCAATTTCTCATACTGTAATCAAGAGGTCAGATGGAACAAAACACAGGAGCATCTCTGGAGCACCAGGCCAGGGCTGGCTACCCCTGGCAGATCCACTTTCAGCGCTGCCAGTTAGGTTTAGGATAATGGAGTTAGCTGATACCTGATCCATAATGCAGGACGACTGGCTGCTAGACAGGTACATTAGGTGCAGTCTGAGCACAGCCAAAGATCACACCAGGGCGTTTTTTAGGAGCCTTCCTCTCTGTTACAACGTGGATGTTCTGCCTCACAACAGGGCATCTGCAATAACTTGTGGTGAATTATGTGACCTACCCAAACACCTAAGAGCCTGGTGACCCTAAACAATAGCCTCCCTGCAGGGAGAAATTTTATTTTCTGTGGTCATACTTTGTCTCCTTGAGTGATGTGGTCCAGAAAAACATAAAAATCATAATTGTAAAGCTGAATGTTTCAAATGTTGTAACAATTCCCAGTGTTTGATATATATTGATATTTATTATTGTCTGGGATTAAGTTTTATAAATTTCATGAAAATTATAGTTGTGCATGAACACACAGTTTATACCTACATGAAGATGCACACACACAAATACATTTTATTATAACTGTACACTCATAGGCATGCTGTAATTTTACCCACACTACACACATTTCCATGATGGATTCTGCAGTTTAGAGAGTACAGGAAGTGAAGAGGCTGACACGTCCTTATTTGGTCGTTGGATGAAATACAGTAAAGGGAATCTTATTGGTATTCACATCTCAGAGCCCTTTATGACCTCATTTCACAGGGGACATCATTATCTTATCTCAAGTAACCCTCCAGAGACACTTTGGTCAAATTAACACTACTTTAATATTAATACTGTGGCAGCAGGAGTCACTGGCAGCGAACCACATCCTCAACTGCTGGGTTCAGAGAGACCGCCCTTTCTTTCTTTCCTTTACCACTTAATTCATGGACAACAGAGTCGGCCATTTTACTGCCACAGCATACATACTCCTCTTAACTGGAGCCGACAACAAACTGCATGTACAGCCGATGACTCTAATTAGGCTGCAGTACAGACTGTGAATTGGATTGCCTAACTGTGATATTTTTTATGTTCTTTTAAAAGTTTTTTAAAAGTTCATTTGAAATCTTAGGTGTTGTCAGAAAGTAAGCAGAATCTGGTTGTGCTCATTGATATACCAAGTGGAGTTTGTTAAAACAAACAATCAGGAGAATAATTCTCTGATGGCCCTTCAAGCTATCACATTACCTTTCCTGTCCCAAGTATATAAACACCATGTACTTCATCTCCCATCATGCTCTCTGCATTCCCAGCATCCCTCCTCCTCCGCCATCTTCCTCCTTTCCCTCTCTTTTGTCAAAACAAAAGCTAACCAATCCTGTTCCTCCCAGTGTCTTCCAGACACCTGTAGGGGGAGTCCACCTCACCAACAAGGATAGGTCCTACTCTTCCCCCTTTGGACTCCAAGCCCAAGGTCATACTCTCCCTGTGGCTCAATACCATGCCTTATCAATGAGTTCATATTAAATGCACACTCATTGTCTGAGCATTTGTTCTACTGAATGTAAAATAAATTGTGTGTATATGAATCACATAAAGCATGTAACATGCAAATACAAATCTTACACTGAAGAAATGGATAAGCCAGTTTATGACCACCAATATCAGATATAACTTAATGGGAAGTAGAAAATGGATCATATATCCAAATGTCATCAACAAATTCCGCAAACCATCTTCTTTACTAGAAATGTCAAAAATCACTTTCCCTTTGACACCAAATTGACTATATGCATATTACAAGGTGAAATAAAGTTTAGTTGTGCATAGTGTTTAATGAAAAATTGTTGATGTAGAGCATTATGACAACTGAATACAAAATACATATGTCTAGATTTTCTTAAGTTAAGTTATGAAGCGGTTATAAGACGGGAATTGCTTATTGAAATATAAATGATACATTTTAGTTTCAAAGTAACTTAAGAATGAGAAATGTTGTTTTTTTCCAATGCTGTAATTGCATAACGAGAAAAACGACTGCACAGGATCTGCACTTTGGCATGCTACAATGACGAATCAGTAGAAATTGATGTAATAAAACATTCATAAACTTTCACAGGAAATATGCAGACTGAAAGAATGGGTAAGAAATGGGGATAGAATCAGAAATCATCCAGACACTCTGCAATAAGTCAGAAAGTACTGCCTCCTGCTTATTTGTTCTGGCAGCCATAAAGGTATACAAATATTCTTATGTGGTCTCAGATGAAATGCTATTAAAATGGATGTGATGTGAAAGAGTACTCAAATTGCAAGGCCCAAGAAGCTAAAGCTGACTGACACTGCAGAAAATTAAATGACAATTAGGGTTGTAGGGTTCACACACACACACACACACATACACACACACATACAAGCACACACCCAGACATACGCGCAAGCACACGTGTGTGTGTGTGTGTGTGTGTGTGTGTGTGTGTGTGTGTGTGTGTGTGTGTGTGTTCACATAAGCATGTCTATGGCAACTTATTCTTACTTTGGTCGCTTGTCACATTTTATTTCCCAAACATGCATACCTAGTCTATGCCAAGCTATATATATATTTAAACAAGTGTCACAACTTATATCCTACCCATATTCAGCAAGGTTATTTTAGTGTTCACTTCAGGTCCTTGAGCACTCACTGCTGCTTTATTTTAAAAATAATTTCACCAGAATGCTCTTTTGTGCATATTTGCTAATGGCCTGGGTAATGTTACATTTTAATTACCATGCAAAGGCCTATTACAATTTTCCTATTATCATTGTCACGGGCAAACAGACTGTCTCATTCAGAAACAGAATGAGGCTATGAGATCGGCAGTAGCTAATTACGTCTCCGCACATATCAGAGACCAAGAGCGATGCTGTTCAGCAGAGGTTTATTCAATACTGCTAGTGTCATTGTCACCCAATCCTCGGTCCATCTCTGAATATATGCAAAGTTTGCATCATTAGGAACTGAGAGCAATGGTAACCCTGACCGTAGTGCTTATGTTAGTCTTCAAGTTGAGTTTTAGTTTTTTCATCCATTTATCATGTTTTATTGTGTTTTAGTTGAGTATTGTAAACTTGCAGCCCAAGTACTCTAAAAATAATGTTATTATCATTATTAGTAATGGTAGTAGTAGTAGCAGTGGAAATTGTAAAAATCTTTATAAGAAGCAACTTATATGGCTGTATTTGATCATAAATGTCATGGTTACTGTGCACAATACTCAAAGCTAAGTGATCTGCATAACAACTTATCTTAATTTAGAAATGCTACCTTTTATGTATTGTTTTAGCCAAAAGAAACTGCTTTCCATCTTAGAATTAAAAGCAACACTTTCTGAGAGGCTGAATAGCTTCTGCTCAACACTTTTTGAAGGGTTTATTAGACTTTTTTTTAATGCACTCTGCGATCGACCCCTCAAGCTGAGTGTCAGCGCAGTAACATCATAAATTAAGTGGATTCTGTCAAACAGATAGTCTCTTTTTTAGAGACAACACAACTGCTATTGATTCATAATTGTGATGAAATTCAAACAGACAGGTTCAAAGAAGTTCTTATGGGGAGAAATTACTTGAATAGCAATGCATTCTTATTAATGTTTGACATAACAACAGTGGCATGTGGTATTATACTATATGCAAGAATGAACCTCTCGGAAATTATTTAAAATGCTTCAGTACTTTGAAGGTAGTGTAAGCAACAGAATGGAATACTGATCACAGCTCTCAGAGTCAAACATTTGTCAAAGGGAACAAGAACATAACATAGTCGCTGTCATTTAACTAGTCCCATCTTTGTTCCAACTAAGTTGAGTTGGGTGTGTATGTGTGTGTAGGTGGGTGGATGGTTGGGTGTGTGGGTAGGTGGGTGGGTGGGTGGGAGGTAGGGTTGGGTGTGTGGGTGGTAGGGTTGGGTGGGTGGGTGGGTGGGGATGGGTGGTAGGGTTGGGTGTTTGGGTAGGTGGGTGGGTAGATGGGTGGTAGGGTTGGGTGTTTGGGTAGGTGGGTAGGTGGATGGGTGGGTGGGTGGATGGTTGGGTGTGTGGGTAGGTGGGTGGGTGGGTGGGAGGTTAGGGTTGGGTGTGTGGATGGTAGGGTTTGGTGGGTAGATGGTTGGGTGGGTGGGTAGGTGGGTGGATGGGTGGTAGGGTTGGGTGTTTGGGTAGGTGGGTGGGTGGATGGGTGGTAGGGTTGGGTGTTTGGGTAGGTGGGTGGGTGGATGGGTGGGTGGATGGGTGGTAGGGTTGGGTGTTTGGGTAGGTGGGTGGGTGGATGGGTAGGTGGATGGGTGGTAGGGTTGGGTGTTTGGGTAGGTGGGTGGGTGGATGGGTAGGTGGATGGGGGTGGGTGGGTAGGGTTGGGTGTTTGGGTAGGTGGGTGGGTGGTAGGGTGGGTGGGTGTTTGGGTAGGTGGGTGGGTGGATGGGTAGGTGGATGGGTGGTAGGGTTGGGTGTTTGGGTAGGTGGGTGGGTAGATGGGTGGGTGGATGGGTGGTAGGGTTGGGTGTTTGGGTAGGTGGGTGGGTAGATGGGTAGGTGGATGGGTGGTAGGGTTGGGTGTTTGGGTAGGTGGGTGGGTAGATGGGTGGGTGGATGGGTGGTAGGGTTGGGTGTTTGGGTAGGTGGGTGGGTGGATGGGTGGTAGGGTTGGGTGTTTGGGTAGGTGGGTGGGTAGATGGGTAGGTGGATGGGTGGTAGGGTTGGGTGTTTGGGTAGGTGGGTGGGTAGATGGGGGGGTGGATGGGTGGTAGGGTTGGGTGTTTGGGTAGGTGGGTGGGTAGATGGGTGGGTGGATGGGTGGTAGGGTTGGGTGTTTGGGTAGGTGGGTAGGGTTGGGTGTTTGGGTAGGTGGGTAGGTGGGTGGATGGGTGGTAGGGTAGGGTGTTTGGGTAGGTGGGTGGGTAGATGGGTGGTAGGGTTGGGTGTTTGGGTAGGTGGGTGGGTAGATGGGTGGGTGGATGGGTGGTAGGGTTGGGTGTTTGGGTAGGTGGGTGGGTGGTAGGGTTGGGTGTTTGGGTAGGTGGGTGGGTAGATGGGTGGGTGGATGGGTGGTAGGGTTGGGTGTTTGGGTAGGGGGTGGGTGGGTGGATGGGTAGGTGGATGGGTGGTAGGGTTGGGTGTTTGGGTAGGTAGATACTTTATTCATCCTCTTGGGGAAATTCAGATGTCCAGTAGCTTACACAATAAAATACACAATAAAATGAATAAAATTGATAAATAAAATAAATGTTGCATGAGATAATGCAATAGATTATGTAAAACAAGATTGATAGAAATAAGATAAATAAAATAGAAAAAACCCAATTGCTTAACAGCACAGTAGTCCTTTAAGGATTATTGCACAGTCCAGTGGGTGAGGGCGGTGGGGAGAAGATAAGAATCTGTTTGTGAAATGCCCTGACTAAATATAATGTCTTCTTATGGTGAGAAATGTAATTGTATTGTTCTCATTATTATTGTTATACTTCCTCTTCTGATTCTTACTATTTTGGCTTTGGAATTTTATCCATAATCAAATTTCCTGGTTTTCAGTAACAGACTATAATTAAAAATAAAAACCTCGTCCTCTGAAAATTGCCGTTCACTGTAGGATTCTGCTTCAAAACAGAGGAGTGCTACCATTAATTAGTCTGTCTCTCTTTTTTTGGGAATGGTTTGGTTTTTTTTGCATTTCGTTTACTTTGCATGCTGAAGCATGCATTGCGTTGAGCAGATCTTTGGAGGTCAGCAGATATGACCACATTTCACCAGCTCTCCGAGGAGGCCAGAGGTGAGTCTGAACAGATTGTGAACAGATGAGAGATGACTGTGTACCTCACCCCAATGCCAACATCTGAGAAAGGGTAGACCCCCTGAACAGCCACGTCTCAGGTATCAAACTACTGTTTTTTCCGTGCATATAACCAGGATTGTTGGTTGCTCATGGATGAGACAAAAGATGAATTCATCCCTGTGTCTTTGGTGATCACATTGCCAGGCTCTAGGTCACTGCTGGCAAAGTCAAACATGTTTTATTGTTGTTGCCTGTCACTGAACGGTTCCCACGGTGACCTCTGTGACTTTAGGCCGCCCTTAAGTCTGATTAATGACACTGGTCCGACAGTTTCATTCCTGGTGTAGAAACTGACAGTGCCAACCCCAAGGGGTTTTGTTCGAGACTGTTCTGATTTATTTGATAAGTGTGGAAATGAAATTTTCCACTGCTTAGCATGGCTCAGGGTTATAAATGGTCTACTCTGTGCCTTAACATATTAATATATTTGAAGCAGTGATAGAATGGGACGTTTCACTTCCAAATTATATTTGCCACTTGTAGAAGGCTCAAATATGAAGATATAAAAAAACCCGGCCTATCGCCCCATCATAACAGTGATGTCAGTGTTCCAGGTCAGCTACTGTGAAAGACTGACCCTCTCACCTGTTTATATATTCATGTCCCTCTTTCAGCGCTCATTAAAACTCCATAATGGATCCAATTTATATTGTAATATGTTGAAAGATATTTGACACTGACTGGAATACGATAAAAACGTTGACCCCCCCCTCCCCCTTGGTAATTACCAATTACAAAGCTAATAATATGTGTGGTTGTGAGATAATTCAGGGGAGGGTTGTCGCACCCCGGACACAGAAACCAAGACCACTGTGTTTTTGTATAAACTGTATAAGCTGTTGTCAAAATCTGCAAAAATAAAATAACCTCAGGGTTAGTTTACCAGCTATTGTTGCTTACTATCTATCTTACTACTATCTGAAATGTGTTTAAGGTTTGTGGATTAAGGTAGAAAAGATCCAGTGGGGTTAAGATGAAGCAGTGGGGAAGGTTTAACCGGACATTTCTATCAAACAGCCCTACACGACTGATCGACATATCCCTCATTATTTCAGCCAAACGCATCAAGTTCTGTTTTCTAACCTAGACGTCTCTAAATGTTTTTCTCTTACCCTTCTCCTCATATTAGCTTTTCAGCCTTCTCTCCACACTGCTGTGTCTGACGTCAACTTGGGAGGACGCCCTTCCGATAAAAAGATACATTTTAGCATGACTTTCCTCTAAAAATGTGTGCTGAACTGTCTAAAGGTGTAATAGCTGCGCTACACCAGGTCTGCAGTAACCCAAAATTACCAAAGCTCAGCTAAGAGGATATGGTTAACCAGTCAACTTCCACTCCGCCTTGTACCATGTGGAACTTTGAGCCAAATACGGCATGGGCAATTCACAGAAAGAGCTAAGCAGCACTCATTCCTGACTGTGCCAGTTGCACTGAGTATATGAGCCTCAACGCTAGGTGTGTATTCAGGCGAGCAACAGTGGGCAAATGAGAAAGAGATTTGATCGCTCAGGCAATTCAGGTATTCAATTTCATATAAAACCACATTTAAGATATGACTGTTTTCTTATGATGCGCTGCTGCGCATTCTGTCTTCTGAATTAATTTCTAAAACCCTTTAATGACTGCTTAACCACTGGCCTCCGTTTTACTAAGCTGGTATGGGCAAAATTAATGAGTGGCCATCTGGCCTAATTTTGTCAGTACATTTCCATTTTTATTGCAGTTTCGACAGTTAATTTTTCCATTCATGCCTGGCAGAAGAAAGCGCTATGTTACATCTAAAGACCGCAAAAGATATTTTTGACAGTTTCTTCACAAGTATCTACTAAAGTGAGCATCAATTTATATTTTTTCTAAAACATTAGCACATTAAATAACATTCTTTATATATTTTTTTTCAGTGAGTCGTAGATCATTCAAAGATTTTTGTTGTTACTATTCATACTTTGTTTTTTGTTCTAGCATTTAATGAAAAATTAAAACTGTTGATTTCTCACTTACCACACCTAATTTGTTCGTTGAATTTCAAGGTAAAAGAAAAAGTAGCACACACTGCAGATGCTGCGAGACCAGGAGGCAGGATCATTGGTCTAATGTTAGCTTGTTTGATGTTGTTTAAAGCATCAAATGTACTATTTATTAACAGAAAACATAAACATGGAAAACTAAAAGATTCAAACAAGAGATCTGAGAGTAAAAAGAACTTCACGATGTATGAATGTTACATATTTAATAATGTAATAATTTATATTTCATTATATGTGTAGACCGTAATATGAAATGATGTCAATCTAGTAGATATTCATGCATGACATGTTAGCTTGTATAATGCAGTATCTGTGTTATCTGTTTCTTTCTTGTTAGGCATCTATCTTCTCAGGAGGTAGGAGATACTAAAAAAACAACCAGATACACACAGTGTATAATTACAATCAGACCACAGTTAACAAAGCCAGTGTGTTTTAACTGTATTTTGACTGCAGTATATTGACAAAAAAAAAAACACTTGACATTCACTTTGCATCTTAGCCATGGGCAATTTAATCAAGCTTCATATGAAGTACAATTAAACCAAACTGAAGAGTCTATCCATTTTATATTTACAGAGATTTTGCTGATTTTTTTCCCCATTCTTGTTGTGTTACTAATCTGCTCTGCAATATCCCATTCTCTCCTTTTCAGCAATGAGAGCCTCTCATTTGGAGAACTTAACAAGGCTGATGAATTGGTTCATTTAGTCTCCTTGGAACATGTTTCATTCATTTTTAGTGAGCGACGTTCCCAGAATTTCGATCCCCGAACACCATACTTCCAGACTATATCAATTATGTAGCAGTGTTGTTAATTCTTTTTATTCCTGTCAATGCGTCGAAGCCTTTTGTTGATGTCCCTTGCGGTTGACGGTAGCGGTTTTTGAACAGTAATGTTCTAACGGCTCCTGGGTTCATGCCGGGGCAAAACGCCACGGTCAGATTGAATTAATCCAGTGCCCATCTACCTGCCAAAACCCGCTTATCTCCTCATTCATGTTAATGGCTGTGGAAAAGATGAGGGAGACAGCGTGGGCTCTCTGTGGGAGGCATCGGCTCGTGCCTTCCGGCTTCATCCTGATAGAGTCGAAGTCTGAGACACACAGACAAAATGCAGAAATGTATAGGAGTGAAATATGTACTCCATACTTCACATACCCATGGAGGACTCATTAAGAATCAGGTGAATACTGTTATTTTATTTACACATGCAGGGCATGTTTAACATGCTAGTGAGTCACTGCATTGTTTTATATATGTAATATTACATGCGGTGATTTCATTCCATCAGTCGTATAACATTATTTTCATTTCACCAGCTTTTAGCACCAGATATATAATGTTTAACAACAAAAACACCCGCCCAGTGCCAGCGTCCTCAGGTGTAGTGAGTGACAGGCTCTTGATGCTCACATTCAAGGACACGGCCAGTACCCCATCTGCAGGGACAGCACTTCACATGAAAGGAAGGTGAATATCCTGTTTGTCTAATAAATGGCTTATTGTAATGTTTAGCTATAGTGCACAGGCCAGTCTGTCCTTCCCCCTTTCCATATTTGCAGTTACATTAGTGCCATAGTGTTTTTGGTGAGACATGATGAAAATGTGATTGTTATCCCAGTTTTGTAAGCTTCCCCCACCAGCCATGTATTTCCCACTGTTTGGAGACAGGTACCTCTGTAAGCAGATTATCACATCCAAGTGACCTTGTAAAAACATACTGGATGTTGTACAGTTATGAACTGATCTGGGATCAGGTGAAAAAACCATGTCAGCATGTTCACAGAAAAGAGGGCAGGACAGACACTGTTGTGGAGTCAGTAAGAATGGCGATGTAAATCATCTCCTGGCCATTAAAATGTGACCTTGCCTATTCCACCTTTAAGATGCCCTCATGCAAATAGAGGTTGTAAGTAAAGAACTTGGTTGTGCAAGGAACTGAGAGCTTACACATACCCACGTGTGCTTGTCCTTATATGTGCCTATCATGTACAGCAAAATTCAATATTACTGGCTTAGTAATAGAGGGAATCATAGAGATCATAATAGAGGGGTCATGTTCCCCACATTTTTACATTTATATTCCTTTGATAACTGCTGAAATTGTAGGGTAACTGATTAATTGGTTTTTGCCATAATTAAAAAAGTGCAATAAGGATAATTATTTAAACAAATAAAAATGAATAAAACATAACAAAATTCATAATTTTATTAATCAAAAAAATCAATTATATGCATCTGTAAATGATGCTCTAAAGCACGGCATACATATTCCAGAAATAGTTTTTAGATGTTGTTTCTGTAATTGTTTGAATTATCTGGTCTGTTTCATTCACTTTACATGATAATTTGTTGGACTGCACCAAATTCATTAACTGTGAGCCTCTCTTCTAATGAATCATCACTTAATCACAGATAATTGCATTGTACTCCACCATATCAGTGTTTATTTTCTTTGGCTTTCGTGGTTATTTTCGGTAAATCGGCGGTGCAGTGAGTCAGGTGATCTTGTGGGACAGCGGCATGTGCTGCTCCTTTGTTGTGTGTGTCAGTCCGCCGAGATTTTCCGTTCGCTTTTCATTCCGTTCATTCCGAGCAGAAAAAGGATTGTCATCTGAAACAAGGCTTAATGCCTCCTGAAAAGAGCCTTGTTCGTGGGCTGTCTCATTTAGTCTGTCCTGTGAACTCTGCGGTCTTCCTACAGCACACAAAACCACAGGCGGACTTTCATAAACCAGCGGGAATTTTTCTGAAGAACTCCCAGCAGTTAAACGGCAGAGGCACAATAACAAATGTCACAGCCAGTGTTTGTGTGATGAGTAAAATAAAAAGAGGTGGAATGATCTAATTATTTTTGTATTACTGCTACGTTGTATTACATTTCCCTTCTTCCATGCCGTTTGAAATTCTGTCAACCTTCACTGTTTATGTTTAATTAAATATTGCTTAAAACTTTGTCATAAATAGACACACAAAGTTCACCATATCATTTTGGAAATGGTAAACAAGGCATAATTACATAGTCTTATTTATGCAATGCATGCCCTGTATGTGGAACTGCAGTGTATACACTTACATCATTAATAATTTACTGCTTGAAAGGACCTGGCTGGCTTTGCGTGTAGATTTTAATGGAGGACTGAGCTCAGTTAATGCGTGCCTTTCCCGTTACGTTGCAGCTCCCATCAGCCACGGCCCCACTCATTTCCCAGGAAATAAATAAATACCGCACGCACAGTGTGAGCTATATCTGATGGGGAAATTAAAAATAATTTGGTCTAATTTGGCTTTCATTTGACCAGCTGTTCCAGCTCACTTTCTTTGTTTGGCAGTCTCAGAAGAAATTTTTTAATTAGTTCAGTGATAGAAAATAACGAAATATGGCATACAATTTTTCTTCCTGTATCTGACTTGGTTATGTATTTATTTATTTATTTATTTTTTCTCCAAGGAGAGAACAGGCCGTTAAACTCGAAAGAGCATCAAAGCAAGCCGAAGTCTTTATTAAGGCAAGAGTCGCGTATTAAAATGCAAATGAAGGATGCCAGCTCTTGCTGAAAGGCAGTCTCAGATAGCTGGAGACTGCAGATTTTACGGCAAAATCTACCACAAGAAGGGAGAAGAACTCCATAAATGAAGTCTCAAATGCAATTGCTCACAAGTGGAATTAATGGAGAATATTTGATTTTAGTTTGGGTCAGTGAAGGAAGAAACATCTTTTCTCCTATTCTGAAATACTGAGTTGTTCTCGTGCTAATTCTATCCTTCCTCTGTTAAATTGGGAGTGTGCAGACAGGCTTACTCTCATCCATAAGACATCAGCTTTAATTCCTTTACACTCCCCATTTCAGCGGCTCATTTTTGAGCCATAGGTTGAAACTGCATTTACAGGTTGCTTAGACAATGGGCACGGCTGACCAGAGGGGTTGCTCTGCGCCATTGTGTCTCACACAGTGAAACATGGACGTCCTGCCAAGTGAGATCTCTCCTTCACCAAGGTGACGCTGCTGCCAGTGATGAGCTCCCTTGCTGGGCCGCTGGCCTCCAGCCGCACTGGCACCGTCCCGGTTCAACACCAGACAGAGTTCATCCAAATGCTGGAACAGTAGCTTGAGGTTATCATTAACCTGAAACCAGTGTATCATATTTTTACCCTGAACATAATGTATAGTAAATCCAAAGAGGAGTTTTTAGCTAATGTGTTGTGTACATAAAGAGCAAATTTGCTAACATTTTTAGTATCCATGTACAAATGCTATTTGGAGTCTATATATAGTAGAAACTGCATGCAGACATTGTTTCGTAACTCACGTCATTTAGCCATGTGAGTCCATTGGAAGTTGAACACTTTTAATTGCCATGTAGTTTTGATCATGCCGCCTAAGGAAACCTTGACTCCTGTTGTTTTCGGACATCAAAGCTAATGATGCTGCCCGTTAGCACATTTGCTGTTCATAGAGACATTAAATTCTCTAAGAACTCTTCTCTGGATGCATAAAGTTTTGTATTGAAAAGAGGAAAAAAAAATATGAGACCCATGTTGATTTTAGGCAGACCTAAAACTCACTTTAGAGAGATAAGTCACCAGGCGGCCAAGAAAGGATGCTTATATTGTCATTGGAATGATGGTCTTTTTGAAGGTCCTCCTTTTCCACACCTTTTTTTTTGTTTCGTTTAAAAAGCACAGCTCCTGGACCGTAAGGACACAGTGAACTCGTTTTCACTCTTCCACCTGCTGCAGGGTGATCCGTCTGCCTCGCTTTGCAGATGGATTGTTGAAATCCTGGTGGTAGCATTCGGGCTGAGGAATTCGCTGAAGGATTTCTAACGATAACAGTCGCTTCCTAGCTCCCACTATCTGGAGGCAGCTTTCAGTCATCTGAGATGAATTAAAGCGGGCAAATGCACATGCAATCTATCTCATGATGTTCATGCATCTCTCTTCAACTGACACCATGTCCATTCCAAGCATTTCAGAACTCACTACTGTGTGCGCATACTACTCCTCGACCTGACATGAACACATATGTCATGTTGTTTTGTTTACACATGAGCACAGATTAATGCTGAATACAGCTTGCAATTCAGATGTGTTAAGTACTCATGTAGAAGTGTCTATGAGTTAGTTCACCTTGAGCACGATACAAGCAACGTGCGAGCAAGTGAATACATTTCCCTGCGGACGGCGGTATCTGTTAGATATCGCAAGGTTAAGGCAGAGGATACTAAAGTAAAAAAAAAAAAAGCAGTCAGACAGTCACTAAGGTAAGGGAACGTCCACAGAGGGTGTGTAAAAAAAAAACTCCCCTTTTTAAGGGTCAAGGTGGTTGCTCTGAGGCACTTTGGGTATGCAAACACAATCTCTGTTCGTAGCAGAGAGGCAGCGGAACCAATTCTGACGCCATAAACTCTGATGGATTCATCTGACATTAGGAAAGAGTCAGGGGTAAGCCTTAGCGAGTGCTGTAAGATTTGAAAATAGCTGCACTCATCAGAGAGGAACACCCATAAATCAAGTGAGGTCCTGCAAGGCTTAGGCGGCTGAACTGAATAGTGATTTTGTGAACGCAAACTTGGTGTACCAAATGCAGTAACCTTGCATTAAACAAATATAATTGCTTTCTCCCAGTGAACTCCTTCCATTTATTTGCTTGCCATTTTTTTTTTCTTCCTCCGAGCGGATATGTTCGCTGAGGTTAGCCTGTACTCTCCACTGATGAAATGACTGACAGCCTGATTGCCGAAGGCTATTCAACAAGTTTTTTGAAAAATTGCGCCGGTTTCCTCAGAAGGAACTGCCGAAGGTCAACATACATAGAAAACAGTGTTACCAGACTACACACTCGTACGTCATTTCATTAGTTCTACACGTTCCTCTGAACACAGCGGTTGTGTCTCACCCTGATTGAATCATGATAACCTATTCACTATTCTGTGCCATATTCATTCAGAAAGGAGATGATTACCAAGTAGACACTGGTCCATCACATCGCCCGATTCGCTACAGACCTTGAGTCCTGTTGAGAGTGACTGAATGTGCCGTGTAACTTGTTTGAGTCCTTTAGCTCAACAAGCAAGGAATTGGCCAGTTCATGGCCTGAATAAGGCTCAAGGACCTTCTTTCCTGAATGTAAGGAATGATCTGTGATTTGTCCATGACAGCCTACACCGGGGAAACCATTTTAATCAATTCTGGGCTTGACAGCAGGTCAGCTTTTGTCACCTACTGATTGCCTTGTACCTTTGTGAAAGGCTATCTCTTTAAGGGTACAGTCCGTCCTGCTTCTCAATGTGGCCTTTATTAAGCTGCTTTCCATCCTCCTGTCTTTACTCTGAGGGTATGTGGCATTCAAATTGATTTAGAAACCATGCAAATACCCACAGAGGTAAATCCTAATCCATTTTGTTTAGTACATTTCCAGACTTAAAAAACATGTCTGTGGCGAACAAAAAGAGTTTTTTTATTTTTGGCCATTAAGGATGTGATTTCAAAATACAGGTTGGGTTCATATGCATTCTTTCACTTTAATGGATTCCTACAAAATGTTTCAGTTGTATTCTACCCATTGTGCCATCTTAATTTGCCCTTGGTCACACAAAAAACATGGCCCTGGCATACAACCCCAAAATGCCCTTGGTATTTGTTGTAACTTGTTCTCCCATGCCACACAGACGTCAGATAGCATTATGGCTTAAGGGAAATGAAATTAAGAATGGTCTCAATGGCTTTGATATGGTAGTGCTGACTGGAGTGCACTTTATTAACTGATTCAGCCTGCTTAATTGATACCTTCTCTCCTTTCCTTTTAAAAATGTGGTCTCTCTTCCTCTCTGAAAGTATGAAAAGGTTGAAATAGCAGCTACGTTTATGAAGCCACATTTAGCAGCTGCACTTTTTAACTATGAATGTACACCTGGATACTGAAATGTACAGGTGACTTAAAAAGGAGCTGCTTGCAGGTTAATTTCTCTTGACTGTTCACACTTTGCTAAAAAGGAATCTTGATATTATATGTGCAGAGAATGAAATATTCGTAATTCAAAATACTCAAAACAATTGATAAGTTATGATTTCCTGCTTCCTGTATCGATCAAATACTTACGGAAGGCAACGTTATGAAAATTCCTTCAGGTTACACGTTGGTAAGATGCTTCCATCCACAAGGAGTTTGTTTTGGGAAGCAATCTTCTGGTTATGAGACTCTGGTTATGATTTATTCATAACATATTACACCTCCATTGTGGTCAGTTATTTTTGTAATGCTAGGAGTTTTGTTTCAGGTTTACCTCCACCAGTTGTCAGGTGCAGTGTAACTCTCTCTCATTCCTCTAAGGCACTCTAAGTATGCTGGCATTGTTCAAAGTGGAGGCTCTCTACTTGTTACTGCCAAGTACAATAAAATACAATGTTCCTCCAATAAGGTGTTGCCTCCAGAAAGCGTTTTTGCCTCCAGAACCAGTGTTTATTGGTGTTATTTTGGTTGAGTAGTTGTTATTTTTACATAAAGTTAGTATAATTAAGGGTAACTGTTATGCAATACATGCATGATTATGTACTGTTTGCTTTAAGAGATTGGCAGGTGTTGGAAGTGTGAATAATAAAGCACAAAAAGACAGAGCAACCATGGAAATCCCCGTGAAAGTTTTTTCTTCTTCTGATTTTCTTTCTTTTTAGATTATATTTGATAGATTTTTTGGTGCAGACAAACTGAGGATCACTTGCAGATTGCTCCAAGAAAACCAAAACAAACAAGGCAGAACACAGTTACTGGGAGCCCGATGTGAGGCTGGCGATCCTACCTGAGCCGATGTGAGTCTTTGCTGGCAGCATTCAGGGATTCAGAATGGTTACGTTCTGTTCTGCTTAGAATGTTTATGTTCTGTTCTGCTCTTCTTACTCCAGGCTATGTGCATAGTAAATAACCTCCAGATCCTCATGTTACCCCCTGAAAAAAAGTCTGACTAAAAAGTCAAAAAAATAGATTCCACAGGCCACTCAAAACAGTGATACCCATTTGGCAACCCATCAAAGCTTATTAAAGATTTTACGCCATAATTTTTCATCAGTTTTCAATCCATTACTGTAATCAGGTCCCCCCCTTTCACAGCCTTGCCATATACATTATAATATAAAAAGGAAACTGAACCTAGATCAGCACTCATATTCTGAGACATTTAGAGCACTCACTTACACAATGTTTCAGAATAGCAGTGCTGGTCTAGGATCAGTTTGGCCTATTATGCTATAATGATGTATGAAAATGATATATCCCAGATCAGCGCTTTTACTCCTCCAGGACACTTCAAGAGATCCTTTAGGATTGTTGATTGATGATGACAGTAATAATACAGTTTTTTTCTTGAAAAATGAGATGTTTTGTGACAAAACTAGCAATAGTGGTGTGTTCCTCCCAAACAGATTATTTTAAATGGGATATGTAAGAACCTGGGACATGGCTATTGTGTCCTGTACTTCACAGCCTGTGCTGCACAGGGATGAATAAGCAGGTCACAGTTTATGACTGTGCTGGAAAAGAGTAGCACTGTGATGGCCAGAGGTCCCACTGGCGAGGCAACAATTGGCCAGCCTCGCCGAGGTTCGATCGCAAAAGCGCCCACCCTGTCATGCTTGGGCGCCTGTGGCGGCATGAACCAACTGTACACTGACTACGTCTTCCTCCGACGTCACAAGCAGTGTGCAGTTAATGGTGTGGCCGCAACGTGAACAGAAGCAAGAGCATCATCATGTGAATCGGAGGAGTCTAGACAAAAATTAGATTGCAACATATGCTTTTTTGAGTGTGTTTCTATTTTATTGGAGACAAGGAAACATGTCCTTTGGAATTAGGTATTTTCATTATAGAACAGATCAGTATAATAATGTCATTAAAAAGAACAAGCCTGTTTCATTAGAATCGCGTATTTCCTTTAAGAGACTCAAGTTCAGATTCTGGCCATAGTCTCAGATTCAATTCAATTTATCATGATGATGATGATGATGATTATTATTATTATTATTATTATTATCGTTTAGGATGCTGTACTTGTAATCTCCATTCCATTCTCGTGGAAAACCTGTCCAGGGAATTGTAGTATCAGAACAAGCCGATCTTATGTTCATGCGGCCTCTGAATGTGTAGGTCTGCTCTGTGTTCTCTGTTACGGTGTGTGGGCAGCATAACCCCTAACATTCTGCCTTGTTATTATGGTGTCAGAGGGCAGCGATTTGAGGTGTGAAGGCTGCCCATGACAATTCAATTAAAACACTCAATCTCCTTTCCGTTCTAGGCTTCTCCACAAGTACCGCGCGTAGGTCCAGCTAAACTGATACCATCATTTACTTCTTCATTACAAGGCTCAAATCCATTTAAGCCCTGAGCGGACCTATTAATCAAGTTAATAAGAAAGAACAACTCTGGGCCCCCCCCATCCCTGCCCCCGCCTCAGACGGACAAGTAGCAGGCCTCTTTCTGGGATACCCGTGACACCAGAATGGCGAGGAAACTGAAAGACCTGTTTACATGCTCCTGTGAGACATTAATGTGTTTCTGCAATGCAGCTGAACTCATTGCTCCTGACTGGACAAGGTTTCAAAGTTCTGCACACTAACTTCCATCTAATGGGGAGTATGACACAGCTGACTAATAACTGAGCTCTGGGCAATTAAGCAGTTTACCAGAGTATGCACATAATAGCAGTAAATCAATGGAAGTAAAACAAGAGCAAATGCTTATAATTCAGTACAATTACACTAAGAATATAACGCTTTTCATTAAGTTTGCACTCTGAACAATGTTTGTCTGTCTTATTAAATATTTCTTATAAATGCTCTATACAAATCTCAGGTACTAAGCAAATAATAATATTAGTGAATGTCAGAGTATGTAAACCAGAAGTGCTTGATGTTCTGGGCTGGTAATTTAAATACACATTATGAAATATTTTATCCTCAAATATGAAATCAGCCATAATGTCACCTGACCTGAGGTCAGCTGTACGACTGCAGTTTCTGCATGCGTGCTCTTAGCCAGATCAGCATGGAAAAGCAGTTGAACATTTGTTTAATGCATATCACAGGAGCAACAAGGGCAACCAGAGGGGAACATTAGTCAGTACATTTTTGTCAGCGTGCGAGAGGATTTCATGAAGCACACAGTAATAATGGAAACAGCATGACAGCGGCAACTGTGTTTTGTCCCAGATCAAAACCTGCAATTCTGTCTCAGTTAATACACTCCATCATATTAAAGCCAAATCGTGGAAATGACAAGCAAAACAAGTGCGTGTTGCGCAGTCTGAATAATAACACACAGAAAGAACATACTTTCAAATGAAAAAAAGAACTGAAGGCTATGCACCAAACAGTAAATATTTTTACTTGCATACAGTGTCCAATAATTGTCTTTGGGAGCAGTATATTATTATCCTTATGCTAATGTTTACATAGACCACAATATTGATTTGACCGAAATAACCTCATATTATAACATACACATGATACATATGCAATTAGTAAAACAACAGGTAAACGGTTCATTATATAACAACATTACACAATATCACACCACTATAGCCATAGTGTCTAATGAACTGTGCCAGCTACACTATGCTGTATCATGCAGGACTAGTGGAGATAAGACACTGGGTGTTAGCCATACGACATATCTAAGGTTTTCAACCTGCGCGAAGTCTGAGCAGGTGCATTATTGTTTGTAAATGGGTGATTTTTCAACGTGTGACAGTTGGAGATAGGTCATTCCACCAGCAGGGAGGTGGTGGGGGTGGGTGCTGGGCGGGTGGGTGGAGGGTTTGCAGTGATCACTGAGGAAAAATAAACACGAATTTGGATTGTGAAACCTTGAAAGGAAGACAGCGCAAATTAGACTCTAGCAGAACAATAAGAAAACCTTTAAGTGCGATGTGTTCAGGTATGAAATAACAGTTTACACTGAAGGAGCATGTGGTATGTTTCATAAATGCCATAGACAAATAAGTTCAATGCTGAGGTCAGTGAGTGGTTTTTGAGTTGAGAGCTGGTGCTGGGAAATGATGTTCCATGATAGATTGAAGGCTATGGAAGGGGGTCTGCCCTTGGCTGCCTGATTGGCTGGCCACGCACCCTTGACAACGCGTTGGGCTAGCCTCGGGACTTGTCATCGGGGTGAGCAGCAAGCTGAAGCCGGTGAATAGAGACAAGGGAAGGAAGACGTACGACTTGGATGTTGAAGACCAGTCAAGCAGTGCTAAGGGACCTGATTGAATGAGCAGGGTGGATGGCCAATAGAGATGTACCAGGCCCAGCAGGGCAACACAGCCTGAACTGGGATCAGTTTGTAAGTGGCATGTAGTGGATACACCACAGGGGAGGGGGGCAGTTATGTGTAAATTAACTGTGAAACGGTGATATTATGCAGCCCAGCTGTGGAGCCCAAGAGCTGATAATCTAGAGTACATAAATGAGTAAGTCAATATGGAGCATGGCACAGTCAAAAAGGCTTCATTTTTAATCAGCACTGTGTTGCAGAACTTTTTGCTGTTATTTTAAGTTAGAAATAGAATTTGAAATTGAATGTTGAATCTTGATTTAAAGTTATGATAAGGCTGGCACTTTAGCTGGAACCGCTGTTTATCACTGCACGTTTCTCAAAAATCAAGATCGTTTCAGCCAATTAACCCAACAATGGTACAGATAGCTTTATTGCTACACAAATAATCAATAAAAAAAAACCAGCATCTTTGTTGCATGGAAACAGTTATTTTACAACATAAGCTGTACCATAACTAAATAGCATCACCAAATCTTAATTTAACTGCTGTGACAGTTGTATTATGCAACCATTTTAATGTAATGAAGAACAAATACAATGCCCGGTACCTTGTCTGGGAATATTCCTTCTTAAACAAATTAAATGTAAAAATGATTACTTGCAATTCACAAATGGTTTTACAGGCATTTCAGAGATTATGTTTTTGAGTATTCATTGAAGTATGTGTTTGCTTTTACTGCTTCTCTCTTTCCATATTTTTTATACCTACACATGCATTATTGATGCTGAAATGGTTTTGGTTCACAAAATTCAGTAGATTGTTTCATACATAATCATTCTGTGGACCAACACACACACACACACACACACACACACACACACACACACACGGCATACATAAACAGCAAGGATTGAACGGCACAGGCCACAGTCTGCCGGTGGCGATAGGCCCACTCACCTTCTCCGCTCCTCCCCTTCCCATCTCCCTGCTGCCTCCAAGTGCTACAGGCAATCACAACAGCTGTCTGTGGGAGTGACTGAGAGATCGAGTCCAGAGCTGCCAGTGACTTGACTTTCACAATTACCCTTTTCATCTCTGTACCCCCCATCCGTATACCAGGGGGAATGTGCAGTTTAATATAAAGGCAAGCAATGATTTCCTGTCAGGCCTTCTGAGCAATTATGTTTATTGTTTATAAAATTATATTTCATTGTTATTAGTTGGGAGCTTCAGTTATTTTAATGAGCTCATGGTTTGGGGACAAGTGTGAAGAATATACAGTGGATACACCTGTGTAAATGTTTTGTGAGGGTCTAAACAATTAGTATGAACATTTAACTGATTTTGCAGGTTTTTTAATGAACATCTATCAAAAATACTGAATGAGAATTACTGGAGATGCAACAAAGAACACTTACACGGTAATAATGTTTTAGAGAGCGTTCTTTTCTGAATGACAATCCCTGAAATCAAATCTATGGGCTTAATCTTGTGTGGAGTTTGAGTGGTCAATATGGGTCCAGGGCCTGTAGACAGGATTTCATCAACGATGTGCTATTGCTTTAAATGCAAACTTATTTACCTCTTTTACAGCTCTGTAACAATGTGTACAGGAATCACAGTTCAATTAACAATCAATAACCTGTGCAATTAATAATCAATTAATGAATCCCTGAGCAAAGATAATACAATAAAGTATGTACAAGGAAGGTAACAATCTATAATTATAAACAGATAAACATTCAAAGCAAGTAAAATGTTAATCACAAACAATGGGGAAAGAGGAAAACATAAGCGCAAGCTCTTTCATAAGAGTGTATATTTATGAAATCATAACAATCTGTGTGGTGATATCAGTTCAGCTGGTTCAGTTAAGATGAAGAGGAAAAGGACAGAAGTGACAGAAAGTGACACAAATGTACATGAAGCAAGAAACAAGTCAGAAACAACATAATTATCAGACATCACAGGGGCTAAGTGCCACCAAATTTATCGAAACCTGAGAATTAAATAGAGAAAAGGAGGGAAAGGTTAATCCATATGGAAAATAATTGGTGAAAAAATATGAAATGAGTAGAGAGAGAGACAGCCGGAGTGGATCCAAAAATGTGCATTGAGGAACACCTTAAAGAGAGGACAGTGAGTGGAGACCTCAGACGCCGATGAACCAAACCGGACGGGAGCTTCATGTGAACTGTGAAAAACCCTCATGAAGAACAGAAAGAATAAGCGACATCAAAAACGGCAAGAGATCAAGAGGACTGCAGTAAATAAACTCCTCAAGCAGAGAAAAGAGTCGGGTTTGCAAGCGGAAACCACAAAACTCAAGAGGATCACATCAGAAACAATTTTAAAGATAATGTGGAGGTCTGGAGATTGACAGCTGTCCGGGTTTGAAATGAAGGTAGCAAAGAGACACAGGAGTAATTTACAGTTTGAAGGCTGATCATAATGACTTTGATAGACTGAAAGAAGTGCTAAACAAGCTAATGAATAGCAGGAATGAAGCACACAAATAGATGCTTGCAAGAACAAAGAAACATTGTATTAATGGCTTGAGGTCAATGGAAATGCCCAGGAAAACATGACAGATGGCGATGAACATGTGCTAATACTTCACAATGAGTTAATTATTTCTGCAGTAACAGAGCTTTTTTACCCATTTATAACTGGAAATCTTAGAGTAATGAAAATAAAAACACTTTCCTAGAGGGAGATAGCAATTTAATTGGAAGGCGCTGTCACGGTACAACCGAGCTCGTGACCTTGAGGAAATGTGGCTCCACAGACGCTGTCGTTTCCATCTAATGAACCTCTTTCACAGTGTGGCTCCCCTTTCTTTTCCCTCCAAGCAAACTCTCTGAACCTTCAAAGACAATTTGATGCTGATCTCCACTTTGTTTTTTGCCCTGTGATAATGCATCTGCATTAATTCACATCAATACTGACTGATAAAGCCCTCTCCCATGCATTAAAAAAAGCCAGAAAATAAAGGGCAGAGTAACTTGTCGAAGTTCGCACTTTTTTTAAAACGTGTTCAAATGTAATCACACTGCTATCTTTAAATAAATGCTTAAACGGGTAAGTACACAAAAAACAGTAAATGTCATCGTAATTAATGAAACCACTTTGACACTTTAAGATTTCCGGGTTGTTGCATGGTAACTGCTTCCTTTAAGCATATGGCTTGTGGCAAGGCATCATGCAGGTTGCTCTGGCATACAGAAATCACTATGGCAACATCATAATTATCTTTTTACATTGCCCTTATGTTTGCTCCACCCTCTGTTCCCTGCTTGATTGTTTCATTGTTTGATTGCTCCATTGTCAATTTCCTGATTACCTGCACTGTTTCACCTGCCTGTCCTCACACCTGTTCCCTGTTTAGCCCTTGTTAGTTTTGTATTTAAACTCCTTGGCTGTGTCTCAGATTGCATACTTGTGTACTAGTTAGTATGCATATGAAGTAAGGAAGTTAATGGTCACCAGATCAAATGCATCTCAAACTCAAGTATGCATCCAAGCAAGTATTCATAGAATTTGCAGGAAGTTCTCTCTGCATACTTGGGAGGATCGAAAAATGAAGTATGCATCTGAGCATACTATTCCTTCCCAGTAGTCATTGCGTTCTCAGACCTGACAGTGAAGAATGATGTAAAGTTAATAAATAAAACAATACCAACAACCGTTCACAAAAAATAATGTTCTGAGCGACATTTTTTTTTCTGCAACAACATTACTAGTTAGCAGTCAGCTACAATTTCAGTTGCTGTTACTAGTCTAACCATTCCTGAATGAGTTTCTCACAAAGGTCAAAAGAGATATGACATGTTAGTACAAGTGTGTCATAAATTAACACATTTTAACTGCTGTTTACTTGCATACGAAATAGTACATACTAGTTAGTACACTTGGAAGTATGTACTAACAAGTACACGCATATGCAAGTATGCAATTTGAGACACATCCCTTGTGTTTCTGTGTCTGTTGTCAGTTCATCTCAGTAACCTATTTTGCAAACCGCATTCTGTATCTGCCTGTTAGCCTGACCGTGTGTAACCCCACCTGTTTGCTCATTTTTTGGATTGTGTTTTTGCCTGACTGCTGTGTTCTGCCTAGTTCTGACTTTTTGTCTATCTTTTTGTTTGTGTCCTTGGATCTCGATTCTGTACTTTTGCTGTGTCTTCTGGTTTGACCTCTGCCTGTACCTGACCCAGATTTTGGATTCTGGACTTTGACTTTGCTTTAAATAAGCATTTGTTTATTTTACTCCATTCTGCATGCGAGTCCCTATCACAGTCCAAACAATCGTCATCATTATGGAATGAAAACTGACCTTTAATAACATCAAGATTGTTGCGTTCTCGAAAAGTGAACATTATGAAAGAATCAAAACATTGGGGCAGTGAGTTAGTCACAAATCATAATACATCTATAATATTATTGGTGACAATTTTCACCCTGTATTGTGTCAGTTACTAGTACATAGTATGCTGTAAAGAGCTTGTATTAAATCATTTTTATTAAGATTGGAGTAGTTTCTGTGTAATAAAAGACATTTTTGTCTGGCAGTAAGAAATAGTTGTAAAATATGGCACAATCTCAAAGATTTGTAAGTTGTCTTTTTCTGAGACACTCCAAGACTAAAATGTGCACATTTAATAAACTTGCTATAGCATATCTACAGTTGCCTCTGTGGAACAGTTCATTATGGCTGTTTTTGTCTGCATTCTCTGTCTAAAAGACATTCCCAAGGGCTGGGACACAATCAAATGCACTTGGCCTACTTAAGGGCGTTTACAGATCAAAGTGCAGTCTTGTATTTTTTAAGGGCAGTGCACGTTCTTAAGGACATGTTTGCTTGTCTCCAACAAAACAGAAAATACTCGAAGGAACTAATGTAACGCAATGTCTGTATTACTTAAATAGCATATTGAATAGCAAAGTGCCTCTGATTGGATCAAAGCCAGTGAGCAATGTTTTCTTTTTTTTCATTTTTATTGATGTAGTGAATCTCTTACTCTAACCAGGTGGAAGGAACCTTCGGCTTACCTTACCCCCTGCGTTTTGTTTTGCTTGTTTTGACAGCAGGAAGCAGAGGAGACTCAATGTGAGAGCGAGGTGGATTCAGAAGCCCGCAGGGCCATCCTTTAGCCGAGGGCCCTGGCTCGGATCCATCACGCTAGTCAGTGCAAAGGTTCCGGCGTCTGGGATGAATGTCACGCAGTCATGGGCACCCCATCCATCTCTAATGAAAGCTCCCGACGTTTGTGGGGCAGTTGGGAGCCCAGAGATAGTCTTTGCTGGAAAACTCCGGAAAAACCGAAAACTGGAGTCATTAAATGTCCTCGCAAAGCTGGTGATAAAAATTTGAAGTGGTGAAAACTAACAACATCAAGAGGTATCTTACCCTGTCATTTCTGTGATATCCTACAACAAAAAAACATGGAATATTTCTTGAGACTAGTTTTGTTGACCATCACTGTAATGTAGATACAGAAATGGATCCAATATTCAGACATACTGTATTTTATTATTCAATAATTCCTCTAGATATCATACATGCTCATGACACAATGATTTTTGGAGGCTGAACACATTCCCATCATGGAGGAGAGACATTCCCATCCCAGCATTAGGACAGCTCTACATATGAAATTAATGACAATCATGTTCCGAGCAGGAATTTTCCGGATATCTCCTGAAGCGTTCACTATCCAGAAATACAAAGACCAGAAAATCTATGCATACTGGACCTTTCTGCAAAGTGCAGCAAAATGATAGCAACATGTTCAAGGGAGTCAAATGAAGAGCTCTGTATTTACCACGTTAATGATATGTCTGGTTTGATAAGCACTTTCCTTCAAAATTGATATATTTCTTTCAGCGCCAATGTCCATTTTACCGTATTTATTTATTTACATGCAAAAAAATCCAATGCATTATGCTGTTTTTGTTAGCGATGACATTTATGGTTCTTTTGAAACGGGAAGGACTTTGTTTGATCCATGCCCGTCCCCACAGTGGGTAACTAGCCAGGTTGCATTTACAATCACTGACAGTGAAAAAGCTTTCAATCATGTTACACAATTATGCAGCTCTGAGGTTCGCTGCCGTCATTTGCATATATCAATGCGAAACGGCCTCCAATCACTCACATGTGTTCTGCGGGGCTCCATAAAAGATGACTTTCTGTTTTTCAATTTAAATACATATTATGTCAAGTTGTTATGCCTCAGCTGCAATTTGTATCTAACAAAGGGCTTCCTGATCTTATTTTCCGAAGGTGTTCTGCCATCGGTCTTGCTGTGATTTTTAATCCTTTAAAGAAAAACAGATTTACAAGAGAATTTCCGGTTTACGGCCCCCGTGGTTGAAAAGGTTTGTCATTAGCGCTGTTGTTTTCTCTGGGAAAATAATAGGTACTGCAGGCCAGGCCGTTAAAGCAGCCTCCCATTCGATAAATGGGAGCATTATTTTTATGAGTGGGGGGGGGGGGGTGGAGTTCATTTTGTAAGCCTGTCGGGGAAGAAACATTGGAACTGAAAATGTTATTTGTATTTTTTTTTTCTGTTTCATCGTCAAAGAATATATTGAGAGTTCCATCACCTGCAATTACCGAGGTCATTTTTCTCAATTCAAGAAGCAGAAAAGGCAGCCAACTGGAGGTCTCTGCAGCAGCTCTCTGCGTAGAGCTCACCTCATTCTGGCATTTGTGGCCAAGGCACTAATACACTGTGTGGCATCCTGCCTCTCTTCCTTCCCTGTGCATATGCATCCATTCCCTTCATTATCAGAGAACCACCTAATGGTCCTTCCTCATGTTTCTGCTCTGTTCTGCTTTCCCCCCTTTTGCATTTCTGACCCAGAGTTCCACATAGATTCTGTGTGCTGAAGTACGAGGTATTCGCTGCCATGTAATGACCATCTGCTGTGAATAATGGCACCCAGAGCTTTGCAGTCTCTATGCTGCCTAATGAACGTCTTTGTTTACTGTGCTCTGCGTGCGCGGGGTCGGGTATTTGCCAGTTCCACCAGTTTTTATTTACTTGTTCCTTCTGCTGGTTTATCAAAATAATTACCCGGCAAAGAGAGGACAGTTTTTTAAATGGATGGCGGGATAGTGTGCCTCTCCCCCACCCCCCCCCCCCTGTAAGCTAATCACTCCTGCTAATGCATGCGGAGTGCATCGCGTGATGTGAACCTTGCTTTTATGCAAAAACACATGCTGTGCATGGATAAATACGTTAACTGCCCCAATTGATCATCATGTCAGTCTGGGTATTCAGACACTTCTATGTAGCTCTAAAACATATAGGTTGATGCAGTCATGTAATAATGTCACTATATTGCATGGGGCAATATTCAACAAATATTTCACCCCTGGCGCTGAGCACCACTGGCACTCTGCCATAAGAGCCCTTTTAGGATCTATTAAAAACACTGGAACGTTATGTGGAGGGGGGGGAGCAGGAAATGAGGTCTGGCTGAATGAGGGAGTGTAAGCACCAGGTAAAAGCAAGGTAATGCTGAAATCTCATTATCTGTCCTTTTGGGCGTGTAGATAGACTGCTGCTTCCACTGCTGAAAGGCTGCAGGAGAGCACACAGTGGCATGATTTGTGTTATGCTTCTGCCCATGCTGTATAATGTAAATGCAAAGGGGCACTGAAACAGATATTTTGTGGGTCAGTGCAGCTATCTAGTGTTTGTCCAGCCAAAGCTTCAGAGACTGGAGGAGGAAAAGTCACTTTCCTCTCACAGCAGTCCCTCGGGTTCTTTTAGCCTATACCATTACCTAAGTAAAAAAAAACATATTAGATTAAATCAATGAAAACAACTTATTTTACTGTTATAAACAAGTAAAAGTAATTCATTCTAATTCCGCCATCATTTCAAGACCAGAGTTTATCAAACCAGATCAAATGTCACAGCTCAAGCACAGATGTAATGTATTTACAGAATATTTGAAACATATCAGTAATCTTCAGTTGATTTTTACCATAATGTAAGGCCCTATTTTAAAATTTTCTGTGTTCTGTTATCAAACTGGTACATGGCACTATTTTTAGCTGAGAAATATATTTAGTTGAGAAATGTGCCAGATCCACATCTCTATCCAATGCATTCCTTTTGCCTCTGGGTCGTGACACAGCGCCCATTTTCAATCCGCATAATGATAATGCAATAATGATTATGTAAACAAGCAAAAAACAAAAACATAATTAGCTGCATTTTGCACCAAGGTGTATGTTTTTATGCTACATTTATTATCTAGGTAGGTCTTATAAATGGGTATCCATGGTTACACTGTGAATGTATGCCATTACTGTATCCAGCTTTAAAATTCTGCCAACTTTTCAGGAAGAATTTGCTTTTCCTCTGATTATATTTTCTATGTTTGTGCAACCAGTAAAAAACAGTGAGACAGACTGAAATCATTAATAGGGTTAAAAGGGCTTTGAAAATAATCTTAATAATTTGTAGAATTAATACCTTTCATTATTGAATTTTATACTTCATTTTGTATAATGCATGTATTTCAACAATGCATTGTTGAAATAATTGGACAGAATTATAAGCACATATAAGCATCAGTAACACTATTTCATACTATGTCTGCTTATAAAGTATAAATAAGCCATAAAAAATAAACCATGTGTACACTGCTTGTAAGTCAGTAACTATAGCTCATGTTTGAATTGACATTAGTAAACATATAAAGCCTGTTGTTCATGATTTATAAGTAATTACAATTCCTTAACAAACCCCAAACACCAAAGTGTACTCATGATGAACAAAGTATTTAATAATGATTTATTCATAGTTTATAAGCACATATTAAAATGTTACTGCATGCACATCCAGGAGTCTCTGTTAGATGATGCTAGCCCTCCTGTTCTCCATCTTATTGGATCACCTCAGACACTGCAGACAAGAAATGTGTAAAGGATCACACACAGACCGCATGTCAGCAAACGGCTGCGCTGGGAAATCGCTAAATAACTGTACAGAGGAAAGCTGCAGCAATAAGAATCACAGGCTGAATTCTTATCTTGATGATTAGTGTCTTGGCTGTGTCTTATTAGGGCATAATGATTATGGAACGATGAAATGAAATGTTTGGGTCTGCGTTTTTCAGGAGGTTAGCATCAGTGATTAGTTTAGCACAGAGTAAATTAGCAACAGCAGGTTGCCTTGTTTGCAGAAACAAATGATGGGGGAAAAAAAGACAAGGATACCGAGGAGCCGAGCTACACTGCCTCCAGGTCAGAATCAGAAAACTTATCATTCAGTACATATACAACCCAAATCAGGCATAATTCATGAAAGCCAATAAAGGTGGCAGTGCATTACCAGATAAGTCTGGAAAGGTTTTTGTTTGATTTAATTTTCTTTGATTGAATAGAGAAGCTTCAATATTTATTACGATGAAAGAGGGAAAATCTCATAACTAGGGTAGAGCTTGAACAGTGTTGCCAACTTTTCGACTTCCCAGTAAAATAGGGCAAATATATAAAAAGTAGTGTGTGATGTGGACTAAAAGGGAAAGAGCTGATGATGCTTAACAGACAACCATCATCACAAACACCCAACGACAGCCAAAACGATGGCCCTGGAAGTATGGTGCAATTACATATTTCTTTATAATTTGCAAACTTTATCATTTCAAAGAAACACTATTCCACAAAATATGGAATTTAAAAGGTGATTTGGATAACCTGTAGTGCCATTTAGGCAACATTGGTGAGTTTTTTTTTTTATGGGGCAGTGAAGATGCTGCCAGCAGAAGATGGAGCTCAACACCTTGACAGCACTGAAACAATGGTCAATCAAATGAAGCTCTGCGCAAGAAGAAACGGAACAGATGCTCCACCAGCTACACAGCCGCAAACATATCTGTATCTTATGAGTGTGGTGTCCCCAACTTACTAACTTCATTACCTGTTCTCTTCTTCACCAATAATGTAGCGACACTGACACACACTGTCATTGAAAGACCTGACAAAAGAAGAAAAATAACCCGGGCCCTCCGCGGCGCTGTGTCAGAATTCATAGTGGGTCAAACAGACAATGTGCCACAAGCACCAGAGGCAGTCCAAATGCTGATAAAGACCAATCATATGTGGCATCTATTGGGATATCGTTCACGCAGAAACAGAATGCATTCTCGCCTCTCTAAAACGGTTGACATGCCTTGTGTGTTTCAATTTACAACGTCCTTCCAGTGCTATTGTGGGGCTCTCTCTCGCTCTTTAAAATGAAGGGAGAACATGATTGTGTGCTTAGAGCTGAAAACCTTCCTTATTCTTTGCAATTTATTTCTGGGAAAATCAATAATTGTAGTTATTCATTTCTACTGCAATGAAAATAGCCTTGAGCCTTTTTAACTAATGGCACTGAGAACTCGCATGTCGTTTTGCATACAAACAGAGGTTTCTCCATGTTTGTTTGCCCTGATACATTTGTGTAATATTCTGTTGAGTGGTGTGATAAGCTATTTATTTCGAAAATGCACCGAATTGGGAGTTTGAACACAAGATAGATAGTGTAATGTATAAAGGTTGACTTGTTGTGATTCAGTGTTGTTTGAGTATGTGTTCTAAATAACTCTGCCAAGCTTACAAAGGGGAGTGTTGTCGCATTCTTAAATTCAGGGGCTATCCAAAAAACACTTACATATTTTATGCAGAGAGCAAGCTACAATTTCCCCCAAGTATTTTCCCAATTTCTTATGTTCTTATTCAGTGACAAATATACCAGTTGATATTGATATTGACAATAATGAAAGTCCTAAGGAGCGATTCACAGTTCAACTATTGCACATTTGCACGTGATTGCTATCACTCTCAACTCAGAAGTTACTTTTACCTAACTCCAGCAGCTCGTCTTTGTAAAAAGTAAAAAATTTGAAGATAATTTTGAAATCCCATCCGCAAAATTAGTCTGCTGCAGGGGACATTTGCCGACAGATGTTGTTAGGTTATTTAGCATATTGAGTGGGATACCTACACATTAAATGGTTATTTAGCATGGGTTTACTACACTGTTAACTCACCTCCCTTGCTTTCTTGGGATTGAATTACCTGAATTTAAGGTAAGAGGAAAAAAGAATTGCACACCTGGTAGCTCCTCCAAATCCATGCTTGGCCAGCCCTGCTTTGTATTATGAAGCAAATTGCAAAAATAAATGCTAATATGCAATCATAAGCTGTGATTTTTTTTTAAGTTTGCTATCTATATTCTGATTACCATGACTGTATTGTCCTGTGGCTAATACACACTGTGTATTGGCTTCCTCTGCTAATGCAGCCTCTCTCACTCGTGTAATTTTATTGCTCGTCCTTGTGGGTTGTGTGAGACACATGCAACTCAACACCCCCTCCCCCACCCCACCCCCCCAATACAAACCTGTCTCTGCACTGCGCAAAACAGGTGTGGGGGTGGGCGGGCGTTTGCAGTGTCGTCCAAGGTGCCTGCTCACTTCTGGACCCTCGCCAGGGCCCCTTCTATATGTGTAATCAAAACAAACACTCCATTAGCCCGTGTGACTGGGCCCGTCCAACGAAAAAAAAAAAAATAAAAAAAGGGAAATCGATAGCACGCCTTCAGCCACTGAGAACGTGGAACTGCCCTCCAGCGCACTGAAAGGACTGACCGGTTTTAATTACTTCACTGCGTCTTACACCTGTCCGCCAAACGCTGGCTCAGTGCGGAGGATGTCTGAGGATGGAACAGGAATATTTTCAAGCCATTTCCAGAGCAACTATCCGACTGACTTTGCTTTTTTTGCATCTGCTGTTGCAGAGTACATTCTTTTTCCATGGTTTGTATGTTTTATCCTCTGACTTATTATGGAAGCAGTCCAGTCCATTTATTTTAGCTCCTCATTTCCACTGCAATGTAATTACAATTGCCCTCGTCATTATGTTTTGCAATCACTGGGCCTTGCCTATCTAATGTATTATCCAGCCCAGACTATCTTATGTACCCATCTATATATTTCAAGCTGAAAATGATTGAACTCTTTGGAGAGGACATGGGAGGACACAGTGGTGTGATCAATAAATCAAACGATGGGCCAGGAAACTGATGAAGCAGACTGAGCCCCCATCTGAGAAACAAATTGCCTATATCGTAAGTTACAAGCCTTATTAGCTGGTCCATTGACTGGCATCTCGCATAGCTGGTCCAAAGGGAAAGAGGACAAATCAGGCTCAAGGCACGTACTGCTGCGGCTTCCTATCTCACGGCGGACAATGAAAAGTATATTTCAATGTGCGCAAAAAAATTTAAATGTGCGCAATTCCACTCACAGCCACTTCCTCAATGTTGTTGCCTCCTGCGTTCGAGACGACATTGCAATTATCACAATGTGCCGTAGCAGTTTTACACTGCTGAGAAATGCTGGAAGGAATTTTCATAAAATTTTTCACCATTCTTCAAACCTTGTGGGAATTTCTACCTTTGTTCTCACACACACACACACACACACACACACCCATATGCGCATATACACACGCATGCACACACACACACATTCACACACACACACACACACACACACTCGTGTATGCACACCGACACTCAGACCTCCACAGTCCACACCCTGAGCACCAAGGTAGAGGCAGAATCTGGGCTTGTTGGGAGGTATGGATACACCGGACCTAATTGTGTCTTGAAGCTACCCCGCTATCTCAGGAGATCTCATTACAGCCTCCACAAGCTGCTCAGAGACAAGCTTTCCTCACATTCTCATCAGATCATAGCGTACCACCTAGCTGCTGCTCCAGGAGCTCGATTTGCCTGCGTTCGCCAAGTAAGACAATTATCGCAAAAAAAGATAAATATACACACAAGCTGGGGTATGACTTGATTCACAGATGTAATGTGATTCACTTTATAATTACTGGAACACCTCTTTGCCTCTTTCACTGCTATCAG
This sequence comes from Albula goreensis, assembly GCA_022829145.1. Taxonomy (NCBI): domain Eukaryota; kingdom Metazoa; phylum Chordata; class Actinopteri; order Albuliformes; family Albulidae; genus Albula; species Albula goreensis. The sequence continues at coordinate 41,305,198 of CM040744.1, forward strand.
TGGTGTCTCTGATCATTGGTTTGCCTTAGCTGATCGCACATCCAGTCTTAAGGTGACCACACATCCTTTTTGGCCACTGGCATCCCCATGTTTGAGCCCCTTGTCAGGTGTAAACTTATGGCTTTTGCCTCCGGTCTAAGTATTGTTGGAAATTAGGTAACTCAAAGAGCTGCTAGCCTTGTCCCAGAGGAAGCTCCACACCTCTGGTGCCACAGACAGTTGTGTAATGTAAATGACAGCCATCAACTGTTGATCACAGCTGGGAGTGAGCAAGTGGCACACTACCCCAGACAAAGGGGATGCAGACATCCTGACCATCACAGACCATCAGTAGTTTGCATTGGGAACATAGGTTTCCAGTTGCCATTTGCTCCATGGGATAAAAGGCTGGTAACATCAACAGCTCATAGGGTTAAAGCTAAGCTGAAGCTTCATGGGCAGACACACTGCCCCATCTGCAATAATAAAGCTTTTTCTACAAGTGCGCTTCTTGTACGTTCCGTTCTTCTTATAATTACGACAAAATCAACAGTATCGCATTATTCAGAAGAGATATTCATACTTTTTTGTACCCCTGTAGAGTATTCAGGTCAACAAATGCCTCACCCACTGGGCTTTCTGCATAAGGCGCTACTGATTTTGTCATGTCTGTAATCATGCATTAAGCCTTGATAAATGTGGTCACTGTATCCATTCATGTTCTCTTTGATGGTTTATGTAACATAAACTATTTAATTTATTAGACCACAAACATGAGGTGGATCTGACCAGCAAAGCTCAAATTCACCTCTGAACACTTTCAAAGGTGGTCTGAAAGGGATGCGCTTGGTGTCTGTGTGAAAACCGTCCGTTAGGAGCAGGCGGAATTGCGTGCACCAACATCGACGTGTGTCATCTGGAACGCATGGCCCCTCTTGGCGTCCTGCGCAAGGTTTGGGGAGAAAGGTCTGGCTCCTCTTTGATGAAAAATCGGTTTTCTGCCAGGACACGTGGAATCCGCTAAACTCAAGTCCTTTCAGCTTCAGTGTCTGTCTAGCCTGCAGGGCCACCTGGAAAAGTGCAGCTGACGTTCTGTCGCATCTCTTTTTCAGCGGCATAGCCGGGTGCTGCTGCACTTCTTCAAGGAGAAATTACATGGTATGTCTCAATCAGTCACTTACTGCTGTTTGGGATTGGCTATGTGTTTGCCAAAACTTTTAAATTCTTCCTTTAAAGTTGCTTAGGAATACTGCATATGTGTAATGCATAAACACACATTATATTTGCATATAACCTAAGCAGAGGCTGGGGGCTTATGTATATATGAATTTATGTGTTTGTTTTGCTAATGCAATGTCTGATGTCTTTATGGAAAGCAAACATGTTTGTAAATTCAGTCATTCATCCGTGATGCCCTAGTTATAAAAAAAGGAGAAAAAAAATTCCACAGCCATCACACCTGTCAGATCTTTTGCGACTCTTGACAACTGTTGGATAGGGTGCAAAATGTGACTCTGGAAAGCAATCCAGTAATTGCTGTCAACATGTCAGCAGTGTGAATGCTGTACGTGGAGGTTTGCAGGAAGGTTGGCCTACCTGTGCAGCTGCATACATAAATGATCAGTGTATGTAACAGCTAGAAAAAAAAAAAAGTCTTGTTTTGTGACTGTCACAGTACTTCTCATTGCATGCTTGCAGAGACCCCGTATCCTACCGTCCAACCGCAAGCACTGACTCATTAGTCAGAACCTTTGTGACTGCCCTGAGAACTAGCTTATTTTTCCAGGCCACGGAAGAGAAGCTGTGGTGAAAGAGAGATCCCTTTGTCAATATAAGCAGAGCTAACCGTGGAGGCTCCAGTATATGCAGGCCAGGTTGAGACTCTCCACCCTCATCTCCTCAGCTCTCCCTGGCTCTGTGCCTTCATGGCTCCATCCATAGCATCCATCTACTTCAAAGGAATGAGGCTGATCCCTTCAGAAAATGAAATATATTGAAGTACATTGAAATCAAATGTGATATTCAGGTCAGAATAGATGTTACCTCACAACATATCATTAAATACAAAAAGGATTACAGTTTACAGATATCTGACTATATAGAATTTAAATCACTGATGTCATTCGACATTTATGCGATAATGATATTGAATTAAAGAAACATCTTCCAAAGAATAAGATTTCATGTACAATTCACTGCGGTATGTCCCATTTCCTGAAGAGACAACATCATAAAATCATTTTGAATAAGGAAGCTAAGCATCTTCACAGTGAACACGGTGCCTCTGTTTTTCCAGAGGCGTTTTATTCACATAGAAACCATAGTTTACATCCCACTCTGGTCCGGGAGGTGTAGGGGGATCGGGGCGGGGCTTAGGCGTCCTGTCACCGAGTCAACAAACCACGATGCGCAAAGCCTGAACGAATCGGGGCGATCGGAGTGGAACCTCCGGTCAGTGGAGCAGAAACAGACAGCGTTTCGAACGCTGGGACGCCTCCACCTCCCCATGAAGTCTGACCGCTCCCCCATCATCCTCCCTATCGACCGAGGGGAACGCCACCGAAGGTCAATCTGAGAGGATTAATGCTCGCACTCTGATTGACCTTACCTGGTAATAGAAAAATCAACTGGAAGACTGGAAGAAAAGGTGAAATAAGTTCCTAATTGACATGCACTTTTTCTCCAACCGCCGTTTGTCCTTGTTATTGTAAAAAAAAAAAAAAAAACCAAATCAGTTTGAAGAGTATTTCATGGTGGGTGCCTGTTGTGCTTCTGCTCTCCAAATCACAGAAGCAGAACATCATTACACTAAAAATGAAAAAAAAGCTAGGTTGACTGGAAGTTTGTGAACTAATGTTAATATTTCTCCTGTAACGGTGTCACTGTAGCATGTAAAAAGATTTATGAAATTGCACTAGTGGGTGTTTGTTAAATTTCGTGCTTGGTTTAAACAAGATATTAAAGCGGGGGGAGCAAATGCATTTTGAGATGAGAGCGTAGAAATGATGCATTGCTTTTATGAAATGATTAGAGGCGAGCAGCTGTGCCGTGACGAAGGGCTTTGCAATCTCTCTGGGTAAACCAGCTGGAAACAAAATTAAAACCTGTCCTGGGATTGTACAGGTGGATGTGATGGGCATTCTCACAGAGAGACTGATTCCATCCCCCTGCCGCACGTTTTCCACTTCACCCCGAGGCTTCCGACGCACAGGGAAGACGCCATTTGAGAATGCCGCTATGAAAACAGCTAAACTGTCTCCATCAGCACACTTAGTTTATTTATATTTGTGTTTTTTTTATTCTTACCTTTTCTATATAACAGGATTATTTTATGGAATCGTATGCTGGGTGCATCCATTTTCAAAACATGAAATTACGTGGGACAGATCTTTGCTTTGGAGGAAAAGATGACAAAGAAGAAAAAAAATAGTGAAGACATGGGGGTGAGAATGATAAATAAATAAATAAAGGTTTTCTTGCTCCTCTGAGCTGTGAACTTTTGGCTTGACACCAGAAAACACAGAAGAAAGGAGCTACTGCTGAGCCTTATAAATTGGAAAGCCTTCAGTACTTTCCGAAGACCAGTTATCCTGTGGGTGGGTTTTAACGATTAGAGAAAGAGGCCTGAGAATTGTGTAGGAGAGTGCTGTTATTGGACGTACAACAAAGGCAGGTAATTGTACTCCACTTTCAATGTCAAGCAACCCAAAGGCATACCATTTTGCAGCCACAAAAATAGAGCAACAGAACTTTGATGTAACAAGCAGGAGACAATAGATCCTACATACAATCTTAGAATGTATTGACATCCAATCAGAAGTTAGAGAGAGAAAAAAATCACAACAGAGAACAGGTGAGAAAACAAAATCACTGAACATAGCTGTAGAGGCACAAGCTGCTAATGTTTGCTTCAGTTTGATACAGTTGCTCAGCATTTTATTTCACATCATGCTGTACAACTCTGCTGTACTTTTAGGCAAAATAAAGGAAAGGGAAAGAAATGAAAGTGCCTGTCAGAACAGTCTATATTGAGACACCGCTCATTGAGTCTGGCTGGTGAAAGGTCACACACCAGTAATACAAATCAGCCATATTCTGATTTTGCTCTCAAAATACCAATGGCTTATGTTTTTTTCTTTACTATCATAGTGTTAAACACTACAATCAATCATTTACATAAAAACAGACCTAGGATAAAGCAGGCATGTAATATATTTTAAGGGCGCAATGGTTTAAGGAGACATATAAGTTTTCCTGACAGCAAAATAACCTGTTTTATAGTCCCCATTAGATTATCTCCAGGAGTCAGATTAGGTATTAGTAGTTGAGTCTAAATGTTTTAGAAAACTGGCAACTAGGGGATGAATTGCGATATAGATTATGAAACCATAGATCAGAAGCCAGAATGCTGTGATATTCTGTTTCATACTTTTGCTGGTAGGGTACCTACTGAACATATATTGCCATGAACTATTTATAGGAATTCAATCTTTATTGTTCATTAAGTTGTATTTGAACACATTGTTAACAAAAAATAGCTAACGTCATAAAAACCATTTTTATTATGATATTTGTTATTTGAAGGCTGCTGCCTATTTCAGATTTACAATATATTACTATTATCTGACATCTTTACACATATTTATATATTAATTGTTTTGTTTCCTTCTGCAGAAAAATTATCATACATGCTCATGGGATTCACATTCCCAGGTCAGACGTATAACAACGGAAAAAGGCACACAAGAAATTCTTGATGTTGTGCATCAGTCTTTAAGTTAAATGGAACAAACAGAGGGAAAAAAGCCGTTGTCCTGTGAAAAGAGAGGGCTACTTTCAGAATTGCAGAAAGCACTCAATCCAACCTACAATCTCTTATCCGGATAGCCGACTATCCAAAGCAATTTACAGCTGTACAAAATTACAATTGGAATCACAATTCAAATGGTATTTAACCTTTTGATTAGTTCAAAGGTGCCTTAAACATGTTCTCCAAATCTCCTCTTCTTCTTTTTTGCCAGTCATTTGCAAGATCTGCTAAAATCGGTAAAGTTATATTGCAGTCCTTCCCTTCGATTCTGAAATGCAGAACGTGTGAAACGCTGTGGTTTGTTTGCCCTGACGGACTGAGGCGGCTCTCTGTAGGGGTACTCAGATAGATTTCTTCTTAAGGTTCACCAGTTCAAAGCATTTTGCTGGGAGGAGGAATGGGGTGGTGGGGAGGAATGGCGGGGGGTGCAGTAAACATGAGCCCCTTGAAGATCGAACACATTCATCCTTTGAGGTCATCGATTCAGGGGGTGCTCCCCATTGTCCTCTCCCCCAGCGTAGGGGCATCGTTCGTCTGTTGCGTCGCTCAGGGAAAATTCAGGCCCAGTTCCCGGTCACCCTTTCCTCAATGCCTGGGGTGCTTGATCCAGTTCCGTATCATCCACTTCTGCCCGGAACATCTCTGCACCACCAGCCTGAGGCCGAAGTTCGCATCTTTGGACATCTCTACTTCCAGGCACCGACCAGTATCCCTGCTGATGATTGGTCCGTTCTGTAAGCCAGAAAGATTTTTTTAAAAATATGTATACTGACATCTACGGATCTTGTATTATAATTGGCCATCTTACTGTAAGGCCTCTCTTTTAGATCTAGATTGCTTTTGAGCAGAGTCAAATCATCAAATGTTCTTTATAAAATTCAAATTACAAATTTCAGTTTGCATTACCTTTTTTTTTTTAATTATAAAACATGGTATTTGTGCTTATTTTTGATCTCTCAGCTTGTAATGTGTAATGTGTAAAAAAAATGCCAGGAAAAATCGTTCCTTTAAATGCGTTAAAGTAAAATTCAAACATTCACAAAGGTTAGAACAAATCAGAAAATGTAGAAATTCATTCTCATATTAGTTCATGATAGATTCCAAGGTAATCTACAGAAGAGATGAAAGAATCAATTCTCCAACTGCAGAGATAAAAAACACCCACTTCCACATTTCCATCCCCCAGATTCCATATTCTTACTGGAAGGGTGGATTATACATACTTCTGAAGACAGGGCCTTCAGAAAGACTGCAGGTCTAATGAGTACAGTATGCATGGAAAGTCAGCAAAGACAAGCAGTAGGAGAGTAAGGCTTCATTAGTCTGAAAATAGACAGAGCTAGCGTATATAATCAGAGAATCGGTTAACCCAATCATTGTCTTCTGCAGTGGAAAGCGGTCTGAAAATGGCTTCATTATGAGCTTCATGAAACCACATTCTCCCTTCAGCAGGAGAGACCGTTTAAGTAAGCCTGACAGTGTGCTATCAAGGTCAAGGGTAATGGATATTGCCAAAGATGTTTTAATAGGCTGGTGAGATGACGCTGTTCTTGTGTCACTTGTTATTCAGTTGATTCAGCTACTGTCTTACTATGTCTTATGTTCATATTCAAAATAACAATGAGCCATATTGCATGGTTACATTGCAGTTATAGTTTTATAATGATATGTGTACCAGTAGTTCAGACAATATTAATCATGTATACAGCAAAACTCACCTGTGTGAAATCCCAAAGTCTCTGAGATGTACGAGAAATGGCATCACATTTTTTCAGGCTTGGAGTCCGTCCTCTCCCATCATCAATGAGACATTTTGTGTCAGGCAAAAAGGTGGTCGACCCTAGGGGTCCTAGCTGCAGCAGACCTTCAGTTGAGTAGCGGGCAAGCTGAAATGTAACACACAACAAAGCAAAACAAGTTCAAGTCAGTTTACTTTTGCAGCATTACATGAGTCCATGTGTTTTACCAAGAAAAAGGACAAAAAAATACTTTCATTTTCTGCATATGGAGAATGCAGGCACATAAAAACAAACAGACATAAAAACAAACAGGCAAAGGAAGGAAAATTCCCCTTCAGGGAAAGGGTTAGCTAAATCAATGACACGTTTTTTACAGCCTTACTTAATGACAGGTGGATTTAGCTATTATTGACCCAAAAAAGTTAAAGCCAAGTAAACCATTGTACCGTGTCCTTATTTCGAATTCCTGAAAAATAACCCAGTTAGTTAATAGTTGTCCTTTCCATTATCTAAAGCAAATAAATGGCTAAAGGCCCCCATAAAAATAAAATGGACTTTTAGAAAGCAAACTATGTGGCTGAAAAACATGTTTACCACCCACATAATACCACAAGCTTTTGCATTACTTATTTTATTGGTCCCAATGGGGATAATGATGCGCTCAGCATAAATACATGGACTCTCCTTTTCTGCCATATAGTACTGCATAGTCAATCTTTATGTGCTCTTTCAATAAAAAACTGTATCTGCTCAACACACTTACAGAATAGATTACATTGCAGATTACACAAAGCTTTGTTTTCTTGATTACTTAAAATATTATTGTGGCTTTTCATTTGTTTTAGTCAGTAAACCCCCGGAGTCCAAGAGGAAATTTATCTTTCTAAAATCAGTTTCTCATACCACTTTAATAAACAGTTTCTACCTTTGTATAATTGCAAAAGTCTGCAAGTATCAGTTTTTAAGTCACCCCTCATTTTCATGTTTCAGTTTGGCAGTAAAACATCTGTTTATGGCTATGGTAATAACATAATTGATTCTGCTGAGGAAAATGTAAATTATCAACATATTATTCATGTAAAAATGCCCTGTGCTAAACTATACAGGAAATCCAGAGCTGTGCCTCCACATTTTACCTTCGTAGATGACATACAAACCTCTCTCTGAGTTCATGCAAAGTATATGAGTTCTGTCTCAGACATTTGGCTGTCAAACCTGATCCCCCATTTAATTCCAGCAGTAAAGGAACTGTCTCTCTGTGTGACAGTATGGCCTCAGCCTAAGATAATCAAAAGTGTAGCACGTTCAATAATTGATAAGGAGGAGGACATTCCCCATGAAACCGGATATGGTAGAAAAAAAGGGCCTGACAACATTCAACGGTGACACACAATGTACAGTTTTGCTCTTCCTTTGTGTCATGGATGGACCCCTATAATCCCTCATTAACATTGTATTGAGGAACAGTGAGTCCCTAATACATTCCAGACAAAAGCAAGGGGTCAGTTCTGAGAGGTTAAACAATGCACCCACTCCATAGTGACCCAGTGTTTTGTAGTGCATGACCAGCAGAGATAGTGGACATTAATCCCGTTGAATAAAAGGCATACTGATGACCCCACTCCCAGTGCAGGGGTATCATCAATCTCATTTTTCCCTTCCCAAAAAAAGTATAAAAGAAAAGCAGAGTGAAACTCATCAGGCCATTGGGTGAAATCAACACCAAGGTAAATCGAAAACACCACGGGAAAAAAAAATGCGATGTCATTTTTGTTTGATTTTCCTCCTCCTCGTGCCTGTTTGTTCTCAGTTCCTCCCACTAGCTCAGACCCCAGGCTCTCTTCATTTCTTCCTTGTCAGGTCTCGTAGCTCCTAAGCTGATTTGTCAGTAGTGTAAAGGGAGAACTTGGCACAGAAAAAGCCGTATAATCCCTGGTTAAGATATGTTTACAGCTTTCCGTGGATGCTTTCTATTTCCTAATGCAGTTCAAATCACACCATAAGAAATAATAAACTGCAGGAATGGCCACCACAAAAGCCAATTATCTTGTTTTCCAAGGCCAGGCATTGGACGCTTCATTGCGTTTTCAGTGCTATAAATTTTTAACGGCTGCATTTTGTTTCAGGTTGAACATATGTTTAGTAACAACCTATTGCTCCCTCTTGAACTGGTGAGTATATGTGATATCTCTCAAAAGGAAAGCCCATTAACACTGCTGAGCCTCTAGTACTCTCAGTTCAGTTACACAGTACTATACCGTATATAGACATGTCAGAACAGAATGGTCATTACAATCTTATAAAAAAAAAACATAAAATAATGTTTATATGTTTCATGGTAATAACATGGAAATACCATGTTATAAATAAAGATTCAAACTTATTCATATGTGTGGTTGAAATGGTCCCGCAAATTCTTTGTCTCTTTATTTTGATTACCGAAGGCACCCTTAGAGTGGCACATCCAGGGATGAAGAGGGCAATATATCACTTTATTTAGCATTTCTTAGGCCATCACATTAGTCCCACTGAGATAAAATGTCTTTTTCAAGAGCGTACAGCAGCACCAGATATCAATTCATCCTAAGGCAGAAAACGAAAACAGTCATAGTGAACAATATGTGGAAATACATAAGACAAAAATCATATTACATGAATTAAAAACACAGGTGCAAAATAATGACACCTGGACTGGATCCCTGTGCTGAGTGGGAGCTAAAGGGGATCTGGGGGAACGTGGTCTGTTAGATTTTGTTGTAATTATAAGAAGAACGGACCGTACAAGAAGCGTGCTTGGAGAAAAAGCTTTATTGTTGCAGGTGAGGCAGCGTGTCTGCCTGTGAAGCTTCAGCTTAGCTTTAACTCAATGAGCTGTTGATGTGACCAGCCTTTTATCCCATGGAGCAAATGGCAACTGGAAACCTATGTTCCCAATGCAAACTACTGATGGTCTTTGATGGTCAGGATGTCTGCATCCCCTTTGTCTGGGGTAGTGTGCCACTTTTACTCCCAGCTGTCATCAACAGTTGATGGCTGTCATTTACATTACACAACTGTCTGTGGCACCAGAGGTGTGGAGCTTGCTCTGGGACAAGGCAAGCAGGTCTTAGAGTTACCTAATTTCCAACAGGTCCCACGTTCGACCCATGGGTCATTCCCACTTCACCAGCAAGCGACAGCGCCAGGCCCAGATTATAGCGCACGCCCCATGGCCACCCACTAACCGCCACCAGCCTCCGCGGGCCAGGGGATGGATGGAGGACAAACAGCCGGGGTAGGGGGTGAGGGGTTCAGGGGCATAAGGTTAGCTTGGGCGTACGTGTTAAGACTCGCGCTTCACGCGGCACCCCCCCTCAACCCCCCACCCACAGATCCGCTCGGCACTTAAGAGGCTTCCGGGTCTAAGTGGCGCCAACAGAGCATGGCGCTTCCACCCACGCAAGGGCGCCCCGTGCATATTTCAGATTCCATCGCAGCAAAAAAAAAAGCAAAGCCCTTAAACACCGGATACTGTGCTCACTGAAATGACGAAGGGAAATCATACGTTCTTTCCAGGACCTGAAGCTTGGAAGGGGATGGGGGTGGGCCATCCTGTCAGAAACATAATGAATATTATTATAAAAATAGTATAGGAAAAAAAAAAATTGTGGGCCTGTATCCTAGGCTTGTCCATGCACAAAATGGCGTAATGCCTTCTAAATCAATGCGGTGACATGTCGCACAGTGCCTGAATTCATCCTAATTTAATCTCACAATGGCACAAATTTAATTCATTTCCATTTGTTTGAAATCCCTAAGGGAGGGATGGAGGATTTGGCATGGCAGCATAATACTGGACTGCACTGGGCTCTTACAGGAGTGACAGAAGAGGGGGGTCTGTGTTAGCCTTGGAGCATGTTTGCTAATTAATTTATTGTCAGAGTGCATTTTGTGGTAAATGTGTTATGCCCCCACCCTACCAGGAAAATCTGAATTTGAATAATGCTGCATCGTCATAGTTTATTCTTTGCTCTTTATATTTTGTCTTGCAGAACACACACACAAAAATGACTTGCAAACCTGTTCTGACAATCTGGGATTACTGAATGCCTTCGGCTTATGCTGCTCTCATTGCCCTTTGGTCAGCATCCATACAGCTTCCTGACTTAACAGCAGCAGCATAAATAACCAGAAAATTAAATAACTCAAAACTAGGCTGATGTAACCTTAATTTATTACTTATTTAAGCAAGAAAATGGGAAACAGGACATTTTATGTATTTATTGATTTTTTTTTTTGTAGGTAGATTTATTTGGCTGCAATGACCCTCTGAGTACCATGACAACCATATATGATTTATGTAAGGTCGTCTGACACGTGAAGAGATTTGAAAAGCGCTGAGGCGATCCGAGGCAAAAAATAAGCTGTGGAGAGAAGTTGAGGTTTTATTTTACGAGTCATCTTCGGCTTCGGCTTCAGCTTCACCTCAGGGTAAAAGGCATGAGCCAGCAGAGACGGAGAGAGGCCAGTGGGAGAGAAATCCAAAGCATGTAAATAAGATCTACTGACCTGAGATGACATTCCATGGCAGGGGTACAGAATGGCTTTATCGTCGTCTTCAGACCCTTGGTCTAGGCAGTAGCCACTGGCTTTGCTGTTTCGTACCTTGGACACAAAAAGACGCACGCAAGCACAAACAAAAAAACACGTTCACACAACAAAATAAACAGGATGAACTACAACAGTGTGGCTTGAATTGCCATGAGCAATTTTCCTAGCAGTCAGACAAACAGTCTACATGCTCCAAAGAGAAAATGACTGCAGCTGTAGTTTGTACAAGTTCCTCCACAGGTCCTTTTAAATCTGTAACACAGCCAAAACATTAAGATAGCTATTTTAATACTTTTTATTCCAAATTTAATAGATAATAGATAATAGAACGATAGAACTTCAGTGAAGATACGTAAAATGTCCTCATATGCTTATATTAAAAAAGAATTCCCTCATGAATGGACTAATTATGTATGGCTTGAATTGGCCTCAATAATGAATAAGTATGTATTCCTCCAAATACAAATTTTGCCAGCTGAGCTTGCATGCAAATATGTCTTAACCAGTATGTTAATCACTAATGAGGCTGAGTCATGGCCTGTCCTTCACAGCCTTGTCACAGCAGTTACCGTTGACCTTCAGCCTCGTCAGTGTTGAACATATTGTGTGATGCATGATGTTAAAACAGAACACGTTTCTACAGTGAGGACTGGGACACTGCAGCTGCTACTGCTACACTTATTTACTTACAAAAAGAATGAGCATCGTGTTTGTGCATGAATGTGACATGCACACACATATGTATATGTGTGCATGTACATGATTATGTGTGTGTGTGTGTGTGTGAGAGAGAGAGTGAGACAGAGAGAAAGAAAGTGACAGAGAGAGAATATGTCTGTTTGATTGTGAGTATGTGTTTAATTTCTTCACTGACTTCTGTGTTTAAAGATATTGACCTAAACTGTAACATTTCAACAGGTTGCTGCCCTCCAACAAAGCATACGTTTAGTCACCATTTGTTACACTTACACACATTTACACACTAAATACACAATATGAGGAATTATATAAAAGAGTAGCTGTTGTGAGTTATGGGGTAAAAATGTAGAAAACTGACAAAACATAAGGGAATAATGTATGGAAATGATAGGTATAGTTTTATTGTATAACCTCAGCATATTAAAATTCCCTCTCTTCTCCTTTGTCAGTCTCAATAAGAAACATTAATTTTATCAGCACTGATTCCAAAAGCTGTTAAGCTACAGCATCTATTTTCTGGGCCTTTTCATGTTCTAGTTTGGTGTACAGGGCAAGGATGTCAGGCAAAAACAATCAAGCAGACATCTAAAGCTAATAAGTGTTTAATTAAAACTCATTACGGGGAAATTGGCTCTTTAATCTTGTAGCTGAACTGTGTTGCTATGGAAACAAGATACCTTTACCTTTCAACGGAGTGTAACTTCCTATTAATTAATTTATTTTCCTTGCAAAATGTAACCTTTGAAGTAAATGGAGGGAGAGAGAACAGCATTTCCACGCTGTAATTCACCAGAGGTTCCATTCTGTGTGGAAAGCTTGCCCTGGTGATTATAAAATAAGCTCCACTATCCTGTTTCATGTCATTAGAGTTTTGAGAAAAATTCACTCTGACAAAACACTAAAATATGATTTGTGCTGTATTCCATTAAGCTCTGTGGTTATGAAAATGCTGAGAACATAGATACTGCAGTCTGAAACAGTAATGTATTTCTCTGAACTCAAATGATTGAATAAAGCAGGGCAGTGCATTACATAATTAATCTAATGGGATGGCTTGGTCTTAGCTGTGGCAACAAAAAAAGTGTGAAAGAGAAAATAAATACAGTAATGTCCTTTTGTTCACAGTGAAGGATTTGCTCCTGTAATTGCCTTCAGTCTCATTTACAATATAATAGTACGTTTTCTGGTTAATTAAATTATGTTAGGAAAGTACAAAAAATGGTGGTACCACAAAGATGGACATTTTTACTGTGCTAAGACAGCAGCGGCAGCCATGAAATGTAATACTTATTATCATTCCTCTCAAAGACACATAAAACCCTTTAAACAGTTTGCACTAGATAAATACTAAATAATATTTATAATGAAGTTATTGTGTTACACCATATTCCTTCAAATGAATGACAGTAAGGAAGTTTTTAACAATGACTGCATGAAGTTTTTGCATGCATGGTAATCCAGGCCTTAGATAGAGAAATGACATTTTACAATATGTTATCAACTGATATATTAAACAAGACATATATTTGAATACAAATTAATAGACAGAGATATAGACATAGCTTCAGCCAGCTACCATTTAGATTAGCCAGCTAATTTACAGACTTTAATATTCACTTCAAACTGAATGCCATATTCTGAATGCAAACCTAAGCTTTCCTATTAGGACATTATTAAATGTAGAAATATTTATTCTTCTACCTCAGACTGGTGATTGTCAGTTGATTGTATCTCCACCTATTTTTGGTGTGATGTGCCACATTATTCTCTGATAAAGTCATTTGGGGCTCATATTCAGGGAAATATCTGTGAGAGCTAAAGCAAAGATTATGCATATGTCTACTCCCTTACCTCTCCGTAGGTGATGGTGTTGTTGTAGATCCGCATCTCTGGGTAGACATGATCGAGGTACCAGCGGAAACTCCGACAGTGCAGCTTCTTGCGCAGGGCAATTCTATCTGAGACGTCTCCGAAGTCGACCCCAGGGTTCTGTCGAAGGCAGAAACAGACTCTAGCTGAAGCGTGGGTGGAGGCAGTGTGCTGTGAGAGGGGTGTGGTACATATGACTCAGTGAGCTACATTCAATCAAACGTCCTTACTCCCTTTAATGGCACATACCAGGGCTAGTCAACTCCAGGGCCTGAGGGTCACAGTGTCTACACACACTGCACCACCTGATGGCTCTCGTTAGCTCACTTCCTGGACCAATTAGGTCAATTAATTATCAAACTCAGTGTGTGGCTGGAGAAACTATCTGCATACACTGCAGCCCTCAGGACCTGAAGCTGAGTATCGCAGCCATATACTATTCTATTTAAACTGACTTCAGCGTCTTTGAGGAAGCACGCTATTCTGTTCTAGTATTTATTAGTGGAGAGAACACAATTGAAAGGCTATGTCTGATTGTCTTTAATGCAGTATTCTCATGGTGTTGGAGAGTGAAATGTACAGTAGGAAAGGAGAGATCAGTTCTGTGGCTTTGCAGGCATCTGTGTTGTGACCTTCTCATTTGTGGTCAGTACTGGGACTGGACAAGCTTGGGCATTAGGTACTTTGCCTGTGGTCTTCAACCTCTTTCAAGCCACTGGTCTTCATTCCAGGGTGTGATTGGTCTACCAATCCTGTAGGTGGCACTAATATGCCTGATGGCATTCACTTTGCGACTTGCACTTAAAAAAAAAAAGAAGAAGAAGAAACAGGGAAGCACTTCCTTCCCTGAATACTCGAGGGGTTCCCTGCCGTTCAACAGAAGCCTGGCATGCCGTGAACACAAGAAGTGCTGCAGTAGCGAAAAGGGAAAAACCAACAGGAAAGAATAAAAAAAAAAACATGGGCAGCAGGCTGTCTGTGTATGCACCAGCAGGGGATCGTCATGGCGATCTTCTGGGAGTCTCATTGTTCTTTCATTAGACTCGTTGCTATGCTGTCCAAATGTTAATCAGCTGCTTAACTATCAGAACCCCCGGCTCTGGTTGCATTGGGTGGAAGGTTCCAAGACTGATGTGAGGAATGCCTGATAACTACAACTCCCTCACAGATTAACCTCCAAAGACTTGAGCCTCTTCATTAGATCTTTCTCTGTTCCAGAACATTAAGCACTTTTCTTGGTTTTTGCTGCAGCTATTGTATATTACACATTCCAAAGTTTGGCTGCTATTACCAATAAAATTGCCATATCAGCAAAAGAGTACACTCATGATCTGATTATTGTCCATGCAGTGTGTGCTCTTGTCCCCGAGACAATTCTTATGGGTTGCATTGACTTGATTATGCTTTTGATAAAAACATTTGTTTCTGGCAAAAACGTACGGCAGCTTATGGGCCTATGGGATGTGACTTCTTTTGATACAAAGATTCACGAGGATGTTTTTCAATTTGGCTTCATTGTCCACGATCAGGAGCTGAGAACTGAAAGCAACAAGGCGCGCTTTGAATAATACGTTAAAAAGTGGTCGGTTCGTAAGGTTTAGGGCGTCCCAGAACAATCGGATTGATGGGGCCTGTAAGCTGCACCGCCATAAGACTCCTGTCATTATCCCCGATATTCTTCAGTCGGAGCGCGCTGCAAACGGGAGATAGATAAGGGCCGAGCCGCTCTGGAGTTGGAATCGTATAACAGACACGCAGCTGAAATAAAACAAACAATGCGCGACTGCAGGGGGATAACGGAGCACAGAGCTGCCAGCCACGGAATTACACCGGTAAAAGATGCTAATGTTTCAGCGGGCCTGTTTGTTACCAGGTGTACGACACATTTGTCCGACGCTCTGTTTTTACAGTAAGTCACGAGCTGCCCCCTCTTTCTGCTTCCTTCATTTCTCTCATGCTTTTCCAGTAACAGAGTCTCCACTGCCTCAGGTACAACTGCCCAACCTTACGCGCTACAGTCACATTTGCCAGAAACAATTATGAACTCAAGGGTTTGTTTGTTAAATGTTTTTAACCTCTTCAGGTCGATTGTTTTTTTTTCACACAGTACGGCTGTGGTAGACATTGCAATTAATATTATGCATCACCCCTCTTTTATATACAAAACGTTAAGTAATACCTGTGCATAATTTTCTGTGTATAACAGGTTTTTCAGAAGCACTTTAAAGCAATTATAATTAATTTAATTTACAAGACAGCTGCATTTGATTAACCTGCCACCACTCAGAGTAAAACACTGCTGTTTTAACAGCGTGCTGTCAGTTTGAAGGTCAAGAAGGATGAAGGCTGCTCTGTCCTGTGGACAGCTGGGTGACAATGTTCAATATCCAGGGGTATCTTGATTTGACATGTCCTTTATATGTTAAAAAATATAGATCATATCTGAGGAATAAGTGTAGTTTTGTCAATGCACTGTAAAAACGTGCTAACTATTACACCCAGACATATACTGTATTATCCTATTATACTTGGATTTCTAGATAACATACATGGTTATTGTCCATGCCAGTATATTTCAGCGATACTTAAGATATTACAACAGTTTTCTGAAGATAAATTTTTATGTGTATAGGCAATGTCAGATTTCCAGATTTAAAATGTTCTACATGTTATTGAGCGTGTATATTCTTCCTTCTCTCCATGCATGTATCTTCTTGTATATATCTCCTAAAATGTAGCCAACCCAGAAATGAGAAACCAAGAGATCTCTGTTAAAATATTTGATCTTTTTAGGCCGGTGGGAGAGGACAGACCCTGGCACGGCACATGTGAACAACAGAACCTATGGCCCACCGCGAGCCGTGGACGATGGGGAGACTCACATTCATGGGGATGTTCCAGGCCATGTAGACGTGCGATTTGTACTCGTCCATCCAGACCTCAGCCGCCCTCAGGGCGTTCCTCTTGGCGTAGTAGTCGATGTCGTTGTTGTAGGGCTTCTTCGTCCGCTCGATGTGTGCCACTCTAGTGCACGGGAGAACCTCCATGCTGCCCCCACACTGCCACACCTGAACGTGAAACAGACGGACAGTCAGACTTTTAGTGCTGTATTAAGGTCGACCTACTCTAGTGTTATCAGTATGGCAGCATGACCCGTGTCCAAACATGCGCGTGTCGGTTAAAGCATGAGTATATGCAGATCACTGAAAGACGAGCGCAAAGAAATGCTACAGAGCCAAACTACAGAGCCAATCTTGTGGCTATCTTGTACCAGAATTTTAAAGTCCTGATTTGTTGACGTTGTTTATGTCGTGTCCATATGTGACCTCATCGCTCCCCTCATCGCACAGCTCATTGGTACTGATATTTTAGGGGCGGATCTCTGCCTTGGAGGTAGAATGGTTGTGATTGTCTGGTTAAGAAATGGTGGAGCTGGAGCCTTTCTTTACAGTAGGAACTTGTCGTTGCCAGTAGAGCATTAGCAGAACACTTGTCCAAGGAGGACTTGCTCAAGAATATAATTTCATAAGTTAATATGAAAATGTAAGTCATACCAAAATTATAAATATGGACATGTAAGTAGTTACAAGAGGCAGACCTGCCTTTGAAACCACATTCATTCTTTAAAAGCCCCAGAAAGTCAACTCATACTTCAGCCTTCAGCCGAAATGAGCACAAGGAGAGAAGAGTGGCTTTGTTTTGGGATAGGCCACTGGGGTGCATTCTGGGAAGGTTTTCTCCTGATGGTAAAATGTCAGCAAATACTCTACACCACAGACTTTTCATGAGCTGTTTTACCTCCTTCATTCCTTTCTCTCTTCTACTGCTCTGCTGCACAATGACCTTTTTTTAACAATTTCTGGGTGCCACAGAACAGACATGATGAAATCCTGTCATGTTTAGCTTTATTGCTTTCTAGTCTGTAATGGGATGAGAGCTTGTGGTGTGAATTCAGGCCACTTTATACACGTCCTTATGCTGTCAACAGCAGCTAATGGATGGGCCTGGCCTCAGACTGGGGGAATGAGGTAGATCTGTGTGCAAAGGTCAAGAACACAAGGCTCTGAGAGGTCCTGTGTCCAGCATTGTCCCTCCAACTGCAGTTATTTTCAAAGTGCACATTCCTCTGCATTCTTTATGCTTGCATAACTACCCGCTCAGTCTAATGGAAGTTAAGCTACTTTCAGCCAAACACTGAAATTTTGCTGGATTTTTGCCACATTTCTCCTTTTATCCTGAACTGTAAAGTATACATGTTATTCTCCCTCTCTATGGTTGAGTAGGAATTGGCATCATGGTGTGCATGCACGTGTGTAATTATAGAACTCCCTCGACAACCGTGTGTTTTTTCAACTGCTGATTTGATTTCAGGTGATTAATGAATTGTATACAGTTTCTCAAAACATGGTCTTCCGCCTCAATTATCCCTGTCTGACGTTCAAATTTGTATGCAAATTTTCCTGTCCCCGGCCTCTCGGCCTTGGGCTGCCCACATGTGCTTGCGTGTGGAAACAATGCCAGTCAGCTAAAGATGTTTTAGGAGTTCGAGAGCCATATAAATTTACCATATACCATATATATTTTTCGCTTTCCTCTCCTCTTCCTTTGTCCACCTCCTTCCACCTACCAAAATCCCTCCTTTTCTACTACACCTCAAACTCTCTTCTTTAATGCATAAGCCATACTCCATTAAGTGCTATTATCACTTAATAGCGTGAGAAGCTACTCTATACAGCTTTACATTTAAATTGTTAATGAATAGATCTTTTACACATTTAATTAGCCTGTAGAACGTGTTTTCTCTCAGTTTGGTCAGGGAGGTACCGTAAGCCACAGAGACCATGTTTAAAGGGATATTGTGTCCCTGTGTGACAGAGTGCCAAGGGTAAGTATTGCATAGCTGTCAGCAGGGACAGCACCTGGTTTAAATTGTCCACGTCATTAGTGTGAAGGCCTTGTGGGTTGTATTGCTCTCCCCTGTTGTTGTAAGCCAGCTCCATTCTCTCACTCCTGGGGATGTCTGATGAAACAGACTGACAGTGTGTTAGCATTTTCATTGACTGCTATCTGCACAGCTCCATCTTGCCCAGTTGTGTTGTTTCTGTACATTATGTGACAGGAACCAAAGTTTGGGAGCATGTTTTCTTCTAGATGTACCAACAGCATGTTTGGATGCATAGACACACATTTCAGGTGATTCACAAATAACAGCTGATTTTGGAGGATACATGTGCCAGGCTGTACTCATTTACATGTGTGATTTGCAAGAAAATGCAAGGTCTTACTGTGTTAAGAAAAATAAAGATTACAGCTGAGCTATCCACAGCATTCTGCATCTTCTAGCTTCATAACTGACCACAGGGGAAAGTTCAGCTAGGCTCAGTGTTAGCACTGTAGCTTGTGATTCAGAGGAGACTGCACACACTTCAGCTTCTGGTTCCCCAGATAGCTGGGCCTTACTGTCATGTCACTCCAACTCGATTGCCAGTTCTAAATTTGAGCAAAGTAATTGCAAGAACTGGAGTGGCTAAAAACGGATTCGGTAAAGACTGGTCATACAAAATTCTGACAAGCTTTTCTGAAGAAAACTCAACAAATTTCGAACAATGGAAACATCTGTCTCAGGTTATTTTTTTTTATTTTTTTTTTTTTTTTTTTTTTTCCCTCCTGACAAGTGGTGGTGGTGGCTGTCTCAAAACAAAATTTTTACCAGAATATAAACTCAACACAGCATTATTTTCAACACCTGGGGCTGTTTCACCATGAAGAACATGCAGTATGTTTTGGCCATCAGAACCCATGATTTTGAATGACTTTTTACACAAAGTCCTGCTCTAAAACACAATTTGAAACCCAATATGAATTTTCGATGCAACCCTTTACAATCCAGGCAAAATCTATTTATAGCACATCCATTCAGGTAGCATTACTTATTGTTTCCCACATTTAATTCAAAAGCGGCACGTTATTCATAACTCAACACGGAAAATGCCTCCTGATACTGATGTTCTGCCATGCAAAACATTCCAGAGTCATTCTCTTTCAGAATGACAGCGACATAATTGATGCAATGAATGTGTCTAAGAGAATCATTTAACACCAACCAAAAAATAAATGTGAGTCACTGGGTAACAGGCATTATGTTAAAATGTATTTCTTTGTTACCAGAACAGGAAATCAAATATTTAAAATTGGCTAAGTCCAGTGAGTGCCTTGAGGCTGGGTGAGAGTCACTAAGCTACTGTCTAGCATGGTATTGCATGCTTCACATATACATATATATTTATTACTATATAGATATATACAGTTTTTGTTTTGCATGAACCTATGACCGAATTAAATTAAAGGTCATCATAGTTTTTCCTGGTGCCATTCCCTCTGAAACCATTACCCCCACCCCAAACCCCTTGTCCCTAGTCCTGTTGTGTGGACAATTTAGAATCTGAGTCATTCTCTGAATTCTTTGACCTCTGAGGAAATCTTCCGCACTTAATCGCCAATGATCCATGGAGTGATGCGGGCCAAAATAAATCAATCTGCTCGGCGGCTAATGATTTTTTTCAGAAGCCGGCCTGCTTCCCCCGACCCCCACTCTCAAAACACGTGTCACCATTTTTACAGTACATTTATTGATACGGCCACTCCACTGTGTTCTCTCTAATACTCTCTCTCTATCTGAGATCGCATTTTATCAAACAAATATTCTTCCTCTGTCTGCTCACCATTAGCGAGAATATTTTCACAGGCTGCTCAGAACCTACCACTCTTAGCCGCAGTATTGGTTGGTAATATTTTCAATTAGTGCTGAATGGAAAAACATGTTTTTACTGTGTTTTCTTTCAGAAACCTGTGGTGGTGAAAGAATCAAATAATAGTTTTTGGTGGCAAGGCGAACAATCTATAATTTAACCTAACAACGTGTTTTCTTGTCCATATGAGCTGAATTACATTTGAGATTTCATTGAACTATAGAAGCTATTCTTACAAGACAGAAAACTGGAATGCAGAATTTGCAATAAGATGACATTCCAATTATTATTCCTCATAGGATGCAGAATTATTTTACTGTTTGCATGCATAGTCCTGAAACATTAGCATGCACCAGCATGTTACGTTTTTTTTTTTTTTTATTATTGTCTTGTAGAAGCTCTATTAATCTTCACGTACTCACAGAGGAATAGGGACTGCGCTCATTTATACTGGTGAAACTGGGCTAGTCCATTCATGAGACATGAAGCAGCCTTCTTGACTCCTTGTTGTGCATAACAAATTGCTTGCCCTCAAGCACATTACACCAGTTAAATCTAAGGTTGAAGAATGAGATATCCAACCCCAGCTTTTTAGAGAACAGAGTGACCAATAAAGGGAAGCGCTTATCCACCCTGTCATTTGGTGCATATTATTTCAAGTGCTATTAATTATTTCCGATGGATATTGCGTTAAAATGGAAAGTTTAAACCTAAAATAATGTCACAGAAAAAGATGCTATTATCTCGAGGCCAAAGGATCAGACGTTTTCCCAAGGTCCTGCATCGACTTATGGAGGTGTGTGATTATTGTGCCTAAGATGTAGAATCCTATTTCAACTACCACATGTAAATTAAAGATCAATATCTTTCAATGGCCGTTTGCAGAGACTCGATAGAGAGACCATTTAATCATTGTTAAGTTCAGGGAGTACTGTGATGGATGACATTCTTTGCTGTTTGCCGGACCGTGTAGCCTCTCGAATAAAAACGTAACGCGCTCCTGATTGCAACCTATCAGCGCTGACACATTCCCCAGGCCTGCGGGCGGACGTGACTCGGTGCGAGGTGCTCAAATGTGCCGAGCCGTACTCACTTCAGGGGCTTGACAGGGAAGTGCACCCTAGGGGGGTGGGCGGGCTGGGGGGTTAATAAAGTACTCCATTCTAAATATAGAGCCTGCAATTAGCAGTGCGGTTCGGCTCCTCTCTCACAATGAAGTACCTCTCTACCTTTCCTCTGGTGGCCTCAAATCACTGTGTCCTAGTAATAGTTATTTTCCCCCTTTGTTGTTATTTGCATTTGTTGTTGCTGCTGCAGCTTTTTAATCTCTCTCTCTCTCTCTCTCTCCCTCTCTCTCTCTCTCTCTCTCTCTCTCTCTCCTCTTTCCCCTTTCCCCCTCTCTCTCTTCTCAATTTCCAGTTCCAGTCTGAAGGTTCTGCATTGGCATGACATTAGTGGGCAGCACTACACTAAAGCAGTGCTGACAAAGAACAATAGATGGGAAATAATCACACTCTAAACAAATAGCTGAACTTTGGGGAGGAGAAAGAACCGTTTAAAAAGAGTTATAATGAAAAAGAGAATAATAAATAAAATAAACTATAATAACAAAGACTGAAACATAGGTGGTTCCAAAATAATGGAATTATTTTGGCAGTATGTGAGTATTTATTAACTAACTGAAGCAGTAGTAGAACATATCCTCTCTCTCCCTCCCCCCCATTGCTCTCTCTCTCCCTCTGACACATTGTGGGGATCACACGCACATCTGGACAGTTTCTGTGATTTACCCTGCTGAACGCATTATTAGCGTAAACCTTCACAGCATCGTAACGCAAGGTGTTCACGTCCTCAGACAGAATTCCAGGGCTTTGATTTACAGAGAGATATGTGCGGTAACAAGGATCTTCTCTGCAGCATTGCCTTGAGATGTCAGAAAAAAAAACACTCTTTCTGAAACATATCCATTTCACGCTCATAACCACAGTCACACACCACAGTTTAGTTTTTCTTATGTGGATGCATAATTTCCATCTGTGCCTTCGCTATATTTATTGCAAGAGTATGAAAATCAGGGTGAGAAACAAGACATGGAGGACAGGACAGAATGGAAAAAGGGACTCGAACCCACAACCACCCGGGGGCACACATATGTGGTACCGCTACCAATATGGAGTGTTACCACTAAACCATGACTTTCCCACATGGGTAACACTGGCTTCAGTCCCATAAAGCACAAAGGTGACAGCTTTGAGGGAACAAGAGGATCTTTCAGATGAATTCCCCCTGTGAATTAAATACAGGCATCTCCATTGGACTTGGGGGTGGAGGGAGGGGGGTATTTGAAGAAAACACATCCATTTCTCCATCAAACCGTTCGTGTCACATTGGGGGTGGGAAGCGGGATTGGGGGTTTGGGGGATAATGTCAGAACAGATGAAGTGTGGAATCTACCACAACAACACCAGCCGGTCTCCCAGTGGGACACTGTTGGCTGACTGCAGAATCGGGCGGAGAGCTGAAAGGTCTGTTCTCACACTGGGCTCAGGCCTGCATGGGAATGTCGCAGAAGTGTGCCGAGCCAAGCCTTTGGCTCCTCAATCTTCAGCCTATATAAAGACAGTGTTGCATAATCATTAGGAAATGAGAATTATGACTCAGGGGTTGCAGGTTTGATTCCAAGGTTGGGGCATTGCTCATTTTTCCCCCCTAACAAGATTACATAAGTAGTTCAGGTTCAGTAAATATCTGGCTGTATACATTTATTTTATTGTTAAAAAATAATGAAAATATGCACTGTATTGTCTTAAGACATTGTCACATAAATGCCTGAGAACAATACATACAGTAGTGGTGACAGACATGCCCGAAATGGAGCAGGTTAGACATAGATTGGCTAAAGTGTGATGTTTTAGACATAGGGCCTTAATTGATTCCTTCAGCTGAGACCTCCTTCGCTGAGCCGATGTATTTGGTTAGACAGCATTGGTTACACCCAAAAGTTGGCTGGTTTATAGCTCTGAAATTGACTGCCTTCCCCCTCCTTTAGCCTACATTTTAGCCTAAATACAGACAGTGTAACATAATGGTTTGTGCATTTGGCTTGTAATTGGACTTGAGGCTGTAGGTTGGAGGGCATTGCTTCCATACCCTAGAGCACGGTACTTACTCAGAACTGCTACGGTAAAATATCCAGCTGCCTTAGTAGACTGCATAAAATAAAATTAACTGCCTATGTTGTTCTGGATGCGAGAGTATCGCCAATGGCAAAAATGTTTGGAAATTTCTCTCTGAGATCATTTCATTTAAGTATTTCCGTCTCTGAATCTGTTGACATGATCATTGACTTTTTGGTGAAAGACCCCATAACCAAACTGTTCAAGATCTAACCTGCTATAAGCCATAACTTTTTGTATGCTGGAATGACAGATAGCTGTCAGGAAAAAGAGATAGCTTCCAAAATATGCACAGCACAGACTCTAATGCTGTCAGCTCCTGATAAAGAAATCTCATTACTTTTCAAATGGGTCTGTAAGATACCAGTCGTACCCGGAGAAGAGCTGAAGCACACTGAACAATTGTCCAATATTACATACATTCCCCAAACTACTTTACGCATCCCACTACGATTTCAATAATGGCAATGCTCTCATTGCACACACTCGATGGGTAGCGCAACCCATTTAGAGATCCGAGAGTCTCCTGGAGATCAGTAACTATGGTAACAGTGTGCATACAAAGAATAATCACAAGCGTGTTGCTATTGGATAAGGCCTATTCCACCTGCTGTCACTTCCTTTTTTTTCAATTTACAAATCTCCAAGTATGTGCCATTGACTCACATGAGCTGGCCGTATTTACATGGGGACAGCTTGTAACTATAGTGCTCTGACTACAGTTTTTTTTATCTCATTCTTGCGGTTGTCATACAAGGATTCACATTTTATTTGGTGTGAATTAATAATTTTACACCAAAATCAAGAACAGTGCATCTCAGCGTTTACTCTTTTTCGTAAAATTAAAACATTAATTTGTTTGGCTTCTACTGATGTATGTTGGATAAATGGAACACAGAGACATGTACAGATAGGTAATGGGTACACTCTGTGCTTTCTCCATTTTATGAGCTGCAGTTAAAATTGGAGGCATGTGGTCCGCTCGGCCGGTAGCAAACAGGTACAAACCCTGTCCTTCGATGCTCTTTTCTCTTTTCAGAGGTAGAAGCAAGCAGAGACACCGTGTGCGTATGATCAAAGGAGTAATGTCATCATCAGGCAGTACAAAGCACATTATGAACACTGGCAGAGCTGAAAGTATACTGTCGTATGCTCCTGAGTCAGAAATACTACAGCAAATATCTACCGGTATACGGCACAGTTTACACAGAATCAGGTTATTGTACAGCAAGGAAACACAAAGACAGCCTGGACACAAGAACACAGGAACTAATTTTTGATTAAAAACATGATACATAACCAATTATAAGCTCTTTATATTTCCTAACCAGTCAGACAATTAAATACCTATTGAAAGAGCTTCATGAATAACTAAATTTATAGTACAATATTAAAACTCATCAGAAATATAGTTTTGTCCTTTTGATCACTTCCAAATGGAACGATTATTTCACCAGCCACACAGAGTCAGGGGGAAGCTGTAATTACATGACTCATCCAAATCATGTGACCTCTAACCCATGCTTCCTTTCACACTGCAGACACAACACCGATCACATACTGCCTTGGTCTTCAGGTGGAAAAAAAAGTCACCATTTTATCATTTCCTGAATCTTGCAGGCACAGCTAACCTAGTGAGGAGAGGCCACTAAAGAGCAAAGAGACTGAGAATTTAAACTGGCCTAACCCCTGTTATTCCCCTTCAAAGCTGAGTGGACTTTTGCCCCCATAGCATGAACCCCAAGCCGTGACCGGTAATGGCGCGGCTGGGATTCAGCCACCTATCGGTGGGATCCTCAGCTCCTCCACGAACAGGTGCTTTTCCTCCATACGCCAAATAAAATCTCTGTTTTGGTAAATGATTAATCTAAGTGTGACCTTTCAGGAATGCTGCAAGAACAAACGCTGGCAGCTCGAAGGACGGGCAGGTGGCACGCGGCGGATCATTGGCCCGGACCGCGCGTGGCCTTCCCGGATGTCTTATCACGCTGTCATTCCCCCACCCTTTGAGGTCTCAGCCAACACATTAGAAAAACAAATCAGACCAAATCACCCGTTTTCCCTCAGCACAAAAGGCATAACGACGATATGATGATCACACCGCTGCCAAGCGTAAAACATATTTACAACACGCTGAGAGAGACAGAGAGCAAAGCATTCCCATTCCCATGTTTTAAAACGGTGTTCAGATGGCCGCCGTTCATTCTGAGTTCATTTCTTTACCCGAGACTTACAGTCAAAAAAAGTCTTCCTTTTAAGTTAATGAAATTTGTTTTTACACTGGTGTAAACACCATTGTTCTACAACAGCATTGCGAACAGGTTCACAGTTTGAGCTGTTATGCACTCCATCAGCTCCCCACCCAATACATAATTGTGGAGCGCAATCAATCAACAAATATGCTGAATTATTCATTAATGTGTTCCTGTTGATTTTGTTAATGAATTTTCCTACTGTGTTGCAAATCTAAATTCGTAGGGCAAATGTGGTGGCACTAGACTGAATCCAACCCTGTCAAATGTACAAAAAAAAAAATATAACAATAAGCCTGCGGGGTGGATCACCCTGTTCAGTGTGTGGATGGGACCCACGTCCTGGTATCAAATGTGGGCCATGCCAACACTGGTAGTTTTTTTTTTTTTTCCAAGGTGTCAGTCACCTTGTGGGAGGGTTAGGGGGTTAGGGGATGGGGGGGGTAATGGGGGGTTTGATAGGTGGGTGTGCCTGTATCTCATTGCCTGCCCACAATCCCCCTGGTCAAACTGGCACCCCCATTCTGCTTGCACAAACCTGGGTATGAAGTGTCCTCATCCCCGCTTATTCTCTATCCAAGCTCAATTTGTGGACTGTGGTGTGAAAGAGCTGGCAGCTGATAGCCGGAGCTTCAGAGGACAGCGTGTGCTTGTCTGTGCTCTCCCTAATTGATGGCAAAGGTTGTCACGACGACTGTAGCTTGTGAGCACAATATGGCATTGCAGATTGAGGGGAAAAAATTTAAAACAAACAAGAGAATTAGAAAATAGAAATTGCAATGGTTTTTATTTGTCACTCATATTTTGGGATGTGCTGTTTAGCTCCAATTTGAGTTTAAGCAAAATCTCATCGATATAAGCATGCAATAATTCATGTTTTGTGTGATTAGTTAAATGATTTGTTGGAGTGGATATTTCACACATATATGCCAAGGTCTTTTTAGGGTTCTATACTGTCAGAGGTTTATGGTAATTTCAAAACGCTTTCAAGCAAAAACCTACACCTGTTCACTGTCTGTGTTCAAGGACAAAAAGACTTTTCAAAGCCTTCAATACCAGTGTTTTCTACAAAAGATCGTTTGGGCATGTCTTTGTTCAATGCACTTCTGAAAACAAGCTAAAAGTAATTTAATCCACCGATGGACTGCTTCCTTTGTCATTACAAAAAGAAAACTACAGAAACAATAAAGGAGTTTAAAACAATGAGGAGACTTTCTAAGTATTAGCCATACCATATTTTATCCTGGCTATTTTTGATTAGGTAACGACTTGCTTATATGTAACTGTCCAAGTCCTAGTTACACAACTCAAGGTTCAATCAAATAACACTTTTAAATGTGGTCTTAAAACTCACGTTATGTTGTTGCCTTTACATAAATGTTTTTGTGTTTCACCATTCCATTTTCCCTTACATATAATTTTTTTCCAGAACTGCGCAGTAGTCATATTTATGTTAAACAGATAAGAGCAATGCAAGTAAAATGTGAAGAAAATGATCCCCTGTCAATCCAGACTGTCCTGAGGAGGCAACACACATGCCAATTATGAAGCATTCAGGTACATCTAAACCATTTGCTTTGATTTTAAACACCATAATTTAAAGGTCACGGGAGCATAAACGAAGCATATTCAGCGATGATTGACTTTCACAGAGCCTCTGCACTTCTTAAATAGACAGCATTCACATGAAACATTTAGCCTTTCAAAGCAATGTCTGAATGCTTGTGTGCCAGGGAGCCCCTGCTCCACGGCCGCAGTTAAAACCAATGTCTCTCTGAAAAAAATGTTTATTGCTCTTTAACTGGAGGATAATGGAACTGCAGAGTTAATTCAAGCCCTCCTCTAAAGTGTGAATTATAATGCTTGAGAGCTAATAAACACACAATTCACTACTTGCAGTCATATTTCCAATTATCGGTGAATAAGATTCTACGAGTGCATCAAAAAAACTGTAGTTTGGGAATAGGTACGATAAGCGTTTGTCTTTGACCTTGACTTTGGAGTGAATTCAAGTGATACTTACTGATGCAACCACACTTTCTTTGCAAACTATAGTGAGGTAAAGTTAAAGACATATGCTGACCAAATCCATGCCTTAGCCAAAGAGTTTCAGGTTTGAATCCAGGGTGAGGCATAGCTGAATCCCTGTATGAAGCAGATATATAAAATGTCCTCTCTAAATAAAACATCCTGTCTACAAGTACCAGCAAAGCAATGGGGCACATTTGAAAGTAATACTACAGGAAGTGAAATCTATCTGTCTTAGCTGTCTGATTAGTGTTTGAGCCCCCAGCATGGAGGCCTTCTCAAACCAAGTCTCTAAGGCTGATGTATGAGTGACAACCTTAAACAAAGCCAAACATTTTTATGCTCAAGTCTTTACAATGAATCCATATGGGGCAGATTAAGACACGACAATTCAGACAAGGGGTGAAGCAAACTACGCTGCAGTACACGCCTCTCGTGTCATTCAAACCAACAAATTAGCCCTCACCTATAGCCTGCTCCTTCCTTAGCTTTGTGATTCATGACTTATCTTTCCTCCTCCCATCCTCAAGCTGAATTCACTGTCTGCATTCTGGTCTTCATTATTATAGGTGACACAACAATTTTTTTCATATAAAGGATGCTAAAGGTACTCAGGAAGTGACTGGTGTCAAGGGTGCGATGGCGGTGACTCAACAGGGAATCCAACCTACAACTACGGCTGGATGCCCGACTCCCAAAGACGGTTTTAATCTGCACTTACAGTTTACAGTACCTTCAAATCTTTCCACTCGTGATAATACAAGAGTGTATGATAGCCTGCTTTAATTTAATTGAAGTGTTTTATTTATTCTCTTCAGAAGTCAATACGAAGACACAAAAGGATCAGGGTGGATTAAGGAGATTGAGATGAATTATCCTTCTTAACCAAAGCCAGGTATGCGAGACAGAGTCCCTCAAGCAAGAAACAATAGATTTACTATCCGCGCGTACGCAAATCTGCAACAGCCTTTCAATTCTTTACACAGGTACAGCCGCATTTGTACATCAGGGTTTGTTTGCTTTGTGATTTGACACGGCGTGCTGTGACTAAAAAGCTGCATTTTAATTATTTAATTATTTTGTTCCAGCTTTTTTTTCCTGTTTTAGGCCAATCATGGACCTGTTCTGTAATGGAGATACCTGGTTTCAATGGCATCTTCAACGTGATATGACCAAATAAATATGTGAGCTGCATGAGAAAAAGTGGCTGCGTAAATAAGATTCCTCTAATTAGATTAATCTCATTCAGTTTTACTCAATAGATCTTTTTTCCACACAAAAAAAGATGTCCTCCAAGTGAAGCACTCTGAATTTACTCTGATAATCCCACTTATTTCCACCTCCTGTGCCTCATCTCTTCTGAAGCAGGCAGACGCAAACTTTTCCCCCGATTTGCTCTCAGCCTCATCTCCTCACGTACGTCAGCATGTGACTGGGAGAGCAGAAGCCATCTGAAACCGCAGTTCACCAAATGTTTCCAGACGGCTGCCAGGAAGAGAAAACATGAATTATCTCCTCTGATTCGAATTGGTGTATGGGCTGACCGGGTCAAGGAAATTATTTTCACAGCCCGTTTCCCATGGTGCATTTGTCCTTCGACTCTGCGTTTTTCACTTCATTTCGCTTGGAAGTCCATATTATTGCTAGTAATATCATTACGCAGTGTTAAGCTTCATTTTAGCATGACATGAGACACGATGGCTGCATCATGACACGATGTGGAAGGCCAAGAAACAAAATGTAACATTTGCACTTGAGGATCAAAACCGAGAGAATGGCGCCAAAGCACTGCTTTGTTTCGGGCCCGCTCTGTGAGACACTTCAATGCTTTATTCTCGAGTGCCCGTAAAACGGCATTTTTGCCACGCGGTAGTTTATGCTCATGAGCAAGCCGCAAGCCAGGCCCAATAAAAGTGCAGGGGGTCATGTGGCATACAAGCGAAAGCACAGCCGTGTGAGGAGACTCAGAGTAAAACGGAGAAACGTCTATAAATTCGGGAGGGCCTGTCAAAACTCCGCCATAGTGGCATTTTTACCAGGACTCACTGTGAAGCTAGAGGCGATTACACAAAACACCTTCTGTTGAGTTGAATGCAGGTTCAAGACATTCTTGAGCCCCCCCCCCCAATTTATGTCCAAAGCTCACAGGCATCATTCATTCCATCAGAACGAACAGCATGTATCATAATGGATTTCTCCAATATGACCCCCCACCCACCCTTCATAACCCACTTGAATTTTTTCCTCTTTCCCCATCATTTCAACTCCCATCTGGCTCTGTGGGGAACCTGGAACTGAAGTATTAAAACCCATTCCTAAGATATAGTGCTTTTAATTACTGGCCTGGCTTAATGGGATCTCTGTATTTGCAGTCTATCCCTGAATCATGGTTAAGATGTTGTAACTTGTAACAGCATGCATGAGTTTGCCCCCCTCTCCGTCGGGCCTACACCGCTAATCGTTTTGATTCCTTCCATCTAACACCTCAAACAATAGCTGTGTTGCCACGCCGACACCACCATCAGTTACAGTCATCATAATGGCAACTAGCACAATGACTTCATCATAGCACTTATAATTACATTATTAGCCGAGAGCCCACATTTCTGAAATATATTCAAAAGTGGCTAATTGCATTCCCCCGATTTTTGTGGATTGTAATTTACAGACCTAGAACACCCGGAAAGACTGGCTGCTCTCTCTGTGAAAGATTAGTTTCCATCCTAGTAAGAAACAAGATAAGGCTTAACGTCAAATTAATTGCACCCCCTTGCCCAAACTCAGATATTCCTCAAAGATGTCTGGAACATGGATGGTGACCTTTCACACCTGTAATGAACACAGTAATGCAAGTTCAGTCCTGTTCCCAATGTGCCACTTAAAAGCCTCAGAAATGGCCCCTCAGAGAGCACAGAGTGTGAATGTGTGGTGAAATTGCAAAGCCACATTACTGACCAAAAAAAGCTTTCAAAGACCTTAAAGGTCCAGGGACAGATTTTCAGGATGGATGCTTAAGGGGACCCTTGAAAGAAGGGCTGCTCTTACATGTGTAGGACTCGCTTTTTTGAGATTGCAGTCAGAAAGAAGCTGGCTTTGTGCAACAAACAAAATTCAATGCAATTGAGAAGAATTCCTCTAAATGTTCTGTCGGAAAGAAGGCTGTTGTTTTCTGTTTGTCCTATTATCTTTTAATGGTATCTAATGTAGCATGCAGTTATCCTCCACATCACCATTAACTAAAGGCTAAGGACCCAAAAACACACACAAAACACATTTTTAGACAAGCAATTAAATAACGGTATGATTTTTGTCCAGTTCCTAACCATTTGGAACCTACAAATAAATGATAAACACGCTCTATTAATTGTACCAAACTGACTTTAATGTTTGTTTCAGTGCTTGTCTGTACAAGCAAAGCAAACATTAATTAGATTTTAAAACTAACCATACAGCTTTCAGTGATATTTAAGATTATTATATACATTTGAATACCATGGAAACAAAAGCTGGATATTTCCTGGGCACTGGGATTCCTGCTGTTCACACACACACACATTTCACCTTGTGGACTAATTCTGTAAAGCGCATGCTTGTTATGCAGAGGAGACTGTCTGTCTTTCTCTGGACACACCCTGACCTCCCACCTCAGGCCAGACCCAGGTGAATAATACGGTCTGGACACACCCTGTCCTCCCCCCTCAGGCCAGACCCAGGTGAATAATACTGTAATGAACCATGGAGTAAATAACTCCCAGTCCATTAAGCAAAGAAATTGATCCTGGCTTTCTAAATAATTCATGTATTGAGAAAGACAAATGTATGATCAATTCTGAATGCCCCCCAACCTCCCTTCAACACTAACGCTTGTGTTCAGCCCACTGATTTAGAGATGTAGGGCACGTCTTTCATGTTGTCTCTGCAGAAGAGACCAGTCAGAGATCCATCATTACTGTTATTCGCTATGATTACAATTATTACTTCTGATAAAAATGAAGTATTGAGGTCTAGGTCTACAGTACGGCTATAAGAAATGAAAATCGATAATGAATTCAGTTCAGTTCTCTTTTTTTCTTCTTCCTTTTTGCCATGATGATTCATTAGATGGAGGCATTCCAAATATGATCTACTCCTGAAACTGAGAAAAAGCGTCTTTCATATGGAGATTTCTCATTTTTTAAAATATATTTCTGTATTCGGAACATATTTGGAAATAGCAGGAGTGGCCGTTCTCCGTAATATGTCTCACTAATTGCATGTGCAGAGCTTTTTAAGTCTAGAATGGGAACATTTTTCTGAGAATTGAGTCCAGACATAGAAAATTAGTTCATGGTGGTGCATATTTAGGTTGTGGTGCATATTGACAAAAAGAAAAAAAAGCTAAAGATGTGGTTTGATTATTTTTTTTTATTGCATCTAAAAAATAAATAAATAAATAAATAAAACATGTCAATTCAGGACACGGTTGAAAACTGGCCATTTCAGCCATTGCAGAGTTACAGAACTGGACACGTTTCTGCAGACATCTGTGTCTCTGGACCACAGATTTCAGGCCTGGCCCAGTTTGTGTTAAGCAGGCACCGTGAGTCACATCTGTTATTAGGGGCGTTCTGGACAGAGCTGAGGTAATTTAGCCAAGGTTAGGATTGCTGGGGACTGCAGATGGTTAGGCTTAATATTCGCCTATAATGACATAATGGCTTTCCTTTTGAAGGTGACTCTGGGAAATAACCTACGACCGAAATAGCAGGAACATTATGTTTTTTTTCACTATCAGATTGGTTTAAAGGTCCGCTCCCGTCAAAAGATTATGCCTGATTTTACTGGATGGAAAAAAAAAACACTGAATGGTGATGTAGCACATCAACTGAATAATTGTGAAAGTAACTTAACACCACCCTTGTTTCCAGGATAGCTATTTTACATCTGTGATATATGCTAGGATTTATGCCACTGCATGTGGGTATTCATGTTAGTAGGAAGTCAAAGAAAAAATGACTTACAGACCAAAAATTCATACTTTCACTGACATGTGAGTGTTTGGGTTTGGATTGTTGTGCAGCGTGATTTTCAAGCTACATGATTTCATATACAGCTGAAAAACATCAGGAAGAGTCAAGTGGTCCTTTTTAAATGATCAGGTATTCACTTCTGTTCCCATATTCATAATAAGAGGAGTACTGATCTGGGATCAGGGTTTCCCTTACCATATCCTGGCCTTATCTATTATGAACCAAAAGGATAAACTGATCCTAGATAAGCACTCGTACTGTGAGATAACTCATGAATGCTGTCTCATGTCGTATGCTCTCTAGATGCACAACTGCAAGCTTTGTTCGTAGCGACTTCCTGCTCAGGATCTGTTAGTCATTAATGAGTATCTGATTCAATGAATCATTATTTTCATTCGATGAGTCATTAAATTCAAACAATACCCTCATTTCGCAGCTTGCAAATTCGCCACTTCATCTTTGCAGTGTGTACCCATTCGCATTGCATGGGAAAGAGGGGTTTTTTTTCCACAGCAGATTCATTTAGTTTACTGCTTAATGACATTCAAGGGTGATGTCCCTTTCAAAAAGAATCATTCATTTTCCGAGCATAAGCCAGGCTTGGAATCCAAAGGAACTCATTAGGGGCATCTGGACGCTGTTTGCTAACACATCCCTATGAGTCTGATGTATTGTGGCCATTTGCTAGATGTCACAGTCTGTGTTTCCATTAGCGCCATTAAATTTCACCCGTGAGTGTTGGTTTGCAAGAAAACGTGTGACAGGCTCAAGAGAAGCAGATGTAATTGCCATTCAAATCTGATACCTGCCATCACTAAGCAACTGTAAAACAACAAGAGCCAAGCCTTTTTCCTCTTATTTGAGTCTTGATGGGAAATTATGAACTGAAAGGGAGTTTGGCAAGATAATTACAGCAGTCATTGAAATCATCATCATACAAACAGATGAAGATGCCAGTAATCATTAGCTTTTGGCTACCATAATTGTACTGAAACCTAATGGTAGCTTTTCCTGCAATTTTACCATGATATGTAATTTTTGATACTAAATGCTATTAAACCCATGCTGACTTTGCAACGTCTCCACAAAGCATAAAACCATCCAAAAGTCATATCGGGATGTGCTGCTTCAAGTTAACAAAAACTTGATTGTCGTTTGACAATAAGTACATGTGCTTAACAATGATAATTGCAACCCAAAAAGCCTTTTTCAGACTTCTAAATATGCAATGGCCACCATTCTAACTCTTTACAACTGACCTTGTTTGCTGACCTAACTTTCAAGCAAAAATGTGCTGCTTTTCATTTCTTACACAACCCTGTAGGTCTAATGGTCCCTGAAAGTGATAAACTAATTTAACACCTGCATAGAGTTGCAGCTTGAAGTAAGGACGAACAGTGTTTTGGTTATTCTGAATAGCTCTTTGTTAAAAGAAAATATTGCTGGGGTGGAAAGTGTTCTTTTGGCTTTGTTGTTCACCTTTTACCTTAATTAGATTTAAACCTCCTGCCAAATTGAGAGCACTTAAACTGCTGGAGGAGGGATGTCCGTCTTCGCCAAGGTCCGGAAAAAAGATTCATGGGAGGTTAATTTGACCTTATTCCACATTCATAGCTGCTGTTGATGCCTTTGAAATTTTAATTAGGCTAACGATCCCAAAACTGTTGTGCTTTTGAACGTGTGCCTTACACAAAAGCACACCTGTCAATGCGGGCGAGCCGTAAAAAGGCAGGTGGTGATCCTTGGCCTGTGCAGTTCACATAGGCCTAGATTTAATCGATTGCACTTAGTCTCTTTAAGGGAATAGGAAATTCAAAGAAAAAAAAACACTTTAGTCTCTTCAAGGGTAAGTGCTATTATATTTTTAAATGAAAACAACGCATTTCAAAGGTTATCTTTGCTTATCTCCAAAAAAAAAAATCACATACTTATGGTAAAGTTTGTTTTGACTGAATCACATATGCTGTTTAAAGAGACTAAGTATGTTGGATTGCGTCTATCCCTTAGACTCTCTAAAAATATGTGAACAATGGAAGATTTGATATGCTGCCAGCCTGGTTTGTTGGTTGTGGCCTTGGCCTTGACGTGGAAATAGAAAACGTTTGCATTCCTTGTAGAATTGTGCTTTCTGAGAATTGCTTCAATAAAACTGTCTGGCTGAATAAATGGATCATAAGTACAAAAATGTACCTCTGTATGTAAAGGTGTCTGCTGCTTCAAAGCGTAAATCAAAGGAATATTTTATACAGCATGATAGAGAAAGAGCCCCTTTTGGAGCTCATTTCTGTTGGGTTGTTCTGAGATCAAAGTTTCACCTGTCCCTATTACAGAATTTTTTGTTGAAAATCAGGTTCATAATCTATAAGGACGCACAGCAAAAGATGACGACCTAACAGAATAGAACACCTAATATACATACATGCCTCATTTATCATGTGCCGTAAGGTGTCATAAATTAATTCCCCAATAGTGATCTGGAAAAGTTGCTTAAAGTGGATTAGTATGTTTACATTCTGCTGGGGCTGTTCTGCACTCATTCCTAATTTGATGATTACTGTAATCTTTAACACGTCAGAAACAGTTGTCAGTAAACAACTGATCAGATCCAGAGCCATACTGTGAAACCGTTTCTGGCGGAGCAATAAACTGTTTAAAAGTTATACGGTGTGAATTCCCCCAGTTTAAATTGTAACATTACCCAGAATGATTGAATGGACAATCGCCAACAAACGCACGTAGACAGAGTGTGAAATGGGGGTCTGTAATAGAAAATGCTCGTTCAATCGATGTAGTTAAATATTTAAGCTTCCGCCAATGCATTTAAAGTCATTTACTGTATTGCTTACAAAGTCTGGTGCACTGGATGAAATCTTTCTGCGCAAGTGACAGGCTGCTTTCTTCAACATATTATTTCATTTAGAGCTGGCCTTCATTCATCTGGAATTGATTTTTATGAATGAGCAGATGAATGATGTAGAACTAGAACTAGACCCAGAACTGGTCAGCACGACTTGATATGAATTTGGAGAACTGAAGGAAAATGGGAGATGATACTGTAAGTGTAGCATAATAAAACATGGTAGGTATATTATATGAAAATTGTAATATTGGTGCATGGGTTTTATTAAAACTTCTTCTTCTACTTGTTGTTATTATTATTATTGTTATTATTGTTATTATTATTATTATTGTTGTTGTTATTATTATCATTATTATTATTATTATTATTATTATTATTATTATTATCACATGACTTGCTGAACCATAGAAACTCCAGATGCTGTGCTTTTTTATGTTGACAGTTTGTTTTTTTTATCATTGTAACATTAAAAAAAGACTGGCCATGGTATGGAAATATTCATATTTTAATGCCCATGTCACCTCTACGTTATCGAGTTGGTGGTGAAAACAATATCACAGAATAAACATTTTCTCTGCCATTGAGCCGGATAGGTACGATAAGTGTGTTTCCATTGTCTGTGAAAACAATAACGCACCCCTCCTTACTGCAGAAGGTCAGTGAAGGTCACGAAGGATCGAGTGTGACACGTGAGAGTCACATAACCTCTTCCCAAAAATATATTTTCTGTTTGTCTTTGTTGGGCAATATGAAAGGGTTTGGTTATTCCATCACATTCACAAAAGTATGTCTCTACATAAAATGCTTTGAAAAATATAGCATTTTTATCTCAGTCTTTTTTAAAAAGGTACTATAGCTACAAATTCAAGAGAGCAATCCTCTAGAAACAACTGTAATTTAAAAATACCTATTAGGTGTTTGGAAAAACCTTAATTTAAACACTGCAAATTCTCCTTCCAACCCCCAGCTCATATGAAGCGTTAAATTCATCCATATACAGGCTGCATCCCAGATTTACATTTTCAGTGTATCAGAGACTTTAAAGCTTTTGAGTCAAGTGAACATTGTAATTTAGCATTAAGGATTTTCCTTCACTGCGAGGAAACACATTTCCTGACTTGGAAGAGCTGAATCCATCTGTTGACTTGTGGGGAGTATTTTAAGCTTAACCCTTAGGCTGCGAAACATGAAGAAACTTAATTATAAACCGTGCCAAAACCTGAATATGTGTAACTTCCTTAACTCATACCTGTGGGGGGTTTTTTGCAGTTGTGGCAACCTCATATTGGATTTACAATTACTCCCATGACCTGCCATTTATTTGGTATACTTTTCGTTTCAGCTGGAGGATTATGGAGGCACAATATTTCTGCATTGTTAAGAGCCTGGATTCAATCTCCACTCACCTTGAAATATCCAAAATATATATTTATATATTATTTAATGTTAGCATCCTTTGTAAAAAACTAGACTCACCTCACAGGGATATGATTATCAGTATATGGCCCAGGGCAGTTTAGCTGAACATCCTCCCCTGCTATCTGCTGTCACAGGCTGATACAGCTTTTCACGTCTGTGCTTATGACACATTCAGTCCTCTGCTTCTGGATGACACTCTACTGTCTGAAAATCTCCATAATTTACTGGTATATGCAATACCGTATATTATTTAAGTCACATTTCTGGCCCAAAAGGTTTTTTTTTTTTTTAACTAATGGTGTTTGTTTCCGGTTTGGTGTTTTGTTTACTCACCCTCATGCCGAGTTCTATGTTCTCTCCTCCGTAGACCTCCATCCCCGGATCTAGAGACCGATCTCTCCAAAGTACTCTCTGTCCACCACGAAGGAGCAGCCAATCATAGCGGGGGTCCTAGATCAGGAAATCAAAAGTCCTTATTACGCTAATGATTACTCAGTCTCGATGGAGCCGAACCTTGATGGAGCCAGTCGTGTTTTCCAGCCCGTTTCATATGGACTGGCTCTACCTATTGATTACCTAATATGGATTATTATGATGCTCACTATTCTCTGTTTTAACAAAGAACACATTCGTTCATTTTCATATGCCACCCCTTTCAATATCAGTCCCCCTGGGCTAGAGAGTAAAAGGACACAAAATTTATACCAAATCCAAAAGGTACACAACAATTGATATCTGAAACATTACTTCAGCATCTCATTGCACCTTTTGTGATAAAAATGCAGATAGAAACATATGCATAAACGTACACACACAGCCAATAAATAAATAAACAAATAAC